>CM066032.1:778987901-779587901 GCA_033557465.1 Ichthyophis bannanicus | reverse complement strand
TCGGGATCCGCAGGGAAGGCCAAAGCTTTGGCCATATCCCTAACGAAGTCCGAGAACCGGGCATCCTCCGGGGGGGACTGCTTCCGAGGCTCGGACTCCGGTGAGTCCGATGGGACACACCGAGTCCGGAAAGAATCAGGTGACTCTTCCTCCTCAGACTCCCAGACCGACTCCGACGAGGACTCGGTGGGGTCGGCCCGGGCAGGGTGCGGCGCCAGCCGCCCCGACGCCGAGGGAGTCGGCGTCGGCGACCTCGGTCCCGAACGGGAGGCCGAGGGTGACCTCGACCGAGGATCGACTCGAGTTCTCATCGACTCGAGGATCAGCTCGGTCTCCGGGGTCGACTTGGACGTCGACGTCCCGGCGGTCGGGGCAGCGGCGCCAGCGAAGCCAGCGAGCAGTGCCCGCTGCTGGTCCATGAAGGCAGACAGTCTGCTCTCCAAGGCCGTCAACCTGAGTCCGAGCTCAGGTGACCCAGCAGCCCCCGACTCGGGCCCCGACGGCGTCGGGCCCGACGTCGGCTGTCGCGGAGGCGAGTCCAGAAGGACCACAGGACTTACCCGGGCAGGCATCTCCGACTCCAGGCGAGGTCGCTTCGGGATGTGTTCCTTCTCCAAGGACCCGGGGCGGCTGTCGGGGCTATGCGACCTGGCCCTCGCGGAACCAGGAGCGTCCACCGACGCCGCCCTCGCGGGTTTCACCTTCCGGCGATGGTCCCCGGAGGGAGAACCCCGGTCGGAGGAACTCCGGCGACGGTCCGAGCTGGAGCCCTTCGACGCGGAGGCCTCCGACGAGGTCCGGGTACGGCTGGGGTCAGCGAAGATTCTCTCACGCTGATGCCGCCGACTTCTCAACGCCTTTGAGGACATTTTGCTGCAGGGCCCACAGATCAGTTCCTCATGATCCGGGCCCAGGCAGCGGAGGCAAAAGTCGTGTGTGTCGGTTAGTGACATATTTCGGTCACACCGACCACACCGCTTAAACCCACTGGCAGCCATCGGGGGAAAAAGGGCCCCTGCGAGGTCAAAGGACCGGGCTGCCAGGGAAAAACGAAAACGAAAGCTGACGAAGTCAGAAAAACCGAAAAAAGTAAGAGGACTCGTGACCGGCGTCGCGAGTCCGGGAGGGAAAAAGATCGGCGTCGAACCGAAGGAAAAAAGGATAAAATAAAGAAGAAAATCAACTTTTTCGCGGGGACAAGACGGGGACGTCTGTAGGGCTCCGCGGAAAAAAGAAGACTGGCTAAGATGGCACCTTCGGGCGGGAAGACGACCGCGCATGCGCGCTGCAATTCCCAAAGGCTTTCTTTGAAAGCTGGGGAAAATTGCTCCGCGAGGGCTCCGTCGGCGCCGACGTCACCCATAAGTGAGGACTGACTTCCTGCTTGGTCCTGGAGAAAGAAATATTTCAGCAAATCACTCCTGAATCTATCCCCCTTCACCCTCATCCCATGTCCCCTCGTAGCAGAACTTGCTTTCAATTGAAAGAGGCTCTCCCCCTGAACATTTATGCCACGGAGGTATTTAAACATCTCAATCATATCACCTCTATCCCGCCTTTCCTATAATGTATACATATTAAGATCCTTAAGTCTGTCCTCATATGCTTTATAATGAAGGACACTAACCATTTTAGTAGCCACCCTCTGCACCGACTCCAGCCTGTTCACATCCTTTTGAAGGTGCGGTCTCCAGAATTGCACACTATATCGAAATGAGGTCGCACCAAAGACTTATACAGAGGCACTATCACCTCCTTTTTTCTGCTAGCCATTCCTCTCCGTATGCACCTAAGCATCCTTCTAGCTTTTGCCGTCGCCTTTTCTACCTGTTTAGCTACTTTAAGATCATCAGACACAACCACGCCTAGGTCCCGCTCTTCTTTAGTGGACAAAAGTACTTCACCTCCTATACTGTATTGCTCCCTTGGATTGCTGCAGCCCAAATGCATGACCTTACATTTTTTAACATTAAATCCCAGCTGTCAGATTCTAGACCATTCTTCAAGCTTAGCTAGATCCCTCCTCATGTTATCTACACCTTCCTGAGTGTCTACTCTATTGCAGATTTTGGTATCATCCGCAAAAAGGCAAACCTTACCTGACAGCCCTTCCGCTATATCACTAACAAAGATGTTAAAAAGAATCGGACCAAGGATAGATCCCTGGGGCACACCACTGGTAACATCCTTCTCCTCAGAGTAGCCCCATTTACCTGTACTCTTTGTTGCCTCACACCCAACCAATTTCTAACCCAAGCAGTAACTTTAGGGTCCATCCCTAGGGTGCTCAGTTTGTTTATAAGTCGCCTGTGAGGAACAGTGTCAAAGGCTTTACTGAAATCTAAATATACCACATCTAGGGCTCTCCCCTCAGTCAAACTCCCTGGTCACCCAGTCAAAGAAATCAATCAAGTTTGTCCGACAAGACCTGCCTCTGGTGAATCCATGCTGCCTCGGATCCTGTAATCCGCTGGACTCTAGAAACCTCACTATTTTCTCTTTCAGCAACGTTTCCAATAATTTACTCACCACCAAAGTTAAACTAACTGGCCTGTAGTTTTCAACCACATCCTTACTTCCGCTTTTGTGTAAAGGCACATCAGCCTCTCTCCAGTCCTTTGGCACCACTCCCGACTCCAACGAGGCATCGAAAAGGTCAGTCAGTGGAGCTGCTAGAACGTCTCCAAGTTCCCTCAATATTCTAGGGTGTATCCCATCCGGTCCCATCGCTTTGTCTACTTTAAGTTGAGCTAGTTTCTCACGAACACAGTCTTCTGAAAATTGTTCAAGATGTCCCTCACTTCTGTTCCTGTTTGTGGGTGTTTTCTGAGGTCCCGCTCCTGGTTCCTCATCTGTGAACACAGAACAGAAATATTTGTTAAGCAATTACGCTTTATCCTCATCAGCTTCTACATATTCCTCCCCTTCACCCTTGAGTCTGACAATACCACTTTTACCCTTCCTCTAATAACATATCTGAAAAATGTCTTATCCCCCCATTTTATTGCATTGGCTATTTCCTCCTCTTTTTGAATCTTTGCTTTCCTGACTACTTTGCTAGTTTCTCTAAGTTTTTCCAAATATAGATGCTTGTCTTCCTCTCTCTGTAATCTCTTGTATTTCATGAAGGCCTCCCTCTTTTTCTTCACTTTTTCAGCTACCTCGTTCGAAAGCCATAGAGGTCTCCTTTTCCTTTTACCTTTATTTACCATTTTAACAAAAAGGTTAGTTGCCCTTAAAATATCTCATTTTAGTTTTGCCCACTGCTTTTCTACATCCCCCAGCTGTTCCCATCCCGCTAACGACTCCCTGAGGTATTGGCCCATCTTGGCAAAGTTAGTCTTCCTAAAGTCTAAGGCCCTCACCTTTGAATGGATTCTAACAGCCCTAGTCCTAATACTGAACCACCCCATCTGGTGATCACTGGATGCAAAATGATCTCCTACTATAACATCAGAAACACTTTCACCATTGGTAAGCACCAAGTCCAGTATGGCCCTTTCACGTGTGGGGTCTGTTACCAATTGCTTGAATAGTTCTCCCTGTAGAGAATCCAGGATCTCTTTACTTCTAGATGATACTGCAGCAGGAATGTGCCAATCAACATCTGGCATAGTGAAATACCCTATCAGTAGCACTTCCCCTTTCCTAGCAATGCTGCGTATGTCTTCAATTAATTCTGTCCACCTCTTTCTCTTGTGAGGGAGGTCTGTCTATCACGCCAATGCAAATAGATCTCTTTCCCTCTTTCTAGTTTAACCCACAATGCCTCCTCTCTCCCTTTTAAGCTCTGTAATTCTAAAGCTTTAATATTATTTTTTACATATAGTGCCACTCCTCCTCCCCTTCTTCTTACCCTGTCTTTTCTGAATAAAGTATAGCCAGGTATAGTTACATCCCAGTCATGGTTTTCTGTGAACCATGTTTCTGTAAATGCCACTAAATCCAAGTCGGCCACTCCCACCAAAGCTTCAACATCAGGGATCTATTCCCCATACTACGGGCATTTATACACACTGCTGTCCATTTGTTACCCCTGTTACCCATTTCCATAAAGGTATTTAATGCATCACTTACCTGGGGGCTTTCACTTACCTGGGGGCTTTTTTCACCCATCCCCAACGAATCTAGTTTAAAGCCCTCTTCAGTAGTTTAGCCAGTCTACTACTGAAGACGAACATATACAAACAAATTTGTCGGGTCAAGCAGACAGGAACAGCAAGAGAAGCTCTCTGCTCAATAAGTCTGCACAACCCTTTTTTTTAAAGTTTTTTTTATAAATTTGAATTTTGTGCCCAAAAAGTGATTACTTATTTCTTCCTTCGGTGATATAACATCTATTCATAATCGCTGGCTTAAAACTGCATGACATACATGTTTCGGGTCCCAGACCGACCCTGTTTCAAGTACTCGCCGTTCCTGTCTGCTTGACCCGACAAATTTGTTTGTATACATTTGTAGTAGGCTACATTCACTGATGACTTTACATTATTGGATTCATTCTGTGTCATTGGTACACTGAGGTACATTTGTTTGCAGGGGCTAATGAGGTTGGCTAACAACAGTCTACATTTGTTAACCCATCGATGTAACTAGTATTTGTAGAGTTTTATATCCCCCTCAGCTCTCTTGTTTAGTAAGCTGTTAATGGCTTTCCGCACTTCGATATACTGGGCTCTGTCCTCTGTGCTCATGCTATGACTATGCCACCGCCAGTAGAGTTGGAGCTTCCTCAAGCAGGCCAAAAGTTGCTCGTCCTTCCTCTTTTTTCCTGCCTGCAGTCTAGGCAATTTCAACCCTCATGGTGGCCTTTGCTGCCCCCCACAGGGCCCTCTAATCCACCCACTCTACTTAAGACATGACAGCACTGCTAGTAAGTGAGGGAAGACATTTCTTTACCCGTGGCCTACTTCCAACAGGGCTACCAAATAACTGACCTCCGTTCTTTGGCTTCCATTCTCTAAATTCAAATGTAAATAAGGAGCAATCAAATAAACAAAACACAGAGTTCTGCCAGACCTCTTGGAGGTGATTTTGAAAGCCTGGGTCCTTGTAGAGGGTGAGGTTTATTTGCCAGAGTCTCGTCCCCTCTCTACCATGGCCGGCCCCTTTGAGCTGTATCTCCATTCACACTAGTGCATGGTCGGATATTCCTATATCTCCAATGGCTGCCTGGCAGGAGCAAGTAGTCGAGGCATGCGCAGCTATTGTTTGGGTTCGAGTAGAACGTAAAAAGTCTACTTCCGCTGGATACAGCATTCCCTATGTGTCAATTATCCCCAGGTCTTTGATTAGGACGTTCACCCCCCCCCCCTTCTGCGAATATTTTGGGTTGCCTTATGGGGCTTGCAGTCTAGGCAAGTTGAAATCTAAGCCCACTATCATCCGGTAGTCTGCAAATTCTAGCAACTAGGAGATCAGGGTGGAGAAGAACCCATGAATATAAACATTTGGGGCATACACTTTACAGAACACTACTTTCTGCCCCTAAAGTTCCCCTCTCAGAATGTGTAGTGGCCTTTCAGATTAGCTATGCTTTTGTGGGTCACGAAAGGTACCCTTCATGTGGATCAACATGGTCACCCCTCCCTGCCTTCCATTAAAGGACAAAGAGCCCATCACGTCTACCCAGCCCTGAGTAGTTTTCTGTGTTCACCCACACAGATGGGTTTCCTGCATGAATACTACATTTGCGCTTTCTTTCCAGAAGTAGTTCAATAGCTTTATTGGTGAGCGGATGCCAACAACATTTAACATGATTCTCTTTAGCCTATCCAATGCTCCTGCGATACTCTTTTATGAGCTGCAAAAACTGTACCAATGGATCTTGTGGGCGCTGCACCTCCCAGCCGAGCGCAACTCCCGCCCTCTTCTCCAGGATTAAAGTTTTGCAGGAAACAAAATTTGCTGTAGAATCTCTATGGATTGAAATTCCATGTAAAAAGGGGAAGGCGATGGCAGTGGGGGTGTACTATCGACCGCCTGGCCAGAATGAACAAATGGATGATGAAATACTCAAAGAAATCAAGGAAGCTAACAAAAGTTATAGCACAGTAATAATAATGGGTGATTTCAATTACCCCGGTATCAACTGGGTCAGTGTCACGGCAGGACATGCTAGGGAGATAAAGTTCCTAGATGACATAAATGACTGCTTCTTGGAGCAGCTGGTTCATGAACCGACCAGAGGGGAAGCCATATTAGACCTAGTCCTTAGTGGAACACCAGAAATAGTGCAAGAGATAAGGGTGTTGGGGCCACTTGGCAATAGTGATCATAGCATGATCACCTTTGATTTAATTAGTGGAGGAGGGATAGTAAGGAAATCCACAGTACTACCTTTTAACTTTTGAAAGGGATACTATGATAAAATGAGGAAAATAGTTAAGAAAAAACTAAAAGGAGCAGTTGCAAAGGTTAAAGACTTACATCAAGCTTGGGTGTTGTTGAAAAATACTATCTTGGAAGCCCAGACCAGCTGTATTCCACGCTTTAAGAAAAGTGGAAGAAAGTCCAAAAAACTGCCAGCATGGTTTAAAGGGGAGGTGAGAGAGGCTGTTGTTGCCAAAAAAGCATCTTTCAGAAAATGGAAAAAAGAGCCAAACGACGAAACCTGGAAACAGCACAAGCACTGGCAAGTCAAATGCAAGGCATTGATAAAGAAGGCAAAGGGAGAATTTGAGAAGAAGCTTGCTGCGGAAGCAAAAACGCGAAATAAAGATTTTTTCAAGTACATTCGTAGCAAAAAACCTGTGAGAGAGTCAGTTGGTCCATTAGATGATAGAGGAGTTAAAGGGGCACTAAGAGGCGACAAGGCGATAGCGGAGAGACTGAACGAATTCTTTGCTTCGGTCTTTACTGAGGAAGATGTAGGGATGTTACCAATGACTGAAGTGGTATTTAAAGGTGCGGAAGAATTGAAGGAACTATCGATACATCGGGAAGATGTATTAAAACTATTAGATAAACTGAAGAGTAGCAAATCACCTGGGCCGGATGGTATACATCCAAGGGTGTTGAAAGAACTGAAATATGAGATTGCAGACCTGCTATTAGTAATCTGTGAACTTTCATTAAAATCATCTGTAATACCTGAAGACTGGAGGATCGCCAATGTAACGCCAATTTTTAAAAAGGGTTCCAGGGGTGATCTGGGAAACTACAGACTGGTGAGCCTCACGTCAGTACCAGGAAAAATGGTAGAAACCATCATAAAGAATAAAATTACTCAGTATGTAGATAGTCATGGCCTAATGGGAGACAGCCAACATGGTTTTAGACAAGGAAGATCTTGTCTTACTAATCTATTATGTTTTTTTGAAAGTGTGAATAAACAGGTGGACAAAGGTGAGTCGGTTGATATAGTGTATCTGGACTTTCAGAAAGCCTTTGACAAGGTCCCTCATCAGAGACGTTTGGCAAAACTAAAGAGTCATGGGATAGGAGGCAGTGTACTACTGTGGATCAGGAACTGGTTAAAAGATAGAAAGCAGAGGGTTGGGCTAAATGGCCAATTTTCCCAATGGAGAAAAGTGAATAGTGGTGTACCCCAGGGATCTGTGCTGGGTCCGCTGCTTTTTGACATATTCATAAATGACTTGGAAAGTGGAATAACGAGTGAGGTTATCAAATTTGCAGATGACACAAAACTATTTAAAGTTGTTAAAACCCAAGAGGATTGTGGAAAATTGCAAGAGGATCTTGATAAATTGGAAGATTGGGCACCAAAATGGCAGATGAAATTTAATGTAGACAAGTGCAAAGTTATGCACCTAGGGAAGAACAACCCAAACTATGGTTACACGAAGCAAGGTTCCACATTAGGAACCACCACTCAGGAAAAAGATTTAGGCATCATTGTGGATAGCATGTTAAAACCCTCAGCCCAGTGTGCAGCGGCAGCCAAGAGAGCAAATAGAATGCTAGGTATCATAAGGAAAGGAATGGAAAATAAAACGAAAGATATTATAATGCCTCTATATCGTTCCATGGTGAGACCGCACCTTGAATATTGTGTGCAATTCTGGTCGCCGTATCTTAAAAAGGATATAGCGTTATTAGAAAAGGTTCAGAGAAGAGCCACCAAAATGGTAAAGGGGATGGAAGGATACTCCTATGAAGAAAGGCTAAAAAGGTTAGGGCTCTTTAACGTGGAAAAGAGACGGCTGAGGGGAGATATGATAGAAGTCTATAAATTAATGAACGGAGTGGAACGGGTAAACGTAGATCGATTGTTTATGTTATCAGAAAATAGAAAGACTAGGGGACATGCAATGAAGCTACAGGGTAAACTATTTAAAACTAATAAAAGAAAATATTTCTTCACTCAACGTGTAATCAAGCTCTGGAATTTGTTACCGGAGGATGTAGTAAAGGCTGTTAGTGTAGCTGGGTTTAAAAAAGGTTTGGACAAGTTCCTGGAGGAAAGGTCCATAAACCATTATTAAGAAGGGACCCAGGATATCAATGCTTGACCCAGTACAAGCATTGCGGAACCTGTGTCTTTTGGGGAAACTGCTAGGTACGTATGACCTAGACTGGCCACTGTTGGAAACAGGATACTGGGCTTGATGGGCCTTGGTCTGACCCAGTATGTCATATCTTATGTTCTTAAGTGTTGCTGACTTTGTTCTCCTTTGTTTCTTGGGTCCCTCTCCCTTATGCGCCCCCAGCCCCTCCCCTCTCTCCCTCCATCCCCTGTCCCAGTCCTGCTCAATCTGATCAGTTAATCCACCTTCTTCCCCCCCATTTACCCAGTATGCTAAAAACATCAGCGCCATCCGGAGATAACCCCCTTGACTGGCTCAGCTCCCCCTTGTCTCCCATCTGTTCATCACTGCTGCCCATTCCTGGGGAACAACAAAGCCCCCTCCGACCCAAAATACTTCTATCGCCCTGACTACATGCTCATCCATTCATAAGGTCCCACCTTTCACCCCCACATTTAGTCCCAGTCACTCCATTCATCACAAAGTCTATGGAATACACATTCCCAGCTCAGCGGGTTCTTCCCAGGTATCTGTACGTGGCTATCCATTCGCCTTTCCCAGCCATCATCTTTCCAAACGCCCTTCTTCCAAGTCTCAGCCTGGCCACTTTGCCTGATGATGGCCAAAGTCCCCTGAGATCTCTACAGGCCGTCCGGGCACTGTTCCCTCTAAGCTGTGCGCGTGTGCGCGCGCACACACCTCGCCGAGCGAGCGCACATACTTTACAACAGAGCGCACAAAAATTACAGCTCTGATTCTGATAGAAAGCAACACAGACATCTTAAAATTTAAAAGTTATGATTGTGATTACCAGAAATTTCCCGCTTCATTTAGTAATCGTCTATTTTCATTTAATTTGATTAAAATCAGTGTGGTGTACATTCTGTATTCTGATGTGTAGTCAAATTTTAAAGTATATAACTCCGAGTGGTGTTATGTGGTGCACAAAAATTTAACCTTCCTTCAAAAGCTGCACACAGCTGATATTTTATGCGCACACAGCCTACAGAAAATTAGAGGGAACATTGCGTCCGGGGCTCCAATGGGATTCCATAGGGAAACAGCCAAGAAACACATGAACATCATCAAACTTTGTCCGCCAACAGGGCATTAACTGGTGTCCTCAGTGGCTAGGCAAGTGGTCCACAAAGGTCTTGCTTCTAGAGTGTCCAACTGTTGCATCTTGTTGTCATAGTTGATACATATCCGTGCTGGGAATTGAAGCGTGCTAAGGTAGAACAATATAGTGCCATTACTCTGCGGTTCTCTACCACCTGGGCTGAATAATCATTAAAGAAAAGAATTTTGGTGCCGTGGTAGTCCAAGTCGCACTTGTGTTAGTAGCTTGTGTTTCTCTGCAAAGTTCAGAATTCTGGTGATGAGTGGCCTGGGCCTTCCCACTTCCTCTCTAAGTGGTCCACTCAGTGCACTCGCTCTGCGATCAAGCGTGCGCCTGAGTTGCAGATTCAGTTGTTGCGGTAGCCAATCCTCTACGATGTCCCAAAATTCACCATCTTTGACAGTCTCCGGGAGTCCCACTAACTGTATATTGTTGCTCAATCCTCCGTTTTCCTGATCATCAAGTTTGTATTAACAGGATCTATCGGCTCTGCTCCACTGTGTCCACCCGAATTTCCTGGTGCTCAATGTGGCCCTCAGCCTATTGCAAGCATACTAGCTGGGCTTCTAAGCTCCCTTTATGCTATCTATAAAGGTTTGTAGTTTAGAAAGTTTAATCATCAAGCACTGCAGTAAAGCATAGTTACTCACCTGTAACAGGTGATCTCCGGGAACAGCAGGAATTTAGTCTTCACAAATGGGTATCGTCGGTACCGACGGAGCCTGCGCAGGAATGCTCCCCAGCGTCCAATAGTTAAGATTTTGGGAGCATCCCACAGCGCCTGCATGCTGCCTTCCTGCCTTTCCCAACTGTCCCTCTCCAGTTGAGTTTAAAGCTGAGACAAAAGAGAGAGGGAAAGAGAGAGAGAGATACAACTCCTAGGGGAGGTGGGTGGGTTGTGAAGACTAAATTTCTGCTGTTCCAAGAGATCACCTGTTACAGGTGAGTAACTATGCTATCTCCAGGAACAAGCAGGAATGTAGTCTTCACATCTGGGGACTCCCTAGCTACAGATGCCAGGGAGAAACCCCAGAAGTTGTGTGCCCTTGCCACTTCCCTCCATGGATCTCTGGCATCCTATCAGGGATGGTGGGTAGGAGTTGATTAAGTATGGAACAGGTGTTGAAGAACAGCCTGACCAAACAAGTCATCCCGGTGGGAGTCCTTGTCTAAGCAGTAATGGGCTGTGAAGGTATGAACCGAAGCCCAAGTAGCTGCTCGGCAGATGTCGTAAATAAACACAGAGTGATGATGAGCCATAGAGGCTGCCATGGCTCTCACATTGTGAGCTATGACATGGCCTGCCAGAGGAAGGTTTTTACTCTCAAAGGCAAAAGATACACACTGTGCAATCCAGTTGGACAGTGTTCTTTTGGAGACTGGAAGTCCCAAATGGCTAGGATCAAAAGCAACAAAGAGTTGAGAGGACTTCCTATGTTGCTGTGTCCTTTGTAAGTAAAAGGCCAGAGCCCTTTTAAAGTCCAAAATATGAAGATTCCTTTCTGCGTTTCAGGCATGAGGCCTTGGGAAGAATACAGGAAGGTAAACCACTTGGTTTAAATGAAAAGGTGACACCACCATTGGCATAAAATGTGGATGAGTCCTAAGGACTACCTTATCATGGTGGAACCTTGTATAAGGAGGATCAGCCACCAATGCTTGCAATTCACTGATGCGAAGTGCTGATGTGATTGCAATAAGAAAGATGACCTTCCAGGAAAGGAATTTCAAGGAGGTAGTGGCTAATGGTTCAAAAGGCGGTTTCATAAGCTGCCCAAGAACCAAATTTAAGCCCCATGCCACCGGTGGTGGCTTAATGGGAGGCTTAGTTAAAAGAAGGCCTTTCATAAATCTCGCTATGAGAGGATGAGAGGAAATAGGTTGCCCATTTAGAGGCTTGAAAGAAGCTGCAATAGCACTGAAATGAACTCTCACTGAATTGGTCTTAAGCCCTGCATTAGACAAATGAAGGAGATACTCCAGTAATGATTCCAGAGGTATCGCAAGAGGGTCAAGACCCTTCTGCAAGCACCATATGGTAAACCTTTTCCACTTGAAAGCATAAGAGCATCTTGTGGAAGACTTCCTGGAAGCATAAAGGATATCCTTTACCTGCTGAGAAAGGTTAAGACCGTGAAGTTCTAGGTTTTCAGCAACCAGGACCTGAGATGCAGAGACTGGGGATTGGGATGCCACAGCATCCCGTTCTCCTGAGAAAGGAGATCTGGAGCAAATCCTAACTCCAGAGGCAGAGCTTGAGAGAGATGTAGGAGCAGAGGGTACCACATTTGCTGTGGCCAATGTGGAGCTATGAGAATTATATGACCTCTGTCTCTCTGAAGCTTGAACAGGGTTTTGGGAATTAGGGGAATGGGTGGAAAAGCATACAGGAAGTCCTGGCCCCAATGGAGGAGGAAAGCATCCCTGGCCTGACAACCCTGAGCCGGAATTCTGGAACAGAACCGGGGAAGTTTGGCATTCAGCAGACTTGCTTAGAGGTCTATGTCCGGGGTTGCCCAAATTTGGAAAGTTCTGGCCACCTGGTCTGCATGGAGAGACCATTCGTGTGGAAGCCAAACTCGACTGAGTTTGTCTGCCCAAGAGTTTTGAATGCCTGGAAGATACACCGCAAGGAGATGAATCTGATGCTCTCTGGCGAGGGCCCATAGTCGCAAAGCTTTGTTGCACAGCGACAGAGAGCCTGTTCTACCCTGCTTGTTCACACAGAACATGGCTACTTGATTGTCCATTTGAACTAGGACTGTCTTGTAGCTGAGCTGGGTGTGGAATACTCTAAGAGCAAGGAAGATTGCTCTGAGTTCCAGGAAATTGATGTGCAGATAGGCCTCCTGTGGAGTCCAGGTACCCTGGGTAGAGAGGCCTTGCAGGTGGGCTCCCCAACCCACCTGTGAAGCATCTGTTATAGTGGCCTGGAGTGGCTGAAAAGGAGACCCCACCAAAAGGTTCTGGGGTGACTGCCACCATTGGAGGGACAAAATAAGGCGATCTGAGTTTGCTATTTTGTCTGATAGGCAACCTGCCGCCTGAGCCCACTGAGTGGATAAAGTCCACTGGGCTGCCCTCATATGGAGGCGAGCATAAGGAACCACATGCACAGTGGATGCCATGTGGCCTAGCAACTGTAACGTTTCTCCAGCAGTGAGGTGAAGTTTTAACACTGCTTGGGAAGCTAACTGCACAATGCAAAGGCAGTGGGCCTGTGGAAGGTAGGCCCTTGTCTGTCTGGTATCCAGCAGAGCTCCTATAAACTCTAGAGACTGAGTGGGAGCAAGGTTGGATTTTGGGAAGTTTATGACAAGTCCCAAATACTGAAGGATGCGCATTGTGCGAGAGAGCGCAACCCTGGCCTCTGGCTCTGAAGGGGCTCGAATGAGCCAGTCGTCTAAGTAAGGGAAGACGAATATTCCTAGGGTGCAAAGAAATGCTGCCACCACAGCCATGCATTTTGTGAACACCCTTGGTGCAGAGGCCAGGCCAAAAGGAAGAACCCTGTATTGGTAGTGCTTCCCTTGAAATAGTAAGCGAAGGAACTTTCGATGAGTTGGATGGATGAGAACATGAGTGTACGCATCCTTGAGATCTAGAGAACAAAGCCAATCCTGACTCTGAAGGTATGGCAGCAGAGTTCCTAGAGAAATCATTTTGAACTTCTCTTTGAACAGGAATTTGTTCAATTCTCTGAGGTCTAAAATGGGTCTGTGTCCTCCTGCTTTCTTTGGAATTAGGAAATAGGGGGAGTAAAACCCTGTACCCTGTTGTGGAATGGGTACCTCTTCTATTGCCCCTTGGGCAAGAAGTACAGTGACCTCTTGACCTAACTGGTTGTTGAGAGAGGTCTGAGTATTGAACTGTCTTACCATTGTAGGAGGGGACATGCTGAGGTAATAAAGCTTGTACCCCTCTCTTACAGTAGACAGAGTCCAATTTTCTGCTGTTATCTGACCCCATCTGGGGGCAAAATGACATAACCTTCCTGGAATGGTGGAGGGTTCTGGACCATTCAGGGCCAGGAAGGCAAAGTTCTCTAGATAGGAGTCAAAGTCCCTGTGGAGGCTGAGTCTGCTGAGCCGGTTGAGGCTTAGCAGCTTTTGTTTTTCTTTGCCTAGGTTGTTGCTGCTGTCCCTTTTGGGCAGACTGACCCAAACGATGCCCCTGCTGGGTATAGGAGGGATAAAACGTCTTCTTCTTACTGAAGAATGGTTTCTTGTAGGATTTTTTCCTTGCAGGATCAGCTGTAGATTTAGACAATCTATCCAAGGTGATATTGTCAGCATCTATCTCATTAGCTTTTTCCTGCCAATTCTTGCCAAAGAGATTCTCTCCTGTGCAAGGAATATTCCCTAGTTTATCCTGTACCCAAAGTTCCAAGTCAGATGCCTGGAACCAGGCAATCCTATGTGCACCTATGGCAATAGCAGAGGTTCTGCTTATGCACTCAAAGCAGTCAAAGGCTGCACGATTGACAAACTTGGAAACATCCTGAGCATGCTTGACAAGGGCGAGGTAATCCTGCCTTTTATCATCAGGAAGGAGAGGGCTCATAAGCTCTAAATCGCCTGTGACCTCCTTAAGGAACATTCCCATATATAATATATAGGAACTGATCCTAGCAGAAAGCATGGAAGCCTGGAAGGTTCGACGTCCAAAGGCGTCAAGAGTCCTACACTCACATCCTGGAGGGTTAGATGCATGCCTTTTTGTAAGCTTGATCCTTCTCATAGCTGATTCCACTACCATGGAATGGTGTGGTAGCTGAGTCTTCTGAAACCCAGGACAAGGAAGAACTCGATACATGGTGTCGAGTCTTCTAGAGTGAGGAGATGTGGTTAGAGGTGTTTCCCACATCCGCAACATGAGATCATGTAAGATCTCATGAATAGGCAAGGTAGCTGCCTCCTTGGGAGCTTTAGGGTATTGTAGGATTTCTAATTCCTTTGCCCTAGGCTCCTTTTCAGGAGCCACTGTGATGGAAAGACCTCAAGCCACATCTCAGATAAATCCTGAAAGGACATATCCTCTGGTGGAGACATCCTACACTGAGGAGAAGAAGAATCCTCAGGAAGAAGTACTCTGGTATCGGCAGAGCTTTCAGAGTCTTCAGACTCATCCGAGGATTCAAAGTACCTCCGATCCGGGTGACTGTGCAAGGCATGGTACTGGTACTGATCGAAGTCAGCATCGGAAGGGTCCGGTACCGACTTGTCAATACTGAATGGATAAGCATGACTCGGTCCCGGTAGAATACCTGCCGATGTTGATGCAGTCGGTGCCGGTACCGGTTGAATTGTCTGAAGCGGTTTCAAGGGCATCGAGGCCGTGAGAAGAGCCGCCAGACTGCGTTCAATAGCCAAGAATCTCTGGTCTATCAACGCTGCCGATGCTTGGGTATCGGTACCGGATGATGCAGCCGGTACCCCAGAACATGGCACCAGTAGTTCTGTCGAGGTTGAGGCCTCAAGAACATCCTGGAGCCCTGATAGTGCTTTGGAAGCCGAAGCCTCCCACCGGGGCAATTTTGCCGGTGATAGTCCTTCAAGGGCAACGCCAGAGGCATCTCGATGCTTAGAGGGAGATCTACCCTTTGAGGACCGGCTAGATTTATGTTTAGTTACCTGAGATCCATGGGAGGAAGACGAAGCCCTAGAAGACGTCGATGCCACAGAGGCTGCATTGGAGGGAAAAAGGGTGCTAAGTTTAGCAGTTCGGTTCTGTCGGCCCCTCTTCGACATCATCCCACAGGCAACACACTCCAAAATAGAGTGATCAGGACCTAAACATTTGAGGCACCACTCATGGGTGTCAGTGACGGAGATGGTACCGCCACACTTGGAACACTTTTTAAAACCCAAAGCGGGTTTTTACATTTTAAAGGAAAAAGTTGGGTCTAGTGCCCAAAATGGCACGTGGCACCTGAGGAGAAAATACCTGGAAAAGACTCCAGAAGAAAGGGTGGTTTTTGTTTTGTTTTTTGAAAAAAAGAAAGAAGAACTGGCGGTAGCGGTGTAGCGTCGAAGGAAGGCAGACGCGACCATAAAAAAGAAGAATAAAAGGGAATTATTTTCTGCAGTCACAGGATGTGCGACATGTCGGCTCCGCGGAAAACGAAGAACTCGAGAGGGACAGTTGGGAAAGGCAGGAAGGCAGCACGCAGGTGCTGTGGGATGCTCCCAAAAGCTTTCCTATTGGACGCTGGGGAGCGTTCCCGTGCAGGCTCCGTCGGTACCGACGATACCCATTTGTGAAGACTACATTCCTGCTTGTTCCTGGAGATAAGTTTTCGTTAGCTCCCAGACCGCCTCATCCTGGAGTTCTCTGTTCTGTTCACAGTAGAGGAACGTGATGTGTCCAAGGATAGAACAAAATGATCATGTAATATTGAAAAGATGCTTTTATTCACAATACCAATGGATGATGCCCACCCGACACAGGCCGTGTTTCGTTTAATAAAACTTCATCAGGGGTACAGGGCAACTAAAAACAAAAACATCCAATAAATACACTCAAATATAAATAACAATAAAACATGCACTAAAAGAAAATATATAAATAACTAAAATCATAATAAACAAACAACTATACAGGTAAACATTTATATAATTATACCTAAAGGTTGTTGGAACGCTATATAAATAAAATGAGAGAGACTGAGGAAAGAGCAAAAAAATCTTGAATAAAACTGGTGCAATAACCGTGAACCAAAAGAAGAAGAGAAGGAAGATCATCCGTGCACAAATATAATAATGTCATTGACACTCAAAAAATTATTATACTAAAAACATAAATAAGAATAACTTAAAAAATAAAAACATCAAATGAATGTTCTGTCAGACATCCGTGCCCTTATATACGCTTCTGAAACGTATATAAGAGATTCCAGCTCACCTATGATTTTTCATGTATTCCTTATTTGGATCTTCTGATCCAGGTTGAGGATCATCGGTTGACAAAATCTCTTTACAGAAAACCTACGGATCGTAATACACTTCTACACTTTGACAGCTTTCACAATCCGGCTCTGAAAAGATTCTTCGTGCAAAGCGGGTTTGTACTAAGAATAAGGATTTTGAATTCCATGCGCAAGCCATGGAGGATAGGTTCCACAATAGGAAGTATCCCTCCAAGTACGTTTCAGAAGCGTATATAAGGGCACGGATGTCTGAACGTGAGGATTTGCTCATCTCCAAACAGCGGAAGGAGAATATAGGAATGGTGTGTCCGTTATTGTATACCACTCTGTCTCGCGATGTTGTTAAGGTTTTAAAGAAAGAGTGGCATCTGATTCAGTCGTTGGAAGGGTTTGAAGATGTAAAACTTACGATAGCGCATAAGCGTAATGTTAATTTGAAGAACCTCCTGGTCCCTTCTGCTCTGACGGAACGGCCTTTTATTCCAAGGGTCAAGGGTCACTATCAATGTGGCCGTTGTTCAGTTTGTGTACATGCTTTGTCCATTGAAGAATTTATACATCCCGTTTCTCAGAGGAAGTTTTTACTAAGTGATTTCTCTAATTGCGAGACGACTCATGTTATATATGTTATCGTATGTCCATGCAGTAAACTCTATGTAGGCAAGACTTCACGCAATGTACGTACCAGGATTATAGAGCATAGGAGTGCGATCAAGAGAGGCAATATAGAAAAACCCTTAGTAGAGCACTGGATTCAATTAGCGCACAAGATCTCGGACATCAAGTTTTTTGTCATTAAAAAGGTGAAGATGAACTGGAGAGGAGGCGACATCAATAAAACAATTTTACAACTGGAGCAGAGATACATTTTTATGTTGGACTCAATGACACCGAATGGGCTCAATTTAGAACAGGATTTCTCTGTTTTTTTATGATGTTTGACGGTTTTTATGAATTTACCCATACATTTTGGGCAGTAACTGAGTGATGTATACATTTTTTACAGTTTGGCCATTTGGAAAGGGTTGTTTTAATATTTTAAAAATTTTTAAAGTTTTAGGTTCGTTACACTATATTTTATTGTATTGTTCAGAGTCAGGTTTACTTCCTTGGATTTTCCATTTTGTCTGATTTGGAACAATGTGTATACATGTCTTCTTTTAGATGACATTATTTTGTGACCTCTTTGATAACACGCATGGTTTTTTAAGTTTTGCAATTTGCAGAATTTTTATGATTTATTATTTTTTATGATTATATTTTATATAATATATATTTTTTATGATTATGTTTGGTAGCAAAGAAGTCACTTTTTTTAAATTAATTAATTAATTTTTTAATTATTTAGTATTTATGGTTTAGGGATTGGATGGTTTTATTTGGGTTTGTGTATTCTTTATATTTATATTTTTAGGTGGTTGTATTACATGGTTCTGTTTTAGCTTCCACCCTATTTTACGATTTTGTGGGATAGGTTCAATATGGTTTTAATTGTGGTATGATACATTTTTTACCCCTTCTCCGTTAAGATTCTTCTTTTTTGAAGATGTAGTTTTTTTGCGATTTTTTTGATATTTCATATTTTTTAGAATGATTCAGTTACATTTTTTAGGATTATTAAGTTGTATTTATTGTGTCTAATGCATTTAATTACATCATTGTATGTATTTGGACTCACGATGTTTATAGTCCCTTTTTTTCAATAAGATAGGAGTTCGGTGTTTTTCAGTCCCTTATCTCTGACGTCATTGCTGGGCGCCTCCCATTACTTCGGATGCACATGCGTCGGCGTTTTTATTATGAGAGTCTCCACGACGCCGCACAGCTTCGGCACATTTTGAGCCATGAGATGAGACGCAAGGTATAACGTGGTAAGGTCCCCGTTTGAGGGTTGAACGGTTGTCTTTTTGTTTCTTCGAATTTAAAATATAATTTTGTTGTGTTTAATTTCTTCTCGCTGTTTTTAGTAGTCTTCACGTTTACAGTGCCGCGATTTGTGCAGCCTTGTTTGGCTTGTGAGAAAATGTAAGTAGGTTGAAGGATATCATGAATTTGGATTTTTGGCTATTATGCTGCACTGTTAATGTTTCCTCTTGGTCTTTGATATAGTTGTGGTAAAGAAGAGACCTTTACAGCTTTGGCCAATGAGGGATTGGTTAGTGAGTATTTGGAGTTAGCATGGCTGTCATCACAACGGGCATGATTTGGTTTTCTTTTTTAAGCACCAGTTGTTATACACATTGTTAAAGTTATTCATTTGATGTTTTTATTTTTTAAGTTATTCTTATTTATGTTTTTAGTATAATAATTTTTTGAGTGTCAATGACATTATTATATTTGTGCACGGATGATCTTCCTTCTCTTCTTCTTTTGGTTCACGGTTATTGCACCAGTTTTATTCAAGATTTTTTTGCTCTTTCCTCAGTCTCTCTCATTTTATTTATATAGCATTCCAACAACCTTTAGGTATAATTATATAAATGTTTACCTGTATAGTTATTTATTTATTATGATTTTAGTTATTTATATATTTTCTTTTAGTGCATGTTTTATTGTTATTTATATTTGAGTGTATTTATTGGATGTTTTTGTTTTTAGTTGCCCTGTACCCCTGATGAAGTTTTATTAAACGAAACACGGCCTGTGTCGGGTGGGCATCATCCATTGGTATTGTGAATAAAAGCCTCTTTTCAATATTACATGATCATTTTGTTCTATCCTTGGACACATCATGTTCCTCTACTGTGGACTGTTTCTGACGTGACCGTTTGCTCTTACCGTGTTTCCCCGAAAATAAGACCTACCCCAAAAATAAGCCCTAGCACGTTTTTCTGTGATTCCCATAATATAAGCCCTACCCCGAAAATAAGACCTAGTGAAGATCATGGAGGAGGGCTGCCTATGTATGTTCTTGAGGTAGGGGAATGCATTTTTAGATAAATAGGCATTGTTCCTTTTGGTCCCCATGCATTCATTTCAACCCTTCAGCCTAAATTCACTGCACTTTACATTAAGGTATTTTTTAACACCGAGTGGATTCTGCACTACCGTAGCTGTGAATAAACTGGGGATACGGGAACTCAGTCATAATGGACATGAACAGCACAGCATGAAGGAGAGCAAGCTGATAATATTTCTACCTACCGGTATGGCGATTTCCATGTCCGAATTATCTTTCCAAGGCACGGGGGTTTCTGCAACGTGCTTCTCGGGGGCCTTTCAAATCCATCATGTCCACGGGAGATTGTTACACATGCGCCGAGAGGGGGTGTATCCATCACGAAGAACGCGCAGTCTCGCGGCGTGGACTGGGAAGGCAAAATACTTGCGACGAAGTTAGAGGGCAAGCTGGCGCTTTGGCTTCTCTTTATCTCCCTCGGGCCCGCCTCTGCTCTGTCCTTATGCTCGGAGAAAAGAAAAACACCGACGCTGATCAGCTGCCGGTGCTGTCTCTGCGCTGCGGGCCTCTTCCTTCTTTCCAAGGGGCTGTGGCTGCCCGCATCCACTGCTTCCCTGTGCGCTCTGTGGTAACACTTCACTGATTGGCTGACTATCATGAGGTGGCAGCCAATCAGCAAGTGCTACCGGTATCAGTAAAAAAATAAGCCCTACCCCGAAAATAAGCCCTAGTGCATCTTTTGGAGCAAAAATAAATATAAGACCCGGTCTTACTTTCGGGGAAACACGGGTAGTTGGACCGTTCTCTGTTCTGTTGCCATCTTGCCTGCCTGCTCTCGATCTCTTGCCACCTTTGGTTTTTTAATCGGCATGCTGCAGGGAGTTACCATCTTTAACCTAATCAGTAGGCTTCCTGTTCTGTCTGTGGAGGTTTTAGGGAAGTCAGCGTTCCCCTGGCCGCAGTTTATCCTTGCAGATTTTTATACAATTAGGGGATCAAGAGAAGAGCTCAGCCCTGTGGCATCTGCTCAGGCTACTATCATCACATGACCCCCAGGGGCACTTTTAAACACAAAAAGGAAGGACCCCTTCACTGTGTTGCTCTGGTGCAGCTACACCCCCCCCCCCATATGCATACTAAATACACTCCAGGGAATTATGTGCCAACCCACCCCCCTCCAAAATAAAACAACTTATTAAACAGAACAGTATCTGAAATATTCTGGAAATATATGCAGGTACTTTAACACTTGGATTCCAGTTAGCCCTAACCTCCCTCCCCCTCTTCCTCCCCGTTCAGCACCTTTCAGTTGGCATGATGTTCAGCATCACTAACAGAAATTCTGGGTTACTGGAAGCACAAAAAACTTATAGGCAAAAAACATTATGTTGCCGCCTAATGGCCACAAGGCTTCAGATCTGCTGACCTTTATTGTTGAATTACCAAACATCTTTGGAATACATATTCTATATCAGCTGTACCTAATGGTTAAAACAGTAGGCTGAGACCCAGTGAAGCCAGAGTTCAAATTACACTGCCACTCCTTGTGATCCTGGGCAGGTCACTTAACCCTCTACTTCCTCAGATACCAACTTAAGGGCCAATGCAGAAACCCTGTGCTATAGCCCAGTGCTTAAAGCTCTAGCATGGGGTTTCATAATGCAAGTTTAACACTGACATTTTGCACAGTTATGCTGTAAGCAAACAGCATGCAGATAAATCTTGCACAAAAAGTCAGCGCTAAACCAGGAGAGCGAGCCAAAACACATACGCACAGGGGTCTGTGTTAGCAGTCCCTATATATTGTGCATGTTTTTGGAATGCTGTTCTGTGCTGTAATCCCTTGGACTCCAGAAACTGCTAACCACTGGTATGCTGACCCTACACCGTGTGTTCCAGGATGCACTGTGCATGTGTGTGTGTTTTTGTGGGGGGGGGGGGGCATTCTACCAAATAAGGAATTTTATTTCCTTATTTGGTAGACTAAGCCCTCCCAGACCCAGTCAGGGCACAGGAGCATGTGGGCATTGCTCCTGCCTC
Organism: Ichthyophis bannanicus; assembly: GCA_033557465.1. NCBI lineage: Eukaryota > Metazoa > Chordata > Amphibia > Gymnophiona > Ichthyophiidae > Ichthyophis > Ichthyophis bannanicus. The sequence continues at coordinate 779,566,425 of CM066032.1, read as the reverse complement.
CCATTCAACTAAAGGCATGGTGGAGGAGTAGGGGGCGTGTTACTGCAACCCCATGGAGTCACCAATGATGTTTGAGAGAGGATGGAAGGGGAATCAAGGCCCATGGGCCACCAATGATCTTTGTGAAGGGGGGAGGAATCAGGGACCACATGCCACCATGATTTCAGTACTGTTGGGGGGGGGGGGGGAACTGGCCTCTCCAACACTACCAATGGCATCAAGGGTCTTACCCAGTGTCTGGATCATCTAAGGTGACGTGTCAAACTTTACCTCAGATGATCCTTTTGCTCCTGGCTGGATTTTTACACCTGCTCGAAGCTGATGTAAAGATCCAGCATTAAAAGTAAAGTAAAAAACTGTGCTAAGTTTCAGTGCAACTTTACAAATCAGGTGCTGCATATGTACTTACATATGCAGCACTTTGCATTCTATTAACATGCCCACTGTGCTACAATTTAATGCAGTGGTTTATCTGGCAATTTTCCCATGCTAGCTTGCATTCCTGCTTCAGAGAGCAAGCCTAGCATGGAAAAATTACCAGAAAAATGGTGCACTAGAGAAAGTGCAGGGTCTCTGCATCGGTCCATTAGACTGTAAGCCTTTTGAGGAAAGGAAAATATCTACTGTACCTGAATGAGCCACCACTGAGAGAGCATAATCCAGCAAGTGTATTGGGAAGTAATATAAAACCCTATAAAAGTCAGTCAGTCAGCAGTGCACAAAGACTCAATCATACCCTTTTTTCTGCTGCTGGTTCCAGAAAGTGGCAACAGCAGAGAAGGCAGCAGAGAGTAGGGTATTTTTTGCCCCACCTCTGAATCAAAATGGCAGGCAGCATTGCTATTTACTCTGGTGGGCTGCCGACCATAGCAGTCAGTCAACCAAGAACAGCTCTGTCATTATGCGAAGTGAGGCAGGGTAAATAGCAACACTACATGCCAGTTTGACTCAAAGTCAGGGAGGTCACAGTTGGTGCTGGGAAGGCTTATTCTTTCCAAGTCTCTGGATATAGGCCATCTATGAGGATGTTCCATAATCCAAAATTCTTTTGGTGAGAATGAAGAAAAACTGGTTTCTCTCATTCGACTCCTATTAGTTTACCCATTTAGTTTGGATAACAGTGTTGGGGTCTTATTTTAGGATGAGACTAACAGCAACACAGTTTGGTTACTCACTTGTAATAGGTGTTCTCTGGGGACAGCAGAAATTAGTCCTCACATATGGGTGACATCGACGCCGACGGAGCCCACATGGAGCAAATCCCCAGCTTTCAAAGAAAGCCTTTGGGAGTTGCTACCACGCATGCGTGGTCCCCTTACCGCCCAAGGGTGCCATCTTGCTCAGTCAAATGACATAGCTAAAAGACGGCAAAGTAATGAGAGAAAACAAAAATAATTGGACTGCAACTCCAAGTGGAGGAGGGAGGGTTGTGAGAACTGATTCCTGCTGTCCCTGGAAAACACCTGTTGCAGGTGAGTAACTACGCTTTCTCTGGGAACAAGCAGGAAGTCAGTCCTCACATATCGGACTCTCCAGCTACAGGCTACCTGAAACCTATAGCCCAAAAAAATGGTTCCCTCTTCGAGAGCCGCAAGCTGCTGCAATGAAACCCTAACCAGGGAAGTAGCACTCTGGTAGCCTGAATACAGAGGGGTCAGAGGGCAGGTGTTGTCTAGACCTCAAACAGGTTACGGAGTACAGCCTGGCCGAAGGCAGTCAGGACTCCCTGCACAGGCAGTAATGAGCCGCGAAGGTCTGACCCGAAGACCAGGTGGCGGCCCGGCAGATGTCCGCCAATGGAACAGAGCGTAGGTGAGCCACTGATGCAGCCATGGCCCTGACCCTATGGGCCGTAACACGGCCCTCCAGCGGAAGACCCGCTGCCTCATAAGTCTGGGAAATATAGTCCGCCACCCAAGTGGACAACATATGCTTTGTCACTGCCTTCCCCAGTTTGCTGGGGTCATAGGAAACGAAAAGCTGGGAGGCTTTGTGGTAAGTTTGCATGCATGTAGAAGGACAGGGCCCTTTTACAGTCCAGTGTATGGAGAACCATCTCTGCCCGACTGGCATGTGGCCTGGGAAAAAAGGTAGGGAGGACCACCTCCTGGTTGAGGTGAAACGAAGAGACCACCTTTGGAAGGCATTTGGGATGTGTGTGAAGCACCACCCTATTCTTGTAGAACCTGGTATAAGGCCTCTCTACTACGAGAGCCTGGAGCTCACTCACTCTGCGGGCGAAAGTGAGTGCAACCAAGAATACCACTTTCCAGGAGAGATACCGGAGGTGGCACATTTCCATCGGCTCAAAAGGCAGCCAGGTAAGCTGCCCTAAAATGACATTAAGGTCCCATTCGATCGCTGGAGGACGGACCAGGGGTTTCAATGAGAGTAGGTCCTTTAGAAACCAGGATACCATTGGGTGAGCCGAGAAAGGCTTCTGGTCCACGGGAAAGTGGTTTGCTGCTAGGGCACCGAGGTGCACTCTGACGGAATTGAACTTAAGGCCTAACTCGGAAAGGTGGAGAAGGTACTTCAATACCACCACCACTGGGCAAGAAAAGGGATCCACCTTTTACCCAGCACACCAGACAGCAAATCTGTGCCACTTAAAGGCATACGTCAGTCTAGTAGATGGCCTACGTGAAGCCAGCAAGACCTCCTCCACCTCCTGCGGAAGGCGGAGTGGGGCGAGAATCACCCTCTCAGCAGCCACACCATCAGCAAAAGGGAGCTGAGGTTGGGATGCGAAAGCGAGCCCCCCCCCCCGGGAGAGGAGACATGGAGATGACCCCAAGGGAATGGGGGCCTCCACCGCTAGCTGCAGGAGAAGCCGGGGCCACCGTGGGGCTATCAGAATAACAGCTCTGTCTCGAAGGATCTTGAACAGAGTCTGCGCAATCATAGGCGTTGGGGGAAAAGCATACAGAAGACCTCCCGATCATGAGATAAGAAAGGCATCGGCGGCCAGCATGGATGGATGTGGCTGTCTCAAGCAGAAATGGGGAAGCTGGTGATTGTCTGGACTCGCGAATAAGTCCATCACCGGTTCCCCCCAGGCCTGGAAAAGCCTGTTGCCACCGCCTGGTCCAGCTGCCATTCGTGCAGCTGGAGAATCCTGCTGAGCCTGTCGGCCAGCCAGATGTCTTGGCCTGGCAGGTAAACTGCCTTGAGGAGAATCCCCTGCCGGGATGCAAAAGAGCACAGCTCCAGGGCCTTCTGACAGAGGGTGTGTGATCCCGTGTCCCTGTTTGTTCACGCAGAACATAGCCACCTGGCTGTCCGTCTGGACCAGGACTGACCTGAGAACCAGATCCTGCCTGAAAACCCTCAGGGCGAGGCGGATGGCCCAGAGCTCCAACAAGTTGATCTGTTGGGCACTCTCCTCCAGGACCACACTCTCTGTGTGCAGAATCCCTGGCAATGGGCCCCCCAGCCCGGTAAGGAGGCATCTGTGTTGAGAACCCTTGAAAGGGGAAGGGCCTGAAAAGGCATACCTGCCCTCAAGTGCTGGGGCGAGAGGCACCATGCTAGGGACTGTACCAGCCACCTGGTCACCTTGATCCTGTCCTGGAGGTGTGCAGTGGCCTGGGACCATTGGTCTCTGAGGCACCACTGTGCAGTTCGTATGTGGAGGTGAGCATCTGGAGTGACATGGACCGTGGAGGCCATGTGCCCAAGGAGGCACAGCAGCTGCCTTGCTGATACTGAGGAGCTGCGGCTCACTTTCCCTGCGAAGGATATAAGCCTGTCCGCTCTGTCTGCAGGCAGGAAGGCCTTTGATTGCAAGGTATTGAGCTTTGCCCCAATGAAGTCTAGCTCCTGAGATGGACAGACTGGACTTGGGGTAGTTGATTACAAAGCCCAAGTCCTGCAGGACTTGGATGGTGCAGGCTGTGGCCTGCTGCACCTCTACGGCCGATGTGCCCCTGATGAGCCAGTCGTCGAGATAGGGGAAGACAAAAATCCCTTGAAGCCTGAGGAAGGCAGCGACCACCGCCAGGCACTTTGTGAACACCCAAAGCAAGGCCAAAGGGAAACACTCTGTACTGGTAGTGGCTGTCCCCCACCACATAGTGTAGGTATTGCCTGTGGCTTGGGTGGATGAGGATGTGTGTGTAAGCATCCTTTAGGTCTAAAGAGCATAGCCAGTCATCCTGGCAGAGGAAGGGCAGCAATATTCCAAGGGAAAGCATCTTGAACTTCTTCCTCACCAGGAATTTGTTGAGGTTGTGCAGGTCGAGGATGGGCCTTAGGCTCCCTGTCCTCTTTGGGACGAGGAAATACCTGGAGTAGAACCCCTTACCCTTGAGGTGGTGGGGCACCGGTTCCACCACACGGTCCTCGAGAAGACCTGCCAACTCCTTCAGAAGGTGGTCCCGATGAAGGGGAGACCTTGGAGGCTCTCCTGGGAAGTAGCATGGAGGTACTTGGGGGCTAGATGGAGAAGGTATCCCTCCCTGACCACTTGTATGCCCACAGGTGGCAGGCCTTCACCACCAATTCATGGGCATTGCAAGACTAGCTGACCCCCTATGGGCTGCCCCATCCCTGTTGGGAGAGGGGCCATGCTGGTGGAGTCAAAAACCCCCAGCAGGCTGGGCCGGGGCCGGGGCCGGGGCCAGGGCCGGAGCTTGGGGGCTTTCTGCTTACGTGGGCCATGCCTCTGTCCCTTGGCCTTCTGCCCCTGTGGGGGAGCCGGGGAGGCCTGGTAAGGGGGTAGTCTCGGTAAGCAGTTCCCTTTCTCGGGTAAAAGGGCTTTTTACCCGAGCCCTTCTTATGAGGAGGGGCATTGGTCTTCTTAGAGAGCCATGTCCTCATCATGAACTCGGTCTCCAGCTCTGCGGCCTTGTCAGTCATGGGTTTACCAAAGAGGTCCTTTCCTTGGCATGGGACATCGACCAACTTGTCCTGAACCCACTGCTTGAGGTCTGACGACTGCAGCCAAGCCTGGCGGTGTGCACCGATGCCCGCCATGGCTACTCAAGCCGCCGACTCAAACCCATCATAGGCCACCCGAGACATAAACTTGAAGCATTCATGGACAGCTTTTTACAGGGCCCTGAAGCGCTGCAAGGGTTCCTCGGAGAGACCAGCCGAGAACCCGGTGAGTTCCTTCGCCAGGTCTCTCAGGTACATGCCCATGTACAACGGGTACGCCTGGACTCAACAATTCAGCATTGCGCCCTGAAAACACTTTCTGCCCTGCTGAGGAATGCATCTTCTGGCTCTTAAGCTGATGCTTGGCCGATTCCACAACCATGGAATTGTGCGGCAGCTGCGATTTCTGGAATCCAGGGCTCCGCCGAACTCGATACACTGAGTCGATCCGTCTGCTGATCACTGGCGCAGACACCGGTGTCTCCCACATGTGGAGCATGAGTCGTTCCAGGATCAGAGGAACGGGTACCGTGAGGGTCTCCTGAGGAGGAGCCTCATACTGGAGGATCTCTAGCTCAGCGGCTCGAGGCTCCTCCTCGGACTCCGTGGGGAAAGCCAATGCCTTGGACATATCCTGCACGAAGTCCAGGAAACCCATATCCTCAGGTGGGGGACCTTCTCTGAGGTTCAGACACGGAGGAATCAGAAGGAAGGTCCCGATGCCTCCGGGGACTCTTCGTCCTCCGTCTCCCAGGCCGAGGCCTCTGAGAATGACTCAGGCATCGAGGATCCGGGCACCATCCGCCCCGACGCCAATGATCTCGGTCCCGAACGGGAGGCCGAGAGTGACCTCGGCCGAGGACTGACTCGAGTCCAAAAGATCTCGTGGATCAGCCTGGCCGCCGGGATCGACTTAGTCGTCGAGGGCCCGGTGGTCGGGGCAGAGAAGCCGGACTGCTGCTGCTCGATGAAGTCAGTAAAACTGCGCTCCAAGGCCGCCATCCTGGACACGAGTTCTGGAAGCTCCGCAGCTACCGGCTCGGGGGCCGACACAGTCAGACCAGACGCCGGTTCCCTTGGAGGGGAGTCCATGACCAGAACAGTTGGTACTTGCCTCGGCTGGTCCGGTTTTCGTCAAGGGACTTTGGCCGGGTGCTCCTTCTCCGATGATCCCAGCCAATGCTCGGGGCTCCGCGATCGGTTCCCTGAGGAACCTGGTTGTTCGGAGCCATCCTGTCACTCATGCTTGTGAAATAGCCATAGTTTTTGTCTGTTCTTGTCAGCATGGTTCTGTATTTATTAAAGTATCTTTTTTCCTCTGAGCACTTCCTTGCCTTTCTCGACCATGTTTCTCTTGTGCTTCGGCTGTCCCATGGATACCCGTGCTCTCCTTCTCCTGCTGGTTGTTCAACACTGTTGCTGGTAATCCCGCTTCTTGTAGTGCCTTCTTAGCTTCCCTAAGATTTCGCACTTGTCAGCTACTAGCATTTTTCTGGAAATTCAGCCCAAACAGGAAACAGCCAGTGATATTTCACTCTGTCCTCACGCAGTATTTTTGTAACCGGATTCATGTCCCGCCTGCGTTGCAGAATACCCACTGCCAAGTCCGCATATATAGCTGTTTTATATCCTTGCCACTCAAAATTGGCCAAGCTTCTCATTTTTCCAGAGATTCTTTCTTTGATTGAATAGTCTCTCACACATTATAATGTCTCTTGGTCTATTTGGTGTAATTGGACCAAGCGCACAATGAGTCCTATCTAGAGCAATGTTCTCCGGGATGTCTGTTTCTCCGCCTTTTCGCAAGGCTACAAGACAAATCGCCTCTGCTACCTTTTTGCAATCTTGAAACTCTGGGTCCTCCGGGATGCCTCATTCTCAAATTATGCCTTTGGATCCAATTCTCCAGATCCTCTGTTTTGTACATAAGTTGTTCTTTCCATGGATCAATACCTTTGATTTGATCTGCCAGTACATTTTGTTTATGTTGTAGCTGTTCAATTATATTTTTTTGCTCGTCCACTCTGTTTTAATTCTCCTATTTCCTCTCTTAATTTTCTTAATATGTCTCCCAACTCCTCTTTTACTGCCATCAGTTCTATTTTAAGGTCTGTAAACTAGGCCTGTAGTTCATTGCGAATTACTTTTTGGACAAGCACCTCCTCATGCTCCTCATTTCCGTTTTTCTTAATTTTCTTTTCCCGCTCTCATGCAAGGAGTTCTCCTTCCCCCTAAACCTGCAGTAGCCATCTTTTGCTCTCCTATGTCCCTATGAATTCATGTATGCACGCCACTTTTCTCCTTGTCATTATCTCCTTATACTGCTGTCTGTTGAAGTTGCCCTCTGTGCATGTTCAATGCTTCCTTGTCAAGCAAGAGGTGAGAAACCCCACTTTTTGCGGGGGTAGCTCAGGGCTTAAGCAGCCATCCAGCTATGTGATGTCACTTCCTCCTCATTGCCAGGTCTTTTCTTCCAAGGCAATGGGGGGTTAAGTGACTTGCTCAAGGTCGCACGGAGCACCAGTGGGAATCAAACCCTTGATCTTTTGGGTACTAGGCAGTTGCTCTAATCACTAGGCTACTCCTCCACATTGTGATACTTTACTTTTATGTTTTTAACATGGTTTTAATTGGTCTTAATTCCTTCTTTATTTATATTTGATGTTTTATGTCCATGTTTGCTTTTAGCTACTTATATTTACATTTGTCATTTATTTATTATTGCTTAATTGCCTGTTTAGTTTTACATGTTACTATTTAATACATATAATGTGTGTTTTTATAATTTAAGTTTTTATTTCATAAAGCACAGTTACTTACCTGTAACAGGTGATCTCCGGAACAGCAGGAATTAGTCTTCACACGTGGGAGACGTCGCCGACGGAGCCCGCACGGGAAAATGCTCCCCAGCATCCAATCAGAAAGCCTTTGGGAGCATCCCCCGCGCCTGCGCGGTGGCTTCCCGCCCTTCCTACTGCCTCTCCCCAGTTGAGTTTCATAGCTGAGCCGGCAGGAGAGGAGAGGAAGGAATAGAGAAAAAGAGAGATACAACTCCCAGGGGAGGTGGGCGGGTTGTGAAGACTAATTCCTGCTGTTCCGGAGATCACCAGTTACAGGTAAGTAACTGTGCTATCTCCAGGAACAAGCAGGAATGAGTCTTCACACGTGGGGACTCCCTAGCTTAGGATGCCCGGGGAGATCCCATAAGCGCAGCCCAGACGGGATGGCATTTGCCCAGCCTGAATCTCCGGCATCCCCTGAGGGATGGAGGGCAGGAGTTGAATAGAGGAACAGCGAATCCAAAGACTACGGAGGCAAGTCTTTAGAGTGCAGAACAGGTACCATTAGGATACAGCAAAAAAAACCCCAGGCTACGGGAGTAGGCAGAGGGGAGTATGAAGAGAATCATTAAGCATGTAATGAGTAAATGACCTAGTACCATACAGAGCTTACCGGCCATTACGTTTCTAATGAATTAATGGTTTAGAACCCTGTACTGCTTACCCACCGGGTTGTCGGAAGTAGTCCTGTGATGAAGGCACTGTAGACGCAGTAGCGAGGTCATCAAGGAAACTTCACCGCAGCGAGGAGGAAGTTCCAAATCCGGAAGGCCATGGGATCCAGGCGTCAGCTGGGTCAGGAGAAGGACGGCAGGTCTTCCAGGGGGCTCACGGCAAGCTGAGCACTCCCTTAGGAGTAGAGTCCATAACTCAGAGGACCAACAGTGGAAGACAGGCCGAACTAGAGAGCCTATCCCGGAGAAGAGTAGAGGTGTACCCCGGAGCAGAAGGGGTACACAGTCTGCCCTAGCGAGAGATAGGGAGACAAGGGTCCGGACCTCCGGGAGGAGGACCTAACTGAAAAGGGGACTGTTGACTTCACAGCAGTAGGGTGCCACCAGTCCGCGGCCCGACGGGGAGTAGGCAGGCGGACTGGTCGGACCCCCTGGGGGGGGGGGTGAGTACCGGCCATAGGGGGAAAAAGGCGGTAAACACAGGTACTGTGGGGATCCCCCAAAGGCGCCTGCCAAGCAGGTGATATCTAGTATATCTAAGCCGGTGGACATGGGGACGCCCCCTCCGGTACTAACGCAGGCACGCCGGGGGGCCTGCCTCCATGAGCAGCACTCAGGTAAGGCGGATCTGCCATCGATCCCCAGAACGTCCACCTGGAGAGGTGGCCGCAAGATCCGTCAGGGGAGGGATCTTTCCCGGAGGGCAAGGGCAGATCGGCGAGCTAAGAGCGCGGTAGACGGAGGATAGCATCAGTCCGGTAGAATGCCGCAGGGGTTGGAGGCCCTAATGTGTCCCCAGGACCTGTGTGTAGAAATTGTCCCCCGCACAATCGGGGGACATGAGGGTATAGTCCCTGGTGAGTATAGGGGGATTATAGCAGCTGGAGGGGAATTCCAGTACGGAAGCAATCAGCAAGAGGATACTGGCTGAGAGGGGTTCGGGGACGTACCGAAGAGTAAGTAGGGTGACCGTGGGCCAGAGCGATCACGGCGTAAGGTGGTCTCCCTTTCCCACGGAGGAGAAGACCTGAACCCCTAGATAAGTCCCCGAACCATTTTCCAACTGGACGAGCCCCAGAGTAGAGCTCTAGTCTAAACTTCTGGTAAGGAGGTTAAGAGCAGGCAGCCGCCCACCTGAGCCTAAAAATGCTTAGTATGAGAGTCCTGGCGCGGGCCCGGGGACATCAACCCGGGGTGAGAGGTCCCTTGCTTGGGCGCGCCTGGAGGGTGGGCGGAGGGCTGACATTTCCTCTTCCTAGGGAAGGGGGGTCTGGAGGGGCGCTTACCACCACCGGGGGGAAGCCGGGCCCTAGGCTGGCTGCTAACTCTGGGAAGGTTAGCGAAGCACTGTGCGACCTGACGTAAGGCTTCGCTATTGAAGAGGTGATCTCCGTCGCAGGGAGAATTACCCAGGATGTGCTGTGCCCATCGACACAACTCGGACGCCTGCAACCATGCCGTGCGGCGTGCTCTAATGGCAACAGCAGAGGCTCTGCTGACCGACCGGAAGGAGTCCAGCGAAGCACGAGAAAGGAACCCGGAGATATTCCTGTAATGATAAAGAAGCAGGGAATATTCAAAGGCCTTGGTTGCAGATACGAAGGTGGATAACCGAGATAACCTCTCGGTGACCTCCCGAAGCGACAGACTCATATAAAATATATATGAAATAATTCTGGCCGCCAGCATAGACATTTGGAAGGCTTGACGTCCTAGAGTATCTAGCGTCTTCGAGGCGCGGCCTGGAGGGCGAGAAGCATGCCTCTCCTTGCTTCCGGCCTTCCTCAGCGCCGATTCCACCACAATGGACCGTTGTGGAAGCTGGTGCTGCCGAAACCCCGGGGACGGAGGCACCCGGTACAGAGCCTGCATCACAGTCGGCGGTGCCGGAACCCTCAAAGGCGACCGCCAAGCCCCCAGCAGGAGATCCTGCAGGGCGGGATGCAGAGGAAGCATCGCGGCTGCCTGTTCCGCAGGGCCTGGGTTCGGATCCGGGATAGGGATGGCCAGCAAGTCCGCCATGTCAAGGAGGAAATCCTGAAAAGGCGGCTCTGCCGGAGCAGTTATGGCGGGAGAGGCCGCCCGGGCACTAAGAGGCCGCTCGGGCCGATGCCCGCTGGGCAGAGGAGGGGACCAACCGACCCGGATCGGGGCAGTCAACATGGCGTCGTCGGCTCCTGGAATTGATTCCAAGCTAGGCATCGAAGAAGTCGATGGCACCGACGGCGCCGCAGGAACCTGCCTCGGCCCCGAACCCGGGGGCGGCGCTTCCCCCCGTGACTGGAGCGAATCCGCGGCCGCCGGAGGGCAGGGGTCAGCGGTCTCCACTCTGCGCTGCGGGAGAGGACAGGGGCCGATCCCGAGACGTGCCGTGGCCAGGCTTTCAAGGCTGGACGACGACTCCAGGCTGGGCATCGAACCGAGCGAGGAGATCGACTCCGTCCTCGAGGCCCCCGGCGGGAGTGACCGCGCCGGTGGTGGAGATCCCGGAGCGCGGATCGGAACCGCGCCGACTGGTGCCGCGAACATCAAGGGCCCCCAAGGACGGAGCTCGGAGGAGAGGGGGTCATCTGACGCCGGTGCCGATGTCGATCGGCAGGCACTGCCCGGTGCCGGGCTCCCTCTCGAACCCGTCCGACCCGGAGAGAAATCCTTCCGGGGCATACGGCCCGTCCCCGAGGGGACCCCGGTCACTCGACGACGAGTCCCTGCGGGGGGGGGGGGGGGAGTGCAAAGCCCTTGCGCCGACGTCGGGGTACCATAGCGGGGTGGCGCAGATCCAGATTGGGTCGAAGCGGTCGAAGACCCCGAGTCCCCTTCTCTAGGCTGCGTCGACGCCGGGGAGTGGCCCGTGTGCTGGCCAACATACCCCGAGGTCCCCAGGGAAGGTCGATGGCGGTCCCTCATGCTCGACGCCCCTGCCGTCGCCGGCGGAGCGGCGCCGCTCAAACCCGGTACCACCCTTGCGCAGGGCTGGGATACCGGCGACCCGGCACGGGTCGAAGCGAGCGGCCCCGAGGGGAGGGAGGCCAGATGACCATCCCCGGCGCGGGGCGGAACCACCGACGCCCGCGCCCTCGAAGCGGGTACTACCCCCGCACATGACCTAAACGTAGGGCCGTCGGACAGTGTCGAGTCGATCGGCCCACGAGGCTGGCGATCCCCGGAGGGGAGCGGGTCACTCGACATCGACGGGTCGGCACCGCCCAAAGCGGATACCACCCCCGTAGGAACGCCATACCGGCGCGAGTCGGTTGGCCCCGGAGGCGCCGAGGACCGCAGCCGCCAATCCCCGATGAGGAGCGGAACGCTCGACACCGACGCCGAGGGGCCGGTACCGCCCGAAGCGGGTACTGCCCACGCGCATGGCAGGGCTGAAGGAACGCCAGGCTGGACTGAGTCGATCGGCCCCGGAGGCGCCGAGGACAGCAGCCGACAATCCTCGGTGAGGAGCGGAGCGCTCGACACCGACGCCGATGCCCGGGGCTCAGTACCGCCCGGAGCGGCTACCACGCCCGAGCATGGCTTGGATGTAGGGAGGTCAGACCCGGTCGAGTCGATCGGCCCCGAAGGCGCCGAGGACACCGGCTGACGATCCCTGGCAAAGAGTGAAACACTCGACGCCGACGCCGGGGAATCGGCACCGCTCGAAGCGGGTACCTCCCTCGGGCATGGCTCGGGAATGTTCTGTGAGGAGCGAACCTCAGGAACATCCCGAAACCCCGTAAATGCTTTGGAGCCCGAGGACTCCCGCCGGGGTATATCAGCCAAGGAGGACTTGAGGGGTTGGCCGGAGCATGAGACTCGCCCCTCAAGACTCGGCTAGTTTTAACAGACTGTTGTGTGGTTACCTGATCCTGGAGAGAAGGACAACCCGACGACCGCGCCTTTGGCGCGAAGACGTCGTCGAGGGATACCCGAAAGAGGGAGGGTCTTCTCCCGACACTGTAGCCCGGGGAATCAGGGGAAAAAGGGTCAGGCCCCAAACAGGAGAGGCACCGGGCATTGGAGTCCACGTGGAAAATTAAGTCCCCGCCGTGAGGCTGGGGGGAAGAAGGCTCCATGCCCCGGTCGTCAGCGCCCGAAGGGGGCGACGAAAATTAAATGAAAACCATTAAAAGAAAGAAAGAAAAAGGGGGGGGGGCACGGAGGTGCCACTGTCGGCGGGAAAGCCGCGACTACAGAAAAAAGGAAAAATTTCTGCGGTGGCAGGAGGGACGTCCTGCCTGCTCCGCGGAAAATGAAAAACTGGGGAGAGGCAGTAGGAAGGGCGGGAAGCCACCACGCAGGCGCGGGGGATGCTCCCAAAGGCTTTCTGATTGGATGCTGGGGAGCATTTTCCCGTGCGGGCTCCGTCGGCGACGTCTCCCACGTGTGAAGACTCATTCCTGCTTGTTCCTGGAGATCATACAATCCACAACATTATCACCTCCCTGCTTCACAAAAACATTCATGACATAATACAGTATATAATGTGCTACATTTTCAAAACCTACTAAACATATTCCAACATGTTTAAACAGTATTATTTCACTGTACACTCATATCCCATATTAATACCCTTTTGTGTGTATGTTAGATTCGTAGGGACTCGTCACAACCCAACCCTCCCACACCAAAACATAACAAAACAAAACTTTCCCTCGCCCTCCTCTATTATATACAATTTCTGGTACAGTAGTATTGAGATCCAAGGACAGAACAAATTTTCCATTTTCCAATACCTCTCTTTTCCTTTCCCTTGCACCAACCCACATCATTCCAAACCATTAACCTTTCACCAGTATTGTGGTGAGTTAAGCTCACTAACAATACCTTTTCTGTTTTTCTGCAAACCATGTAGCCCAATACTTTATTCCCCCCCAACCCCCCCTCCTCCTACCTTCCCTTCTCAGCCTGCTTCCCCATCCCACCTCCTGGATTCCACTTATTCTCCCAGCCCCTCTCCAGCCATTCCTCATATTTCTGCCACACTTCCAAATTCCTTGCCCTTTTATTGTGCCCATATGCCCCCGCCAAGCTCATATGCCACACAAACTCTAATCTCCCGATAACCTCCCATATAGAGGGAGCCTCTATATCCTTCTACCTCTGCAGTATTACCAGGCGAGCTGCAACAACACAGTGATTTAAGAAGGTGCCCAACATTATATTCCCTCCCTCCTCCCCCTCAGTTAAAAACTCTCATTGCCGCTGTGAACTGAATCTGTACCTGCGTAACCCCTTTATAGAACTGCGCCACCTCTCCCCACAAGTTCTGAATTTTTGGACATCCTCAAATCAAATGCAGCAAATCTCCCCTTCCCCCACAACCCTTCCAGCAGTCTGCCGTTCTGTTCTTATATATAGCCTGTATTTTGACTGGCATCCACACCATTCTCAAGTGGAATTTCAGGCAATTCTCTACCAGAGGTGTCCCCCATGCCATTCTTCTTTCCCCTTCATAAATTCCTCTCCACCTACCCTCTTCCCATGGGCCTACAATTTCCTTCTCCCACTGTTCCTGCCACCGAGCTTTACTCTCCTGCTTTGGATTTAGGATCCTATACAGCTTGGAAACCAAATCCTTTACAGTTTCCTTCTTTTCCATTAAATCCTCAAACTCAGTTGGTCGACTTTGCAGCTCCCTCTTACCCCTTCTTGCTGCAAAAAGTACCACAGTAGCATATATGCATAGTGACTGGTCTCATTCACCCCATAGGTGCTCTTTAGATCCATAAAGGATTTAACCTTCCCTTTTTTATTTAACACCTGACCCACCCTTACCAATCCTCTAGCCGCCCACTCTTTAAAAACCCCTCCTACCCTCCCGGGTTCAAAGTCCCCCATCCTTTGAATATGGGTCTCTCGTGACAGATGTTTCCCCTCCATCAAGTGGTTCCGCCACCTCCCCAAACCCGCAAAGTTAACTCCTTTGGTGGATTCCTAACCTTAACCCCCCCATGCCCCTTCCCTAAGATGTCCCACACTGTGGCTCCTAAAGTTTCACCTCGCTCTTTCTCCATATATACCCACTGAGGTGTCTCACCCCGCTCCCTCCATACAAATAGGGCTCGTAATTGCGCTGCCTCATAATAATTTGCCAGATTCAGTACCCTCCAACCCCTCCCCCCTTCCTCTCTGGTTCTATACATTGTGGGTCTCCCCACCCTTGGTACCTTCCCAGCCCAAATAAACATCATAATCATAATTAGAGGGAGGAGTGGCCTAGTGGTTGGGGCAAGGTACCTCAGGCCGGAGGTTCAAATCCCACTAGAGGACAGCAACCTTGGGCCGGAAGGACTGGGGTTTCTAGTCCCACAGGTGCTTCTTGTGGTCTTGGGCAAGCCACTTAACCCTCCATTGCCCATGTTCCCTGTAAAATAGTTATCTCCAAGTTATAATGCCCTGTTCAATGTAATTTCAGTTTGTTCAATGTAAACCGCCTTGATATCATGAAAGGCGGTATATAAGAAATATTAAATAAATAAATAAAATAATCATAGCCTGGAGCTGTCTGAGACATTCCTTTGTAACTCTATAGGGTAGTGCCATAAATACAAACAATATCCTTGGCACAACATTCATCTTTATCGTTGCTATCCTCCCCAGCCAGGATAAATGTAGCCCCTTCCATCTAGCTAAGTCCTGCCTTAAAGTATTTATCAGGGACCTATAATTCCATTCATGTAATTTATCTATCGTGTTTCCCATCTGAATTCCCAAATACCTGAAACTGTTTTGCACCCATTTGAAGGAGAACCCCTCCCGCAGCCTCCTTTCCATATCCTTTGGCAAATTAAACCCCAAAATTTCTGTTTTGCTCATAAATTCTCATCCCCAACCCCTAAGGCAATCGAAGAACTCATAACCTCCATCAATGCCACCACTGCCCCCAACGATCCATGTCCAGCCCACTGGATCAAATCACTAAGAACAGAACTCAGCCCTTACATAGCTGCCATAGCTGACCAGTCACTTAGCACAGGGATATTCCCAACAGCCCTCAAACAGACCTCCATTCGTCCACTACTGAAAAACAATAAACTCGACCCAAAAAAAGAAGACTCCTACCGCCCAATATCAAGTATCCCTTTACTAGCCAAGATACTAAAAAAAGTCACTCTAAGGCAAATTCAACAACACATTGACTCCGAAGCTCCACTCGACCCAAATCAGCATGGCTTCAGAGAATCCCATGGAGTTGAAACCCTTCTAACTTCTCTAATGAACACGCTTATTACTACAACAAACAACATCAGAAATGGAGTTGCAATGATCTTCCTAGACATTGCAGCAGCTTTAGATTCTGTTGACCATGTTAAGCTGCTTAACCAACTACATGAAAAAGGGATTCAAGGAATTGCATGGAAGTGGTGCAAATCTTACCTTGAAGACCGCTGGCAGCAGGTCCGGACGGGTGACAATACATCTATGCCTTTCCAACAGAAGCAAGGTGTACCACAGGGTTCCTCCCTCTCGGCCCTGCTATTTAACATCTATATGCAGCCCATCTGTAACATCACCCAGTCATTTGGAATATCTTGCCTCATCTACGCAGATGATGTGCTACTATTCACACCAGTCAACGTATTGAAACTTGATTATACCACACTAACTACCTGCTTCAATGCAATCTCAGACTGGCTGCTCTCACAAAACCTCCGAATTAACTTTAAAAAAATGGAAGTTTTGATTGTAACAAGGAACAAAGACTTCTTTCCCCCACCAACTCTAAGAACAAGAGATGCCGATTTACCACTCAAATCAACAATACCTTACCTAGGCGTTATACTCGACCAGCGACTTGAGTTCAAAGAACATATAAAAAATACAGTTAAAGCCATCTATCACAAGATCAGAATTCTACTACACCTCAGACTAATGCTTGATCCACACGACTTCCGAACAACCTTCCAAGCGTTGGTCACCCCACACTTCGGCTACGCAAATATTGTGTTACAGGGCCTACCCAAGAGTACGCTTAATCCACTACAATTGGCCATGAATACGGCTGCCAGAGTTCTACACGGAGCCCCAAGGAGTCATCATATCACTCCCATCCTATGTGAACTTCACTGGCTCCCGATATCATATAGGATTTTATACAAAGCCCTCCTCATTACCTTCAAGGCAGTTCACCAAATCTCATCATCTTCATTTTCTGACCTCCTGCATCACCCACAAAGCTCCAGATCCAGACGCTCCGCAACAGAAAACACACTAATGATCCCAGAATACCTAGCAAAACTCAACCAGACAACTACCACAAGAGCATTCTCATCCTTCGCCCCTAGATGTTGGAACATGCTGCCACCCAACATCAGATCACAAAAAGACCTCTCACAATTTAGAAAAGCTCTAAAAACAAACCTCTTCCTACAACACTTCCCTCAGAGTATGAACTCCCCAAGCCATTCCCTCCCAACACAAACCAATGATCATGGTTAGTCCAGTAAACCCCTAACTTCATTTCTCACCCCATATCAAACCCTCTTAGATCCCCAAGCTTTAGAACCATAAACATATGATATTTTGCTGTAAATAGTTTGAATTCTTGTTATTTATTTAACCCCAGTTATCCATGTTCATTCCCTGTTATCTGTAAACTTAACATATGTTCATGCTTAAGTACAATTTGTTAAAATGTAAACCGCGCTGATGATGAAGAGTGCGGTATATAAAAACTGTTAAATAAATAAATGTTTATCTTATATCTGGCTACTGCGCTATACCTCCCTATAGCCTTCAATAGATTTGGTAGACTGATGAATGGTTGGCTGAGGATAAAAATCACATCATCCGTAAACAGAGCCAAGGATATTATGGGGATAGAGGTGGGGGGCACCTTACTTAGCAAAAACACATTAAACCCACTACAGCTTGCAATGAACATGGCCGCCCGTTTCTTACACGGAGCCTCTAGGAGGGACCACATCACCCCAATATTAAAGGACTTACACTGGCTACCAATCTACTACTGCCGTATCACATATAAAGTAGTCTTGGTGACCTTCAAAGCCATCAACAAAATATCCCCTACTGAACTGACAGGCCTCCTCCACCCTACCCCAGCAAACAGGGCAAGGAGATCATTCGCCTCTAATACTCTACAGGTCCCCAAGGAGATAACAAAATCCAACCAGGCAACAAAGAACCGAGCCTTCAAGTTCTACGCTCCCAGCGTCTGGAACGCACTCCCAACTACCATCCGAGCAATCACAGACCTTGCTCAATTTAGAAAAGCACTAAAACACCACCTCTTTCGCCTACACTACTCCAAACCCAGTATCTCAGCCACACCTACCACACACCCTGCCAGAAATCAGTAAGTCTCAATCTCCTCTTGTAAATGTTGCAGATAAATGTATATAGATGTAGATA
Organism: Ichthyophis bannanicus; assembly: GCA_033557465.1. Classification (NCBI taxonomy): domain Eukaryota; kingdom Metazoa; phylum Chordata; class Amphibia; order Gymnophiona; family Ichthyophiidae; genus Ichthyophis; species Ichthyophis bannanicus. The sequence goes on along the minus strand of CM066032.1, from coordinate 779,548,667 downwards.
GTTTCCCCATTTGAAGCCCAAGTTATATCATCCTGTTTCACTGTAAATGCTCAGCAGGCGACTGTTATGCACAATTTTGTTGTATGTAAACCGCACTGATTTTAAATAGCGCGGTATATAAAAGCAATAAAGCATAGTTACTCACCTGTAATAGGTGATCTCCGGGAACAGCAGGAATTTAGTCCTCACATATGGGTATCGCCGGTACCTGTGTGGGAACGCTCCCCAGCAACCAATTAGAAAGCTTTTGGGAGCATCACACAGCGCCTGCATGCTGCCTAACCCGCCTTTCCCAACTGTCTCTCTCCAGTTGAGTTTTAAAGCTGAGACAAAGAGAGAGAGAGAGGGAAAGGGAAAGAGACAGATAGAGAGATACAACTCCTAGGGGAAGTGGGTGGGTTGTGAGGACTAAATTCCTGCTGTTCCCGGAGATCACCTATGCTATCTCCAGGAACAAGCAGGAATGTAGTCATCACATATGGGGACTCCCTAGCTTAAGATGCTAGGGAGAGACCCCAGGAGTTGTGCGTCCCTGAGAAGGGCTCCACTTCCCCCCATGGATCTCTGGCATCCTACCAGGGATGGTGGGTAGGAGTTGATTAGGTATGGAACAGGTGTTGGAGAACAGCCTGACCAAACAAGGCATCCCGGCGGGAGTCCTTGTCCAAGCAGTAATGGGCTATGAAGGTATGAACCGAGGACCAGGTGGCTGCTCGACAGATGTCGTCGATAGAGACAGAGTGCAGATGAGCCATTGAAGCTGCCATGGCTCTCATGATGCTGTGTTCTTTGTAAGTAAAAGGCTAAAGCTCTTTTACAGTCCAAAGTATGAAGGTTCCTTTCTGCATTTGATGCATGAGGCCTTGGAAAGAACACAGGTAGGTAGACCGTTTGGTTTAGATGAAAGGGCGAGACCACCTTTGGCATAAAGCGTGGATGAGTCCTAAGGACTACCTTGTCATGATGGAACCCTGTATAAGGTGGATCAGCTACTAGTGCTTGCAACTCACTGATGCGACGTGCTGATGTGATTGCAATGAGAAAGATAACCTTCCAAGAAGGAATTTCAAGGAGGTAGTAGCTAAGGGTTCGAAAGGTGGCTTCATGAGCTGACCAAGAACCAAATTTAAGTCCCATGCCACCGGTGGTGGCTTAATGGGAGGCTTAGTTAGCAGAAGGCCTCTCATAAATCTTGCTATAAGAGGATGGGAGGAAATAGGTTGTCCATTTAGGGGCTTGAAGAAAGCTGCAATGGCACTCAAATGGACCCTCACTGAGTTAGTCTTAAGTCCTGCATTGGATAAATGAAGGAGATACTCCAGTAATGATTCCAGAGGTATGGCAATGGGGTTAAGAGCCTTCTGTGAACACCATATGGTAAACCTTTTCCACTTGAAAGCATAAGAGTGTCTTGTGGAAGGCTTCTTGGAAGCATAAAGGATATCCTTTATTTGCTGAGGGAGGTTAAGATCATGGAGATCTAGGCCTTCAGCAACCAAGCCCTCAGATGCAGAGACTGGGGATTGGGATGCCATAACATTCCATCCTCCTGAGAAAGGAGATCTGGAGCAGACCCGAACTCCAGGGAGGGAGCTTGAGAGAGATGTAGAAGTAGAGGGTACCACACTTGCCATGGCCAATGTGGAGCTATGAGAATCATACGGCCTCTGTCTCTCTGAAGCTTGAACAGGGTTTTAGGAATTAGGGGAATGGGTGGAAAGGCATACAGGAAGTCTTGACCCCAGTAAAGGAGGAAAGCATCCCTGGCCTGAGCCCCCTGAGCCGGAATTCTGGAACAGAACCGGGGAAGTTTGGCATTCCACGGACTTGCAAAGAGGTCTATGTCTGGGGTTCCCCAAATTTGAAAAATCTTGGCCACCTGGTCTGCATGCAGAGACCACTCGTGTGGAAGCAGAACTCGACTGAGTCTGTCTGCCCAAGAGTTTTGTATGCCTGGAAGATACACTGCCAGGAGATGAATTTGATGCTCTCTGGCGAGGGCCCATAGTCGCAAAGCTTCGTTGCAAAGCGACAGAGAGCCTGTTCCCCCCTGCTTGTTCACGTAGAACATGGCTACTTGATTGTCCGTATGAATGAGGACTGTCTTGTAGCTGATCAGGGTGTGGAACACTCGAAGAGCAAGGAAGATTGCTCTGAGCTCCAAGAGATTGATATGTAGATGAGTCTCCTGTGGAGACCAGGTGCCTTGGGTGGAGAGGTCTTGCAGATGAGCTCCCCAACCCATCGGAGAAGCATCTGTTGTGAGAGTTGCCTGGGGTAAGGGTTGTTTGAAAAGGGGACCCCAGCAACAGGTTTTGAGTGGACTTCCACCACTGGGACAAAATAGGGCGATTTGTGTTTGCTATTTTGTCTGACAGGCATCCTGATGCCTAGGTCCATTGAGTGGATAAAGTCCACTGAGCTGCCCTCAAATGGAGGCGAGCATAGGGAACCACATGCACAGTAGATGCCATGTGGCCTAGCAGTTGTAGCATTTCTCGGGCAGTGAGAAGAGGTTTTAGCATTGCTTGAGAAGCTAACTGCAGCATGCGAAGGCAACGGGCCTGGGGGAGATAGGCCCTTGCCTGTCTGGTATCCAGCAAAGCTCCTATGAACTCTAAAGACTCAGTGGGAGTTAGACTGGATTTTGGGATGTTTATTACCAGACCCAAATACTGAAGGATACGCATTGTGCAGGATAGAGATGTCCTGGCCTCTGACTCTGTTGGGGCTCGAATGAGCCAGTCATTTAAGTAGGGGAAGACGAATATCCCTAGAGTGCGGAGAAATGCTGCTACCACAGCCATGCATTTCGTGAGCCCCTTGGTGCTGAGGCCAGGCCAAATGGAAGTACCCTGTATTGGTAGTGCTTTTCTTGAAAAAGGAACTGAAAGAACCTTCTGTGGGTTGGATGGATGAGAACATGGGTGTACGCATCCTTGAGATCTAGAGAACAAAGCCAATCCTGACTCTGAAGGTATGGCAGCAGAGTTCCAAGAGAAATCATCTTGAATTTCTCTTTGACAAGGAATTTGTTCAATTCTCTGAGGTCCAAGATAGGTCTGTATCCCCCTGTTTTCTTTGGGATAAGGAAATAGGGGGAGTAAAACCTTGTACCCTGCTGATGGATGGGTACTTCTTCTATTGCCCCTTGGACAAAAAGCATAGTGAACCTCCTGACCTAACAGGTTGATGAGAGAGGTTGGAGAATTGAACTGCCCTATCATTGTGGGAGGGGGCATGCTTGAAAAATGAAGCTTGTACCCCTCTTTTATGATGAAGAGTGTCCAATGCTCTGCTGTTATTTGCCCCCATCTGGGGGCAAAGTGACACAACCTTCCTGGAATGGTGGAAGGCTCTGGTACAATGAGAGCCAGGAAGGCTAAGTTCTCTAGCTGAAAGTCAAAGGCCTTGTGGAGGCTGAGACTGCTGGGACGGCTGAGGCTTAGCAGTCTTTGCTTTTCTTTGTTTGGGTGGTTGCTGACCTTTCCTGACAAGTTGACCTGCAGAACGTCCCTGCTGAGAATAAGCAGGATAATACTTTTTCTTTTTAGAAAAGAATGGTTTCTTAAAAGAATTCTTTCTTGCAGGATCAGCTGTGGACTTGGACAATCTAGCCAAGGTGGAGTTGTCAGCATCCAACTCATTGGCCTTTTCCTGCCAATCTTTACCAAATAGATTCTCACCAGTACAAGGAATATGTTTGACCAATGTGAGAAAATCCTGTCTTCTATCCTCCGGAAGAAGAGGACTCAAAGCCTCTAAATCACCTGTGACTTCCTTCAGGAACATTCCCATATATAGACTATAGGAACTGATCCTGGCAGAAAGCATGGAAGCTTGGAAGACACGACGTCCAAAAGCATCCAAAGTTCTGCACTCACGTCCTGGAGGATTAGAGGCATGCCTCTTTGCACTCTTGATCCTTCTCATAGCTGATTCCACTACAATAGAGTGGTGGGGAAGCTGAGTTTTCTGGAAACCAGGACAAGGAGGGACTCGATACAGAGTATCCAGTCTATGAGAATGAGGAGAGGTGGTAAGAGGTGTCTCCCACATTCTTAACATGAGATCATGCAAGATCTCATGGATGGGCAAGGTAGCTGCCTCCTTAGGAGTTTTAGGATATTGTAAAATTTCCAACTCCTTTGCTCTGGGGCTCTGTTTCAGGTGCCACAGTAATGGACAGACCTCAAGCCACCTCCCTGATGAAATCCTGAAAGGAAATGTCCTCTGGAGGAGACATCCTACGTTTAGGGGAGGAAGGCTCCTATGGAAGAAGTATTCCCGCATCGACAGAACTGTCTGAATCCTCCGATTCCTCTGAGGACTCGAAGTACCTTCTGTCAGGATGCTCTTGAAGAGCCCGATACCCGTACCAACCGAAGTCGGTACCGGGAGTAATTGGTACCGGAAGGCATCGGATGACTGGGTGTCGGCAATGCGGACACCGATGTCGATGCTATCAGTACCGGTGCCAATACCGGTGCCGGTTGAAAAGTCTGACGCGGTTCCGAGGGCGTCGATGCCGCAAGGAGAGCCGCCAGACTGCGCTCAATAGCCAGGACTCTCTGGTCTATCGACACTGCCGATGCCTGGATGTCGGTACTGGAGAAGACTGCCGGTACCCCAGAGCATGGCACCAGTAGTTCTGCCGAGGTCGAGGCCTCGAGAACGTCCTGGAGCCCCAATAATGCTTTGGAAGCCGAAGCCTCCCGCCGGGGCAATTTTGCTGGTGCAGAATTCTCAAGGGCAATGTCAGAGGCATCTCGATGCTTAGAAGGAGATCTACCCTTTGAGGACCGGCTAGACTTATGTTTAGTTACCTGAGATCCACGGGAGGAAGACGAAGCCCTGGAAGACAGCGATGCCACCGAAGCTGCATCAGAGGGAAACAGGGTACTGAGCTTGGCAGCTCGGTTCTGTCGACCTCTCTTGGACATCATGGCACAGGCCATACACTCCGAGATGGAATGGTCAGGACCTAAATATTTCAGACACCACTCATGGGTGTCGGTGACGGAGATGGTACCGCCACACTTGGTGCACTTTTTAAAACCCGAAGAGGATTTTTCCATTATGGAAAAAATCTTGGGCCTAAGGCCCAAAATGGCGCGTGCACTTGGAAAAAATGGGAAAGTACTAAGAATTTTTTTTTTTTAAAAGAAAAGAAAGAAAGAAATAAAGAAAACTGGCGGTACCGGTAAAGCGTCGAGGAAGGCAGACGCGACCACAAAAAAGAAGGAAAATTTTCTGCGGTGACGGGAACACGACCTGCTGGCTCCGCGGAAACAAAGAACTGGAGAGAGGCAGTTGGGAAAGGTGGGAAGGCAGCACGCAGGCGCTGTGGGATGCTCCCAAAAGCTTTCTAATTGGACGCTGGGGAGCGTTCCCACGCAGGCTCCGTCGGTACCGACGATACCCATATGTGAGGACTACATTCCTGCTTGTTCCTGGAGATATAAATAAATAAATAAAAAATAAATATATAATATCCTTCTCCCCCGTATGTATTCGGCTAGTGGTTCTATCACTAGGGCAAACAGCAATGGTGATAGTGGACAACCCTGACACGTCCCCCTTCCTCATCGAAAGCTTTCTGAATAGCCACCATTCACCCTTATCCGAGCTTGGGGATTAGCATACAGCGCCTTCACCCAACTCACAAACCTCTCCCCTAATCCCATTCTAAAAAGCACTTGCATCATAAAATGCCATTCTACTCTGTCAAATGCTTTTTCAGCATCTACTATTATGAACACAGCCTTTTTCCCTGCCTCCTGCAGGGACCAGACAATGTTTAGGACTTTCCTTATATTATCCCCTCCCTGTCTCCCCTTTATGAACCCCGTCTAATCCTTATGCACTAATTTCGGCATTACTCTCTGCAACCTAGCTGCCATAATCTTGGCCAACAATTTAGCATCTAAATTAATGAGCGATATAGGCCTATACACCCCACAGGTGGCATGGCTGCTTTGGGTATGATCGTTATACCCGCTTCCGCCATTGAACCTGACAATGCATTGCCCTGTAAAAACCCATTAAACACCCTTGTTAGTAACCCTACAATATTCTTCTGCAGTATCTTATAGAACTTGGCGGTATAGCCATCTAGCCCTGGTGCTTTCCCTTCTTTGAGGGACTTAATTGCTATTCGCACCTCCTCCTCACTTACCTGCCTCCCCAACTCCTCCACCTCTTCCACTGTTAATCTTTGCAATTTACAGCCCTCAAGAAAATCCTCTCCCTTCTGTGTCTCCCCTTTTACTTCGCTTTTATACAGCTTCTCACAGTATTCCACAAAGACTCCTAATCTCTGCTTGCCTATACACCATTCTCCCGTTGGTTACGTATTTCCCCAATGCTCGATTTTTGTTGCTTCGCTTTCAATCTACTGGCTAGTAAACTTACCATTTTATTGCCCCCTTCATGATACGTCTATTTTAACAATGCTAATGCATGCGCAATTTCTGCAGCCCTTATCAGATTCAGCTCCCCCCTTAATTTTTGCAATGCCATTAACACCCTCGGGTCTGAACCACCTTGATGCCTCTTCTCCAAAAGCTCTATCTTCTGTACTAACTCTCTTTCTACTTCCCCCTTTTTCTTCTTCTCCTGCGCCTCTATACATATGTGCCCCCTCACCACCGCCTTCAATCCATCCCAAACTGTCCTCATTGGTACCTCCCCATTCAAATTATGTTCCATATACTCTTGTACAACCACCCGTATGCGGTCCACATACTTCCTCTCCTCCAAGAGCGCATCATTTAAATGCTAAAATTTAACTCCTTCATCTTTCTCCCCCATTACGAAAACAATATGTACTGGGGCATCATCTGTCCATGTTATGCTCCCAATTTCAACCTGATGTGTCCTAGACACCCACTGACCACTCACCCAGATCATATTCAACCTGCTATTGGTACCGTGCACCTGGGAATAAAAGAAATAGCACAGTTACTTACCTGTAACAGGTGATCTCTGGGAACAAGAGGAATTAGTCTTCACATATGGGTACGTCGGTACCGACTGAGTCTGCGCGGGAACACTCCCCAGCGTCCAATCAGAACGCTTTTGGGAGCATCCCACAGCGCCTGCGTGCTGCCTTCCCGCCTTTCCCAACTGCCTCTCTCCAGTTGAGTTTTAAAGCTGAGACAAAGGAGAGAGAGAGACAAGAAAGGGAAAGATAGAGATAGAGAGATACAACTCCTAGGGGAGGAGGGTGGATTGTGAAGACTTATTCCTGCTGTTCCCAGAGATCACCTGTTACAGGTAAGTAATTGTGCTATCTCCAGGAACAAGCAGGAATGAGTCTTCACATATGGGGACTCCCAAGCTAAGATGCCCGGAGGAGGTCCCATCATATTGCTCATCTGCTTTCCCAGATCCTCAGGCATCCTAGGGATGGAGGGTAGGAGTTGAATCAAAAAAGGTGTGCTGTGGGACAGCTTGACTAAACAAGGCGTCTAGAGAGGAGTCCTTGTGTAGATCATAATTGTCAGTAGATACTGAATTACAATAGGTCAATAATGACCTTACCCAAAAATATTGCGAAGTATTAATGAGGCTGATATGGGTCTGCTATTAAGAGCCAGTACAGTATCCTCAAGAAATTACCTCACTGATGTAGAGGAGAGTAAATTTGCAATACAGGTAGAGGTCAGAAGCCTTAATGGCTAGAACTAATCCCAGACGAAAAACCGGGGAAGTCTAACGAAGGTAGGACTTCAGTAGAAAAAACTGAAACCTCTGTTGGGCAAGGTTTTCAAGCTTTTTGTCCTTGGAGCAAAATAAGGCTCTAGGAAAAGAGGCGAGAAAATCTGACTGATTTGGATGAAAAAAGGTAGATATACTCTTTGCAGAAAAAGAGTGGTTCTTTAAGACCCTGTAATCCAAATGAAAGACAAGGAAATTTGCAGTAGGCGTTGTAGCCTCCAATTTCTTGAAGATCAGTAATGTCCTTCCTAATTGATGTCGCTTAGGAGAATGACATTACATAGAGAGCTTCAGATGTAACATCATCTGAAAGATTACGGTAAGAGTAGTTACTCACCTGTAACAGGTGTTCTCCAGGAGCAGCAGGAATCAGTCCTCACATATGGGTGACATCGACGTCGATGGAGCCCCTGCGGAGCATTTCCCCAGCTTTCTATGAAAGCCTTTGGGAATACTGCACGCATGCGCGGTCCCCTTCCCGCCTAAAGGTGCCATCTTGTTCAGTCAAATGACATAGCTAAAAAACAGCACACAAAAAGATAAAATAAACTATGTACAACTGCAACTCCCAGGGGAGGAGGGAGGGTTGTGAGGACTGATTCCTGCTGCTCCTAGAGAACACCTGTTACAGGTGAGTAACTACTCTTTCTCCAGGATCAAGCAGGAAGTCAGTCCTCACATATGGGTGACTCCCTAGCTCTGGGCTACCAGGAACCCAGGCTGAACAAGAGAACTCCCTCTAGTCCCAGCATCAAAGAAGGCTTTTCACTGAAAGAACCTCCACCGGTAGCCCAACGGAGGCTGGAGGGCAGGAGTTGCCTAAACCTCAAAGAGATTCCGGAGTACTGCCTGGCCAAAAGCACTGTCCCTACGGGACTCCCTCTCCAGGCAGTAATGGGCCGCAAAAGTCTGGCTTGAGGACCAAGTAGCAGCCCTGCAGATGTCTGCCAAAGGTACAGAGCGGAGATGAGCTACTGAGGCAGCTATTGCCCTGACACGGTGGGCCGTGACCCAACCCTGCAAGGGACGGTCAGCCACCCAGATGGACAAGGTACGCTTGGACACAGCCAACCCCAAATTATTAGGGTCAAAAGATATGAAGAGCTGAGTAGCTCTTCTATGCCCCTGCGTATGGTCAAGGTAGAAGGATAAGGCCCTCCTACAGTCCAGGGTATGCAGAACTGCTTCAGCCTGGCTTGCATGAGACCTAGGGAAAAATGTCGGAAGAACCACCTCCTGGTTGAGGTGGAAAGAAGAGACAACCTTTGGGAGGAACTTGGGATGAGTCCTAAGAACTACCCTGTTCCTATAGAAACGAGTATAAGGCCTATCACAGACCAGGGCCTGAAGCTCACTTGCTCGCCTGGCCGAGGTTAGGGCTACCAAGAAGAGTGTCTTCCAGGACAGGAAACGGAGAGGACAAGTAGCCATCGGCTCAAAAGGTGGGTGAGTCAGTTGCTGCAAGACCACATTCAACTCCCACTCAGGGGCTGGTGGACGTAGAGGAGGCTTTAGCAAGAGCAAGCCTCTGAGAAACCTGGACACCAAGGGGTGAACCGAGAGAGTGTGTCCTTCCACCAGAGAGTGGTGAGCTGCTAGAGCTGAGAGGTGGACCCGAACAGAATTGGACTTAAGTCCCTGATTGGATAACTGCAGCAGGTACTGAAGCACTACTGGTTCCGCACAGGAGAAAGGATCTTCTGTACGTAGCTGACACCACACAGAAAACCTTTTCCATTTCAATGCATAGGCTTTCCTAGTGGACTGCTTCCTAGAGGCTAGGACAACCTCCTCAACTTCCTGAGGTAGTCCCCAGGGAGCCAAAACTACCCTTGCAGCCTCCATGCCATCAAATTCAGAGCTCTGAGATTTGGGTGCAGAAGGGAACCTTGATCCTGAGAGAGAAGGTCGGGCTGCAACCCCAGAGGCAGTGGGGTGTCCACTGCCAGTTGAAGCAGAAGTGGGAACCAAGGCTACCTCGGCCACCTGGGAGCCACCAGCAGGACCGAGGCCTTGTCCTGTAGAATCTTGAACAGGGTTCGGGCCACCAGAGGTGTGGGAGGAACGCATACAGGAGGCCCTGGGACCAGGGAATTAGAAAAGCATCCGCTGCTAGACGCAGAGGATGCGGTTGCCTGGAGCAGAACCTTGGCAGCTGTTTGTTCAGATCTATGGATGGAAGTCCCCATTTCAGGAAAATCTTCTGAACCACTAAGGGATGGAGCTGCCATTCGTGGGGCTGCAGAATCCTGCTCAACCTGTCTGCCAGGTAGTTGTCCTGATTACTAGATATACAAAATACAATCCTCAACGGCATCTAAGGCTATTACTAAATTAGTTGCGGCAACTAATAGCCTTAGATGCCGTTGAGGATTGTATTTTGTATATCTAGTAATCAGCTGAATCCTCTCAAAAGATTAGACCTTTAACATTTAGGTAGTTGTCCTGGCCAGGGAGATACACAGCTTTGAGAAACATGTTGTGCCTGAGAGCAAACAAGCAAAGGTCCTGTGCCTCCTGACAAAGGAGCCTGGACCCAGGGCCGCCCTGCTTGTTCACATAAAACATGGCTACCTGGTTGTCTGTTTGAACTAAGACATACTGATGAGCCAGGGTTTGAGAGAAAGTCTTGAGGGCTAAGCGAATAGCCCGGAGTTCCAGTAGATTGATCTGCTGCATGGCCTCCCAGGGAGACCACAGGCCCTGGGTGCACTTGCCCAGACAATGTGCCCCCCAGCCGTGCAGTGAGGCATCTGTGGTCAACACCACTGTGAACCCAGGAACCTGAAAAGGCACCCCTTGCAGTAGATTGGGGGGGGGGGGGTGCAGCCACCAGCGGAGGGAGTTCAGGAATGATCTGGACACCCTTACTCTGTCTCTGAGGCTTCCTGTGGCCTGTGACCACTGATTTCTGAGGCACCACTGTGCAGGCCTCATGTGGAGCCTGGCATTGGGAGTCACATGTACTGTCGAAGCCATGTGGCTGAGAAGCCTTAGGCAGAGCCTGGCGGAGACCAGTGACTTGCTGAGAAACTGGTTTGCCAAGCTTATCAGTCTTTGGGCTCTGTCCTCTGGCAAGAAAGCCTTTGCCAGCAGAGAGTCCAGCCTTGCTCCTATGAACTCCAAGTTCTGGGAGGGGAGCAAAGTGGACTTTGCGAAGTTTATGACGAAGCCCAGGTGTTGAAGTAGAGAAATAGTCCGGAGGGTGGCTTGCTTGGCCTCCTGGCACGTCTGACCCCTGATGAGCCAGTCGTCCAGATAGGGGAAGACAAAGATACCCTGATTTCTCAGGTAGGCCGCCACCACTGCCAGGCATTTGGTAAAGACCCTGGGGGCGGAGGTGAGGCCGAAAGGCAGCACTCTGTACTGATAATGGTTTCCACCCCCCCCCCCCCCACAATGAACCTGAGGTACTTTCTGTGGTCTGGATGAATGAGGATGTGAGTGTACGCATCCCTTAAATCTAAGGAGCATAGCCAAACTCCCTGCTGGAGGTAGGGCAGAAGTGTTCCAAGAGTAAGCATCTTGAATTTTTCTTTCTCTAGGAACTTGTTGAGATTCCTGAGGTCGAGAATAGGCCTGAGGCCTCTGGTTCTCTTTGGTACTAGGAAGTACCTGGAGTAGAAACGGTGACCTTGGAGGGGGGGGAGGCACAGGCTCCACCGCCTTGTCTCGCAACAGACCCTGAAGCTCCTGAAGGAGGAGGTCTGTGTGGAGAGGAGGCCTTGAAGGCTCTCCTGGAAAGTAAGGAGGAGGCAACTAATGGAAGTGAAGCATGTAGCCCTTGTGGACTATGCTTAAGACCCAATTGTCTCCTGTAATGGGTGGCCACCTGTGGGTAAACAGGGCTAGTCGACCTCCTGTGCAGGGATGGGACAGCAGAGACGGAGAGGCTATGCCTTGGGAGTCAAAAAACCCCACCCTGCTGAGTGGGAGCAGGAGCCAGAGGCTTGGGGGTCTTCTATCTACGGGGCCCATGTCCCTGCCCCTTGGCCTGCTGACCCTGTGGGGCAGCTGGGGAGGCCTGGTAAGGTGGGAACTGTTTGTAGGCAGACACCTTCCTCGGGTAAATGGACTTCTTACCCGAGCCCTTCTTCTTCTTCTGAGAAGGGGCAGAAGTCTTTCTGGACAGCCTTGTCCTCGTGAGGTGCTCGGTTTCGAGCTGTGCAGCCTTCTCGGCAATGGGCTTGCCAAAAAGGTTCTCACCTCGGCAAGGGACATTGACCAATTTGTCCTGAACCCAGGGCTCAAGATCCGATGACTTCAGCCAAGCCTGCCGCCGCAACATGGGCCGAGGCCTCGAAGCCATCGTAGGCGGCTCGGGACATAAACTTAGAGCATTCCCGGATCCCCGAAAACAAGGACTTGAACCTCTGCAAAGGTTCCCCGGAGAGACCAGCAGAGAACCCGGCGAGCTCCTTCGCCAGGTCCCGCAAGTACATGCCCATGTACAGCTGGTAAGACTGGACACGGCAAGCAAGCATCGAGCCCTGGAAGCACTTTCTACCAAACGCATCCAAGTTTCGGGCCTCCCTGCCGGGGGTCACCGCGGAGTGCATCTTCTGACTTTTCAGACGATGCATGGCCGATTCCACCACCATGGAATGGTGTGGTAGCTGCGCCTTTTGGAAGCCAGGGCTCTTACGGAGTCGATAAATGGAATCGACCCGCTTGCTCAGAACCGGCGCCGAGGCTGGTGCCTCCCACATCCGGAAGAGGAGCCGTTCCAGCATCGGAGGAACCGGCACAGTAAATGCCTCCTTCGGAGGAGAGTCATACTGGAGGGCCTCGAGCTCTTCGGCTCGAGGCTCCTCCTCGGGGTCCGCGGGGATCGCCAAAGCAGTGGCCATATCCCGAATGAACTCCGAGAACCGGGTATCCTCCGGAGGGGATCTACTCCGGGGCTCAGACTGCGGTGAGTCCGACGGGATGCACAGAGTCTTGAAGGTATCGGGGGATTCCTCGTCCTCCGTCTCCCAGGCGGACTCGTCCAAAGAGGAGTCGGGCTCCGACCACGCAGGGGTCGGCAGCACCCGCCCCCACGCCGAAGGCACCGGCGTCGACGCCCTCGGTCCCAACCAGGTGGTCAAGGGTGACCGCGACCAAGGACGACCTCGAGCCTTCATGGTCTCGAGTATCGGCTCGGTCTCCGGGGTCGACTTCGACGTCCCGGTGGTCAGGGCAGATGCGCCAGCGAGGCTGGCCATCAGCACCCGCTGCTGATCCATGAAGGCAGACAGTCTGCACTCCAAGGCTGTCAACCTGAGACCCAGCTCAGGAGACTCAGCAGCCACCGACTCGGGCCCCGGTAGCGCCGGGCCCGACGTCGGCTCCCTGGGAGGAGAGTCGTCGAGGACAACAGGACTTACGTGTCCAGCAGACTCCGGCTCCAGACGAGGTACTTTTGATGGCTTCTCCTGTTCCACGGGCCCGGGATGGCTTTCAGGTGTCCGAGACCTAACCCTCGAGGAGCCAGGGACCTCCTCCGACGCCGCCCTCGCGAGCCGCTTCTTCCTCTTTTGCTCCCTCTCGGGGGACCCCCTTTCCGAGGAACCTCGACGATGCTCGGGGTCAGACTCCCGAGACGTCGAGGCCTCAGATGAGGTCCGGGCCCGGCTGGAGGCCGAGTCAGAGAAAAGCCTTTCCTTTTGGTGCTGACGACTTCGCAGCGCCTTAGTGAACATTTTTCCACATGGCCCACAGATCTTAGGATCGTGGTCAGGACCGAGGAACCGAAGACAGCAGTCGTGTGTGTCGGTGAGAGACATTAGTTTCTTGCACCGATCACACTTTTTAAAACCACTGGAAGCCATCGGGGAAAAAAGTCCCCGCGAGGTCAAAGGACCGGCCTTCCAGGGAAAAAGAAAAAAGGGCGCGAACGCCAGCCACGAAGGGCAAAAACCGAAAAAAGAAGATCGGGCTCGATACCGGTGTACCAAATCCGGCGGAAAGGGGAAACGGCGTCGAACCGGAGAAAAAAATCGCGAAGGAATCACAGAAAAGACAAGAAAAATCTAACTATTTTCCGGTTGAACTAGGACAGACGTCCGACGGGCTCCACGGAAAAAGAAAGACTGTGCAAGATGGCACCTTTAGGCGGGAAGGGGACCGCGCATGCGTGCAGTATTCCCAAAGGCTTTCATAGAAAGCTGGGGAAATGCTCCGCAGGGGCTCCATCGACGTCGATGTCACCCATATGTGAGGACTGACTTCCTGCTTGGTCCTGGAGAAAAAGAAGGTATCTTGTAATTACCATAGAATTGGTTCTCCATATAAATCCTTATGGTATGCTGGAACAGCATTAATATGGACAATAACAAGTCTTTCAGAGTCAGATATATACCTATATATATATATATGTATGTATATGGACATACATATACATATGTGGATATATATGTACAGATTGATTCATCTAATAACAAAAAGGGGTAACACCCACTTGAGAGAATGGAAGAGAATCTCTCTTTGGTTATAAGCGGAAGAGCCAGTGGAATGTTCCTACTTAGAAGGAGAGGTCTAGATTTCTTTAAAAATTCTAGCCTTTGAATAACCAGGAATGGAGGCCCATGTGAAGGGGTGCAGAGGAGATCCTTAGCCTTAAGACAGCAAGTCTGGATCCTTCTATAACTTCAGTGTTGTAGCTGGAGAAGAAGACGCAATATAGGGGGATACCATGTTTGCTCTTTCATGAGGCAATATGAGTATCATGCGTTTCTTGTTCAGCAGACGTTTCAATGAAATACTGAACATTAGAAGGAAAGTATAAGACAAGGACCGACTGCAGTGAAAAAGAGTGCATCCCTGTTGAAAGAAGTTCCACTGGAGTTGTGGAACTACTTAGGGAATGGAGCAATTCTTTATGCTTTCACGTGGACCAAGCCCTGGTCCCCTTGCCCTAGAAGGAAAGGTTAAGAAAGATGGTAAGGGTAGGAAAATCATCAGTCCTGTGGGAGCATGACTGGGGAAAACCCTTTTTAACCATCTGGAAGTTACGTACTAGGAATGGCTCTGATGCTCTCTGGCAAAGGCCCATAGTTGCAGAGCTTTGTTGTATAATTGCAGAGAGCATGCTGCAGGTTGCTCAGGTGAAACCTGGCTGTTTAATTGCTAGTAGGCAATGAAAACTATTCTGTTGCAGCCAAAAAGAATTGAGGATGGCTAGAAATAGTAGACAGGCCAGTTGCCTGCAATTATAAAGTGACCAAGCAGGTTGTAGAACCTTTCTTGGCATTATCTGTTATTAAGGCAGCAGAAAAAGAAAGTCCTATAACTGTAGAAGGACCAACAGACCTAGTAGGAGTGGAAGACTCTATTATGGTCTGAGAAGCTGTATTAAAAAAAGAATCTGGAGAAAAAATTGCAAAGGGGAAGAGCAACTCTGAATGGAAATCACTTACTGAAATAGGTATTGAAGAAAACCTATGGGTTTAAAGAGTAAGCCCTCCAGTTACATAGTATCACTCTTAGAGACTGAATGTCTCGGATAAGAGGGATATAAGTGATACAGAGTTAAGAAGACTTACAGTTTGGAAAGTCTCTGAGAAAGAAAAAAAACCCCTTGCAACCAAGGAAGAGATATCCTCGCACAAGAGAACTGTGAAGGTGAAGGGCATAGCCCATCTGATGGATTGTTGTTACTCCTCTGTTCCCTTTAAAAGGAGAGGAGAAACCAATTGTCTGTAGGGCATGATTGTCCTCAATAGCTCTTGGAGCTAAAAGAATAGATATCCCTTGTGACAAGAGATTCATGCCTAGAGTGACGGATTGAGTCAGTGTGGATGCTTCTGTTAATAAGAAGCAGCTTACAGGTTGTAAACCTCAAACAGGAAAAAAAAGAAATTCAAAGAATGATATATCAGAAACCCTGCGGCTTGCTGGGTTTGCTGAGCCTGTTGAGGTTGTGATTTTCTTAGGGCAGATTGATGTTGCCCCTTTTGGAAACATCTGTATGATGGGTAGAAGACGAATAAAACTTTTTCCTCCTAGGGGGATAAAGTTTGCTAGGAGATTTCTTGTAAGCTGGGATAGAGGAAGGTTTTGACAATCCTCTGAAAGCAAAACTGTCAGTGGTCAACTGAGCAGCTTGTAATAGAGCCTCCTTGTTAAAGAGATTGTCTCCAGTACAAGGAGTATTTCCCAGCCTTTCTTGTACCCATTTATCCAAGTCCGAAGACTGGAGCCAGGCCATGCGTCGTGCTCCTATGGTATAGCAGAAGTTCTGCTAATAGACTCAAAGCAGTCCAAGGAAGCATGATTAAGGAACCAAGAGACATTTTGAGCATGACTAATTAATAGAGAATAGTCTGGTCTATTAGGTTCTTGAAGAAAAGGGGTCAAAAGTACTAAATTCTTATTGACCTCTTCAAGAGATAATCCTATATAGAAAATATATGAGAGAATTCTTGCTGAAAGCATGGATGCCTGGAAGCATCGACGTCCAAAGGCATCTAAAGTTCTAGACTCACGACCTGGCGGATAAGAAGAGTGCTTCTTTGCACTCTTAATATGCCTCATTGCTGATTCTACAACAATAGAATGATGAGGAAGTTGAGTCTTTTGAAAACCTGGAGAAGGTGGCACCCTATACAGAATGTCAGCTGTACTAGAGTGTGGGGATACTGTTAAGGGAGATTCCCACATTCGGAATTGCAGATCCTGTAAGGTCTGATGCAAAGGAAGCATGGGGACTTCCTTTGGACTCCAGGGGAAAAGCAGGGGTTTTGAATCCCCTGGTACAGGATCTTGACCAGTTATAGATATAGCAAGTAATTTTGTCATATCAAGCAGAAACGCTTGAAAAGAAATTTCCCCTGAGGAGGACCCTCTAAAATGAGGGGTAAAGGCTAGACCTGTTGAAGATCCAGTCTTGGTACCAATGGATTCATTCTGATCTGCTGGATCAGAGGACCCGAAAGGGTGGAGCATCAGATTGTCTTTAAAAGAATGTCTTCGGTACCGCGCAAGGTCGGTACCAGGATAAGTCGGAACTAAATCATCCACGCTAGGGATTGATTCCAAGCTCGGCATTGAAGGAAGCGGACCTGTCGAAACAAGCATGGATGGTACCGACACCGATGCTAATGTAGATACCGGTACCGTAGCAGATACCGATACCGGGAGATCAGTCTGCAGTGACTCAAATGGCACCGAAGTAACCGAGAGTGCCAGACTTCGATCACCGGAGCAATGTCTTCAGTACCGTCAGAGGTCGGTACCGAGACGAATCGGTACCAAATCATCCAGACTAGTGATCGATTCCAGACTCGGCATCGAGAGAAGCGAGTCTGTCGAAGCAAGCATGGAGGGTACCAATGTTGACACCAGAACCGGTACCAAAGTCTATACCGATGCTGGAAGATCGGTCTGCAGCGACTCTAACGGCACCGAAGGAACTGAGAGCGCTAGACTGCGATCATCGGTGAGGAATATTTCATCCATCACCATAGCCGATGCCAGGGTATCGGTACCGCTCGAAGCGGATACAACCACCGAGCATGGCTCAGGCATGTCCACGGAGATAAGAATCTCGGGACAACCTGAAAACCCCGTTATTGCTTTGGAGGCCGAAGACTCCCGCCGGGGTTTTATTGCCAAATTGTCCCCGAGGGCAACGCCAGAGGCATCTCGATGCTGAGCATGAGATCTACCGCTCGAGGACTGGCTAGTCTTAACAGACTTTTGTTTGGTTACCTGTTCCTGTGAAGAAGAAGATTCGGCCCTCAATTTCGATGGGGACCGCGTATTGAGTTGAGCTCGATGCTGAAGAGTTCTTCTGGATACACTCCTGCAGGAGAGACACTCCAGCGGGTAGTGGTCAGGACCCAAACAGGGTAGACACCAATTATGGGTGTCTAAAATTAATTTGGTACCGCCACAGTTTAAGCATTTCTTAAGGATAGTGGCTGGCGTTTCCATGAAGGAAAGTATGGAGGCCTAGCGGCCAGAAAAACCGTCAGGCACTAAACAGGAAAAAATTTTCCTCACATAAAGAAAAATTTGTAGGAAGAAAGAAAGAAAAAACACCGGCAGTACCGGTGGCATCGAGGGAAGGCAGACGTGACCACAGAAAACAAAAAAATAAAAGAAGAATTTTCTGCGGTGACAGGAGTATGTCCTGTCGGCTCCGCGGAAAAACTCAACTGGAGAGAGGCAGTTGGGAAAGGCGGGAAGGCAGCACGCAGGTGCTGTGGGATGCTCCCAAAAGCGTTCTGATTGGACGCTGGGGAGCGTTCCCGCGCAGACTCCGTCGGTACCGACGTACCCATATGTGAAGACTCATTCCTGCTTGTTCCTGGAGATACCTCTTTTCCCCCTGATGATGACACCTCCACATATTCACAAGCCCCAAGTGTTCCTTCAACCTCAGGAGGCTCCGCCTTTCTTTCTGTCCTCCCCCCCCTCCCCCATTGTTATCCAACCTCGGCTTAACAGTGAGGTTAAAATCACCCCCAATATAATTGGAGTTCCCCCTAGACCATCTAGCTCACACAGCAACTTCTCATAGAACTCCTCTCTTTGTGTATTAAGGGCATACACACTAATGAGCCAAACCTCCTCCCCTTTAATCTTCATCTCCACTACTGCCTCCTGATACTTTGCACTTATTAAAACCCCCCACCCCCCCTTTCCTTGGGTGTTCCCTTTACCCCAACAGCACCCTAGGATACTTCTTTGAGCATATCAATCCTTCTTGTCCCACCTTCAAATGAGTCTCCTGTATACACAGGATGCCAGCTTTTAATCTAGTACCCTCCCTTTCCAACAAATGACATTTACGTTCACCGTGCCCACTATAAACTGCTCTCTGTCTCTACTTCTCCCTGCGTTCCTCTCCCTCCCCCCTCTCTTCTTCCCCAGCCCCTTGCTCCTCCCTCCCCCCTCCCTCATCACCTACCGAGGCTATCTCTGAGTCATGCACCACCCGCCACCCCCGTACCCCTTCCCCCCCCCAGTGCTCCTCAGCCCCACTCTCCTCTCGCCCACCTCATGCCACCTCCCTCCCACCCGACCACTAATCATCGCCCTCCCCCAATACTCAAACCTCTACCCCTCTTACCCTCCTCCCCCGATCCCTCTAGGGCAAACCTTTACTTTAACACAGGGCCCCATCCCCGTCATTTAACATTCTCCTCTCCGACACTAATCCCCTTTATAATCCACATACAATAGATAACTTTACACAACCATACAACTATATAACATTTTCTTTTCACCCCCACCCCTCTTAACCAACTTTTAAACCATGTTCCCAGTAGTCCATTTACAGCAGGCTGCACTCTTCTCTTGACCAGGACCACACGTCCCGTAGCCCTCCATCACTGCTTAGCTCCTCTGTGCTGCGATCGTCTGTGGTCTCCACTCATCGTTCCTGTGGCTGTCGCCCCTGCTGTTTCCTCTGCCTCTCCTTCTTGTTCACTCCGAGTCCACTCAGTATGTGCCTCCTCAACCTGCACCTCCAAACCAGCCTCTTTCAGTGCTGCCCACGCTGTCTCTGGTGTCTGCACTCTCCATGTTATCTCCCCCTTGGTAAATGCCAGACCAAAGGAATGCAACCAATGATATCTCAGCTCCTCCTTCCTAAGCATTTTGGTGATAGGGGCCAGTGCTCTCCATCTCTGCAAAGTCCCCAATGATAAATCAGTGTATATAGCCACAGAGTAGCCCTATCACCTGAAAGTGCTCAGTCCTCTCATCTTTGCTGCTATTCTCTTTTTTACTTTGCAGTCCTTTCAGCAAATTATTATATCTCGAGGTCTATTGATCCGGATTGGTCCCAGGGCCCGATGTGCTCTGTCAAGCCATATTTTTACGATGGCCTCCTCCTCACCCCCCAGCTGGAGAGCCTCCAAACACACAGCCTCCGCCACTTTCGCACAGTCCCGAAACTCCAACTCTTCTGGGACTCCCTTTATCTGCAAATTATTCCTCCTGGAACGATTTTCCAGATCTTCCAGCTTTAAAGTAATTTTCTCCCTCCACTCCCCTTCCCCTCTGACCCTGGTTTCCCACTCCTCTTGTTTTAACTCCGGGGGTTTCAAGTCGGTTCTCATGATCTCCCATCCTGTGAGTAACCACCTCCACCTCCTCTTTCATGCTGTTTATAAGCTCACCCAATGCTTTCTTTGCTGACTGCACCTCCAATTTCATTTCATTTCTTCAAACCACTCCCGGAGTTCCTCTCTCGTGGCCAGTTTAGCCGCGCTTTCCACGGCCTCTCCCTCTTGCATTGCGTTCCCTTTCGTGCTCGTCTCAGCCAGCTCTGGCCGCGTGTGCTCACTGCCCATCTTAGCTTTCCCCGCTGCTGCGCTCAGGGCCACAAATGCATAATCTCGCAAATCCGCCGTTTTTTTTTCTGGTTGCCATTCTCTACTGCCTCTGCTCTCTCCACTTCCGCCCTACTCCGTCTCCACTTCTCTTGTTTGGGGCTTTTAACTCCGATTTTATCGGGGGTGGCTCCGGAGCTCGTCGCTTACACAGTCATCTTAGCGAGTGACATCACTTCCTCCCATAATACGTGTTTTTAAATAGTGGAAATTATATTCACAGGTTTTAATTTTTGTTCATATTTTGTATGTGTTCATGTTATGTCCCTTTGAAGCTTTTAACCCCCTGAGGAACGCTTTGCCAAAACGCATAGAGGTTCCTCACCAATAAAGCTTTTTAGACACCAGCTGCTGTTATACATCGCTCTTTTGTGTTCCTGGTCTAGTAGGATTCCAGAAAAGGAAATTAACGGTAAGTAAAAGTTCATCTTCCAAATCATCCTGCTAGACCAGTCCAGATTAGAGAACTATAGCTACACCACCTGAGGAAAGGAAGAGCCAGCTGCCACCAAAAACAGTGGCTCCAAAATGGGTCAACTCACACGCTTGGAGGTCCAAGCAATAATGTCAGGCACAAATCGACAAGGATGATGAGGTCGTTGCCTGGCAAATGTCAATCGAAGCAACCTGAGAGCGTTCCGCCCAAGAAGCTGCCTGCACTTCCGTAGACTGAACTTTAAGACCTGCAGGAAAGCAGTTACTTACCTGTAACATGTGATCTCTGGGAACAGCAGGAATAAGTCTTCACATATGGGTACGTCGGTACCGACAGAGTCTGTGCAGGAACGCTCCCCAGCGTCCAATTAGAACGCTTTTGGGAGCATACCATCACGCCTGCGTGCTGCCTTCCCGCCTTTCCCAACTGTCTCTCCTCAGTTAAGTTTTAAAGCTGAGACAAAGAGAGAGAGAAAGAGGAGAAAGACAGAGATAGAGAGATACAACTCCTAGGGGAGGTGGGTGGGTTGTGAAGACTTATTCCTGCTGTTCCCAGAGATCACCTGTTACAGGTAAGTAAATTACTTACCTGTAACAGGTGATCTCTGGGAACAGCAGGAATTAGTCCTCACATATGGGTACGTCGGTACCGACGGAGCCTGCGCGGGAAAGCTCCCCAGCTTCCCAGAAAGAAAGCTTTTGGGAGCCTCCCACAGCGCCTGCGCGCTGCCTTCCCGCCTTTCCTAACCAACTCTCCTCAGTTCAAGTTTAAAGCTGAGACAATAGAGAGAGAGAGGAAAGGAAAGATAGAGAGAGAGAGATACAACTCCTAGGGGAGGTGGGAGGGTTGTGAAGACTAATTCCTGCTGTTCCCAGAGATCACCTGTTACAGGTAAGTAACTGTGCTATCTCCAGGAACAAGCAGGAATGAGTCCTCACATATGGGGACTCCCTAGCTAAGATGCCTGGGAGATCCCCAAGGGTATGAGACCCTGAAAGGTTCCTCGTCTTCCTATGGATCTCAGGCATCCATTAAGGGACGGAGGGCAGGAGTTGTTTAAGAATGGAAAAGGTGTCTGAGGACAGCCTGACCAAACAAGGCATCCCGGCAGGAGTCCTTGTCCAAACAGTAATGGGCTGTGAAGGTATGAACCGAGAACCAGGTGGCTGCTCGACAGATCTGGTCGATGGACACAGAATGAAGATGAGCCATAGAGGCGGCCATGGCCCTCACATTGTGAGCTGTGACATGGCCCTCCAGAGAAAGGTTCTTACTCTGGTAAGCAAAAGAAATACACTGAGCAATCCAACTGGACAGTGTTCTCTTAGAGACTGGAAGTCCTAAATGAGAAGGATCAAAAGTAACAAAAAGCTGTGAAGACTTTCTATGTTGCTGTGTCCTGTGTAAGTAAAAAGCAAGAGCTCTTTTACAATCTAGAGTATGAAGGTTCCTCTTTGCACTGGATGCATGAGGAGCTGGAAAAAAGACAGGTAAATATACCTCTTGATTAAGATGAAAAGGTGAGACCACTTTAGGCATAAAGTGAGGATTTGTCCTAAGGACTACCTTATCATGATGGAACCTTGTATAAGGTGGATTAGCCACTAGGGCCTGCAGTTCACTGATGCGGCGAGCAGAAGTGACTGCAATAAGGAAAATAACCTTCCAGGAAAGAAATTTCAAGGAGGTAGTGGCTAAGGGTTCAAAAGGTGGCTTCATAAGCTGACCAAGAACCAAGTTTAAGTCCCATGCCACCGGAGGAGGTCGAATGGGAGGTTTTGTTAAAGTTAGGCCTCTCATGAATCTTGCAATAAGAGGATGAGAGGAGATAGGTTGTCCATTGAGAGGCTTAAGGGATGCTGCAATAGCACTCAAATGGACCCTTACTGAATTTGTTTTAAGGCCTGCATTGGAGAGATGCAGGAGATATTCCAATAGAGAATTCACAGGAAGTGCCAGAGGGTCAAGACCCTTTTGAGCACACCAAATGGAAAATCTTTTCCACTTAAAAGCATAGGAACGCCTAGTGGAAGGTTTTCTGGAAGCATGGAGGATATCCTTCACTTGCTGAGAAAGATTGAAGTCTTGAAGGTCTAGGCCTTCAGTAACCAAGCTCTGAGGTGAAGGGACTTGGGATTTGGATGCCACAAAGTCCCTTCCTCCTGGGACAGAAGGTCTGGCGCAGCTCCCAAGTCCAGAGAGGGGGCTTGGGAGAGATGCAGAAGTAGAGGGTAACACACTTGGCGTGGCCAGCGTGGAGCTATGAGGATCATAGATCCTTGATCCCTCTGGAGTTTGAACAGAGTCTTGGGAATCAAAGGAATGGGTGGAAAGGCATACAGGAAGCCCTGACCCCAATGAAGGAGGAAGGCATCCTTGGCCTGAACTCCCTGACACGGAATTCTGGAACAGAACCGGGGAGGTTTGGCATTCCACGGACTTGCAAAGAGGTCCATGTCCGGGGTTCCCCATTCCTGGAAGATTCTGAGTACCTGATCCATGTGCAGGGACCATTCGTGTGGAAGCAGAACTCGACTGAGTCTGTCTGCCCAAGAGTTTTGTATTCCTGGGAGGTATACTGCTAGGAGATGGATTTGATGCTCTCTGGCGAAGGCCCATAATCTTAGAGCTTCGTTGCAAAGCGACAGAGAGCCAGTTCCTCCTTGCTTGTTTATGTAAAACATGGCTACTTGATTGTCCGTATGAATGAGGACTGTCTTGTAGCTGAGGAGGGTATGAAAGACCTTGAGAGCTAGGAACACTGCTCGAAGTTCCAAGTGGTTGATATGGAGAGGTCTCCTGTGGGGACCAAATGCCTTGGGTGGAGAGGTCTTGTAGATGAGCTCCCCAACCTGTTTGGGAGGCATCTGTTGTGAGGGTTGCCTGAGGCAACAAAGGTTGGAAGGGGGACCCCAGCAACAGATTTTGAGTGGACATCCACCATTGGAGAGACCCAAAGAGATGTTTGGAGGTTGCTATTTGGTCTGAGAGAGCTCCTGAAGCTTGAGTCCACTGGGTGGACAAAGTCCATTGAGCTGCTCTCATGTGTAGGCAAGCATAGGGTACCACATGTACTGTGGAAGCCATATGGCCTAGCAGCTGTAGCATCTCCCTGGCAGTTAAATGGCTCTTTGACTGAATCTGGGAGGCTAACTGCACTAGACGTTGACAACGGGCCTGAGGAAGGTAGGCCCTTACAGAAGTGGTGTCCAACCAGGCCCCTATGAATTCCAGGGACTGAGTAGGGGTGAGCTGGGACTTTGGGAGGTTTACCACAAGTCCCAGGTATTGCAGAATGCGCCTGGTGCGGTTCAGGGAGATCTGAGCCTCTGACTGGGTTGGAGCTCGGATGAGCCAGTCGCCAGGTATGGGAAGACAAATATTCCCAGAGTGCGTAGAAAAGCAGCAACTATTGCCATGCATTTGGTGAACACTCTTGGAGCAGAGGCTAGACCGAAAGGAAGCACTCTGTATTGGTAATGTTTTCCCTAGAACAGAAAACGTAGGAATTTTCTGTGAGATGGATGGATGAGGACATGAGTGTACGCATCCTTGAGATCTAGAGAACAAAGCCAATCCTGACTCTGCAGGTATGGAAGGAGAGTACCTAGAGAAAGCATCTTGAACTTCTCCTTGCATAGGAATTTGTTCAATTCTCTGAGATCTAGAATGGGTCTGTATCCCCCTGTTTTCTTTGGAATGAGAAAATAGGGGGAGTAAAACCCTGACCCCTGTTGAAGAAGACGAACTTCTTCTATGGCCCCTGGGCCAGAAGGGTAGTCACCTCCTGATCCAGAAGGTCGAGGAGAGATGTGGGAGAATTGAAGTGTCTCACCATGGTGTAGGGAGGAAGGTCTGAGAAATTAAGTTTGTAGCCCTCTCTTATGATGGAGAGGGTCCACTGCTCTGATGTGATTTGCTCCCATCTGGGAGCAAGATGAGCTAACCTTCCTGGAATGGTGAGAGGTTCTGGCTGTTGTAGAGCCAGAAAGGTTAAGTTCTCTAGTATCAAGTCAAAAACCCTAAGGGGGTTGGGACTGCTGGGTTGTAGCAGCCCCTGCAGGTTTAGGCCTGGCCTGTTTAGGTTGCTGACGCTTAGTAGCAAAGCGACCTGTAGAAGATTGTTGGCCAGAAGTGGAAGGAAATCTGCTCCTTTTGTAAAAAGGCTTTTTGAAAGGTTTTTTCTTGGCTGGAATGGAGGTTGACTTGGAAAGTCTATCCAGAGCAAAATTCTCTGCATCCATTTGAGTGGCTTTTATTTGCCACTCTTTGCCAAAGAGATTTTCACCTGTACAGGGCAGATTTCCTAAGCCATCCTGAACCCAGGGTTCTAGATCAGAAGCCTGGAGCCAAGCAATTCTGCGAGCAGCTATGGCAATGCCTGAGGCTCTACTGGCACCTTCAAAGGAGTCAAAGGCTGCCCTGTTGGAAAAACTTTGAAAGTCTTGAGTATGCTTAAGCCAAAGGAGGAACTCATCCCTTCTATCCTCTGGAATAAAAGGGAGAAAGTTGTGCAGCTTTTGTGCAACTTCCTTTAGAAACATACCCATATAAAGGCTATATGAGTTGATTCTGGCAATAAGCATGCTGGCTTGGAAGATTTTCCTACCAAAAGCATCCAAGGTCCTGCATTCTCTTCCTGGAGGAGCAGAAGAGTGTCTTTTAGTACTCTTTATCCTTTTCATAGCTGACTGCACCACAATGGAGTGGTGAGGAAGCTGAGTTTTCTGAAATCCAGGACAAGGAGGGACACGGTACATAGTGTCCAATCTGCGAGAATGAGGAGAAAGGGTGAGAGGAGTCTCCCATAAGTCAATCATATGTTCATGAAGAATTTCATGAATTGGCAAGGTGACTGCCTCTCTGGGAGCCTTAGAGTATCCTAAAATATCTATTCTATTATGAAGTCTTGAAAGGACAAATCCTCTGGAGGAGACATTCTCCTTTTTGGAGAAGTAGGCTCCTCAGGAAGGGTAATGGATACTTCGGGAGACTCATCTGATGAATCAGAATCAGAGGAATCGAAGTATCGTCTGTCCCCTTCCAATGATCGATACGCATATCGATCGGTACCGACATCGGGCGTCCCCGGTACCGGATCGGTACCGAGAAATAGCCCTGGACAAGGAACCTGAGTCGGTAACCTGGCCGACGTCGATGCAGTCGGTACCGGTATCGGTGTTGGTACCGGTACCGGTACCAACAACGGAACTCGTTGCGGTACCGTCGGCGTCGCAGCTTGAATAAAAGCCATTATAG
Organism: Ichthyophis bannanicus; assembly: GCA_033557465.1. Taxonomy (NCBI): domain Eukaryota; kingdom Metazoa; phylum Chordata; class Amphibia; order Gymnophiona; family Ichthyophiidae; genus Ichthyophis; species Ichthyophis bannanicus. The sequence continues at coordinate 779,522,924 of CM066032.1, read as the reverse complement.
CCTGCTGCATGGATTGCACAGTGTGATCCATGGACGCCACGACTGCCTGGATGTCGGTACCGGGAGATTGTGCCGGTACCCCAGAGCAGTCTAACAGGTGATCGGTCGAGGCCGTGCCATCGATGTCAACCTGTAACCCCATAGGAGGAGCTTTGGAAGCCGGAGCTTCCCGCCGGGGTTGTTTGGCTGGGGCAGGATCCTCGAGGGCAAGCCCGGAGGCATCTCGATGCTGAGAGGGAGATTTGCCCTTCAAGGACCTGCTAGGTTTATGTTTGGTTACCTGAGACCCATCAGGAGAGGAAGACCTGGAAGATGTCGATGCCACCGCCGGTGCATCCGTGGGAAACAGCACATGGAGCTTGGCTGCTCGGTTCTGTAACCCTCGTTTAGACATTAGAGAGCAGGACTGGCAATCCGGAATGGAGTGTTCAGGACCCAAACATTTAAGACACCATTCATGGGTATCTGTAACAGAAATTGTACCGCTACACTTAGTGCATTTTTTGAACCCGGAGGCTGGTTTTTCCATGAGGGAAAATTTTCTTGTGGGCCTGTAGACCTAAGAAGAAAAATACACCAAGTGAGGAAAAAGTATAATTTTTTTTTTTTTTTTTTTTAAAGAAAAGAAAAGACCGGCGGTACCGGTCCGGCGTCGGGGAAGGCAGACACGCGACCAAAGAAATAAATTAAAATAAAGAACTTCTTCAGCGGTGACAGGAACACGACCTGCTGGCTCCGCGGAAAAGAAGAACTGAGGAGTTGGTTAGGAAAGGCGGGAAAGGCAGCACGCAGGCGCTGTGGGAGGCTCCCAAAAGCTCTCTTTCTGGGAAGCTGGGGAGCTTTCCCGCGCAGGCTCCGTCGGTACCGACGTACCCATATGTGAGGACTCATTCCTGCTTGTTCCTGGAGATCTGTACTATCTCCAGGAACAAGCAGGAATGAGTCTTCACATATGGGGACTCCCAAGCTAAGATGCCTGGAGGAGTCCCAGCATGTTGCGTATCTGAGAAAGCCATGCTATTCAACAGAACCTCAGGCATCCTAGGGATGGAGGGTAGGAGTTGAACTAAAAAGATGTGCTGTGGAACAGCTGGACCAAACAGGGCGCCTAGAAAGGAGTCCCTGTGCAGGTGATATCTAGTAGTAAATATTGAATTGCAATGCAGCAATATGGACCTCACCGGGTGATATTGTAAAAGGTTATGGAGGTTCATATGGATGTGCTAATATGAACCAGCAGAATATCCCCAAGGGGTACCTCAATGTAAGCAGAGGTAAATAAACTGCAAAAGACAGGTTGAGGTCAGAACCTTTAGGGCGAGAAGAAAAAACCCCAGTGGAACTGGGGTAGTTCAATGAGGGAGGACTTTTGCAGGAAACGCGGAAGTCCCCATTAGATAAGACTGAAGCTCTTTTGACCTTAAAGAGACATAGTTCTTATAGGAGAAGAGGGGCTTTGAAGATCCCTATATCCGATAACAAAGAAGGACAGAAGTATGAGGCATTGTAGCCTCCTATTTTCTGAAGATTCAGAATGTCCTTCCTAACTGAAGTCACTTAGGAAAAAGAGGGTATATGGAGGGCTTCAGATGTACCTAAACTGAAGGTCATGGTATAAAAACCCTTTAACTACCACAGGGAAGTGGTTGTTTATGGAGAACCCTAAGTTATGCTGGAACAGCATTGCAAGGGATAGTGACTATCTGTCGGGGCCGTAAGGAAATATATATATATAAACCTAGACAGACAGAAAAAGTATATAGATATATATCTACCTACTATCATATATTGCAATATATATATATATATATATATATATATATATATATATATAGGTAAATACAGATATATCCATTTATATGAATATATATATATAAATGAGCACAGACATGCATATGTCTATATACATGTATACATATATATACATATATACCGATGTCCCCACATAGGGAATGTGGAGAGAGAAAGATTCATCTAATAACAAGAAGGGAGATACCTGCTTGAGAAGATGTTTAGAGAATCCATTCTCCCTGGTTATGTGGGAGAGCTAAGGGAGTGCTCTCACTGGCAAGGAGAAGTCTAGAGTCCTCTAAGAACTCTAGCCCTTGAATAACCAGGAATGGAGACCTACATGAAAAATGCAGAGGATGTTTTTAATCTGCAGATAGTAAGTCTGAATCCTTCCATAACTCCAGCAGGCAGCTGGAGAAAAAGATGCAATGAAATAAAATACCATATTTACCCTTCTATGAGGGCAAAATGAGTATGGTGCATTCTTGCGCTCAATATGAATTACGCCATGAAGAATTGAGGATGGAAGGAAAATACAAGACAAGGACTGGCTATTACTGAAAGAAAACCATCCCTGGTGAAGGGGTCCACTAGAGATGTGAACCAACCCAGGGAATTGGATAATTCTTTAGGTCTTCACTTAATTAAAGGCCTGTGTCCTTTATTTAAGAAGACTTTAATGGAAATGGTAAGGGCAGGGAAGAACCTAGTAGTCATGACTAGGTAAAGCCCTTCCTAACCATCTGGAATTATTAGCTCTCTGACAAGGTCCCATAGTGCAGAGCTGCTCTGTAGAGATGCAGAGAGCATGTTGCAGGTTGATTAGAAGAAAAAACTGGCTGTTTAAGAGCCAGTATGTAACCTGAACTACTCCGCCAAGCCCAAGGATTGGGGAAGGCTAAGGATAGGAGGTAAGGTGATGTGTCTGCAACAATAGCCAGGGCTTGATATTGGAGATCAAGCCCTGGTTGCTTGGTCAGCAAGTCAGTGGTCTAACCACTAAGAGCCCCTGCAGTTCTAACTATTGTTAGGGCAATAGAAGAAATCTTAGGTCCTAAGATTGGAGAAAGACATACAGACATAAGTAGGAGTGGTAAGACTCCGTCACTGTCTGAGAAGCTGCCAGCAAAAACAAGAATGCAAGGGGGAGACAACTCTGAAAGAAAACTTAGGGGCTTAGGGATACGCCTTCATTTAAGTGGTACCACTCTTACAGACCAAATGTCTTAGTAAGAGGAACAGAGTTGAAAAAAGACTTACGATGGAGTAAATCATTGAAAAAGTAATATGAGACATGCTGATACAGGAGAAAAAGTCAAAGGTAAAGGCATAGCAACCTTATTGATAGCTGTTACTCCTCTGTGTACTTCAGAGGAAGAGGAGTAACTTTACTACCTGTAAAGCATAATCATCTTAAGAAGCTCTATGAGCTAAAAGTCAAGATGTCTCTTTAATAGAGACATGTGTAAATTTTAGGATGGAACCGATGTAGATGCTTGTAATGGGAAGAAGCAAACTACAGGTTCTAAATCTCAAACAGGAAGAGGATTCAGTGAAGAGTCTATCATCACCCCTGCGACTGCTGGGTTTGCTGAACATGTTGAGGTTGTGGTTTCCTTAGCCTGGTTGGATGTTTCCCCTGTCTGGGAACATCTGTATGATGGGTAGAAGATGAATAAAACTTTCTCCCCTTAAGGGAACAAAGTTTGTTAGTAGATTTTCTACAAACTGGGATAGAGGAAGGCGTAGACAAGCCTCTGAAAGCAATAGTGTCAGTAGTTAACTGAGCAGCTTGGAGTAAAGTCTCCTTGTTAAAGAGATTCTCTCCAGTGCAAGGAGTATTTCCCAGTCTATCTTGTAGCCATTTGTCCAAGTCTGAAGCTTGGAGCCAGGCTCTACATCGTGCCCCTATGGCTATAGCAGAGGTTCTGCTAACAGACTCAAAAGAGTCCAGGGAAGCACGAGTAAGGAACCTAGAAATATTTTGAGCATGATTGACTAGTATAGAAAAATCTGCTCTTTTAGACTCTTGGAGAAAAGGGGGTCAAAAGTAGTAAATCCTTTGTGAACTCCTCAAGAGATAATCCCATATAGAAAATATATGAGAGAATTCTTGCTGAAAACATGGATGCCTGGAAGGTTTTGCGTCCAAAGGCATCTGAAGTCCTAGCCTCACTACCTGGCGGATAAGAAGAATGCTTCTTAGTACTCTTAACACGCCTCATTGCTGATTCTACAACAATAGAATGATGAGGGAGCTGAGGCTTTTGAAAACCTGGAGAAGGGGGCACCATGTATAGAAGATCAGTTGCCCTAGAAGGTGGGGATACCATTAAAGGAGCTTCCCACGTTCTAAATAGGAGATCCTGCAAGGTCTGATGCAAAGGAAACACAATGACTTCCTTTGGATTGCAGGGGATCTGCAGAGGTTCTGGATCTCCTGGTGCAGGATATTGACCAGGTATAGAAATGGCAAGTAACTTTGCCATATCAAGCAGGAATGCTTGAAAAGAAATCTCCCCAGAGGGGAGTCCTCTAGGAAGAGGAGGAAGAACTAGATCTGTTGAAGAACTAGCTCAAGCACCGACAGGTTCATTCAGATTCTCTAGAATAGAAGATCTGAAGGAGTGGAGCATCGGATTGTCCTTGAAGGATAGTTGTCGGTACCGCTGGAAACCTGTACCGCAAACCATCGGTAGCAAATTGTCCATGCTAGGGATCGATTCCAAACTCGGTATGGAAGGAAGCGAGCCGGTTGAAACGAGAATGGGAGGTACCGACACCGATGTTGATGTCGATACCGGTACAGAGACCGGTACCGTCGTTGATACCGATACATGAAGATCAGTCTGTGATAGCACTATCGGTACCGAGGTAACCGAATGTGGCAGACCTTGATCATCTGTAGAATGTCTTCGGTACTGTTTGAAGTCGGTACCAAGACGAGTCGGTACCCAGTCATCCATGCTAGAGATCGATTCCAGACTAGGCGTCGAAGGAAACAAGTCTATTGATGCATATCTGGAGGATACCGACGTCGATACCAGTACCGGTACCGGGATGGATACCGATACTGGAAGATCGATCAGCAGCGGCTCAGTCGACCCCGAAGGAACCGAGAGCGCTAGACTGCGATCTTTGGTGAGGAATGTTTCATCCAACACCATTGCCGATGCCGGGGTATCGGTACCGCCCCAAGCGGATGCCGCCACTGAGCATGGCTCAGGTATGTTCGTAGAGGTGAGAACCCCAGAAACAACCTGAAACCCCATAAATGGTTTGGAGGCCAAAGACTCCCACCGGGGTTTTAATGCCAAGGTGTTCTCGAGGGCAATGAAAAGAGGTATCTCTATGCTGAGCATGAGATCTACCACTCGAGGCCTGGCTAGTCTTAACAGACTGTTTTTGGGTTACCTGATCCTGTGAAGAAGTGTTGGCTGGTCCCGTGAAGTTTAATGGGGACCGCGTATCGAGACATGCTCGATGCTGAAGACGTCTTCTGGATATACCGCTGCAGAAAGAACACTGCAGCGGATGGTGGTCAGGACCCAAACAGGGTAGACACCAATTATGAGTGTCTACAATTAATTCTGTACCACCACAGTTTAAACATTTCTTAGGGTTAGTGGCTGGTATTTCCATGAAGGAAGGTGAGTAGGCTTAGCAGGCCGAAAAAACTGTCAGGCACTAACAGGGAAAAAATATTCCTCAGAAGGAAATTTTGTAAGAAAAAACAAGGAAGAAACACCGGCGGTACCGGTGGCGTCGAGAGGCAGACGCGACCACAAGAAAATAAAAAAAAATAAAAGAAGAATTTTCTGCGGTGACAGGAGTACGTCCTGCCAGCTCCGCGGAAAAACGAAAACTGAGGAGAGGCAGTTGGGAAAGGCGGGAAGGCAGCACGCAGGCGTGATGGGAGGCTCCCAAAAGCTTTCTTTCTGGGAAGCTGGGGAGCTTTCCCACGCAGGCTCCGTCAGTACCGACGTACCCATATGTGAGGACTAATTCCTGCTGTTCCCAGAGATCACCTGTTACAGGTAAGTAACTGTGCTTTACTTACCTGTAACAGGTGATCTCTGGGAACAGCAGGAATAAGTCTTCACAACCCACCCACCTCCCCTAGGAGTTGTATCTCTCTATCTCTGTCTTTCTCCTCTTTCTCTCTCTCTTTGTCTCAGCTTTAAAACTTAACTGAGGAGAGGCAGTTGGGAAAGGCGGGAAGGCAGCACGCAGGCGTGATGGGATGCTCCCAAAAGCGTTCTAACTGGACGCTGGGGAGCATTCCCGCGCAGACTCCGTCGGTACCGACGTACCCATATGTGAAGACTCATTCCTGCTTGTTCCTGGAGATCAGGTATACCCTGTAAGATATAAGCTAACTCAATGGACTGCTTGATCCATCATGCGATGGTATGCTTAGAAGCAGCAGTCCTTTTACGGAGGCCAGAAAACAGAACAAACAAGAGATCCGAGAGCCAAAAGGAATTAGTAACCTTCAGATAACTGCACAAGGACAGCATGACATCCAAAAAGTGAAGATCAACGAAGCCTGTAGAAGACTCCTCCTCCGGAAAGGATGGGAGTGAAATGGACTGATATACATGGAAGTTGGAGAGAATGTCCGGCAAGAAGGAAGGAACCGTCCTGAAGTTACTCCTTCTGCAGAAAAGGATAAGAAGGGGTCCTGGTAGGAAAGTGCCTGTAGCTCAGAAACATGCTGGGCCGACATAATGGCTATCAAACAGACAGTTTTGAGGACCAAGTCTTTCAGAGTGGCCCTCTTCAAGGGCTCGAAAGGTGGCTGCTTGAGCACCTGGAGAACCAAGGACAAGACCCAAGAAGGGACAAGCGGATGAACTGGAGGATGCAAGGCTCATACTCCACACAAAAAACATCTGACGTCTGAATAGGAGGCAAGTGAGCAACCCCCAACAGGGCCATGAAAACAGGCAAAAGCCGCCACCTGCATATTCAAAGAATTCAAGGCGAGGTCCTCGTCAAAGCCATCCTGCAGAAAGGGCAGGAGATCAGATATTTGGGCTTGCTACGGCAAAACCGCAAGGGTAGAGCACCAGGACTTGAACAAATGTCAAACTCGAATGTAAGCTAGTGATGCAGCCAGAGCAGATTATCCTTTACGAGGTAGACAGCACCTTTCAAGAGCTAAGCCGTAAGCGAGTAGGGAGCAGAGTCGCTCATGACAATCGGCCCCTGCCCCAGCAGACCCGAGCTTCAGAGGCTCCACCGCTAGGAGGAGATCCAGGTTAGCATACCACAGGTGATGAGGCCAATCCAGTGTCACCAGAATCACCTGACCTACATAGGTCTCTATATGCTAGAGAACCTAGCCGATCAATGCCCAAGGAGGAAAGACATAGAAAGTCTGTGAATGAGGCCAGGGCTGGACTAGTGTTGTCTAGACCATGGGATTTCGGCTTCCTCTGATGATTGAAAAAGGCAGGAACCTTGGCATTGGCCGAGGTAGCCATGAAGTCTAGAGCGGGACGACCCCACCAGTTCACAATGCTTCTGAATGCCCACTGAGCAAGTTCCCACTCGCCTGGGTCAAGAAGGTAACAACTGAGAAAATCTGCTTGCACATTTTCTATCCCGGCAATGTGCTGTTCCAACATCACTTGCAAATGACGCTTGGCACAAGGAAACAGGAGACATCTCCAAGTCAATCCATGGGCACCTGGTCCCCCCCTTGTCTGTTGAGATAAGTCACTGTCGTGTATTTTGACTGCCTGTGAGCAAAGAGGCGGCAGAAAATGGCGGAGTGCCAAGCGTACTGCATGCGCCTCCAACCAGTTGATGGACCAACCGGACTCCCACCACGACCACATTCCTTGCGCCGCTTGTTGCAGACAATGGGTACCCCAACTGGAAAGATTGGCATCGGTGGTCAGAGCTATCCAATGTGGACCCTCCAGGGGCATCCCCCGCATTGTGTCGCGACATAGCCATCGGTGAAGACTGCGACAAATGGCAGGAGAGAGAGGAAGATAGATGTCATAATCCTGTGAGCAAGGGGACCAATGGGACGGTAAGGAGAGCTGAAGTGGACGCATATGTCCCTAAGCTCAGGGGACCATGTCCAAGGCAGCCGCCATAGTCCCTAAGATATGCAGATAATACCACACCCGAGGAGCCGATTGAAGCTGGAAGGAATGAAGCAGACTGTCCAACTTCTGACATCTGTCCTGAGTTGGAAACACTCACCCTACTTGAGTATCGAAGAGGGCCCTGAAAAACTCAAGGGTCTGAGATGGGCATAAGGAACTCCTGGCATGTTTGATCACCCAACCAAGGCTTTCCAAGGATGAGAGGATCCATGCCACTGCTCCCCTATGTTCTGCGCAAGACTTTGGATGAGCCAATCATCCAATTAAGGATGGACACACACTCCCTGATGACGCAAGGCAGTTGTGACCACTACCATGATCTTTAAGAAGGTGTAAGGAGCTGTGGCGAGACCAAACAGTAGGGCTCGAAACTGGAAGTGACGCACCCAGTATCCCCAAGCGCAGGAAATGCTGCTGGTCCTCCAGGGAAACCAAGAACTTGTCCACACAGACCGCTTGAAGCACAGACTTCAAAGGCTTCCATGTGAAAACGCAGTAAGCAGAGACAATGATTGGCCCTTCTGAGATCTAAGAAAGGTCAGAAAGAACCATCCTTCTTGGACACAACAAAATAGATGGAATGGCAGCCAGATCAGACCTTGGAGGGGGAACCGGACAAATTGCTCGAAGTGCAGAAGCTGCTGAAGAGTCTCTTGCCAAGGGGAGATCATCAATGCATCCCTCATGGGCCTGGCGCAGTTGAGAATGTAACCCTGGGATATTATGTCAAGGACCCATCTGTCTGTGGTAATCCAGGCCCATTCTTTGGAAAAGAGGCACAACCACCCGCCGACCTGTAGCACCTCAGAACGGGTCCTGGGCCCATCAGCAGGAGGTGCATGCGGCCCCAGAGAATTTGTTGGAAGAGAAGTAATTGTTCAGAGATTGATGGATTCCTCGAAAGGGCTACAACTTGCTACTCGGTTTGAGCGTCAAATAAGACAACTTGCAGGGCCGATAGCAGTGCGAATCTCAAAAACACACTATGGAGGAAGACTAGGACTATGTCCCAGTGCTCAACCAACGAGAAGTCCCTTTGGGATTGTCTTTGGGTAAACGCTAAGGTTTAACCTCACCCAAATCCTCGACAAGCTTTTCCAGATCCTCCCCAAATAGGAGCTTGCCCTTGAAAGGGAGCTTGGTCAGGCGGGCTTTGGAAGTCCAGTTACGAAGCCACAACCAATACCTTGTCACTAACTGCTGCAAATGACTGCGCTGTCAACTGAAGGAGGTCATAGAGGACATTGGCCAAAGAGGCAGCTACCAATTCCAAATGAGCTGAAGAAGAGTCCTGCAATAGGAGCTGAATTCATCTAAGCAGAGCACAAGTCACTAAACCTCCACAGACAGAAGCTGGAAAGCGAGGGAGGAAGAAGAAAAAGCAGTTTTCAAAAGGCCTTCAACTTTCCTATCCTGCTGATCCCAGACCGCCATTCCTCCTCCCATCCGAGGCAGCATGGATTCACCAGAGGCAGGTCTTGTCAGACAAATCTGATTGATTTCTTTGACTGGGTGACCAGGGAGTTGGACCGAGGGAGAGCTCTAGATGTGGTGTATTTAGATTTCCGTAAAGCCTTTGACACTGTTCCTCACAGGCGACTTATAAACAAACTGAGCACCCTAGGGATGGACCCTAAAGTTACTGCTTGGGATAGAAATTGGTTGGGTGGGAGGCGACAAAGAGTACAAGTAAATGGAGCTCACTCTGAGGAGAAGGATGTTACCAGTGGTGTGCCCCAGGGATCTGTCCTTGGTCCGATTCTTTTTAACATCTTTGCTAGTGATATAGCGGAAGGGCTGTCGGGTAAGGTTTGCCTCTTTGCGGATGATACCAAAATCTGCAATAGAGTAGACACCCAGGAAGGGGTAGATAACATGAGGAGGGATCTAGCTAAGCTTGAAGAATGGTCTAGAATTTGGCAGCTGGGATTTAATGTTAAAAAATGTAAGGTCATGCATTTGGGCTGCAGCAATCCAAGGGAGCAATACAGTATAGGAGGTGAAGTACTTTTGTCCACTAAAGAAGAGCGGGACCTAGGCGTGGTTGTGTCTGATGATCTTAAAGTAGCTAAACAGGTAGAAAAGGCGACGGCAAAAGCTAGAAGGATGCTTGGGTGCATATGGAGAGGAATGGCTAGCAGAAAAAAGGAGGTGATAATGCCTCTGTATAAGTCTTTGGTGCGACCTCATTTGGAGTATGGTGTGCAATTCTGGAGACCGCACCTTCAAAAGGATGTGAACAGGATGGAGTCGGTGCAGAGGGTTGCTACTAAAATGATTAATGGGCTTCATTATAAAGCATATGAGGACAGACTTAAGGATCTTAATATGTACACCTTAGAGGAAAGGCGGGATAGAGGTGATATGATTGAGATGTTTAAATACCTCCGTGGCATAAATGTTCAGGGAGAGAGCCTCTTTCAATTGAAAGCAAGTTCTGCTACAAGGGGACATGGGATGAGGGTGAAGGGAGATAGATTCAGGAGTGATATGCGGAAATATTTCTTTACGGAAAGAGTAGTGGATCCATGGAATAGTCTCCCAGTGGAGGTGGTAGAGATGAGGACAGTAACTGAATTCAAAAAAGCATGGGACCAACACAGAGGATCTCTAAAGGTAAAAAGTGGACTGTTGTAGTTGTTGATATGGAAGGACAGACTAGATAGGCCATGTGGTCTTTTTCTGTCGTCATGTTTCTATGTTTCTATGTTTCTTAAAAAAAAAGCTGGCTCGGTGAAGAAATGCCACAGGAAAAAAGGCAGAAAAAACTGCGTTAAAGGCTGAAAAGAAAAAAAGGCTCAGCTGGCTTTTACTTTTTTTAAACCAGACTGCCTTTTTTTTTTCCTCAGTCAGAAGCGGTTCTCAAACCAGTGATCTTTGAGTTAGAAGACAGGTATCTTGCAGAAGAGCCATCACATGTTCATAAATGAAGTAAAGAGAGGGAAGGGGTGCAGTTACAGCCCGAGGCCTGCAGGAACCAGCCACTAGCTGAGGTAGACTGCTTCAATGAAACAAACACAACTGTGCCTTTTTTTTAAACTTTAATGAAAAACAACCAAATTAAAGCCTGACAAAAAGGCCCCTCTCAGAAGGCAGGAACTCTGGTTCACCTCTGAGGGCTGCATTGCTCCTCTTGAGCAGGCAACCCCCCCTCTCCAGGCAGCTCAAACTGATCCACCTGATCAGTAGCACACCAGCGAAATCCCCAAGAAAACCCAGAGGGCCACCTCTGGTGCACCCTGGGAGCGTCCGGTACCAAAAAAAAGCTACACGGGACTGTCACTCTCAAAGTGACTGCCAGGAGCAGACTAGCCGAAGTCCACCATCTGCTGAGACAGAGAAAATACTGAAGCTATCCCCCTAGGGGAGAATGTATATGTGCCAGTGATGATGTCACTGATGCTTCTGAGTGGTTTATTTCTCCATCTTCATCATCTGCTGGCCAGAGGATATAACTCACTAGTCTGGACTGGTCTAGCAGGATGATTTGCAAGGGCAATTTTGCATAGAACTGCTTTTCCTAATAACTATCACCTGACCCACATCAGAGGTAGAAGTACCAGAGCTTTGTTACATTGATGGCATCATTCTCACACTATCTACCAGCATAACAGTATATTCTAAACAGCAGGAACGTTTTCTCATTGCAATACGGAGACAGAGGCAGTTGAGTGGAGATGGGCAGTGATGTGTGTCCACAAAAGCAGAAGCAAAAGGTTAGGAACTACAGGCTGGTCAGTCTGACTTCTATGGTGAGCAAATTAATGGAAACTCTGCTAAGGCAGGGGATATTGCGGTTTCTGGAGTCCAATGGATCACATGAATCTGACCGATTTCTTTGAATGCATGACCAGAAAGCATAGCTACTCACTTGTAACAGGTGATCTCCGGGAACAGCAGGAATTCAGTCTTCACATATGGGTATCGTCGGTACCAACGGAGCCTGCGCGGGAACGCTCCCCAGCATCCAATTAGGAAGCTTTTGGGAGCATCCCACAGCGCCTGCATGCTGCCTTCCCGCCTTTCCCAACTGCCTCTCTCCAGTTGAGTTTAAAGCTAAAACAAAGAGAGAGAGAGAGGGAACGAGAAAGAGATAGATAGAGAGATACAATTCCTAGGGGAGGTGAGTGGGTTGTGAAGACTAAATTCCTGCTGTTCCCAGAGATCACCTGTTACAGGTGAGTAACTATGCTATCTCCAGGAACAAGCAGGAATGTAGTCTTCACATATGGGGACTCTCTAGCTTTAGATGCCAGGGAGAGACCCTAGAAGTTGTGTGTCCCTGTGAAGGGCTCCACTTCCCCCCATGGATCTCTGGCATCCAACGAGGGATGGCGGGTAGGAGTTGATTAGGTATGGAACAGGTGTTGGAGAACAGCCTGACCAAACAAGGCATCCCGGCGGGAGTCCTTGTCCAAGCAGTAATGGGCTGTGAAGGTATGAACCGAGACCCAAGTGGCTGCTCGACAGATGTCGTCGACAGACACAGAGTGCAGATGAGCCATTGAAGCTGCCATGGCTCTCACATTGTGAGCTGTGACATGGCCCTCCAGAGGAAGGTTCTTACTCTGATAGGCAAAGGAAATACACTGTGCAATCCAGTTGGACAGTGTTCTCTTGGAGACTGGAAGTCCCAAATGAGAAGGATCAAAAGCAACAAAGAGTTGAGAGGACTTTCTATGTTGCTGTGATCTTTGCAAGTAAAAGGCTAAAGCTCTTTTACAGTCCAAAGTATGAAGGTTCCTTTCTGCATTTGATGCATGAGGTCTTGGAAAGAACACAGGCAGGTAGACTGCTTGGTTAAGATGAAAAGGCGAGACCACCTTTGGCATAAAATGTGGATGAGTCCTAAGGACTACCTTGTCATGATGGAACCTTGTATAAGGTGGATCAGCTACTAGTGCCTGAAACTCACTGATGTGGCGTGCTGATGTAATTGCAATGAGAAAGATAACTTTCCAAGAAAGGAATTTCAATGTGTTAGTAGCTAAGGGTTCGAAAGGTGGCTTCATGAGCTGACCAAGAACCAAGTTTAAGTCCCATGCCACCGGTGGTGGCCTAATGGGAGGCTTAGTTAGAAGAAGACCTCTCATAAATCTTGCTATAAGAGGATGAGAGGAGATAGGTTGTCCATTTAGAGGCTTGAGAGAAGCTGCAATAGCACTCAAATGGACTCTTACTGAGTTAGTCTTAAGTCCTGCATTGGATAAATGAAGGCGATACTCCAATAATGATTCCAGAGGTATCGCAAGGGGATTAAGACCCTTCTGCCAACACCATATGGTAAACTTTTTCCACTTGAAAACATAAGAGCGTCTTGTGGAAGGCTTCCTGGAAGCATAAAGGACATCCTTTACTTGCTGAGGGAGGTTAAGATCTTGAAGATCTAGGCTTTCAGCAACCAAGCTCTGAGATGCAGAGATTGGGGATTGGGATGCCATAACATTCCGTACTCCTGAGATAGGAGATCTGGAGCAGATCCTAACTCCAGGGAGGGAGCTTGAGAGAGATGTAGAAGCAGAGGGTACCACACTTGCCGTGGCCAATGTGGAGCTATGAGAATCATACGCCCTCTGTCTCTCTGAAGTTTGAATAGGGTTTTGGGAATCAGGGGAATGGGTGGAAAGGCATAAAGGAAGTCTTGACCCCAGCGAAGGAAGAAAGCATCCCTGGCTTGAGAGCCCTGAGCCGGAATTCTGGAACAGAACCGGGGAAGTTTTGCATTCAACGGACTTGCAAAGAGGTCTATGTCCGGGGTTCCCCAAATTTGAAAAATCTTGGCCACCTGGTCTGCATGTAGAGACCATTCGTGTGGAAGCAGAACTCGACTGAGTCTGTCTGCCCAAGAGTTTTGTATGCCTGGGAGATACACTGCCAGAAGATGAATCTGATGCTCTCTGGCGAGGGCCCATAGTCGCAAAGCTTCATTGCAAAGTGACAGAGAGCCTCTTCCCCCCTGCTTGTTCACATAGAACATGGCTACCTGATTGTCCGTGTGAATGAGGACTGTTTTGTAACTGAGCAGGAAAACTCGAAGAGCAAGGAAGATTGCTCTGAGCTCCAAGAGACTGATATGTAGATGAATCTCTTGTGGAGTCCAGGCGCCTTGGGTGGAGAGGTCTTGCAGATGAGCTCCTCAACCCATTGGTGAAGCATCTGTTGTGAGAGCTGCCTGGGGTAAGGGTTGTTGAAAAGGGCACCCCAGCAACAGGTTCTGCCACTTTTGGAGGGACAAAATAAGGCGATTTGTGTTTGCTATTTTGTCTGACAGGCACCCTGATGCCTGGGTTCACTGAGTGGATAAAGTCCACTGGGCTGCTCTCATATGGAGGCGAGCATAAGGGACCACATGCACGGTAGATGCCATGTGGCCTAGAAGTTGTAGCATTTCTCGAGCAGTGAGATGATGCTTTAGCACTGCTTGAGAAGCTAATTGCACCATGCAAAGGCAATGGGCCTGGGGGAGATAGGCCCTTTCTTTTCTGGTATCCAGCAAAGCTCCTATGAACTCTAGAGACTGAGTGGGAGTTAGACAGGATTTTGGGATGTTTATGACCAGACCCAAATACTGAAGGATGCGCATTGTGCAAGATAGAGAAGTCCTGGCCTCTGACTCTGATGGGGCTCGAATGAGCCAGTCGTCTAAGTAAGGGAAGACGAATATCCCTAGAGTGCGGAGAAATGCTGCTACTACAGCCATGCATTTCGTGAACACCCTTGGTGCTGAGGCCAGGCCAAAAGGAAGCACCCTGTATTGGTAGTGCTTTCCTTGAAAAAGGAACAGAAGGAACTTTCTGTGAGTTGGATGGATGAGAACATGGGTGTACGCATCCTTGAGATCTAGAGAACAAAGCCAATCCTGACCCTGAAGGTATGGCAGCAGAGTTCCTAGAGAAATCATCTTGAATTTCTCTTTGAACAGGAATTTGTTCAATTCTCTGAGGTCTAAGATAGGTCTGTATCCCCCTGTTTTCTTTGGGATAAGGAAATAGGGGGAGTAAAACCCTGTACCCTGTTGGTTGATGGGTACTTCTTCTATTGCCCCTTGGGCAAGAAGCATAGTGACCTCTTGATCTAACAGGTTGATGAGAGAGGTCTGAGAATTGAACTGTCTTACCATTGTGGGAGGGGGCATGCACAGAAAGTGCAGCTTGTACCCCTCTCTTATAATGGAGAGTGTCCAATGCTCTGCTGTTATCTGCTCCCACCTGGGGGCGAAGTGACATAACCTTCCTGGAATGGTGGAAGGCTCTGGTCCATTGAGGGCCAGGAAGGCTAAGTTCTCTAGATGAAAGTCAAAGGCCTTGTGGAGGCTGAGACTGCTGAGGCGGTTGAGGCTTAGCAGTTTTACTTTCCTTTGTTGAGGTGGTTGCTGACCTTTCCAGGTAGGCTGACCTGTAGAACGTCCCTGCTGGGAATAAGAGGGATAAAACCTCTTCTTTTTTGAGAAAAAAGGCTTTTTGAAAGACTTCTTTCTCGCAGGATCAGCTGTGGCTTTGGATAGCTTATCCAAAGTGGAGTTGTCAGCATCTAATTCATTGGCTTTTTCTTGCCAATTTTTTCCAAACAAATTCTCACCTGTACAAGGGATACTGCCCAGTTTGTCCTGCACCCAGAGCTCCAAATCGGATGCCTGGAGCCAGGCAATTCTACATGCACCTATGGCAATGGCAGAGGTTCTGCTTATGCACTCAAAACAGTCAAAAGCTGCACGGCTGACAAACTTAGAAACATCCTGGTCATGTTTGACCAGTGTGAGAAAATCCTGCCTTCTATCCTCAGGAAGAAGAGGGCTCAAAACCTCTAAGTCACCTGTGACTTCTTTAAGGAACATTACCATATATAAAATATAGGAACTGATCCTGGCAGAAAGCATGGAAGCCTGGAAAGTACGACGTCCAAAGGCACCCAAAGTTCTACACTCACATCCTGGAGGGTTAGAGGCATGTCTCTTTGCACTCCTGATCCTTCTCATAGCTGATTCCACTACAATAGAGTGGTGAGGAAGCTGAGTTTTCTGGAAGCCAGGACAAGGAGGGACTCGAGGGGATCACAGGGAGCAAAATCGTTTGGTGGTCAAAGATGATTTTATTGAAAAGGACCCCAACGCGTTTCGGCACACGCCTTCCTCAGGGGGCATTCAGCTTAAACAAAATAATTAAAACAATTAAAAACATCATATACATAAATAAATAAAGACATGTAAAGCAACATTTGCCAATGTCAAACATATAAAAAATGAGATAATCATAATCAAGATTGTATTACAATGATTAAGCTAGAAGATAAAAATGAATAGAAATTAAATAGAAAACGCAGGGCAACAAGAAAGGATAAAAACTTATACTGCTAAAAAAATAGTGAAATAGAAACTAAAAAAGAAAGAAATACTTACAAGGATTGTTTGTATAGCAGTACAATTACAGGACGTAATTTGAGATGAATGAAATGGTACTTCAAAGACAAATAATGTATGAGAGTTAAAACCAGAAACTAAAACAGATATTGTTCCAAACAATAATAAATCAGTCAACTTCCCAACAAAACAAAATGCACAGGGGTAATAGGAAGGGAGGGAAGGTGGAAGAATGGGAAAAGGGGGAGAGGGAAGGGGGGGAGGGAGGGGAAAGGGGGAAGAAAAGGGGGGAAAAAGGGGAGGAAGGGACAGGAAAAAGGGGAAGGGAAAATGTTTTTTAAAAAAGAATGCTCAAGCAAACTTTGTGAATGATGCTGTGATAAAAACTGACATGGTGTGTAGAGATAAAACACATCGTGTGTAACAGAACCTTAATTAAAAAAGTGTGCTGTGTCTTTTTGTAAACGCACAGAAAAATAAAATCCTTGGAAACCAAGGATAAATATAAATAAAAAACATGACTAAAACAGTAGGGTAGTTATGTACAAAGTCCGTTGAAAAACAATATAAAGGAGTATATGAAGCATAATTATGCCACGGCAAGTTAAAATTATAAAATATTAAAATGTGTAGATCAAACCGGAACAATATGACTAATGGTACATGCATTTGAAATGATCGATATATGCATGATCAGGAGACTCACCTAAGCCAAACCAACAGAGATTATCACAAATACTCACTTTCAAAGAGGAGCTGTGTGTAGCTGACACATAAAGCGTAGTTACTCACCTGTAACAGGTGTTCTCCAGGAGCAGCAGGAATCAGTCCTCACTTATGGGTGACGTCGGCGCCGACGGAGCCCTCGCGGAGCAATTTTCCCCAGCTTTCAAAGAAAGCCTTTGGGAATTGCAGCGCGCATGCGCGGTCCTCTTCCCGCCCAAGGGTGCCATCTTAGCCAGTCAGATGACATAGCTAAAAAAGACAGCATAAAAATTTGCAAAAAAACTAAAGCAGATGATTGCAACTCCAAGGGGAGGAGGGAGGGTTGTGAGGACTGATTCCTGCTGCTCCTGGAGAACACCTGTTACAGGTGAGTAACTACGCTTTCTCCAGGACCAAGCAGGAAGTCAGTCCTCACTTATGGGACTCCCAAGCTTAAGGCTACCGGAGACCCTAAGCACAAAAATGAGCTCCCTCTAGCTCAGCAGCACAGAAGGAAGGAATCTTCGCTGAATTATTACCCACCGGTAGCCCAAATCCGGGAAGGAGGGTAGGAGTTGCTCAAACCTCAAAGAGATTACGGAGGACTGCCTGTCCGAAAGCACTGTCCCTGCGGGACTCCCTCTCGAGACAGTAATGGACCGCAAAGGTCTGGCTCGAAGACCAAGTAGCGGCCCGGCAGATGTCTGCCAGCGGAACAGAGCGGAGGTAAGCCACTGTCGTAGCCTTTGCCCGAACGCAATGAGCCGTGACTCGACCTTCCAAGGAGAGTCCGGCTGCCCCATAAGCCCAAGTGATACAGTCCGCAACCCAGATGGACAGAGTACGCTTGGAGACCGGGAGCCCCAATTTATTGGGGTCAAAAGACACAAAAAGCTGAGCAGCTTTACGGTGCTCCCGCGTACGGTCAAGGTAGAAGTTCAATGCCCTTCTACAGTCCAGGGTATGGAGGACCATTTCAGCTCGGCTGGAGTGTGGTCTGGGAAAGAAGGTCGGAAGTACCACCTCCTGATTGATGTGAAAGGGGGAGACCACTTTTGGGAGAAATTTTGGGTGAGTCCGTAGGACTACCCTATTTTTGTAGAACCGAGTGTAAGGGGGATCAGACACGAGGGCCTGCAATTCACTTACGCGCCTAGCGGAAGTGAGGGCTATCAAGAACAATGTTTTCCAAGAAAGAAAACGGAGAGAACAGGTAGCCATAGGTTCAAAAGGAGGACAGGTGATCCGCTGCAAAACCACATTCAGATCCCAGTCAGGCGCTGGCGGGCGGAGAGGTGGTTTAAGTAGAAGGAGACCTCGGAGAAACCTCGCTACGAGAGGGACGATGGAAAGAGGTCTGCCGTCCACCAGTACATGATGTGCTGAAAGAGCACTGAGGTGAACTTTGACGGAGTTGGACTTAAGTCCCAGATTAGAGAGGTAGAGCAAGTACTGCAAGATCACCGACACCGAGCAGGAGAAGGGATCCTGAGACTGCTGGGTACACCAAACGGAAAAGCGACGCCATTTAAGGGCGTAGCATTTGCGGGTAGAAGGTCGCCGAGAAGCTAAGACGACCTCTTCCACCTCTGCCGGCAGGAGAAGGGGAGCAAGGACTACCCTCTCAGCAGCCAGGCCATTAGATTGAGAGCTCTGAGGTTGGGGTGTAGCAGAGACCCCTGATCTTGAGTGAGGAGATCCGGTTGAAACCCCAGAGGGAATGGATCCTCCACCGCTAATTGCAGCAGGAGTGGAAACCACGGCTGTCTGGGCCAGCGAGGAGCGATCAGGATCATGGAAGCTCTGTCTCGGAGAACCTTGAAAAGAGTTCGAGAGACTAGCGGGATGGGAGGAAAAGCATACAGAAGGCTCTCCGCCCATGAGAGTAGAAAAGCGTCTGCCGCAACTCGAAGGGGATGCGGCTGACGAGAGCAGAAGCGAGGAAGTTGCCGGTTGAGAGGGCTGGCAAAGAGATCCATCGTGGGGAGGCCCCACTTTAGAAAGAGCTTCTGAACTACCAAGGGATCCAGGCGCCACTCGTGCGGCTGGAGGATCCTGCTGAGTTTGTCCGCCAGGCAATTTTCTTGGCCTGGGAGATAAACTGCCTTGAGAAGAACGCCGTGACTGACGGCCCAAGAGCAGAGCTTCTGTGCCTCCCGACAGAGAGGGAAGGAGCCCGTGCCCCCCTGCTTGTTCACGTAGAACATGGCAACTTGATTGTCCGTCTGGACAAGGACGGACTGGTGAGAGGTCAGGTGGGAGAAGGCCTTGAGAGCCAGGCGGATCGCTCTGAGCTCCAGGAAGTTGATCTGCTGAGCAGACTCCCACGTGGTCCAGAGGCCCTGAGTACGTGCCCCTTGGCAATGTGCTCCCCAGCCCAGGAGGGATGCATCTGTTGTCAGCACCCGGGCCGGCTGAGGTGACTGGAAAGGCATGCCGAGTACCAGGTTCGGCCGATGAAGCCACCACTGGAGAGACGAGATCAGCGGCTCGGAGACGCGCACTAGGTCTGCTAGGCCGCCTGTGGCTTGTTGCCACTGCTGGCGGAGACACCATTGAGCAGGCCGCATATTCAGGCGGGCATTGGGGGTCACATGGACGGTGGAAGCCATATGGCCGAGTAGTCTCAGGAAGCGCCTGGCGGAGACCAGGGGCTGGCTGCGAAAACGGTCGGCTAGGTCCATGAGCCGTTGAGCTCTGTCGAGCGGTAGGAACGCTCGTGCCTGAGGAGTGTGCAGCCTTGCGCCGATGAACTCGAGATCCTGTGAGGGGAGCAAAGTGGACTTTGCGAAGTTTATAACAAAGCCCAAGTACTGCAGAAGAGTCACCGTGCGGCGTGTGGCGTTGGTGACCTCCGGAGCGGACGCTGCCCTGATGAGCCAGTCGTCGATGTACGGAAAGACATAGAGGCCGTGAAGCCGGAGATGGGCCGCCACCTCCGCGAGATATTTTGTGAAGACTCGCGGTGCAGAGGACAGGCCAAAGGGTAGTACTCTGTACTGGTAATGATTTCCGGCCACCACAAACCTTAGGTACTGGCGGTGGCTTGGGTGGATAAGGATGTGCGTGTAGGCATCCTTTAGATCCAAGGAGCATAGCCAATCTCCCTGCTGGAGGTAGGGCAGAAGGATTCCAAGGGTAAGCATCTTGAACTTTTCCCGCACGAGGAATTTGTTGAGGTTGCGCAAGTCCAGGATGGGTCTGAGGCCTCCTGTCCTTTTTGGTACTAGAAAATACCTGGAATAAAAGCCTTGACCTTTCAGGTGGTGGGGCACCGGTTCCACCGCCTGTTCCTGTAGAAGACCTGCTAACTCCTGAAGGAGTAAGTCCCTGTGCCGAGGGGGTCGTGGAGGTTCTCCCGGAAAATAGGAGGGAGGGACCTGGTGGAAGTGGAGAAGATAGCCTTCTCGCACGACTTGAAGCACCCAGGCATCTGAGGTGATGCTGGACCACCTGTGGGCGAAATGAACCAGCCGGCCTCCGGTGCTGGGAGGAACCAGCGGGGGGGAGAGGCTATGCTTAAGGAGTCAAAAGCCCCCACCCTGCTGAGCAGGGGCTGGTGGTGCAGGCTTGGGGGCTTGCTGCCTACGGGACCCGTTACCCCGTCCCTTGGCCTGCTGGCCCTGTTGGGGAGCTGCAGGGGCCTGATATTGGGGGTATTGTTTGTAGGCAGCCGCCTTCCTCGGGTAAAAGGACTTCTTTCCCGAGCCCTTCTTTTTCTGGGAAGGGGCGGAGGTCTTCCTAGAAAGCCTAGTCCTGGTGAGAGTCTCCGTCTCAATTTGTGCAGCCTTTTCATCCATGGGCTTGCCAAAGAGGTTTTCGCCTCGGCAGGGGACATCGACCAACTTGTCCTGCGCCCAGGGCTCAAGGTCAGACGACTGAAGCCAAGCCTGTCGGCGGGCACCGATGCCGGCTGCGGCCATTCGAGCCGATGCTTCAAAGCCATCATAGGCTGCTCGGGATATGAATTTTGAGCATTCCCGAATGCCAGTGGACAAGGCCAGGAACCTCCGCAAGGGTTCCTCGGACAAACCAGCGGAGAATCCGGCTAGCTCTTTAGCCAGGTCTCGGAGATACATGCCCATGTATAGCTGGTAGGTCTGGACACGACACGCAAGCATAGAGCCCTGGAAACACTTCTTACCAAGGCCATCCAGGTTACGGGCCTCCCTGCCAGGAGGTACCGAGGAGTGCATCTTCTGGCTCTTAAGACGATGCATGGCCGATTCCACTACCATGGAATGGTGTGGTAACTGTGCTTTTTGGAAGCCAGGGCTCTTGCGGACTCGATAGATAGAATCGACCCGCTTGCTCAGGACCGGCGAGGTGGCCGGACTCTCCCACATGCGGAAGAGTAGTCGTTCCAGCATGGGAGGAACCGGTACAGTAAAGTGTTCCCTGGCGGGAGACTCATACTGGAGGGCGTCAAGCTCTTCGGCTCGAGGCTCCTCCTCGGGATCCGCAGGGAAGGCCAAAGCCTTGGCCATATCCCTGACGAAGTCCGAGAACCGGGCATCCTCCGGGGGGGGCTGCTTCCGAGGTTCGGACTCAGGTGAGTCCGAGGGGACACACCGAGTCCGAAAAGAATCAGGCGACTCTTCCTCTTCAGACTCCCAGACCAACTCCGACGAGGACTCGGTGGGGTCGGCCCGGGCAGGGCGCGGCGCCTGCCGCCCCGACGCCGAGGGAGTCGGCGTCGGCGACCTCGGTCCCGAACGGGAGGCCGAGGGTGACCTCGACCGAGGATCGACTCGAGTTCGCATCGACTCGAGGATCGGCTCGGTCTCCGGGGTCGACTTAGACGTCGACGTCCCGGTGGTCGGGGCAGCGGCGCCAGCGAAGCCAGCGAGCAGTGCCCGCTGCTGGTCCATGAAGGCAGACAGTCTGCTCTCCAAGGCCGTCAACCTGAGTCCGAGCTCAGGTGACCCAGCAGCCCGCGACTCGGGCCCCGACGGCGGCGGTCTCGGAGGCGAGTCCAGGAGGACCACAGGACTTACCCGAGCAGGCAGCTCCGACTCCAGGCGAGGTCGCTTCGAGAGGTGCTCCTTCTCCAAGGATCCGGGACGGCTATCAGGGCTATGCGACCTGGCCCTCGCGGAGCCAGGAGCGTCCACCGACGACGCCCTCGCGGGTTTCACCTTTCGTCGATGGTCCCCGGAGGGAGAACCCCTGTCGGAGGAACTCCGGCGACGGTCCGAGCTGGAACCCCTGGACGCGGAGGCCTCCGACGAGGTCCGGGTACGGCTGGGGTCAGCGAAGATCCTATCCCGCTGATGCCGCCGACTTCTCAACGCTTTGGAGGACATTTTGCCGCAGGGCCCACAGATCATTTCTTCATGATCCGGGCCCAGGCAGCGGAGGCAATTGTCGTGTGTGTCAGTTAGTGACATATTTCAGTCACACTGACCACACCGTTTGAAACCACTGGCAGCCATCGGGGGAAAAAGGGCCCCGGCGAGGTCAAAGGACCGGGCTGCCAGGGAAAAACCGAAAACGAAACTGACTAAGTCAGAAAAACCGAAAAAGAAGAAGAGGACTCGTGACCGGCGTCGCGAGTCCGGGCGGGAAAAGACCGGCGTCGAACCGAAGGAAAAAAAGAAAATATGAGTAAAAATCAACTTTTTCGCGGGGACACGACGGGTACGTCTGTAGGGCTCCGCGGAAAAAAGAAGACTGGCTAAGATGGCACCCTTGGGCGGGAAGAGGACCGCGCATGCGCGCTGCAATTCCCAAAGGCTTTCCTTGAAAGCTGGGGAAAATTGCTCCGCGAGGGCTCCGTCGGCGCTGACGTCACCCATAAGTGAGGACTGACTTCCTGCTTGGTCCTGGAGAAAAGATGATTCAAAGCTAGTTGCTTATGTTGCCTTACATACTCTGTGAAATCTTATAATATTATATACAAAAACCAAACCTTAAACAGAAGAAACGTCTGCTGTCTGTCAAAGCTGATTCTAGTGGAAAAGGAGAGAAATGAGGAAGCACAGTATTTGTAGATGCCAAGATTCGCACCGAAAAGAAGAAACTTGATCTCATGGGCGGAGTTACAAAGGTTAAGGAGAGAGTGATGAGCTCCCGAGCCGATTAGATAGTGATGTATGTTGTGTATATTGAGGAGCATATCATAGATGGTGAACTAAAACATGCACTTCATATATATGGATTTGAGAACCGTATATTGTTAAGAGAATAAATAAATAAATACCATATGACACACAATTAAAATATAAACCTCGATCAGTGCTGTTAAAATATGATTATAAAAATGTATTGAGAGGCACAAGGCTACGGAGGAGATTAATGCAGTGGTATGTTGTTAAATTAAATAATTTAAGAAAGATTATGTGAAACTGATGAAATGATCAAAATGTGTGAAATGAACTTGTTATGAAATAAAACTATTGTATTTGAGAGAATGCCAAGAAATATATATCAATATTATAATCGCGTATGTACGATTAATGGTAGAAGCTAAAACCAAAATCAAAAACTAGAGAGAAGAAGAAGAAAAACCCGAATAAAATCATCTTTGACCACCATATGTCTTTTGCTCCCTGTGATCCCCTGGACGTTACTGCAAGAGCGCGCGCTCTTTTTTGTGTTTTCCCGACAAGAAGGGACTCGATACATGGTATCCAGTCTGCGAGAGTGAGGAGAGGTGGTGAGAGGTGTCTCCCACATTCTCAACATGAGATCATGTAAAATCTCATGGATAGGCAAGGTAGCTGCCTCCTTAGGAGCTTTGGGATATTGTAAAATCTCCAGCTCCTGATAAAGTCCTGAAAGGAGATGTCCTCCGGAAGAGACATCCTACGTTTAGGAGAGGAAGGCTCCTCCGGGAGAAGTATTCCGGTACCGACAGAGCTATCAGAATCCTCAGAGTCCTCTGAGGATTCGAAGTATCTTCTGTCCGGATGCTCTGGAAGAGCCCAATACCCGTACCGACTGAAGTCGGTACCGGGGGGAATCGGTACAGGGGTAGTGGTACCAGAAGGCATCGCATGACTGGGTACCGGCAAGGCCGACACCGATGTTGATGCTATTGGTTCCGGTACCGGTTGGACTGTCTGATGCGGTTCCGAGGGCGTTGATGCCGCAATGAGAGCCGCCAGATTGCACTCAATAGCCAGGAACCTCTGGTCTATCGACGCTGCCGATGCCTGGGTATCGGTACCGGACGCAGCCGGTACCCCAGAGCATGGCACCAGTAGTTCTGCCGAGGTCGAGACCTCGAGAACATCCTGGAGCCCCGATAATGCTTTGGAAGCCTAAGCCTCCCGCCGGGGCAATTTTGCCGGTATAGAAGGTGAAATTAGACTTACCTGCTAATTGTAGTTCCTGGAGTGGAACCAGTCTAGTCCCATAACCTCTGGGTTCCCAATCCTATCCAGCAGCTTGGAGAATGAGAAACTCCACCTTTTTGTGACATCATCTGTATAAGTCTCCGGTGCCCGCCTCATGCCACCAGTAACCTATTGACAAAGAAGACTCACTGGAGAAACAAGTAAGCCAAAATACTACAGTAAACGTTATTGACAACAGTAAAATAGCAAATGAGAGCAAGAAACTCCCAGCCCATTACAGTGCTTAAGAGAAAGTGGGAGCATTCCAACCCCCTGCTTGAAGGAAGGAACAGCCCCAACAGTAATAAGAAAGAAATCACAGCTTACCCGTGAAACTGAGAGAGAATCCAGACATTTGTTTGCCCAGGAACTCTGGGAGGGGTATGGGACTAGACTGGTTCCACTCCAGGAACTACAATTAGCAGGTAAGTCTAATTTCACCTTCCTGATCGTGTCCTAGTCTAGTCCCATAACCTCTGGGTCCATACCAGAGCAGTGATACACACTTAACAACGGGAGGGACCTGGCAAACCAGCCTGAAGAACCGCTGATCTGAATGAGGTCTCCTCCGCCATCTGTACATTCAGACGGTAGTGCTTAGCAAAGGTATTGAGGGACGACCAAGTCGCCGCTCTACATATCTCCACTGGCGAAACCAAACGAGCCTCCGCCCAGGAGGTAGCCTGAGCCCGCGTGGAATGTGCTCTCACACCATTTGGCACGACTCTGCCCTTGAACACATAAGCCGACTCAATGGCCTCCCTAATCCAGCGAGCAATAGATGCCTTAGAGGCCGCTTCACCCTTTTTCTGCCCTGCGAAAAGCACAAAAAGTCTGTCCGACTTCCGAAAGGACTCCGTCCGTTTGAGATATTTCTTTAAAGCTCTCCGGACATCCAAAAGATGCAGCCTAGGCGCCGAAGAATCACTGCTATCTCTGTGCAGTACCGGCAAGGAAATTTCTTGGTTAACATGAAACGCCGAGACCACCTTTGGAAGAAAAGCCGGCACCGGCCACAACACCACCTTAGACGGAAAGAAAGAAAGATAGGGCTCTCTGCAGGAAAGAGCCTGTAATTCGGAAACACGCCTAGCCAAGCACACGGCCACGAGAAACACCACCTTCAGAGTAAGATCCTTGAGTGACGCCCTAGCCAGCGGCTCAAAAGGCTCCCCCACTAAGGCCTCCAAAACGAAGGGAAGACTCCATTTGGGAAAGACTTGTCGAGCCGGAGGCCTAACGAGAGACACCGCTCTGAGAAATCGTTTTACATCCCGCTGGACACCCAGCGACTGACCCGCCAGTCTGCCTCTGAAACAAGATAAAGCAGCCACTTGGACTCGCAACGAAGCCGCTGCCAAACCCTTCTCGAAACCATGCTGTAAAAATTCCAGGATCTGCGGGAGGGAAGCCCGTAATGCTTGGTACTGCCGCTCACCACACCACGCCTCAAAAATCCTCCAGATGCGCACATAGGACAACGAAGTGGAACGCCTTCTGGACTTGAGTAAGGTAGAGATAACCGCCGAAGAATATCCTCGGGAGGTCAACCGCGCCCTTTCAAGAGCCAGGCCGTAAGAGAGAATCGACCCACGTGAGGCATGAGTAGCGGCCCTTGAGATAACAGATCCGCTCTGTCGGGGAGACGCCAGGGCTTTGCCTCCAACAACCGCACCAGGTCCCCGTACCAAGGGCGCCGTGGCCAATCCGGCGCAATCAAGATGACATGACCCCGGAATCCCTCTACTCTTTGTAGGACCCGGCCGATCAGCACCCACGGTGGGAATACATACAGAAGCTGCTCTGCCGGCCAGACCTGCAAGAGAGCATCCAAGCCCTCCGACATCCGTTCCCTGCGCCTGCTGTAGAAACGGTTGCACTTCGCCGACGCGAAGGTCGCCATGAGATCCAACACTGGCCTGCCCCACCTGCGGACCACCATCTCGAACACCTCGGGATGCAGGACCCATTCTCCAGGATCCACTTTTACCCGGCTGAGGAAGTCGGCCTCCACATTGTCTACCCCTGCTACATGGGTTGCCGACAGGTCCAGAAGGTGGACCTCTGCCCAGGCACAGAGAGCCTCGGCCTCGGACTCTAGAGACACACTGCTGGTGCCTCCCTGCTTGTTGACATAGGCCACCGCCGTCGTGTTGTCCAACAGCACCCGGACCGCTTTCCCGTCGAGAAGCGTCCGAAACTCCTGCAAAGCCAGCGACACCGCTCTTAGCTCCAACCTGTTTATCGCCCAGGCGCTTTCTTGAGCGTCCCAAAGCCCCTGCGCGAAGTTGCCCTGACACTGGGCTCCCCAGCGCAGCAGACTGGCATCGGTCATCACGGCCACCCATGCCGGCGATTCGAGGGACTTCCCTCTCTCTAGCGATTGGGGAAGCAACCACCAGAGCAAGGTCTGACGAACCTCCTCCGGGCAGACTAATTTCCGTGAGAGGGAGTCTCGCTGATGCGACCACCGGCGAAGCAGAGCCTTCTGTAAGGGCCTCATGTGAGCTCTCGCCCACGGAACCGTTTCTATCATCACCACCATGGTGCCCAACAACTGCAGGTAATGCCACGCTGAAGGAGTCCGGAGCTTGAGGAACCTCTGCACCCGATTCCGCAATTCTAGGGCCCTTTGGTTGGTAAGAAACACTCTGCCGTTCTGCGTATCGAACCGCGCCCCCAGGTATTCCAGATTCTGGGAAGGCTGTAAATGACTCTTGGACATATTGACAATCCAACCTAGACTCTCCAAAAAGCTTACTACCCGGGCCGTGGCCCGCACGCTGTCGTCGTCCGATTTCGCCCGGATCAACCAATCGTCCAGATAAGGATGCACGAGAATGCCTTCCTTTCGCAGAGCCGCCGCCACCACCACCATGACCTTGGTAAAGACTCTCGGGCGGTCGCTAGACCGAAGGGCAATGCTTGGAACTGAAAATGTCCGAACGGGACGGCAAACCTGAGGAACTTGTGATGTTCCGGCCGTATGGGAATGTGAAGATAAGCTTCGGACAGATCTATAGAAATGAGATACTCCCCCTGTCGCACCGCCACTATGACGGAGTGCAGGGTTTCCATGTGAAAATGAGACACACGGAGACAGCGGTTGACTCCTTTGAGATCCAGGATCGGCCGAATACCTCCGTCTTTCTTTGGGACAATAAAATAAATGGAGTATCGACCGCACCCGGACTGATCTACGGGCACGGGCGCAATCGCTCTGAGATCCAGTAATCGCTGTACTGTCTGCCGTAGGGCCGCCCGCTTTGCCACAGTCCTGCCGGGAGAGAGCACAAAGGAGTCCCGCATGGGGCGTAAGAACTCCAGAGCGTAGCCTTCGCGAACAACCTCCAACACCCACTGATCTGTCGTAATGCGGGCCCAGGCGGGAAGAAACTCCCGCAGACGTCCTCCCACGGGAATGGTGGACGACTGGGCCCCCCTCACTTCATTGGGACTTTTTAAGGTTAAGGGAGGAGGAGGAGGAGGAATTAAGACCGAAACCTCGGCCTGCTCCCCGAAAACCCCGGAAACCCTGGGTTCGGTAGGTAAAATGCCCCCGTTGCCCTGAAGCACCTCTTTGGGATCGAAAACGACGAAAATCCCGAAACTGACCCCGGGAACCCGGTGCCCCCCGAGCAACTCTGGGCTTGTCCTCCGGCAACCGTCTGCCCTTGGACTCCCCGAGGTCCTTGACCAGCTTGTCCAAATCCTCGCCGAACAGCAGACGCCCCTTAAAGGGCAACTTGCTCAACCGAGTCTTTGACGAAGTATCGGCGGACCAGTTACGTAACCAGAGATAGCGCCTCGCCGCCACCGCTGACGCCATACTCTTGGACAGCCCCCGCATAAGATCGTAATGGATATCCGATAGGTAGGCTGCCCCTGACTCCAGGCGCGCCGCTTCTCCCGCCAAAGGAGACTCTTGGCCCTCCTGAACTTTCTGAGCCCAACGCAGGCAAGCCCTAGAAACCCAGGCTCCGCAAATGGCCGCCTGCAGGGAGATAGCATTGACATCAAAAACTTGCCTTAGCAAGACATCCAGCTTCCTATCCTGAACGTCCTTGAGAGCCACGCTACCCTCTACAGGAATGGTCGTCTTCTTGGTCACTGCCGAGACCGCCACGTCCACCCTGGGAGGTTTAAACATCTCTTTGTCCCGGTCTAATAAGGGATACAAATGGCTCATCACCCTGGCGCCTTTCAAGGGTGCTTCAGGGATATTCCATTCCTCCTGAATCATCTCTTGAAACAACCTGTGCACAGGGAACGCCCTTTGAGTCTTCCTGAACACCTGCAGCAACGGATCCTCCAACGTCTCGTCCTCCGCAGCCGCAGGCTCCGGCATGTTGAGCGCTTTAAGCGACTCTCCAATGAGAGACGGCAGCTCTTCTCTCCTGAACACTCTCACAACCCTAGCCTGATCTTCCTTTTCAGAAATCTCACCCTCTTCTAACTCTTCCTCCAAACATACACTACGGGTGTCCTCATCCGATAGAGGGCTCTCCGACAGTCCGGAGAGGTCCCCTAGATTGTCGTCCCCGCGAGGCTTCTTGCTCCTACTCGGGGAACTGGGCATCCGCGGAGACGCCGGATGCTTCCCGGCTCCGCTGGACTCGCCCGGCAGACCGTGCTGCAAAAAATTACTAAAAGCCAAGTGCTGAAGAAGCGCCACAAACTGTTGTGAGAAGATGGCAGAGAGCTCATTGGGGAACACCATAGGAGAAGCCGGGGCGCCCGAGCCTGAAGATGGTCCTGGCACTGGCTCCTCCTGCGCCAGTTCCGGCATCCGGGAAACCAAGGCCTCCGGCAAGGACCCCGGAGCTGTGACTGCCTGCGAGGGGGGGTTATCCAGCTCCCGGGCCTCCCCCACATAATCTTTGCAGACCCCTGCATTTGTGCCTTTCCGCGTCCCACACACGATGCAAAGGGGTTTGGAGGGCATGATAAAACACTGGTTGCCTCAAACGTAAACCGGGTGCTGAATATGAGGGCCCGGGCCACCGGAAAAACGCAGCTCCGACTCTAAACCAGAGCTGCAGAGGGGCAAACAGAGAAATCAAAAATCCTGAAAGCTTCTCTGCCTCTAGCCTGGGACTACACCGAGAAGTGAAAATACTGCCCCCTCACACTGCGCTGAAGATTGTATGCCAACCTATGCTATTTCCCCTGGAAATGGCTGAGCAGCTCAGCTAAGAAGGCCGGGAACCAAAAAGTCTGGCTCGTGCAGGAGCCGCGTCTCTGCCACACGGCAGGGCCGCGAGGCAAAAAGGGGGTGAAAACGCGCTGACAAGAAAATAAACGGAGCCGCGGCCTCTGAATTCACCGCAGACGCGATCGCAGGAAAAAAGGAAAAACCCGGTCCGGTCTACTGCCCCCCGAAAGCTGCCCTTGCCCGTGAGGCCCCCGAACAGCAAATTAGCACTCCCCCCCCACAAAGCACACTCACCGCACAGGTCCTGATCAGCGGGAGAGAGAGAGAGAGAGCGAGCAGCCGAACGCGCTAGCAGGCACAGTCTTCTGCGTGGCGCCGGCACACTCTGAAGGCAGATTTGAACCTCTGGATCTGGACCGGGCCGCTGCTGCGTCTCAGGCAAAACCTCTGAAATAGCCGGGGCGGTTTAGTGCGCTGCCCCGAAGAGAAAACAGGTGAAGGTGGGGGGAGGGGAGGGAGGGAGAAGGAGGACTCAGAGCCAAAGAGCTGGAGTGCTCCAAATTTAAAGCAACAGACTGTAAAGGAAACAAAAAACTTCTAAATCAAAACCCCATTAACTAAGATGTCTCAATTGTTTCTCCTGTGAGCCCGGGACCCCCGGGCTCCCAACTATCCAGCTGCTTGGAGACTGAGGTAACTGGTGGCATGAGGCGGGCACCGGAGACTTATACAGATGTCACAAAAAGGTGGAGTTTCTCAGTCTCCAAGCTGCTGGATAGGATTGGGAACCCAGAGGTTATGGGACTAGACTGGGACACGATCAGGAACCCTCAAGGGCAACGCCAGAGGCATCTCGATGCTTGGAAGGAGATCTACCCTTTGAGGGCCAGCTGGACTTATGTTTAGTTACCTGAGATCCATGGGAGGAAGACGAAGCCCTGGAAGACGTCGATGCCACTGAAGCTGCATCAGAGGGAAAAAGGGCACTGAGCTTGGCAGCTCGGTTCTGTCGACCCCTTTTGGACATCATGGCACAAGCCATGCACTCGGAGATGGAGTGGTCAGGACCTAAACATTTAAGACACCACTCGTGGGTGTCGGTGACAGAGATGGTACCGCCACACTTGGTGCATTTTTTAAAACCTGAGGCGTGTTTCTCCATGGTGGAGGAAATTCTGGGCCTAAGGCCCAAAATGAAGCATGCACCTGGAAAGAAAAGTTTGGAAAAGAATAGTATATATATATCTTTTTTTTTTTTTAAAAAGAAAGAAGAACCGGCGGTACCGGTGTAGCATCGAGGAAGGCAGACGCGACACAAAAAAGAATAGGAAAAATAATTTTCTGCGGTGACAGGAACACGACCTGCTGGCTCCGCGGAAAACGAAGAACTGGAGAGAGGCAGTTGGGAAAGGTGGGAAGGCAGAACGTAGGTGCTGTGGGATGCTCCCAAAAGCTTCCTAATTGGACGCTGGGGAGCGTTCCCGCGCAGGCTCTGTCGGTACTGACGATACCCATATGTGAAGACTACATTCCTGCTTGTTCCTGGAGATTACTGGATTTGGGGTGGGGAAGGGAGGGGAGCACTAGATGCGGTGTACCTAGATTTCAGCAAGGCCTCCGATACAATTCTACATTAGCAACTTATAAATCAATTGAGCACCATTAGAAAAAGCCACAAGGTGACTGACTGACTGGATTAGAAACTGGTTGAGTGGGAGATGACAAAGAGCGTAGTTACTCACCTGTAACAGGTGTTCTCCAGGAGCAGCAGGAATCAGTCCTCACTTATGGGTGACGTCGGCGCCGACGGAGCCCTCGCGGAGCAATTTTCCCCAGCTTTCAAAGAAAGCCTTTGGGAATTGCAGCGCGCATGCGCGGTCGTCTTCCCGCCCGAGGGTGCCATCTTAGCCAGTCAGATGACATAGCTAAAAAAGACAGCATAAAAATTTGCAAAAAAGAACATAAGCAGACGATTGCAACTCCAAGGGGAGGAGGGAGGGTAGTGAGGACTGATTCCTGCTGCTCCTGGAGAACACCTGTTACAGGTGAGTAACTACGCTTTCTCCAGGACCAAGCAGGAAGTCAGTCCTCACTTATGGGACTCCCAAGCTCAAGGCTACCGGAGACCCTAAGCACAAAAATGAGCTCCCTCTAGCTCAGCAGCACAGAAGGATAGAATCTTCGCTGAATTATCACCCACCGGTAGCCCACATCCGGGATGGAGGGTAGGAGTTGCTCAGACCTCAAAGAGATTACGGAGGACTGCCTGTCCGAAAGCACTGTCCCTACGGGACTCCCTCTCGAGACAGTAATGGACCGCAAAAGTCTGGCTTGAAGACCAAGTAGCGGCCCGGCAGATGTCTGCCAGCGGAACAGAGCGGAGGTAAGCCACTGACGTGGCCTTTGCCCGAACGCAATGAGCCGTGACTCGACTTTGTAAGGAGAGTCCGGCTGCCCCATAAGCCCAAGAGATACAGTCCGCAACCCAGATGGACAGAGTACGCTTGGAGACCGGGAGCCCCAATCTATTGGGGTCAAAAGACACAAAAAGCTGAGCAGCTTTACGGTGCTCCCGCGTACGGTCAAGGTAGAAGTTCAATGCCCTTCTACAGTCCAGGGTATGCAGGACCGTTTCAGCTCGGCTGGAGTGTGGTCTGGGAAAGAAGGTTGGAAGTACCACCTCCTGAATGATGTGAAAAGGGGAGACCACTTTAGGCAGAAATTTTGGGTGAGTCCGTAGGACTACCCTATTCTTGTAGAACCTAGTGTAAGGGGGATCAGACATGAGGGCCTGCAATTCACTTACGCGTCTAGCGGAAGTGAGGGCTATCAAGAACAGTGTTTTCCAAGACAGAAAACGGAGAGAACAGGTAGCCATAGGTTCAAAAGGCGGACAGGTGATCCGCTGCAAAACCACATTCAGGTCCCAGTCAGGCGCTGGCGGGCGCAGAGGTGGTTTAAGTAGAAGGAGACCTCGGAGAAACCTCGCTACGAGAGGGTCATTGGAGAGAGGTCTGCCGTCCACTGGCACATGATGTGCTGAAAGAGCACTGAGGTGAACTTTGACGGAGTTGGACTTAAGTCCCAGATTAGAGAGGTGCAGCAAGTACTGCAAGATCACCGACACCGGGCAGGAGAAGGGATCCTGAGACTGTTGGGTACACCAGACTGCAAAGCGACGCCATTTAAGGGCGTAGCATTTGCGGGTAGAAGGCCGTCGCGAAGCCAAGACGACCTCCTCCACCTCCGCCGGCAGGAGAAGGGGAGCAAGGACTACCCTCTCAGCAGCCAGGCCATGAGGTTGAGAGACCTGAGGTTGGGGTGCAGAAGGGACCCCTGATCCTGAGTGAGGAGATCCGGTTGTACCCCCAGAGGGATTGGATCCTCCACCGCCAGTTGCAGCAGGAGCGGAAACCACGGCTGCCTGGGCCAGCGAGGGGCCACCAGGATCATGAAGGCTTTGTCTCGGAGAACCTTGAAAAGAGTCCGAGAGACCAGCGGGATGGGAGGGAAAGCGTACAGAAGGCTCCCCGACCACGAGATCAGAAAGGCGTCCGCCGCAACCCGAAGGGGGTGTGGCTGACGAGAGCAGAAGCGAGGAAGCTGCCGGTTGTGAGGACTGGCAAAGAGATCCACCGTGGGGAGACCCCACTTGAGGAAGAGCTTCTGAACTACCAAGGGATCCAGACGCCACTCGTGCGGCTGGAGGACCCTGCTGAGTTTGTCTGCAAGGCAATTTTCTTGGCCCGGGAGATAAACTGCCTTGAGGAGAATGCCGTGACTGACGGCCCAAGAGCAGAGCTTCTGTGCCTCCCGGCAGAGGAGGAAGGAGCCCGTGCCCCCCTGCTTGTTCACGTAGAACATGGCAACTTGATTGTCCGTCTGGACAAGGACGGACTGTTGGGAAGTCAGGTGGGAGAAGGCCTTGAGAGCTAGGCGGATCGCCCTGAGCTCCAGGAAGTTGATCTGCTGAGCAGACTCCCACGTGGTCCAGAGGCCCTGAGTACGTGCCTCTTGGAAATGTGCTCCCCAGCCCAGGAGGGATGCATCGGTGGTCAGCACCCGGGTCGGCTGAGGTGACTGGAAAGGCATTCCGAATATCAGGTTCGGCTGCCGGAGCCACCACCGGAGAGACGAGAGCAGCGGCTCGGAGACGCGCACTAGGTCTGCCAGGCCGCCTGTGGCTTGTCGCCACTGCTGGCGGAGACACCATTGAGCAGACCGCATATTCAGGCGGGCATTGGGGGTCACATGGACGGTGGAAGCCATATGGCCGAGCAGTCTCAGGAAGCGCCTGGCGGAGACCAGGGGCTGGCTGCGAAAGCGGTCGGCTAGGTCCATGAGCCGTTGAGCCCTGTCGAGCGGTAGGTACGCTCGTGCCCGAGGAGTGTGCAGCCTTGCGCCGATGAACTCGAGATCCTGTGAGGGGAGCAAAGTGGACTTTGCGAAGTTTATAACAAAGCCCAAGTGCTGCAGCAGAGTCACCGTGCGGCACGTGGCGTTGGTGACCTCCTGAGCGGACGCTGCTCTGATGAGCCAGTCGTCGAGGTACGGAAAGACATAGAGGCCGTGAAGCCGGAGATGGGCCGCCACGACCGCGAGACATTTTGTGAAGACTCGCGGTGCGGAGAATAGGCCAAAGGGCAGTACTCGTAATGATGTCCTGCCACCACAAACCTTAGGTATTGGCGGTGGCTTGGGTGGATGAGGATGTGCGTGTAGGCATCCTTTAGATCCAAGGAGCATAGCCAATCTCCCTGCTGGAGGTAGGGCAGAAGGATTCCAAGGGTAAGCATTTTGAACTTCTCCCGCACAAGGAACTTGTTGAGGTTGCGCAAGTCCAGGATGGGTCTGAGGCCCCCTGTTCTCTTTGGTATCAGAAAATACCTTGAATAAAAGCCTTGACCTCTCAGGTGGTGGGGCACCGGTTCCACCGCCTGTTCCTGCAGAAGACCTGCTAACTCCTGAAGGAGCAACTCCCTGTGCAGAGGGGGGCGCGAAGGTTCTCCCGGAAAATAGGAGGGAGGGACCTGATGGAAGTGGAGAAGGTAGCCTTCTCGCACGACCTGAAGTACCCAGGCATCTGAGGTGATGCTGGACCACCTGTGGGCGAAGTGAACCAGCCGGCCTCCGGTGCTGGGAGGAACCAGCGGGGGGGGAGAGGCTATGCTGAGCGAGTCAAAAACCCCCACCCTGCTGAGCAGGGGCTGGTGGTGCAGGCTTGGGGGCTTGCTGCCTACGGGACCCGTTACCCCGTCCCTTGGCCTGCTGGCCCTGTTGGGGAGCTGCAGGGGCCTGATAATGGGGGTACTGTTTGTAGGCAGCCGCCTTCCTCGGGTAAAAGGACTTTTTTCCCGAGCCCTTCTTTTTCTGGGAAGGGGCGGAGGTCTTCCTAGAAAGCCTGGTCCTGGTGAGAGTCTCAGTCTCAATCTGTGCAGCCTTTTCCGCCATGGGCTTGCCAAAGAGGTTTTCGCCTCGGCAGGGGACATCGACCAACTTGTCCTGTACCCAGGGCTCAAGGTCCGACGACTGAAGCCAAGCCTGTCGGCGGGCACCGATGCCGGCTGCGGCCACTCTAGCCGAGGCCTCAAAGCCATCATAGGCTGCTCGGGACATGAACTTTGAGCATTCCCGAATGCCCGTGGACAAGGCTAGGAACCTCCGCAAGGGCTCCTCGGAGAGACCAGCGGAGAATCCGGCTAGCTCTTTAGCCAGATCCCGGAGATACATGCCCATGTAGAGCTGGTAAGTCTGGACACGACATGCGAGCATAGAGCCCTGGAAGCACTTCTTGCCAAGGCCATCCAGGTTACGGGCCTCCCTTCCAGGAGGCACCGAGGAGTGCATCTTCTGGCTCTTAAGACGATGCATGGCCGATTCCACTACCATGGAATGGTGTGGCAGCTGCGCCTTCTGAAAGCCAGGGCTCTTGCGGACCCGATAGATAGAATCGACCCGCTTGCTCAGGACCGGCGAGGAGGCCGGACTCTCCCACATGCGGAAGAGTAGTCGTTCCAGCATAGGAGGAACCGGCACAGTAAAGTGCTCCCTCGCGGGAGAGTCATACTGGAGGGCGTCGAGCTCTTCGGCTCGAGGCTCCTCCTCGGGATCCGCAGGGAAGGCCAAAGCCTTGGCCATATCCCTAACGAAGTCCGAGAACCGGGCATCCTCCAGGGGGGACTGCTTCCGAGGCTCGGACCCCGGTGAGTCCGATGGGACACACCGAGTCCGGAAAGAATCAGGTGACTCTTCCTCCTCAGACTCCCAGACCGACTCCGACGAGGACTCGGTGGGGTCGGCCCGGGCAGGGTGCGGCGCCAGCCGTCCCGACGTCGAGGGAGTCGGCGTCGGCGACCTCGGTCCCGAACGGGAGGCCGAGGGTGACCTCGACCGAGGATCGACTCGAGTTCTCATTGACTCGAGGATCGGCTCGGTCTCCGGGGTCGACTTGGACGTCGACGTCCCGGCGGTCGGGGCAGCGGCGCCAGCGAGGCCAGCGAGCAGTGCCCGCTGCTTGTCCATGAAGGCAGACAGTCTGCTCTCCAAGGCCGTCAACCTGAGTCCGAGCTCAGGTGACCCAGCAGCCCCCGACTCGGGCCCCGACGGCGTCGGGCCCGACGTCGGCTGTCGCGGAGGCGAGTCCAGAAGGACCACAGGACTTACCCGGGCAGGCATCTCCGACTCCAGGCGAGGTCGCTTCGGGATGTGTTCCTTCTCCAAGGACCCGGGGCGGCTGTCGGGGCTATGCGACCTGGCCCTCGCGGAACCAGGAGCGTCCACCGACGCCGCCCTCGCGGGTTTTTTCCTTCCGACGATGGTCCCCGGAGGGAGAACCCCGGTCGGAGGAGCTCCGGCGACGGTCCGAGCTGGAGCCTTTCGACGCGGAGGCCTCCGACGAGGTCCGGGTACGGCTGGGGTCAGCGAAGATTCTCTCACGCTGATGCCGCCGACTCCTCAACGCCTTTGAGGACAGTTTGCTGCAGGGCCCACAGATCAGTTCCTCATGATCCGGGCCCAGGCAGCGGAGGCAAAAGTCGTGTGTGTCGGTTAGTGACATATTTCGGTCACACCGACCACACCGCTTAAACCCACTGGCAGCCATCGGGGGAAAAAGGGCCCCTGCGAGGTCAAAGGACCGGGCTGCCAGGGAAACCGAAAACGAAAGCTGACTAAGTCAGAAAAACCGAAAAAAGTAAGCGGACTCGAGACCGGCGTCGCGAGTCCGGGCGGGAAAACGATCGGCGTCGAACCGAAAGAAAAAAGGATAAAACAAAGAAGAAAATCAACTTTTTCGCGGGGACAAGACGGGGACGTCTGTAGGGCTCCGCGGAAAAAAGAAGGCACCCTCGGGCGGGAAGACGACCGCGCATGCGCGCTGCAATTCCCAAAGGCTTTCTTTGAAAGCTGGGGAAAATTGCTCCGCGAGGGCTCCGTCGGCGCCGACGTCACCCATAAGTGAGGACTGACTTCCTGCTTGGTCCTGGAGAAGAAAGTGATAAATGGAGTCCATTCTGATAAGGACGTTACTAGTGACATGCCACAGGGATTGGTCCCTGGTCTCTAGCTTTTGCCTTTCCTACCTCTTTGGCCACCTTAAGTTTATCCGATACGATCGCTCATCAGGACCCACTCTTCTTTCTTGGTCCAGCTCTTTTTAACATTTTTGTAAGCAATACTCCAGATGGTCCATCAGGAAAAGTTTGCTGCTTTGCAGATGATACCCAAACCTGCAATAGGGTAGACATCCTGGAATGTGCAGATAACATGAGGCGGGATCTAGCGAAGCTTGAAGAATGGTCAAGATTTTGGCAGCTAAGATTTAATGCTAAAACATACAAGGTCATGCATTTGGGATGAAGAAACTCAAGGAAGCCTGATGGGCAATCATATTGGATGATCTTAAGGTGGCCAAATATGTAGGAAAGGCAATGGCAAAAGCCAGAATGACTGGGTGCACAGGAAGAGAAATGGCTAGCAGGAAAAAGTTAATAGTGCCTTTATAGAAACCTATAATGAGACATCATTTGAAGTACTGAGTACAATTCTGGAAACCACACTTTCAAAAGGATATAAATTGGATGGAATTGGTGCAGAGGGCGGCTATTAAAATAGTCTGTTGTCTACTTTATTTCGTGTTTAGCTGGTGGAATATGTTGGCTTTAGAAAATGTTAATCTCCTCTCTTTGGATTTTCTAGAGTACAGGAGACAATGCATTTCTTTTCCCTGCTCTCTGGTGCAGCACTGCATGCAGAGTGATTCCTTGGGTTTCCAATTCAGTTTGTGCCTGTATGTTTACGTTTCTAATTTGTGTTTCCTTGTTCTGCATTTGTGTGTGTGTGTGACAGAAGTGTGGTATTTTGGTGTGTAGGGAGCCACTGTAGCTCAGTTTGTTCTATTTTTCCAGTATGAAGTGTATTCATTTTGTAGAATCTCTGACAAGATAGCATCTCCAAACGGGCTTGTTTTGCATATATAAGGACAGGATTGAACTTCACATTTAAGCCAGGTTCTAGGGCCTGTCTGTAGTAATATTTGCAGTGATGCATTTTCATAGATAGAATATTGAAGTTTAAGTCCTAGGAGTTAGTGCTGTTTTGGTAATGCATATGTTTTGAGATTTCGTATAGAAATAATGAACATACTACACTGAGTCAGATCAAAGGTCCATCAAGCCCGATTTCCTGTTTCCAACAGTGGCCAATTCAAGTCACAAGTATCTGCCAGGTTCCCAAAAGGTATACAGACTCCGTGCTGCTTATCCCAAGGGCAAGCAGTGGACTTTCCCAGTCCATTTTAATAATGGTTTATGGACTTTTCCTCCAGGAACCTGTCCAAATCTTTTAAATCCAGCCACATAAATAGCTTTTACTAGATGTTCATAGCAGCAGACGAATAGGGATGGCCTGGGATACAACATTGGAATTGTCACTCACCGTAACACACAACACATCAGCAGCAGATGAGTGGGGACATTGGCTGGGTTGAGCATACTGGGTGTATCTGACTTCATGCACGCCAGAAAAGCTCTCATCCTGCGATTTTTATCTTCCACAGCTTTTCCCAGCCAAAGCTTCTTGAGATTGGGGCAGGTCCATTCCCTGAAGGTAAGTGCAGAGACCAACTCTGGGGTCTGGGGAGATTTGCCCTTGTAAGCAGACCACTCCTTTATGATGACGGGTGGGACTGTAGAAGTCAAAAAAAGAGAGGAAAGACTAATGTTAGTGCTTCTGTGCCAGGGTGAGACTGTTTTCTCTTATACTCTATAAACCTCAGATCCAGCTCCCTTCTTCCTTCCTAACTAGAACACAACAGTTGTAAAAGAAGAGAAATGTTTGTATTATCAGATAGTTTCCTTTTCTGTTTTTCCATACAAATGTGAACAGAGAAAGCATAGTTATTCACCTGTAACAGGTGTTCTCTGGGGACAGCAGGAATCAGTCCTCACATATGGGTGACGTCTACACCGACGGAGCCCTCATGGAAGAATCCCCCCAGCTTTCAAAGAAAGCCTTTGGGAGATGCCACCACGCATGGGTGGTCCACTTTCCGCCCAAGGGTGCCATCTTGCTCAGTCAGATGACATAGCTAAAAGACGGCAAAAATAAAATAAAAGATGGTAAAGGAGCAACTCCAAGGGGAGGAGAGAGGGTTGTGAGGACTGATTCCTGCTGTCCACAGAGAACACCTGTTACAGGTAAGTAACTACGCTTTTTCCAGGAACAAGCAGAAAGTCAGTCCTCACATGTAAGACTCCCCAGCTACAGACTACCAAAATCTTATAGCAAAATGATGGACTCCCTCACGGGGAGCCGCAAGCAGCAGCAATTAAGTCCGCAGCTACAGACTACAGTAGGACCCCTGTGTTTGATGGAAACCAGCATTCCGGTAGCCTGAACACAGAAGGTTCGGAGGGTAGGAGTTGCCTAAACCCTGAAAAGATTACAGAGCACAGCCTGACCGAAGGCACTATCCCGTCGGGGCTCCCTTTCCAGGCAATAATGGGCTGTGAAGGTATGGATTGAAGATCAGGTGGTGGCCCGGCAGATGTCCACCATCGGGACGGAGTGAAGGTTTGCCACAGAGACCGCCATGGCCTTGACATGGTGTGCTGTGACTTAACCTTCCAGTGAAAGCCCCGCATGCTCATAGGCGAGGATGATACAGTCCGCCACCCAGGTAGACAGTGTATGTTTGGTCACCACCTCCCCCAGTCTACTGGGGTCGTACGAGACAAAATGTTGAGCAGCTTTGCGGTAGCCCTGAGAACATTGGATGTTGAAGGACAAGGCCCTCTTACAGTCCAGGGTGTGAAGGATTGTCTCAGCCCTATTGGTGTGAGGACTTGGGAAGAAGGTGGGAAGTGCCACCTCCTGGATGTGGTGGAAGGACGATACCACATTCGTAAGGAATTTAGGGTGTGTGCGGAGCACCACCCTGTTCTTGTAGAACCTGGTATACAGCGCCTCCGCCACTAAGGCCTGAAGCTCGCTATCCTTGTGAAAAGGAGGTGAGTGCGACCAGGAACGCCACCTTCCACGAGAGGTATCGTGGGTGGCAGGTATCCAGAGGTTCAAAGGGCGGGCGAGTGAGCTGCCCCAATACCACAATGAGGTCCCACTCAGTCGCCGAAGGGTGAATCGGGAGCTTCGATAAGAGCAGACTCCTTAGGAAGCTGATCAGCAGAGGCTGGACTGAGAGGGGTTTGCCATCCACAGGGTAGTGGTGCGCCGCCAGGGTACTGAGGTGCACCCTGATGGAGTTCGATTTAAGCCCAGATTGCGAGAGGTGGAGAAGGTACTGTAGCACCAGTCCCACCGGGCAGGAGAATGGGTTGGTCCTGTGCTCTGCATACCCAGTTGAAAACCTGCACCATTTGAGGGTGTACACTTTCCTAGTGGAAGTATTACGAGAGGCCAGCAGGATCTCTTCTATCTCACCCGAGAGGTTGAAAGGGGCTAGGGTCACCCTTTCAGCGACAGGGACTCCAAATTGGGGTGCAGAAGAGAGCCCACTTCCTGCGACAGGAGTCCCGGAGAGTTCCCTAATGGGATGCACATCTCCACTGATAGCCAGAGGAGTAGTGGGAACCATGGTTGCCTGGGCCATCGAGGGGCTATCAGATGAGCGAGGCCTTGTCGCGGAGGGTCCTGAACAATGTCTTGGCAATTTGTGGTATGAGTGGGAAGGCAAATATGAGGCCTTCTGACCATGAGATGAGGAACACGTCCACCGCCACCCTGGAAGGGTGGGCCTGCCGGGAGCAAAAGCGGGGCAACTGGCAGTTTTCTGAAATGGTGAACAGGTCTATCTCTGGTTCCCCCCAGAGCTGAAAGAGCCAATTGGCCACACTGGGGTCCAGCTGCCATTCGTGTGGCTGGAGGATCCTGCCCAATCTGTCAGCCAGTGAGGAGTTCTGGGCTGGCAGGTATACTGCCAGCAGGAGTATACTCTGCCGGACTATATAGCAGCAGAGGACCACTGCCTCTTAGCAGAGGGCACGAGACCCTGTGTCCCCCTTTTTGTTGACATAGAACATTGCAACCTGGTTGTCCGTCTGGACCAAGACCAGTTGGTGACATAGGTGGTGGCAAAAGGTTCGGAGGGTTAAGAATATATCCTGTAGCTCCAGGAGGTTGATCTGCTGGTTGCTCTCGTCCTGCGACCAGCTGCCCTGTATGCGGGGTTCCTCGCAGTGGGCTCCCCAGCCGAGCATTGAGGCGTCCAAGATGAAGACTCTTAAGGGGCTTTCAGGGCATCCCTGCCTTAAGGTACTGGGGAGTCTGCCACCAGGTCAGGGAGTCTGCCACCTGGCGGGTCACTGAAACTTTGTCCCAAAGGTATCCTGTGGCTTGTGCCCACTGGTCCCGAATGCACCACTATGCGGCCCTCATGTGGAGGTGGGCATCTGGGCTGATGTGGACCATGAAGGCCATGTACCCGAGCAGGCGCAGGAGGAGCTGAGCGGATAACGAGGGGTGGTGCTGTGTGTCCAAGGCCAGGACCCTGAGATGGCTGGCTTGGTCTCCAGGCAGGAATGCCTGTAGGGTGTCCAGTCTTGCCCCTATGAACTCCAGACACTGTGTGGGACTTGGGGTAGTTTATCACAAACTCCAAGTGTTGCAGGATCTGGCTGGTGTGTGCAGGTGCCTGCTGCGCCTCTAAGGCCGCACCTCTTTTATGACCCAGTCATACAGGTAGGGGAAGACAAAGACCCCCTTGGAGGTGGAAGGCGGCAGCTATGGCTGCCAGGCATTATGTGAAGACACTTAGGGCGGAGGCCAAGCCGAAAGGGAGCACCCTGTATTGGAAGTGGCCACCCCCCACCATGAACCACAGGTACTGCCTGTGGTTGGGGTGAATGAGGATGTGGGTATAAGCATCTTTCAGATCCAAGGAGCATAGCAAATCTCCCTGCTGGAGGTAAGGCAGCGATGTCCCAAGGGAGAGCATCTTGAACTTCTCCCTCACCAGGAACTTGTTCAGGATGGGCCTTAGGCCTCCTGTCCTTTTTTGGCAAGAGGAAGTACCTGGAGTAGAACCCCTTGCCCTTGAGATGGTGGGGTACTGTTTTGTCCTCAAGAAGATCTGCAAGCTCCTTCAGTAGAAGGTCCTGGTGAAGGGGAGACCTGAGGGACTCTCCCGGAAAGTATGGGAGAGATGTCTGAGTCAGATGGAGGAGGTAGCCTTCCCTGACCACCCAAAGTGCCCAGGAATCGGTAGAGATAGTTAGCCAACTTTCGGCAAAGTGGATCAGATGTCCCCCTGAGGGTTGCTGACCTACTTGGGGTGGAGAGGCAATGCCCAAGGAGTCAAAAACGTCCTCCTGGCTGGGCCGGGATTGATGCCTGGGGCTTGGGAGCCTTCTGCTTACAAGGGCCATGCCCATTCCCTTGGCCTGCTGACCCTGCTGGGAAGCCTGGGAGGCCTGAAAAGGTGGGTAGTTTCTGTAAGCAGCCCCTTTTCTCAGGTAGAAGGGCTTTTACCTGAGCCCTTCCATCGGGGAGGGGCAGTGGTCTTTTTAGAGAGCCTGGTTCTCGTCATGAACTCTGTCTGCAGCTCGGCAGCCTTGTCAGTTATGGGCTTGTCAGAGAGGTTCTCTCCTTGGCATGGGACATAGACTAATTTCTCCTGAACCCATTGCTCGAGATCAGACGACAGTAGCCAAGACTGGCATCGGGTGCCGATGCCTGCCGCCGCCGCTGCTATTCGAGTCACCGACTCGAAGCCATCATAGGCTGCCCGAGACAAACTTGGAGAACTCATGGACGGCCTTGACTAGGTTCTTGAACTGCTCCAGGGGTTCTTCAGACAGACCAGCCAAGAATCCGGCTATTTCCTTTGCCAGGACTCTCAGCTGGTAGGCCTGGATGCGGCCGATAAGCATTGAGCCCTGGTAACACTTTCTGCTTGGGGCATCCAAGGTGCATGCCTCCCTGCGGGGAGGTACCAAGGAGTGCATCTTCTGACTCTTCAGTTGACACATGGCCAACTCCACCATCATGGAGTTGTGCGGCATCTGTGATTTCTGGAAGCCCGGGCTCTGGCGGACTCGATACACCGAGTCGAACCGCTTGCTCACCACCAGCACCAATGCCGGCGTCTCCCACATACAGAGCATTTGTCGTTCCAGGATAGGAGGGATGGGCAACGAAAGTGATTCCCTCAGAGAGGCCTCGCACTGGAGGATTTCTAGCTCCTCCACCCGAGGATCCTCCTCAGACTCCGTCGGGAATGCTAGGGCATTAGACATGTCCTTGACGATGTCAAGGAATGCCATGTCCTCCAGTGGAGACTGCTGCCAGGGCTCTGAAGTGGGAGAGTTGAGGGGACGTTGCAATGGCGACAGGTGTCTGGCGATTTCTCGTCCTCCATCTCCCACTTGGAGTAGTCTGTCGAGGACTCAATGGAAGGATGGTCTTTAGGGCCTGGGGCCGACCCCAGCTCGCGGCCCCACGGCAGGCGCCGAGTGCACTGGTCGAGGACGATCGTGGCCTCATCAAGCAGGAAACTGATCGAGACCTCTGCCAAGGCTCAACTCGAGGCCGAAGTGTCTCAAGGATCGGCTCGACCTCTGCGGACGTCTTTGAAGTCGAGGGCACATTAGTCGGGGCAGAGGAACCGGTCATACCGGACAACAGTGCCCGATGCTGGTCCATGAAGGCAAACAAACTGCGCTCCAGGGCCGCCATTCTGGACTCCAGGCCAGAAGGCTCCGCAGCCATCGGCGTGGGCACAAAAGGAATCGGGCCCAACGCCAGTTCCCCTGAAGGGGAATCCTCAATGAGTATGGTGTCCGGTGACCAAGGCCGGTCCGAGGTTGAATCCTTTTGGGGGACCTTTACAAGCCGCTCCCTCTCTGATCCCTCTGACGAGCGTCTCGGACTGCGGGACCTGGCTCGGAATGTACCCGACCTGTCGGATCCGTCCAGGGACACCGCCTTCGAGGTTGTCTTCTTCTTGGGTTCCCTCAAGGGAGACGCCCTCTCCAAAGAACCACGGTGCTGCTTGGGTTCCGTAGATACACCCCAAGATGCTGTGGCTTCAGATGAGGCCCTGGCCTTCGAAGGTACTGGGGACTCAGGGGGAAAACTTATTGTGCTGCTGCTGGCGGCTCTTGAGGGCCTTGTTGGACATCTTTTGCAGAGACCGTATGCTGTGGGGTCATGGTCCAACCCAAGACAGCAAAGGCAGCAGTCGTGTGTGTCCGTCAAAGACATAATTTTGGCACACCAATCACACTTTTTAAAACCACTGGTAGCCATGGGGCAAAAAGGACCTCAAGCGAGGTCGAAGTCTCGCCGAGCTGCCAGTTGGAAAAAAAGGTGTGAAAACGCCAATGAGGAAAAAATTAGAAAAGGATCCATACTCGATGCTGAGACAGCGAGGTCGGGTTGCGGGAAGAGTACCGGTGTAGTACTGACGGAGAGTATGAAACTCAGGCTGAAAAATCAACTTTTTCCAGGGACAAGCCAGACAGATGTCTGAAGGGCTCTGCGGTAAAAAGGAGACTGAGCAAGATGGCATCCTTTGGCGAGAAGTGGACCACACATGAGTGGTGGCATCTCCCAAAGGCTTTCCTTTGAAAGCTAGGAGGATGCTTCCGTGAGGGCTCCGTCAGTGCCAACGTCACCCATATGTGAGGACTAACTTCCTGCTTGTTCCCTGAGAACATTCTTTAAGCCAGAAAGCCAAGACCAACAAAGACATGTCTCTCAAGGCCATCTTCTTACAAGCTACATCTATAGACCCACTTTTAACTCCATGTCAACATAA
Source organism: Ichthyophis bannanicus (assembly GCA_033557465.1). Lineage (NCBI taxonomy): Eukaryota > Metazoa > Chordata > Amphibia > Gymnophiona > Ichthyophiidae > Ichthyophis > Ichthyophis bannanicus. The sequence continues at coordinate 779,478,178 of CM066032.1, read as the reverse complement.
GAACACAGTAAGACTTACAACAAGGCACAAACTTAGAGGTAACAATGAGACAAACACTGCTTTCAACCACAAAGTTGAAGTAAATAGGGTACATATGCCTGAGTCTACCAGTCAGTACCATAAGGCTCTATTCTCTGGTTCTAAATCAAAACCCAGCTGAAAGCCCATTTCTTTGAGACTGCACTTGGATCCTATCCCCTTATTCTCCTGTTAACACTCATGTGTGCTTTAATTGTTTCCTTCTTGAATTCTCCTAACCCCTATTTGTTCTGTCTGTCTTGATTAGATTTGAAGTTCTGTGGAGCAGGGACTCTTATGTGTTTGTGTACAGCGCTACGTATACCTTGCAGTGCTATACAAATGATTAGTAGTAGTAGCAGCACCGTATCATAATAACTTTGGAGAAGAGGCAGACTACATCCACACTGATGTACACTGACAGAAAAGAAAACTGACAGGAAAGACTAAAATCCTCGTGTTACATCCACAGTGAGTCTAGACTGGAAGATACCACAGTAGTATTTTCCCATTCCCTTCCCCCAGAATGCCTAAGTCCACGTGTGTGTTCTGTAATGCTTGCAGAACATATGCAGAGAACTCCATTCTGCTACCTTGTAAATATCAACCACTGGAACATTCATGCTCAGCAAACGATTTAGATACTGCCCCTTTCACAAAGACTGTGAAATATACACTTTAACCCTTTCATGGATGTTGTTGCCATATGGCAACCTTCAAATTTTCCCCCCAATTTTTCACCGGATTCTATATTTCCAAAACATCCGCACACTGTGTGTGAAATGTGATGTGTATCTGTGCTTGACATATGAAAAAAACTGTTATTTAAACTATAACACCCAGCAGTAAATGAAACGGATGCCAAGACTGTTTTTAACTTTCAGCCATTCAGGACCGTAGTTGCCATATGGCAACAGTAAATATTGTTTCTTAGAAATAATTTTTTTTTCAAAAAAAACTTTATATTCTGCATCATTTAGTTCAAATCTTAATAAAAAAAAACAGAAAAAAAAATTTCAGTTACAAAACAATTATGTGGACACGAAAGCGTTAAGATGTTCATCCTCCATACTTTTACTGCTGATCTTTTTCCCCAAAATCATAAAGGAGGCAGGAAGTGATGTCACTGGTAGCTGATGGATGCCTTGAGCTAAGGCTCCATCAGCGTGCCTTGTTTGAGTAAGTTTAGTGCACCCTTACCCTTTGGATTGCTTCCAACAAAGTTCATAACCGTTGCGGATCACTCGCCCAATGTTAGGACAGCAAAAGCTGGTGAAAGCGTAGTTACTCACCTGTAACAGGTGATCTCCAGAAACAGCAGGAATTGAGTCGTCACATATGGGTATTGTCGGTATTGACGGAGCCTGAGCGGGAACGCTCCTTAGCGTCCAATAGAAAAGCTTTTGGGAGCATCCCACTGTGCCTGCGTCGCTGCCTTCCCGCCTTTCCAACTCTCCCTCTTCAGTTGAGTTTATAGCTGAGGCAAAGGAGAGAAGGAGAGAGAAAGAAATACAACTCCTAGGTGAGGTGGGCAGGTTGTGAAGACTCCATTCTTGCTGTTCCCAGAGATCACCTGTTACAGATGAGTAAAGCGTAGTTACTCACCTGTAACAGGTGTTCTCCAGGAGCAGCAGGAATCAGTCCTCACTTATGGGTGACGTCGGCGCCGACGGAGCCCTCGCGGAGCAATTTTCCCCAGCTTTCAAAGAAAGCCTTTGGGAATTGCAGCGCGCATGCGCGGTCGTCTTCCCGCCCGAGGGTGCCATCTTAGCCAGTCAGATGACATAGCTAAAAAAGACAGCATAAAAATTTGCAAAAAGAACATAAGCAGACGATTGCAACTCCAAGGGGAGGAGGGAGGGTAGTGAGGACTGATTCCTGCTGCTCCTGGAGAACACCTGTTACAGGTGAGTAACTACGCTTTCTCCAGGACCAAGCAGGAAGTCAGTCCTCACTTATGGGACTCCCAAGCTCAAGGCTACCGGAGACCCTAAGCACAAAAATGAGCTCCCTCTAGCTCAGCAGCACAGAAGGATAGAATCTTCGCTGAATTATCACCCACCGGTAGCCCACATCCGGGATGGAGGGTAGGAGTTGCTCAGACCTCAAAGAGATTACGGAGGACTGCCTGTCCGAAAGCACTGTCCCTACGGGACTCCCTCTCGAGACAGTAATGGACCGCAAAAGTCTGGCTCGAAGACCAAGTAGCGGCCCGGCAGATGTCTGCCAGCGGAACAGAGCGGAGGTAAGCCACTGACGTGGCCTTTGCCCGAACGCAATGAGCCGTGACTCGACTTTCTAAGGAGAGTCCGGCTGCCCCATAAGCCCAAGAGATACAGTCCGCAACCCAGATGGACAGAGTACGCTTGGAGACCGGGAGCCCCAATTTATTGGGGTCAAAAGACACAAAAAGCTGAGCAGCTTTACGGTGCTCCCGCGTACAGTCCAGGGTATGGAGGACCGTTTCAGCTCGGCTGGAGTGTGGTCTGGGAAAGAAGGTTGGAAGTACCACCTCCTGATTGATGTGAAAAGGGGAGACCACTTTAGGCAGAAACTTTGGGTGAGTCCGTAGGACTACCCTATTCTTGTAGAACCGAGTGTAGGGGGGATCAGACACGAGGGCCTGCAATTCACTTACGCGTCTAGCGGAAGTGAGGGCGATCAAGAACAGTGTTTTCCAAGACAGAAAACGGAGAGAACAGGTAGCCATAGGTTCAAAAGGCGGACAGGTGATCCGCTGCAAAACCACATTCAGGTCCCAGTCCGGCGCTGGCGGTCGCAGAGGTGGTTTAAGTAGAAGGAGACCTCGGAGAAACCTCGCAACGAGAGGGTCGCTGGAGAGAGGTCTACCGTCCACCGGCACATGATGTGCCGACAGAGCACTGAGGTGAACTTTGACGGAGTTGGACTTAAGTCCCAGATTAGAGAGGTGTAACAAGTACTGCAAGATCACCGACACCGGGCAGGAGAAGGGATCCTGCGACTGTTGGGTACACCAGACTGCAAAGCGACGCCATTTAAGGGCGTAGCATTTGCGGGTAGAAGGCCGTCGCGAAGCCAGGACGACCTCCTCCACCTCCGCCAGCAGGAGAAGGGGAGCAAGGACTACCCTCTCAGCAGCCAGGCCATGAGGTTGAGAGACCTGAGGTTGGGGTGCAGTAGGGACCCCTGATCCTGAGTGAGGAGATCCGGTTGTAACCCCAGAGGGATCGGACCCTCCACCGCCAGTTGCAGCAGGAGCGGAAACCACGGCTGCCTGGGCCAGCGAGGGGCCACCAGGATCATGAAGGCTTTGTCTCGGAGAACCTTGAAAAGAGTCCGAGAGACTAGCGGGATGGGAGGGAAAGCGTACAGAAGGCTCCCCGACCATGAGATCAGAAAGGCGTCCGCCGCAACCCGAAGGGGGTGTGGCTGACGAGAGCAGAAGCGAGGAAGCTGCCGGTTGCGAGGACTGGCAAAGAGATCCATCGTGGGGAGGCCCCACTTGAGGAAGAGCTTCTGAACTACCAAGGGATCCAGACGCCACTCGTGCGGCTGGAGGACCCTGCTGAGTTTGTCCGCAAGGCAATTTTCTTGGCCCGGGAGATAAACTGCCTTGAGGAGAATGCCGTGACTGACGGCCCAAGAGCAGAGCTTCTGAGCCTCCCGGCAGAGGAGGAAGGAGCCCGTGCCCCCCTGTTTGTTCACGTAGAACATGGCAACTTGATTGTCCGTCTGGACAAGGACGGACTGTTGGGAAGTCAGGTGGGAGAAGGCCTTGAGAGCTAGGCGGATCGCCCGGAGCTCCAGGAAGTTGATCTGCTGAGCAGACTCCCACGTGGTCCAGAGGCCCTGGGTACGTGCCTCTTGGCAATGCGCTCCCCAGCCCAGGAGGGATGCATCGGTGGTCAGCACCCGGGTCGGCTGAGGTGACTGGAAAGGCATTCCGAATATCAGGTTCGGCTGTCGGAGCCACCACCGGAGAGACGAGACCAGCGGCTCGGAAACGCGCACTAGGTCTGCTAGGCCGCCGGTGGCTTGTCGCCACTGCTGGCGGAGACACCATTGAGCAGACCGCATATTCAGGCGGGCATTGGGGGTCACATGGACGGTGGAAGCCATATGGCCGAGCAGTCTCAGGAAGCGCCTGGCGGAGACCAGGGGCTGGCTGCGAAAGCGGTCGGCTAGGTCCATGAGCCGTTGAGCCCTGTCGAGCGGTAGGTACGCTCGCGCCTGAGGAGTGTGCAGTCTTGCGCCGATGAACTCGAGATCCTGTGAGGGGAGCAAAGTGGACTTTGCGAAGTTTATAACAAAGCCCAAGCGCTGCAGCAGAGTCACCGTGCGGCACGTGGCGTTGGTGACCTCCTGAGCGGACGCTGCTCTGATGAGCCAGTCGTCGAGGTACGGAAAGACATAGAGGCCGTGAAGCCGGAGATGGGCCGCCACGACCGCGAGACATTTTGTGAAGACTCGCGGTGCGGAGGACAGGCCAAAGGGCAGTACTCTGTACTGGTAATGATTTCCTGCCACCACAAACCTTAGGTATTGGCGGTGGCTTGGGTGGATGAGGATGTGCGTGTAGGCATCCTTTAGATCCAAGGAGCATAGCCAATCTCCCTGCTGGAGGTAGGGCAGAAGGATTCCAAGGGTAAGCATTTTGAACTTCTCCCGCACAAGGAACTTGTTGAGGTTGCGCAAGTCCAGGATGGGTCTGAGGCCCCCTGTTCTCTTTGGTATCAGAAAATACCTTGAATAGAAGCCTTGACCTCTCAGGTGGTGTGGCACCGGTTCCACCGCCTGTTCCTGCAGAAGACCTGCTAACTCCTGAAGGAGCAACTCCCTGTGCAGAGGGGGGCGCGGAGGCTCTCCCGGAAAAAAGGAGGGAGGGACCTGATGGAAGTGGAGAAGGTAGCCTTCTCGCACGACCTGAAGCACCCAGGCATCTGCGGTGATGCTGGACCACCTGTGGGCGAAGTGAACCAGCCGGCCTCCGGTGCTGGGAGGAACCAGCGGGGGGGGAGAGGCTATGCTGAGCGAGTCAAAAGCCCCCACCCTGCTGAGCAGGGGCTGGTGGTGCAGGCTTGGGGGCTTGCTGCCTACGGGCACCGGTCACCCGTCCCATGTCATGCTGGCCCTGTTGGGGAGCTGCAGGGGCCTGATAATGGGGGTATTGTTTGTAGGCAGCCGCCTTCCTCGGGTAAAAGGACTTCTTCCCCGAGCCCTTCTTTTTCTGGGAAGGGGCGGAGGTCTTCCTAGAAAGCCTGGTCCTGGTGAGAGTCTCAGTCTCAATTTGTGCAGCCTTTTCCGCCATGGGCTTGCCAAAGAGGTTTTCGCCTCGGCAGGGGACATCGACCAACTTGTCCTGTACCCAGGGCTCAAGGTCTGACGACTGAAGCCAAGCCTGTCGGCGGGCACCGATGCCGGCTGCGGCCACTCGAGCCGAGGCTTCAAAGCCATCATAGGCTGCTCGGGACATGAACTTTGAGCATTCCCGAATGCCCGTGGACAAGGCTAGGAACCTCCGCAAGGGCTCCTCGGAGAGACCAGCGGAGAATCCGGCTAGCTCTTTAGCCAGATACCGGAGATACATGCCCATGTATAGCTGGTAAGTCTGGACACGACATGCGAGCATAGAGCCCTGGAAGCACTTCTTGCCAAGGCCATCCAGGTTACGGGCCTCCCTTCCAGGAGGCACCGAGGAGTGCATCTTCTGGCTCTTAAGACGATGCATGGCCGATTCCACTACCATGGAATGGTGTGGCAGCTGTGCCTTTTGAAAGCCAGGGCTCTTGCGGACTCGATAGATAGAATCGACCCGCTTGCTCAGGACCGGCGAGGAGGCCGGACTCTCCCACATGCGGAAGAGTAGTCGTTCCAGCATAGGAGGAACCGGCACAGTAAAGTGTTCCCTCGCGGGAGAGTCATACTGGAGGGCGTCGAGCTCTTCGGCTCGAGGCTCCTCCTCGGGATCCGCAGGGAAGGCCAAAGCCTTGGCCATATCCCTAACGAAGTCCGAGAACCGGGCATCCTCCGGGGGGGACTGCTTCCGAGGCTCGGACTCCGGTGAGTCCGATGGGACACACCGAGTCCGGAAAGAATCAGGTGACTCTTCCTCCTCAGACTCCCAGACCGACTCCGACGAGGACTCGGTGGGGTCGGCCCGGGCAGGGTGCGGCGCCAGCCGCCCCGACGCCGAGGGAGTCGGCGTCGGCGACCTCGGTCCCGAACGGGAGGCCGAGGGTGACCTCGACCGAGGATCGACTCGAGTTCTCATCGACTCGAGGATCGGCTCGGTCTCCGGGGTCGACTTGGACGTCGACGTCCCGGCGGTCGGGGCAGCGGCGCCAGCGAAGCCAGCGAGCAGTGCCCTCTGCTGGTCCATGAAGGCAGACAGTCTGCTCTCCAAGGCCGTCAACCTGAGTCCGAGCTCAGGTGACCCAGCAGCCCCCGACTCGGGCCCCGACGGCGTCTGGCCCGACGTCGGCTGTCGCGGAGGCGAGTCCAGAAGGACCACAGGACTTACCCGGGCAGGCATCTCCGACTCCAGGTGAGGTCGCTTCGGGATGTGTTCCTTCTCCAAGGACCCGGGGCGGCTGTCGGGGCTATGCGACCTGGCCCTCGCGGAACCAGGAGCGTCCACCGACGCCGCCCTCGCGGGTTTTTCCTTCCGACGATGGTCCCCGGAGGGAGAACCCCGGTCGGAGGAGCTCCGGCGACGGTCCGAGCTGGAGCCTTTCGACGCGGAGGCCTCCGACGAGGTCCGGGTACGGCTGGGGTCAGCGAAGATTCTCTCACGCTGATGCCGCTGACTTCTCAACGCCTTTGAGGACAGTTTGCTGCAGGGCCCACAGATCAGTTCCTCATGATCCGGGCCCAGGCAGCGGAGGCAAAAGTCGTGTGTGTCGGTTAGTGACATACTTCGGTCACACCGACCACACCGCTTAAACCCACTGGCAGCCATCGGGGGAAAAAGGGCCCCTGCGAGGTCAAAGGACCGGGCTGCCAGGGAAAACGAAAACGAAAGCTGACTAAGTCAGAAAAACCGAAAAAAGTAAGAGGACTCGAGACCGGCGTCGCGAGTCCGGGCGGGAAAACGATCGGCGTCGAACCGAAAGAAAAAAGGATAAAATAAAGAAGAAAATCAACTTTTTCGCGGGGACAAGACGGGGACGTCTGTAGGGCTCCGCGGAAAAAAGAAGACTGGCTAAGATGGCACCCTCGGGCGGGAAGACGACCGCGCATGCGCGCTGCAATTCCCAAAGGCTTTCTTTGAAAGCTGGGGAAAATTGCTCCGCGAGGGCTCCGTCGGCGCCGACATCACCCATAAGTGAGGACTGACTTCCTGCTTGGTCCTGGAGAACTACGCTATCTCCAGGAACAAGCAGGAATGTAGTCTTCACATATGGGGACTCCCCAGCTGAAAGATGCCAGGGAGATGACCCCAGAAGCTGCGAAACCCAGGTTGAGATGGGTCATGCTTCCTCTCATGGATCTCTGGCATCGAAGCCGGGACGGCGGGTAGGAGTTGTTCTAAGTCTGAAAGAGATGCTGGAGAACAGCCTGGCCAAACGAGGCATCCTGACGGGGGTCCTTGTCTAAGCAGTAGTGGGCTGCAAAGGTGTACCGAAGCCCAAGTGGCTGCTCTACAGATGTCGTCAATGGACACCGAGTGAAGATTAGCCATAGAGGCTGCCATTGCTCTCTCTGGAGTCAAAGGCCACAAAAGCTGGGAAGCCGTTCGATGTTGCTTAGTCCTCTGAAGGTAAAAAGCTAAGGCTCTTTTACAATCCAGAGTATGAAGATTCCTTTCTGCATTGGAAGTGTGAGGCCTACGGAAGAATACAAGAAGGTAAACAGTTTGGTTTAAATGAAAAGGCGAAACCACCTTTGGCATAAAGTGAGGGTGAGTCCTAAGAACTACTTTTTTATAGTGAAACCTGGTATAGGGAGGATCAGCCACTAAAGCTTGCAGCTCACTGATGCATCTTGCAGAAGTGAGAGCAATTATAAAGATTACTTTCCAAGAAAGAAACTTTAAAGATGTAGTGGCTAAGGGTTCGAAGGGCGGTTTCATGAGTTGCCCAAGGACAAGATTCAAATCCCATGCCACAGGTGGTGGCTTAATGGGAGGTTTTGTTAAAAGTAGACCTCTCATAAACCTCGCTACAAGTGGTTGAGAGGAAACCGGTTATCCATCAAAGGACTTGTGGAAAGCCACAATGGCACTAAGGTGGACTCTTACTGAATTGGTCTTAAGACCAGAGGATGATAAATGGAGAAGATACTCCAGTAATGCCTCTACTGGAACTGAAAAGGGATTAAGTTCCTTTTTTGTACACCAGATAGAGAACCTTTTCCACTTAAAGGCATAGGCCCTCCTTGTGGAGGGTTTTCTTGAAGCCAGAAGGATATCTTTAGCCTGTTGAGAAATGTTGACATCCTCAAATTCTAGGCTCTCAGTAGCCACGCCCTGAGATGTAGGGACTGAGGGTTCAGGTGCAATAGCGACCCGTTCTCCTGAGAAAGTAGATCTGGAGCACATCCCAACTCCAGAGGCTTCGCTTGAGAGAGACGTAGAAGCAGTGGATACGTCTGTCGTAGCCAGCGTGGGGCTATGAGGATCATATGGCCCCTGTCTCTCTGAAGCTTGAATAGAGTTTTGGGAATTAGGGGAAGGGGTGGGTAGGCATAGAGGAAGTCCTGACCCCAGTGGAGGTGACAGGCATCCCTTGCCTGACAATTCTGGGCCGGGATTCTGGAACAGAACCGGGGAAGTTTGGCATTCTGAGGACTTGCAAAGAGGTCTATATCTGGGGTTCCTTAGATCCGAAAGATTCGAGCAATTTGCTCTGGATGAAGAGACCACTCGTGTGGCAGCAGAACTTGACTGAGTTTGTCTGCCAAGAAATTTTGTGTGCCTGGAAGATACACCGCTAATAGGTGGATTTGAAGATCTCTGGCGAATGCCCAGAGGCGTAGCGCTTCATTGCACAGCACCTGAGAACTTGTCCAACCCCTGCTTGTTCACATAGAACAAGCTACCTGGTTGTCGGTCTGGACAAGAACCGTCTTGTAGCTCAGGCGGTCCTGAAATACTCGAAGGGCATAAAAGATGGCCCTGAGTTCCAGGATGTTTATGTGAAGACAAGCCTCCTGAACTTGTCCAGAGGCCCTGAGTAGAAAGATTGTCCAAGTGAGCTTCCCAACCCAACTTGGACGCATCTGTCGTCAAGGTGGCTTGGTGTATCAGCTGCTGAAAAGGAGATCCTACGAGAAGGCTTTTCAGCGATTGCCACCACTGTAGGGACAAAATGAGGCGTGTAGAATTTTTGAGTTTGTCCCCCAGGCGAACCGACGCCTGTGTCCACTGAGAGGTTAGGGTCCACTGGGCTGCTCTCATGTGTAGGCGAGCATAGGGAACCACATGGACAGTGGATGCCATATGCGCCAGTAGCTGAAGCATCTCTCGAGCAGTTAGAAAAGTTTTCATAGCTGCTTGTAAGGCCAGCTGGAGTATTCAAAGACAACATGGTTGTGGCAGGAAAGCCTTTGACTGCCTTGTGTCTAGAAGAGCCCCTATGAACTCTAGAGACTGAGAAAGGGTGAGATGAGATTTTGGGAGGTTTATGACCAGTCCCAGGTACTGCAGGATTTGCATTGTACAGGAGAGTGTGAAGCTGGCTTCTGGGGCTGTTGATGCTCGGATGAGCCAGTCTTCTAAGTAGGGGAAGACGAATATTCCCAGAGTTCTCAGGAATGCTGCTACTACTGCCATGCATTTTGTGAAGACTCTTGGGGCGGAAGCCAGTCCAAAGGGTAGAACTCTGTACTGGTAATGTCTTCTTTGAAAGAGGAATAGAAGAAACCTCCTGTGATCTGTATGGATGAGAATATGTGTATATGCATCCTTTAGATCTAGAGAACATAGCCAATCCTGACTCTGAATGTAAGAAAGAAGTGTTCCGAGGAAGATCTTGAATTTTTCTCAGAACAGATACTTGTTCAACTCTCTGAGGTCCAGTAAGGGTCGGTATCCCCGTCTTCTCTGGAAAGAGGAAGTAGAGGGAGTAGAAACCCATGCCCTGTTGGGATATGGGCACCTTTTCTACTGTTGAGCAAGTAGTGAGGTGACCTCTTGACACAAGAGCGTGGTGAAAGGGCCCTGAGAATTGAACTGTCTTGTGATGGTGGGAGGGGGCATACTGTGAAAATGGAGTTTGTACCCCTCTGCTACAATAGAGAGAGTCCAGTGCTCTGATGTTATCTGTTGCCATCTTTTGGCAAAATGGCAGAGTCTACCTGGAATGGTGAGAGGCTCTGGACCTTTCAGGGGCAAGATGACTAAGTTCTCTAGGAAGGAATCAAAGCCCCTGAGGAGGCTGTGTCTGATGAGCTCGTTGAGCTCTGGGGACTTGGGCCTTCCTTTGCTGTCTGGGTTGCTGCTGCCCCTTTTGGGGAGCATGAACTGGGCAGTGGACAGCCTGGGTGTAAGATGGATAGAATTTCTTTTTCTTGTTGAAAAAGGGTTTCTTAACTGTCTTTTTCTTAGCTGGGTTGGCTGTAGTCCTTGATAATCTGTTCAAGGTGGTGTTTTTGGACTCAAGCTGATTAGCTTTGTCCTGCCAATCCTTGCCAAAGAGGTTTTCTCCTGTGCAAGGGATGTTCCCCAGCTTGTCTTGCACCCATTGTTGTAAATCAGATGCTTGTAACCAGGCAATGTGATGTGCACTGATGGAGATAGCAGAGGTTCTGCTAATGCATTCAAAACAATCAAAGATTGCACGGTTCATGAACTTTGATACATTTTGGGCATCTTTGACCAAAGTGAGAAAGTCAGCCCTCTTGTCATTGGGAAGAAGTAGAGCCATAAGTTCCAAATCTCTTGTAACTTCCCGAAGAAACATACCCATATAAAATATGTAAGAGCTTATTCTAGCTGACAGCATCAAAGACTGAAAGCATCGATGCCCAAAGGCATTGAGTGTTATCGATTCATGATCTGGAGGGTTAGATGAATGCACTCTTGATCCTACGCATTTCCGATTCCACTACCATGGAACGGTATTGTAATTGTGTTTTTTGGAAACCGAGACATTGTGGTACCCGGTACATTGTATCGAGTCTCCGAGAATGTGGAGACACCATTAAAGGTGTTTCCCACATCCTAAGCATGAGATCATGCAGAATTCAGTGAATGGGAAGGGGAGCAGCCTCCTTAGGAGCTGCCGGATACTGAGGAATTTCCAATTCTTCAGCTCTTGGTTCTTTCTCAGGGGTCATGGTGATCGAGAGTCCCCTTGCTACATCACGTATGAAGTCCTGAAAGGACATGTCCTCCGTGGGAGACATCCGATGTTGAGGCGAAGGAGAGGGATCCTCCGGAAGAACTACTCCGGTACCGACAGAGTCATCGGGCTTTCCTACAAGAGCTCTCCAGATCAACCAACACTCACGAATCTAATCCACATGGTCCCCCCCAACAGAGCAAGAAGAACATCAGCTGTAAACTTGCTAGCAATACCAAAGGCTTCAACAAAGTCCAACACGAACACCACAAACAGGGCATTCAGTTTTTATGTACCAAAATGCTGGAACACCCTACCCCCTGACATTAGAGCCATTACCAATCTATATCAGTTCAGAAAGGCTCTCAAAACATACCTTTTCTGCCAATATTTCCCAGACAGCAACTGAACTAGATATCCCCTCCAAGAAATGACCCAATCTAGAAATGCCCTCACACTGCAGTGTAGATAGTTTATGTATATAGTTAACCCAGTTATCCAAGTTTGTACTCCTGTTCAATGTAAAACCTGACAGTTTGTCGTTATGGTCGTTTTGTTATGATGTAAACCGCGCTGATTCTAAATAGCGCGGTATATAAGAAACTGTAATAAATAAATAAATAAATAAATATATTATATTAAATTGTTAGCTCTCTGACTGGGAGCTCTTAAAAGGTTTTTATGTACATTTTTAAAGCAAGGTTACTTTCTTTTGGTGCTTTAGTGGGACTTTCCTTGAGCACAGTAGGTGGTTGAACTCCAGTAACCTCTTCAGCTTTGGGAACTGCTAACACCTAATCAGGTGTTAGTTCCCTCCCTACCCACCCCAACTCCCACCCACACCTAGCGAGTAGTCTTGCTTTATAGGGCACCTCCCCATTTGACAAAGCACAGAGAATTGGACCAGCACATTTTGAATATAATTAAGGTGATTTAACTGCTTTTTCTCTGAAAGAACAGCTGGGAAACCGGCTGGTACTTGGTAGATCTCTCTCTTTTGCTTTAACAGATACCTAAGCTCCACGAACAGAACAATGGCTGGGAAAAATCGTATCGCTAAAGCTGTTGCCCCCATTACAGCTTCTGCCTCGGTCCAGACAGAGGTCCTAATTCCAGTTGAAGGACCGGTTCCATGTGCAGGGTGCCTGCATGCTGAAGCTCTGAGGAAACAAGTGGAGGAACTCAGAGAGGAGGTGGTGAGGCTGAGGAGCATTCAAGACAGTGAGAAGTACATTGATGAGATGCTTCTTGCAGCAACCAAGCTCTCCAGCAGAGGAGAAGATGGGTGCCAACAGAATGTCGATGGTTGGACACAAGTCACCAGGGCCTGCAAAATCACCAATCCAACTTCTCCTGCCCTTGAATTGAAGAACCATTATGCAGCCCTGGAAGTAGAGGTGGTGAAAGCATCCCTGGAAAGGGAAAAACCGGAGCTCAAGTACCCCAAAGTTGCAGAATCAGTGCCCAGAAGGAAACGAAGGGTAGTGGTGGTTGGAGACTCTCTTCTGAGAGGTACTGAGGCGTCCATCTGCCGACCAGACTTGATGTCCAGAGAGGTATGCTGTCTGTCTGGTGCCAAAATCGAAGATGTTACGGAGAGTTTGCCGAGACTCATCAAGCCTACTGACTATTACCCAATGTTGCTAATCCATGTTGGAACAAATGATACTGCCAGGTATACCTCGGAGCGTATCAAAAGTGACTTCATGGCTCTGGGACAGAGGGTGAAGCAGTTAGGTGCACAGGTGGTGTTCTCTTCAATCCTCCCTGTTGAGGGTAAAGGCCAAGGCAGAGAGGCTCTCATCCTGGAGATGAATGCATGGCTGCGTGGATGGTGTCATCGAGAGCGTTTTGGTTTCCTAGACCATGGGATGCTGTTCCAAGGGTTGCAGAGCAGAGATGGCATCCATCTGTCCAAGAAAGGTCAACGCGTCTTCAGTAGTAGACTGGCTAATCTACTGAAGAGGGCTTTAAACTAGATTTGTTGGGGATGGGTGAAGAAAGCCCCCAGGTAAGTGATACCCACTTCCATAAAGTTATTTAATGTAACAGGGGTAACATATGGAAAGCTGTGTGTATAAATGCCCATAGCATGGGAAATAAGATCCCTGATGTTGAAGCTTTGGTGGGAGTGGCTGACTTGGATTTAGTGGCAGTTACAGAAACATGGTTCACAGAAAACCATGATTGGGATGTAACTATACCTGGCTATACTTTATTCAGAAAGGACAGGGTAGGACGTAGGGGAGGAGGAGTGGCACTATATGTAAAAACAACTATTAAAGCTTTGGAATTACAGAGCTTAAAAGGGAGATGGGGCCATTGTGGGTTAAACTAGAAAGAGGGAAAGAGAAATCTATTTACATAGGTGTGATATACGGACCTCCCTCACAAGAGGAAGAGGTGGACAGAGAGTTAATTGAAGACATGCGCAGCATTGCTAGGAAAGCGGAAGTGCTACTGATAGGAGATTTCAATATGCCAGATGTTGATTGGCACATTCCTGCTGCAGTATCATCTAGAAGTAAGGAGATCCTGGATTCTCTACAGGGAGAACTATTCAGGCAATTGGTAACAGACCCCACACGTGAAGGGGCCCATACTGGACTTGGTGCTTACCAATGGTGAAAGTGTTTCTGATGTTGTAGTGGGAGATCATTTTGCATCCAGTGATCACCAGATGGTGTGGTTCAGTATTAGGACTAGGGCTGTTAGAATCCATTCAAAGGTGAGGATCTTAGACTTTAGGAAGACTAACTTTGCGAAGATGGGCCAATACCTCAGGGAGTCATTAGTTGAATGGGAACAGCTGAGGGATGCAGAAAAACAGTGGGAAAAACTGAAAGGGGATATTTTAAAGGCAACCAACCTTTTTTGTTAAAATGGTAAATAAAGGTAAAAAGAAAAAGAGACCGCTATGGTTTTCGAAAGAAGTAGCCGAAAAAGTGAAGAAAAATAGGGAGGCCTTCATGAAATACAAGAGATCACAGAGAGAGGAAGACAGGCATCTGTATTTGGAAAAACTTAGAGAAGCTAGCAAAGTAGTTAAGAAGGCAAAAATTCAAAAGGAGGAGGAAATAGCCAATGCAATAAAATTGGGGGGATAAGACATTTTTCAGATATATTCATGAGAAGAGGAAGAGGAAGGGTGGTATTGTCAGACTCAAGGGTGCAGGGGAGGAATATGCAGAAGCTGATAAGGATAAAGCGGAATTACTTAACAGGACCTCAGAAAACACCCACAAATAGGAATAGAAGCAAAGGACATCTTGAAAATTTTTCAAAAGACTGTATTCGTGAGAAACTATCTCAACTTAAAGTAGACAAAGCGATGGGACAGGATGGGATACACCCGAAAATACTGAGGGAACTTGGGGATGTTCTAGCAGCTCCACTGACTGACCTTTTCAATGCCTCGTTGGAGTCGGGAGTGGTGCCAAAGGACTGGAGAGAGGCTCATGTGGTACCTTTACACAAAAGCGGATCTAAGGATGTGGTTGAAAACTACAGGCCAGTTAGTTTAACTTCGGTGGTGAATAAACTATTGGAAACGCTGCTGAAAGAGAAAATAGTGAGGTTTCTGGAGTCCAGCGGATTACAGGATCCGAGGCAGCATGGATTCACCAGAGGCAGGTCTTGTCAGACAAATCTGATTGATTTCTTTGACTGGGTGACCAGGGAGTTGGACCGAGGGAGAGCCCTAGATGTGATGTATTTAGATTTCAGTAAAGCCTTTGACACTGTTCCTCACAGGTGACTTATAAACAAACTGAGCACCCTAGGGATGGGCCCTAAAGTTACTGCTTGGGTTAGAAATTGGTTGGGTGGGAGGCGACAAAGAGTACAAGTAAATGGAGCTCACTCTGAGGAGAAGGATGTTATCAGTGGTGTGCCCCAGGGATCTGTCCTTGGTCCGATTCTTTTTAACATCTTTGTTAGTGATATAGCGGAAGGACTTTCAGGTAAGGTTTGCCTCTTTGCGGATGATACCAAAATCTGCAATAGAGTAGACACCCAGGAAGGGGTAGATAACATGAGGAGGGATCTAGCTAAGCTTGAAGAATGGTCTAGAATTTGGCAGCTGGGATTTAATGTTAAAAAATGTAAGGTCATGCATATGGGCTGCAGCAATCCAAGGGAGCAATATAGTATAGGGGGTGAAGTACTTTTGTCCACTAAAGAAGAGCGGGACCTAGGCGTGGTTGTGTCTGATGATCTTAAAGTAGCTAAACAGGTAGAAAAGGCGACTGCAAAAGCTAGAAGGATGCTTGGGTGCATACGGAGAGGAATGGCTAGCAGAAAAAAGGAGGTGATAATGCCTCTCTATAAGTCTTTGGTGCGACCTCATTTGGAGTATAGTGTCCAATTCTGGAGACCGCACCTTCAAAAGGATGTGAACAGGATGGAGTCGGTGCAGAGGGTGGCTACTAAAATGATTAGTGATCTTCATTATAAAGCATATGAGGACAGACTGAAGGACCTTAATATGTACACCTTAGAGGAAAGACGGGATAGAGGTGATATGATTGAGATGTTTAAATACCTCCGTGGCATAAATGTTCAGGGAGAGAGCCTCTTTCAATTGAAAGCAAGTTCTGCTACGAGGGGACATGGGATGAGGGTGAAGGGAGATAGATTCAGGAGTGATATGCGGAAATATTTCTTTACGGAAAGAGTAGTGGATCCGTGGAATAGTCTCCCAGTGGAGGTGGTAGAGATGAGGACAGTAACTGAATTCTAGAAAGCATGGGAGAAACACAGAGGATCTCTAAAGGTAAAAAGGGGACTGCTGTAGTTATGGAAGGACAGACTAGATAGCCATGTGGTCTTTTTCTGTCATCATATTTCTATGTTTCTGTGTTTCTATCGGAATCCTCTGAATCGGAGGATTCAAAGTATTGTCGGGTCGGATGCTCTCTTATTGCTTGTCGACAGTAGCGATCAAAGTCGGCATCGGACTGCCTCAATACCGGAGATCGATTCCAGGGCCAGCATGGGAGGAAGCATGGAGAGGCGCATTGGTCAATGCAGGTACGTTTGGTACCGGTACCGATACCCAGGGCCGTACCGAGTGTAAATAGCGCCCTGTGCGACTTGCACATCGGGCACCCCCCCACGGCGGAAGAGAAGAGGCGTGCCCGATGTGCAAGTCGCAGGCTTGCTAAGATCATCTGTCCCTCCCTGCAAGAGGGACAGATCTCGCCTCCCGGCGAGAAGGCTTAAGAGGCGCATTTTAGCTGTCTGTCGTTGCCTGCCACCGCTGAGAGAAGAAAAAGTGGCAGCGACAGGCAACGGCAGACAGCTAAAATGTGCTCCTTAAGCCTTTGCGCCCTGTGCAGCCGCACCACTCGCACAGGGCTAGGTATGGTCCTGCCCGTATCGACAACTGTGTCGATTGCAAAGATTTTAGTGGTACCGAGGCTGCTAATAAAGCCGCAAGGCTGCCCTCAATGGCCATGATCCGTTGATCCATGGCGCCTGCCGATGCCTGGATGTCGGTACCGGCGGAGCAGGCCATGACTCCAGAACATGGCACCAAGAGTTCTCCGGAGGTGGAAGCTTCGGTAACATCCTGGAACCCCGTTAATGCTTTGGAGGCCGGGACCTCCCGCTGGGGTTGTTTGGCCGGTGTGTTTTCCTCAAGGGCATTGCTAGTAGCATCTTGATGCTTATAAGGAGATCTACCCTTTGAGGACCGGCCGGTCTTGGAAGATCTGGGTTTGGTTATCTGAGATCCATGGGAGGAAGATGAAGCTCTGGACGATGTTGATGCAACAGACATTGCATCCGAGGCAAAGAGGGTGCCGAGTTTTACAGCTCTGTTCTGCAGGCCTCTCTTGGTCATCTTTCTACAGAGGAGACACTCTGATGGTAAATGGTCTTTTTAAGAAAAGAAGTATGAAAATAAAGAAAAGAACGGTGGTACCGGTATAGGCGTCGACGGTGAAGGCAGACGCAACCACAAAAGAGACGATTTTCTGCGGTGACAGGGTTTGCTGCCTGTCGGCTCCGCGGAAAACGAAAAACTGAAGAGGAAGAGGAAGAGTTGGAAAGGCAGGAAGGCAGTGACACAGGCGCAGTGGGATGCTCCCAAAAAGCTTTCCTATTGGACGCTGGGGAGCATTCCCGTGCAGGCTCCATTGGTACCGACGATACCCATATGTGAAGACTACATTCCTGCTTGTTCCTGGAGATTTTTAAGTCCCCTTATGCACAGGGAGGCAACAGCTGCAGCCTTGACTGGGAGAGCAATATGGTCTCTGACTCAGAATCTGTAGCTGAGCTAGCGAGACAAAATGAAACCTCTATACATACAGATATGTGGCACTGGTTCAGCAATTTGAGGAAAGATGTGGCCTCAAAGAAAGGTGAGTTTTATGATGCTATGGTCTTGCTGCAGCAAGATATGACTTATTTAGAGAGGTATGTGGAGGAAGTAGAGGAGAACTTGGAACTCAGACAAATCTGTGGGGGAAGTGCGCAAGGCGATGGACGATTTGATATTGGAGAATGAACGTATTAAAGATAGATCAGAAGATTTAGAAAAAACGCTTGTGCCACTGCAATATATATGTGAGAAGCATACTTGAGGACAAATATCAGAAGTATGGCTGTGGTGTGAGAATTATGCGTGGCCTTGTTGCGTAAGGAGAGCCCCAGGAGATTGGTGCATGAGTTACTGGAACAAGCTCATAGAGCATTGGGCCCTGTGCCCTCAAACAAGCCTAGGGCTATTGCTGCTTGTCTGATGCGCTTCACATACAAAGAAAAGATTATGTAGACTGCCAGCAAAAGGCGAAAGTTCAAATGGGGTAATTATGAGACTGAATTATTTCAAGACTTGGTTGCTAATATGTTGCAACGTTGCAGGGCTATGCAAGAGATTATGATATATTTATCCGATGAAAAGAATCGCTGTAAAGGGATGTTTCCATTTGTCTTGATGTTTTCATTGAAAGGAGTGATGCAATGTATTCGAACACCAGAGGCCTGGCAACAGTTTAGGAAAGAGAGTGTATCTAACTTGACTGAAAGAACTGTGCTGAACACTGGGGGAAAGCAAAAAGGGTCAAACTATTCCACATGGCTGCGGGCCTGGTTAAAGGAGAACTGTTGCATCGTCTCTCTAACTCCTTGCAATCTAGGAACACAGCATCTGATGGCAGAGCTGGCAAAAAAATGAGTGAACAGCAAAGATAATTTTGGGTTTCATTATTTGCCTGAAGAGATGGAGGTCTACATCTTTTTGAGAGACATTGTTTTTGAAATTTCCTATCAAGGGGTCAAAATGATTTCAGTGCGAGATATCTATGTGGAGTAGGTGAGTCTGTCTATCAATATCCTGCCCTTCCTTCTACCAGCTCTGTAATCTAGCCCGAACAATTACTTGTACTCTCCATACTTTTTCTATATTGTATAATTGTTATTTCTTTTAACTTTCAAATTGTTCTTTTGCACTTTCTCCAAACGACTTTTAATTTTATGTAAATCACTCTGCTGGCTTGAAGAGCGATATATTACCCTTTTAATACACTATAAATTGTGCGATTGGGAGTGTGACAGGGCTGATGTGTGGATGATGGGGAATTTGGTGAAAGTTCATGGGGGGAATGTTTATGGTTATTGCCGGCACCCACTTGTGAGCCCTTTCTCACTATGGAGTGAGGCAGAAGGAAAATCTGCTGGGTGGTGCAACGTTTGGAGGAGGTAGAGGTATGGAGGGCTGGATGGAAGGGTATAGAGAGTATTAATAGGAGAAGTGCTTTGAGGATGATGAGATGGCATCTGCTTTGAGATTAGGATCTTTGCATATCAAGCGCCTTCTCAAAAGAGAGGGCTATTATTTAATGAACTGGGGAGACTGGATTGGCAAAGTACGTTTATTCAGGCCATTCATTTACTTAAACATGAACTTTTGGTATTTATCCAGTGCTTTTGGAATTCAATGATTGAGAACAAGGCGGAAGATGGAGTGCCATTTTAATGAGGCATGATCTGCCTCTCTGCAGAGTTGGAGAAAAATAAAGAGGGGAGAGGTATTTTTTATGGGAAGGCTGTGACCAAGGGCAGCTGGGGTTTTGGGATTCTTGGGGGGTGGGAGATTGGATGGGAAAATTAAAGGTTCTCTGTTGGTAGGTGGGGATTTTAATGTTGTGTTAAATAATAAATGGGACAGGTTCCAATGGGAGGAGGGAGATGGGAACTGTGCAGAGAACAATGAGGTGCTGGATGGGGAAACTTGGGGTGGAGGATATATGAAGAGCTGTGCATCTGCAGGGGTGAGATTATACTTTTTTTTCTAAATCCCATAGCACTTACAGCAGAATAAACTTTATTCTGGGGGACTATTCTTGAATGCAGAGGTTGGTAAATGCACATACTGGTACAATTACCTGTTCGAAACATGCCCCTAACCTGGGTGGAGCTTTCACAAATGGTGCGGCAGAAAGGTTGCACCTACTGGTGTCTCAGTGAGAGTCTGCTGAAAGATCCTAAGATTGTACAGAACATGGGAGAAGCTATTGATAAAAATGTGATTTTCAATGACAAGGTGGTGGTGGGACGAGGGATAATGTGGAATGGATTAAAAAGATGATTTGTGATATGGGCTGTGCAAAAAAAGAGAACAGAACATAGTGGGAACATAAAAGGTGGTTCTCCAAAAAGGTGCTGATTAATTTGGAGAAGGCTCAAAATAAATTGCAGGAATTTTAACTGGAAAAATTACATTTTCAGCTCAAGACAGTTTAACAAGATGCTGCCATTCAAGTTCAGTTTGTGGCATACTTATCAGGGGTTATACAACTCAGAATGGCTCCATTAAGGTGGACCAGATTAACAGTTATTTGAAAGAGATCAACCTTTCTAGTTTAGGGGAGGAAGCAAGAGAACTGCTGGATAGGGAGATTACTGCCAAAACTTTGAAAACAATCACTTAATAAAACAAAATCGTTAATTTGAATTCATCCAGGTGAATGTTCTTATCCTCACTTGTTGTTAATATAAAGCACAGTTACACATATGGGTATCGTCGGTACCGACGGAGCCTGCGCAGGAACGCTCCCCAGCGTCCAAAAGGAAAGCTTTTGGGAGCATCCCACAGCGCCTGCGCGCTGCCTTCCCGCCTTTCCTAACCGCCTCTCTCCAGTTCAAGTTTTAAGCTGAGACAAAGAGAGAGAGGAAAGGAAAGGAAAGATAGATAGAGAGATACAACTCCTAGGGGAGGTGGGTGGGTTGTGAAGACTTATTCCTGCTGTTCCCAGAGATCACCTGTTACAGGTAAGTAACTGTGCTATCTCCAGGAACAAGCAGGAATGAGTCTTCCCATATGGGGACTTCCCAGCTAGAGATGCCAGGGAGATCCCCAAGGTTGTGAGTCCCTGAGAAGGGCTCTACCTCCCTCCATGGATCTCGGGCATCCAACCAGGGAGTTGTTTAAGCTTGGAACAGGTGTTTGAGAACAGCCTGACCAAACAAGGCATCCCGGCGGAAGTCCTTGTCCAAGCAGTAATGGGCTGTAAAGGTATGAACCGAGGCCCAGGTGGCCGCTCGACAGATTTGGTCGATGGACACAGAGTTTAGATGAGCCATAGAGGCTGCCATGGCCCTCACATTGTGAGCTGTGACATGGCCCTCTAGAGAAAGGTTCTTACTCTGGTAGGCGAAAGAAATACACTGAGCAATCCAATTGGACAGAGTTCTCTTAGAGACTGGAAGTCCTAAATGAGAAGGATCAAAAGCAACAAAGAGTTGAGAGGACTTTCTATGTTGCTGTGTCCTTTGTAAGTAAAAAGCGAGCGCTCTTTTACAATCCAGGGTATGGAGATTCCTTTCTGCACTTGATGCATGAGGTCCTGGAAAAAAGACAGGTAAATACACCTCCTGATTTAGATGAAAAGGTGAAACCACTTTAGGCATAAAGTGTGGATTGGTCCTGAGGACTACCTTGTCATGATGGAACCTTGTATAAGGAGGATTAGCCACCAAGGCTTGCAGCTCACTGATGCGGTGAGCTGAAGTGACTGCAATGAGAAAAATAACCTTCCAGGAAAGAAATTTTAAGGAGGTAGTGGCTAAGGGTTCAAAGGGTGGCTTCATAAGCTGGCCAAGAACCAGATTCAAGTCCCATGCCACTGGAGGTGGTCTAATGGGAGGTTTAGTCAAAAGAAGGCCTCTCATGAATCTTGCTATAAGAGAATGAGAGGAAATAGGCTGTCCATTGAGAGGCTTAAGAGATGCTGCAATAGCACTCAAATGGACACTTACTGAATTTGTTTTAAGGACTGCATGGGATAAATGCAGCAAATACTCTAGTAAAGAATTCAGAGGTATTGCAAGAGGGTTAAGACCCTTCTCTGCACACCAAATGGTAAACCTCTTCCATTTAAAAGCATAGGAACGTCTGGTGGAAGGCTTTCTGGGAGCATGAAGGATATCCTTCATTTGCTGAGAAAGATGCAAATCTTGAAGGTCTAGGCCTTCAGCAACCAGGCCCTGAGATGAAGAGACTGGGGATTTGGGTGCCACAACGTTCCCTCCTCCTGGGATAGGAGGTCTGGAGCAGATCCCAAGTCCAGGGAGGGAGCTTGAGAGAGATGCAGAAGTAGAGGGTACCACACTTGGCGTGGCCAACGTGGTGCTATGAGGATCATAGACCCCTTGTCTCTCTGAAGCTTGAACAGTGTCTTGGGAATTAGGGGAATGGGTGGAAAGGCATAGAGGAAGTCTTGCCCCCAATGAAGGAGGAAGGCATCCCTGGCCTGAACTCCCTGACACGGAATCCTGGAACGGAACCGGGGAAGTTTGGCATTCCACGGACTTGCAAACAGGTCTATGTCTGGGGTTCCCCAAATTTGAAAGATCCTGGTTATCTGGTCCCCATGGAGGGACCATTAGTGTGGAAGCAGAACTCGACGGAGTCTGTCTGCCCAAGAGTTTTGAACCCCTGGAAGATACACTGCCATGCGATGAATTTGATGCTCTCTGGAGAAGGCCCACAATCTCAGAGCTTCGTTGCAAAGCGACAGAGAGCCAGTCCCCCCCTGCTTGTTCACGTAGAACGTGGCTACTTGGTTATCCGTGTGGATGAGGACTGTCTTGTAGCTGGAGCAGGGTGTGGAAAACTCTGAGAGCTAGAAAAATTGCTCTGAGCTCTAAGAGGTTGATATGTAGAGATGTCTCCTGTGGAGACCAGATGCCTTGGGTGGAGAGATCTTGTAGATGAGCCCCCAACCCTTTGGGGAGGCATCTGTTGTGAGGGTTGCTTGGGGTAACACCTGTTGAAAGGGGGACCCCAGCAACAGATTTTGAGTGGACTTCCACCACTGGAGAGAGCAAAAAAGGCGACTGGAGGTTGCTATTTTGTCTGACAGGCACCCTGATGTCCATTGAGCTGCCCTCATGTGAAGGCGAGCATAAGTGACCACATGCACAGTGGATGCCATGTGGCCTAACAGTTGTAACATCTCTCGAGCTGTTAAAATGGGACTTTAACTGAATCTGGGAGGCTAACTGCACCAAGCGTAGGCAACGGGCCTGGGGAAGATAGGCCCTTGCAGTGGTGGTATCCAGTAAGGCCCCTATGAACTCCAGAAATTGAGTAGGGGTGAGATGGGATTTTGGGATGTTTATTACAAGTCCCAGATACTGAAGGATGCGGCTTGTGCAGGCCAGGGAAGCCTGGGCCTCTGACTGGGATGGAGCTCGGATGAGCCAGTCGTCCAGATATGGGAATACAAATATTCCTAGAGTGCGTAGAAAAGCAGCTACTACTGCCATGCATTTTGTGAACACCCTTGGGGCAGAGGCCAGACCGAAGGGAAGCACTCTGTATTGAAAGTGCTTTCCTTGGAAAAGGAACCAAAGGAACCTTCTGTGTGTTGGATGGATGAGGACATGGGTGTACGCATCCTTGAGATCTAGAGAACAAAGCCAGTCCTGACTCTGGAGGTATGGAAGGAGAGTACCGAGAGAAGTCATCTTGAATTTCTCCTTGCATAGAAACTTGTTCAATTCTCTGAGATCTAAGATGGGTCTGTAGCCCCCTGTTTTCTTTGGGATGAGAAAGTAGGGGGAGTAGAACCCTGAGCCCTGTTGAAGAAGGGGTACTTCTTCTATTGCCCCTTGGGCAAGAAGGGTAGCAATCTCCTGACCCAGAAGGTCGAGGAGAGATGTTGGAGAATTGAACTGTCTCACCATGGTGTGAGGGGGAAGGTTAAAGAAATGAAGCTTGTACCCGTCTCTTATGATAGAGAGGGTCCATTGCTCTGCTGTAATTTGTTCCCATCTGGGAGCAAAGTGAGCTAACCTTCCTGGAATGGTGAGAGGCTCTGGATGTTCTAGAGCCAGAAAGGCTAAGTTCTCTAGTTGTACGTCAAAGGCCCTGAGAAGGCTGAGGCTGTTGGGCCGTACAGTCCTAGCAGCCTTAGGCTTGGCCTGTTTCGGTTGTTGCTGTCTCTTTGTAGCAAAACGACCTGCAGAAGATGCCTGCTGACCATAAGCAGAATAATATTTCCCTTTTTTGGGGAAAAATCCCTTTTTGAACAACCTTTTCTTAAAAGGAGCAGAAGTAGACTTTGAAAGTCTATCTAAAGCAGAATTTTCAGCATTCATCTGGGTGGCCTTTGCTTGCCAATCTTTGCCAAAAAGGTTTTCACCTGTACAAGAAAGGTTTCCTAGTCCATCCTGAACCCAGGGTTCCAAATCAGAAGCTTGTAACCAAGCAACTCTGCGTGCACCTATGGCAATAGCCGAGGCTCTGCTGGCACCTTCAAAAGAGTCAAAGGCTGCACGGTTGGAAAACTTGGAAACATCCTGGGCACGTTTGAGCCAGGTGAGAAACTCTTCCCTTTTATCTTCTGAAATAAAAGGAGACAAAGTTTGCAGATGATCTGTAACTTCTTTTAGAAACATCCCCATATAGAGACTATAGGAGTTGATTCTGGCAACAAGCATAGTGGCCTGGAAAATTCTCCTGCCAAAGGCAGCTAAGGTTCTGCATTCTCTTCCTGGAGGAGTAGAAGAGTGCCTTTTTGTACTCTTGATCTTTTTCATAGCAGACTCCACCACAATGGAGTGGTGAGGAAGCTGAGTCTTATGAAAGCCAGGACAAGGAGGAACACGATACATGGTGTCCAACCTACGAGAATGAGGGGAGGTGGTGAGAGGAGTCTCCCATATGCCCAACATGTGATCATAAAGAATCTCATGTATTGGTAAAGTGGCTGCCTCTTTAGGAGCCTTAGGATATTGTAAAATATCTAATTTTTTGGCTCTAGGCTCTGTCTCAGGGGCCACTGAGATGGAAAGGCCCCTGGCCACTTCCCTAATGAAGTCTTGAAAAGACAAGTCTTCTGGAGGAGACATTCTCCTTTTTGGAGAAGAGGGCTCCTGAGGAAGGATCACCGATGCTTCGATAGAGGCCTCTGATTCATCAGAGTCTTCAGAGGAATCAAAGTATCGCCTATCTGGATGCTCCTGCAGAGCCCGATACGCGTACTGGGTGGTATCGACATCGGGAGTGATCGGTACCGATGGGCATCACAGAACAGTGTACCGCTGCAGTCGACACCGAAGCCGATGTTGATGCAATCGGTACCGGCACCGGAACCTATATCGGTGCCGGAGTCGGTACCGACAACGGAGTTTGTTGTGGTACCGAAGGTGTCGCAGCTTGTATGAATACCGTGATGGCATGCTGCATGGTCAGAATATTCTGATCCATCGACGCCACCAATGTCTGGATGTCAGTACCAGTGGGAACCACCAGTACCCCAGAACATGGCAACAGGTGATCGGTCGAGGCCAAGTCATCGATGTCAACCTGTGACCCCATAGATAAAGCTTTGGAAGCCGGAGCCTCCCGCCGGGGTAATTTTGACGGTGCGGATTCCTCGAGAGCAAGCCCGGAGGCATCTCGATACTTAGAGGGAGATCTACTCTTCGAGGACCGGCTGGACTTAAGTTTGGTTACCTGAGAACCATGGGAGGAAGAAGCAGCCCTGGAAGACGTCGATGCCACCAAAGCTGCATCAGAGGGAAACAGGGTACTGAGCTTGGCTGCTCGATTCTGTAGACCTCTTTTAGACATCATGGAACAGGACTCACAATCCGTAATGGAATGGTCAGGACCTAAACATTTTAGACACCAGTCATGGGTGTCGGTGACAGAAATAGTGCCGCTGCACTTCGTGCACTTTTTAAACCCGGAGGCACTGAAGTGAGAAAAACAGTAGTTATTTTATTTATTTATTTTTTTTTAGAATAAAGAAAGAAAAGACCGGCGGTACCAGTCCGGCGTCGAGAAGGCAGACACGCGACCAAAGAAAATAAAGAAATTCTTCAGCGGTGACAGGAACACTACCTGCTAGCTCCGCGGAAAAGAAGAATTGGAGAGAGGCGGTTGGGAAAGGCAGGAAGGCAGCGCGCAGGCGCTGTGGGATGCTCCCAAAAGCTTTCCTTTTGGATGCTGGGGAGCGTTCCCGCGCAGGCTCCGTTGGTACCGATGATACCCATATGTGAAGACTCATTCCTGCTTGTTCCTGGAGATCAAAAGAATCCAAAAGGAGGTCTCAGACTTATTTGGCATTTACTTAAGCAAGGAGATATCTGAATGCTTATGCCTATTTGCATCAACAACCATCCTTTGTAGCACCGCAAGCCTTAACCATGCAAACAACCAAAATTGCTTAACTGCTGGTTTTTCTCAACAGCTGCGTGACTCAGGTACTCTTTCCGATTGAATTGTTTTTACCCAACGCCTCACAGTGGCGCCTTTTAAACGTTTTGCTTCATAGAAGCTCCATCAGGGGTAGAACTCTATCAACAGAAAACAAAAATATATATTAATACTCACTCACATAGAATCAATTAACACTACCATATCATCCCAAAACCTCACTACGACCAAAAACCATAAACCAAAATCATTACACTCAAATGTAATAACAATACACTACAAACTACTCAAACCATCCTAAAAACATATATCCCACCTACTACAATCACCACATCTAGCCACTTAAAGCCTTCAAAACAGAATCTTAATACCGATGATGCAGCAGACGTCCATTCAATTGCACCTTCCTCAACATGGGTGACACAGGACACAAAAACACCACACATGCGGACTGCTAAACAGCAGCCTGACTAAATACGCAAGTTCCAATAATGTCAATTTTTAAAATGGCAAAGACCTATTTAAATCAGTGTTATAAACATCAAAACCTCATTACTACTGAAAAGCATCACCATAACCCTGTTGTTAAGTGCCGTCGAGTCGGAGTCGACTCATGGCGACCCTCTGGATAGCTATCCTAAATTGTGTTCGGTCTTGAGTCAGGCGGCTCATTGTTGACAGACTGGTACCCATAGCTGCTGTTATTGTATCGATCCATCTCATTGCTGGCCTTCCTCTTTGGCGTTGACCTTCTATCTTGCCAAGCATGATGTCTTTCTCTAATGATCTCTCTCTTCGCATGATGTGTCCAAAGTATGAAAGTCGAAGTCTTGTCATCTGAGCTTCTAAAGAAAGCTTAGGTTTGATCTCCTCTAGTACCAACTGGTTTGTTCTTCGGGCAGTCCATGGTATACACAGTATTCGCCGCCAGTACCATAATTCAAAGGCATCAATTTTCTTCCCGTCTATCTTTTTCACTGTCCAGCTTTCACATCCATATGGTGTTATTGAAAATACCATGGCTTGAACAAGTCGAATCTTTGTATGGAGAGAGACATCTCTGCCTCTTGAGAATCTTATCTAGGTCTTTCATAGCCATTCTGCCAAGAGCAATGCGTTGTCTGATTTCTTGACTGCTTGTTGCTTCTTTATTGATAGTTGATCCAAGTAGGTTAAAGTTGTTCACAATTTCAATTTCTTCTCCTTCAACGATGAGCCTGTTATTATGCCAATTGTCATGATCTTTGTCTTCTTTACATTAAGGTGCAGGCCCATTTTGAGACTATGTTCTTTGATTGTGAGAAGCAAATGTTTCAGATCATCTTCACTTTCAGACAGTAATGTGGAATCATCAGCATAGCGAAGGTTGTTGATGAGTCTTCCACCAATCTTCACACCTCTGTTGTCTTCATACAATCCTGCTTCTCTGATGATTTGTTCTGCATATAAATTAAACAGGTAGGGGGAAAGTATGCAGCCTTGTCTTACACCTTTGCTTATTTTAAACCATTCTGTTCCTCCTTGTTGCGTTCGAACTGTTGCTTCTTGATCAATGTACAGATTGTGCAAGAGTACGATCAGGTGTTCTGGTATACCCATGCTTCTTAATGTGGCCCAGAGCTTCTCATGGTTTACACAGTCAAAAGCCTTGCTATAGTCGATAAAGCACAAATAGATATCCTTTTGGTATTCTTTAGTCTTTTCAAGGATCCATCTCACATCCGCAATGATGTCTCTCGTTCCTCGCCCTTTCCTGAACCCTGCTTGCACTTCAGGTAGTTCTTGTTCCAGGTATGGTTGTAGACTCTTTTGAATAATCTTCAGTAGAATCTTGCTGGCATGTGGGATCAGAGCGATTGTGCGATAATTTCCACAGTCAGTTGGATCACCTTTCTTTAGTATTGGTATAAACACAGATCTTTTCCAGTCAGTTGGCCATGATGTTGTCTTCCATATTTCTTGGCAGAGCCTTGTAAGTACGGTAACAGCTGCATCAGATTGCTGTAATACTTCTATGGGAATGTTATCAATGCCTGGTGCTTTGTTCCATAACCCTACAAATATAAAAAATATTAAACAAACATACCGTGGCTTTAATTGCAAAACCACCGGTCTACATTGTACTCTGTTAGATACACACCAGATAGTGACATCAGACTCAAGATATCCACCTATTCATATGGACACTTCGAGGATCAAATACAACTACCCCAGTCAATTTCCACATTGAGACCCCCAGGAGACACCGTCTGTAGATTAAAAATCCACCTTTGCTCACATTGTATCAATGTTTGCTCCCGCGATCGATCAGCTCTTCCAGCCATTATACGCTCTATAAAAAAGCATTTCAGCTCATCAAAAGAATGCCCTTGATCAATGCAGTGTTGTACTATAGGAGCATCGCGTACCTTATTATTTATTCTACTCTTAGGATAGGGAGATTACAGTATTTCAGATCTGTCGAGTGATACATGAGTTGCCGTTTAAGTCTCCAGTTTTTATAAAGCTGTTGGACAAACTGGCTCTATTGTTGGAGTAAATGTTTAATTAGTGGCTGCAGGGTGTCCCTCTACCTCCCTCAATGAAAAAGGGTGGGAATTTCAATTCTTCATAAGGCGGGGTGAGATAGGACTAACTGCGGTTCGCATTGCCCTCTCTTTTTACTCAATACAGACATGAAGATATTGGCCAAACCTTTGGCCAACAGACTCACTAAAGCATTACTGGATTTGGTACATTAAGACCAGAGAGGTTTTGTGCAGTGTAGGCAAACAGCCAATAACATAAAAAGGGCACTACATTTAGAGTGGGCAGTGCAGCAAGGTTAGATCCCCATGATGCTGTTTGCAACAGATACCAAAAAGGCTTTGATCGGGTTCACGGGGGGGTGGGGGGGGGGGTATTTGCGGTCCTTGACAAGGTATGGTTGGGCCAGCATTTTATAAAATGGATTCTGGTACTTTATGCTGCTCCTACTGCCTGTGTTAAGATAAAAGGGACTTCTTCTGGGGCCTTCCACTCGGGCTGAGGCATTCAACAGGAGTGTTGCTCATTACCATTACTATTTGGGTTAACAATGGAACCCTTAGTGGAGATGATTAGGACTCATCCTGATGTTAGGAGGCTGGAAGAGGGGAGAGGGGTCCTCCCATAAATTCTTGCATTTTGCAGATGTTGTTTTTGCTCTATATTATGCAATTTCACATTTCTATTAAGGGAATTAGAGCTTTTTGGGAGGGTGTCAGGGTTTAAAGTGACAGAACTCTGAAGAGTTTGCAAGATTAAAGCAGAATTTCACATTAAAGTGGGGGGCTCAGTCCAATAAATAGTTAAGGTAAAGGTCACTACTGATGTAAAGAAATGTTTAAGGTGAATTATGTTCCATTACTGACAGATCTGGAGAAAGATTTAGCGATGGGGAAACAAGGGGGAGACTTCATGGTTAGGTGGGATTCCTGCTTTAAAAACGAACTTCCTTTTGTGCCTATTTTTTTTTTAATTATTCAAATTTTTATTAAGATATAAACAGGAATTACAATCAAGTCCACATCATGGGAAGATAAAAAGGAGAAAAAAAAGAGAAGTAAAGCGTAGTTACTCACCTGTAACAGGTGTTCTCCAGGAGCAGCAGGAATCAGTCCTCACATATGGGTGACGTCGGCGCCGATTGAGCCCCCATGCGGAGCATTTCCCCAGCTTTCAAAGAAAGCCTTTGGGAATGCAGCACGCATGTGCGGTCCCCTTTCCACCCAAAGGTGCCATCTTGTTCAGTCTGATGACATAGCTGAAAGACAGCAAAAAACAAAATAAATCATATGACTGCAACTCCAAGGGGAGGAGGGAGGGTTGTGAGGACTGATTCCTGCTGCTCCTGGAGAACACCTGTTACAGGTGAATAACTACGCTTTCTCCAGGACCAAGCAGGAAGTCAGTTCTCACATATGGGACTCCCCAGCTTAAGGCTACCGGGGACCCAAAGCTGAAAAAATGAGCTCCCTCTAGAGCCTCAGCATGTGTGAAAAGAATCTTCTCTGAGAACGCCCCCGAACGGTAGCCCAACACCAGGGCCAGAGGGTAGGAGTTGCTTAATACCTCAAAGAGATTACGAAGTACCGCCTGTCAGAAAGCACTGTCCCTGCGGGACTCGCTCTCGAGGCAGTAGTGGGCCGCAAAAGTCTGGCTTGAAGACCAAGTAGCGGCCCGGCAGATGTCTGCCAATGGAACAGAGTGGAGATGAGCCACTGACGCAGCCTTCGCCCTGACACGGTGAGCAGTGACTCGACCCTGCAAGGACAGGCCGGCTGCCCTGTACGTCCAGGCGATACAGTCTGCTACTCAAATGGACAGGGTACGCTTGGAGACAGGTAACCCCAACTTATTAGGGTCAAAAGAGACGAAGAACTGAACAGCCCTTCGGTGTCCCTGCGTACGGTCAAGGTAGAAGGACAACGCCCTCCTACAGTCCACGGGTATGCAAGACCATCTCAGCCCGGCCGGCATGCGGCCTGGGAAAGAAAGTTGGAAGAACCACCTCCTGATTGAGGTGGAAGGAGGAGACAACCTTTGGAAGGAACTTAGGGTTAGTCTGTAAGACTACCCTGTTCCTAGAAAACCTAGTGTATGGTGCCTCTGACACCAGGGCTTGAAGCTCACTTACTCGCCTTGCTGAGGTAAGAGCTACCAAAAAACGCTTTCCAGGAAAGAAAGCGCAAAGGACAAGTAGCCATAGGCTCAAATGGTGGACAAGTAAGTTGTTGCAAGACCACATTCAAATCAGCAGGCCTCTGAGGAAGCGAGCTACCAAAGGGTGACTTGAGAGAAACTGACCCTCCACCGGTAAGTGGTGTGCTGAGAGAGCACTGAGGTGGACCCTAACAGAGTTGAATTTAAGGCCTAGATTGGACAGGTGCAGCAAATACTGCAGCACCACTGGAATCAGGCATGAGAAAGGATCCTCCTTGTGTTGGGCACACCAGGTGGAGAATCTACGCCACTTAAGAGCATATGACTTTCGAGTGGACTGTCTCCTAGAGGCCAAGACCATGTCCTCTACCTCCCTAGGCAGCAGTAAGGGTGCTAGAACTACCCTTTCAGCAGCCAGGCCATCAGATGGAGGGACTGAAGATTGGGTTGTAAGAGAGATCCCTGCTCCTGAGACCGGAGATCGGGTTGCATCCCCAGAGGAAGAGGAGCGTCCACTGCTAGTTGTAAAAGAAGTGGGAACCACGGTTGCCTTGGCCATCTGGGGGCCACCAGGATCACCGAGGCCTTGTCCCGGATCACTCTGAACAGTGTTTGGGCACTAGAGGCGTGGGACGAAACGCATATAGGAGGCCTGCAGACCATGGTATGAGAAAAGCATCCGCTGCTACTCTGAGAGGATGCATTTGTCTGGAGCAGAACCTGGGCAGTTGACGGTTCAGTGGATTGGCAAACAGATCCATGGTGGGAAGACCCCATCTTAGGAAGATCTGTTGAACTACCAGAGGATTCAATTGCCATTCGTGTGGCTGTAGGATCCTGCTCAACTTGTCTGCCAAGTAATTCTCCTGTCCAGGGAGATAGCCGCCTTGAGAAGTATGCCATGATTGACTGCCCAGGAGCACAGGTCCTGTGCTTCCTGACAAAGAGGTCGGGACCCTGTGCCCCCTTGCTTGTTCACATAGAACATAGCTACTTGATAGTCCGTCTGAACCAAGATGGACTGCTGAGAGAGGACATGAGAGAAAGTCCGCAGGGTTAAGCGGATCGCTCTGAGCTCCAGGAAACTGATTTGCTGTGTGGCCTCCCAAGGAGACCATAGGCCTTGAGTGCATGTTCCTTGGCAATGTGCACCCCAACCTTAAAGAGAAGCATCGGTTGTCAGCACTTGAAAGTGTGGAGGTGCTTGAAAAGGCACCTCTTGCAGCAGATTTGGAAGATGAAGCCACTACTGCAGAGAAGCTGCCAGTAACTTGGACACCCTTACTTTGTCCGTCAGGTTTCCTGTGGCCTGCAGCCACTGAGTCCTGAGGCCCCACTGAGCTGGCCTCATGTGTAGACGGGCATCTGGAGTTACATGGACCGTGGAGCATACAGGGTCAGTCGGCCTCCTGTGCTGAGAGGGGTCAGCTGAGGAGGAGAGGCTATGCCACTGGAGTCAAAACCCTGCTCCCTGCTGTGCAGGAGCCGGAGCTGGTGGCTTGGGGGTTTTCTGCCTACGGGGCCCATGTCCCTGCCCCTTGGCCTGCTGACCCTGTTGGGGAGCTACGGAGGCCTGAAAGTGAGGGTATGATTTGTAGGCAGATGACTTCCTCTGGTAAAAGGTCTTTTTTCCTGAGCCCTTCTTCTGAGAAGGGGCAGAGGTTTTCCTGGACAGCCTTGTCCGGGTGAGAGTCTCAAACTCGAGTTCTGCAGCCTTTTCAGCCATGGGCTTGCCAAAGAGGTTTTCACCTTGGCAGGGGACATCGACCAACTTGTCCTGAACCCACGGCTCGAGGTCTGATGACTGTAGCCAGGCCTGACGGCATGCACCGATGCCGGCCGCAGCTACTCGGGCCGAAGCCTCAAAGCCATCATAGGCTGCTCGAGAGATAAACTTGGAGCACTCTCAGATCCCCGATGACAGGGCCTTGAACCTCTGCAAAGGTTCCTCGGAGAGACCAGCAGAGAACCCGGCAATCTCCTTTGCCAGGTCTCGAAGGTACATGCCCATGTACAGCTGGGTAGAGGTCTGGACACGCCAAGCAAGCATAGAGCCCTGGAAGCACTTTCTACTGAGGGCATCCAAGTTCCGGGCCTCCCAGTAGGGAGGCACCAAGGAGTGCATCTTCTGACTTTTCAGATGATGCATGGCCAATTCCACAACCATGGAGTGGTGTGGTAGCTGTGCCTTCTGGATCCCGGGGCTCTTGCGGACTCGATAGATGGAATCAACCTGCTTGCTCAGAACCGGCGTCGATGCCAGCGCCTCCCACATGCGGAAGAGCAACCGTTCCAGCATCAGAGGAACCGGTACAGTAAAGGCCTCCTTGGGGGGAAGAGTCATGCTGCAGGGCCTCGAGCGCCTTGGCTCGAGGCTCCTCCTCGGGATCCGCGGGGAAGACCAAGGCCTTGGCCATATCCTGCATGAAGTCCGAGAACTGGGTGTCCTCCGGGGGGGGGGGGGGGGGACCATCTCCGAGGCTCGGACTCCAGTGAGTCCGAAGGGACACACCGGGTCCGAAAAGTGTCCGGGGACTCCTCATCCTCCATTTCCCAGCCCGACCGCTCGGAGGAGGAATCGAGCGGCTCCAGTCAGGCAGGCACCAATGCTGTCCGCCCCGACGCCAAGGGTACCGGCGATCAGTGCCCGCTGCTGTTCCATGAAGGCAACCAAGCTGCTCTCCAAGGCCATCAACCTGAGTTCGAGCTCAGGAGACTCAGCAGCCCCCGACTCAGGCCCGACGTCGGCTCCCTCGGAGGAGAGTCCACGAGGACTACAGTACTCACGTGACTCGGGGACTCCGTCTCCACACGAGGTTGTTTAGCAGACCTCTCCGACTCCAAAGACCCGGGACGGCACTCAGGGCTATGCGACCTGGCCCTTGAGGAGCTAAGTGTGTCCACCGACGCCGCCCTCGCGGGTTTCTTCTTCCTGCGATGCTCCCGCGAGGGAGACCCCCTCTCAGAGGAACCCCGGCGATGCTCGGGATCGGAATCCCGAGACGTCGAGGTCTCTGACGAAGTCCGGGCCCGGCCAGACGCGGAGTCAGAGAAGATTCTCTCTTTTTGGTGCTGCTGGCTCCTCAACGCCTTCGAGGACATTTTCCCCACACGGGCCACAGATCATCGGGTCATGATCGGGCCCGAGGCAGCGGAGGCAGCAGTCATGTGTGTCGGTAAGAGACATAAGCTTCTTACACCGATCACACTTTTTAAACCCGCTGGCAGCCATCAGGGGAAAAAGGGCCCCTGCGAGGTCAAAAGACAGTGCTGCCAGTGAAAAATAGAAAAATGGCGCGCACGCTAGTCACTAAGGACAAAAAACGAAAAATGAAGTCAGGGTTCGATACCGGTGTATCAGGCCCAGGAAGGAAAGGGAAACCGACGTCGAACCAAAGAAAACATGGATTCACGTAGAAAAATCAACTTTTTCCTTAAGTGAAAACAAAACACGTCCATCGGGCTCCGCGGAAAAAAGAAGACTGAGCAAGATGGCACCCTTGGGCGGGAAGGGGACCGCGCATGCGTGCTGCATTCCCAAAGGCTTTCTTTGAAAGCTGGGGAAATGCTCCAGATGGGGGCTCCGTCGGTGCCGACGTCACCCATATGTGAGGACTGACTTCCTGATTGTTCCTGGAGAATATACTTTACACCATAGTAATTACAATATAAAAAAAATGCTATGCCCATGATTAATCACAATAGCCCTGATACATGGAAAAGAAGAAGAAAAACACTAATCACTTTCTTTACTAGACAAGAAAACTTCCAACTGGTCAGACTCCATAAAGACATATTTAGTCTGCTCATAAATCAAAATACACTTACATGGATACTTTAGAAAGATGCACCTATTGCCAGGGTGCGAGACTTTAACAGAAGAAAAGCTTTTCGCCGCCGTTGTGTGAGTCTACAGACATCAGGAAAAATCTGACTCGTTTTGCCACAAAACATCAAACTTTTCTTAGAGAAATATAACTTCAAAATTAATTTTTTATCCATAAGTGATACAAAGGAAACAATCAAAGTAGCACGTTGGCTAATCTCATCAGTAGAAGACTCCAAAAAGGCGGAAACATCCAAAGAAGCATGATCTGGTTCCCTGGCAATAGGAGAAGAAGCATCCGTGGAAGATAATATAGGAACATAATAAACAGATGAAAATTTTATAGCATTCACATCATCAATTAATAGAACCTCTTTAAAGTATTTATATAACAAAATAATAGGAGACAAATAATGGGTACGTGGAAAATTCAAAAACCTTACTTTTTTGCACGAATCATATTTTCCAGGGATTCTATTTGATGATGTATTGTAACATTATCCTGAATAGAAGAAGATACCACCGCTTGAACCACGGAAACTTGACCTTCCAATTTACTAAAGACGGTACTACACTTAGCGATAGAGTCATCATGTGAACCTAACTTCTGAACAACTTCTTTAGAAAATTGTGAGACCTGGGAGAGAGAAGCACGCAATGATAATTCCCATGCGTGCGACTACTTCCCACACATCCCGCAAAGAAACCTCAACTGGAGCAGAAAAGTCCAACACAGACGGAAGAGGAGACCGTTCAAATTTAGCCATATCAGGCAATACAGAAGGAAGTTCCGAGCCACCCAACATGGGCTCACCAACCGGTTTATCCACTCCGGTAGGTGACAACCCCCTGAAACATGACTTCCTGACCGGGTCGGGCAGACCCCAGAACATTAAGAGAAGCAACGGAAACAGTACCCACAGACCCCAGGGTCAAGTCCTGCTCTTCCTGCTCAGCCTGGACAGGTTGTACATGACGATCCATAGGACCCACGAGTTTGATGGTCTTAGTACCCAGGGTTGGGAAAACCTTCTTCCTACGTTTTCCCATGGAAGCCCCAAGTTATTCCTCGTTGCTCTGAAGGGGCTCCAAAGGGGCGTGACAAGCCCCTTTGGTCAAGCCCCTTCGGGCACGCGACCACGGGTGCGCGCCCGCGGGTCGCGTACCGTGGTGAGCTGAAGATTTTAAACAGCCAAGGAGGGGCGGAACTGCAGAACTTCTCCACCCACGGCAGGCACACAGGCACAGCACTCCTCCTCTCTTCTCTTCTGCTTCCCGCCTTTTGTGCCTATTATATTTATTTCAAGTTCTTCCTGTAGCAGTTCCAAAGATGAAATTGCTGGTTTTGTGGAAAGTGACATTGAAAAAGTGAAAATGCTAAGCAAGTACTTCTGCTCTGTTTTTACTAAAGAAAATTCTGGAAAAGGACCACCTGTGATTGATAAATATACAAATGGGAATGGAGTAGATACCACACCATTCACAGAAGATGATGTGTTAGAAGAGCTTGCAAAACTGAAAGTGGACAAGGCCATGGGACCGGATGGGAAACATCCCAGGATACTGAAATAGCTCAGAGAGGTTCTTGCAGGGCTGTTAAAGGATGTTTTTAATAGATCCTTGGAGATAGGAGAAGTTTCACAGGATTGGAGGAGGACTGATGTGGTACCTCTTCACAAAAGTAATAGGGAAGAAGTGACAAACTACAGGCCGGTAAGCCTTACCTCGGTGACGGGAAAAGTAATGAAGGTGCTCCTGAAGGAGCGAATAGTGGACTTTCTGGAAACCAACAGGTTGCATGATAAGAGACAACATGGTTTTACTAAAGGAGGAGCTTGCCAAACAAATTTGACTGAGTTCTTTGACAGGGTGACCAGAGAACTAGATCAAGGGCATGTGATGGATGTGATCTACCTAGATTTCAGCAAAGCCTGTGATACTGTTCTTCATAGGAGGCATATCAAGCTCAACAGCTTGGGGATGGGTCCCAAGGTGATGAACTGTATCAGAAATTGGTTGACTGACAGACAACAAAGTTGATTGTTAACGGAACTCACTCGGATGAAAGGAAGGTGATTAGCGGTGTGCCCCAGGGTTCGGTCCTGGGACCAGTACTGTTCAATGTATTTGTGAGTGATATTGCTGAAGGACTGAATGGAAAAGTGTCTTTTCGCAGATAACATGAAAATTTTCAATAAAGTGGACTCCCCTGAGGAAGTGGAGAACATGAGGGAAGATCTACAAAAGCTGGAAGAATGGCCTAATGCTTGGCAGTTAAGATTTAATGTGAAGTGCGGTGTCATGCGCTTGGGAAGCGGAAATCCAAGGAAACTGTAATAGGGGGCGAGAGGTTGGTGTGCAGTGCAGTGGTCCATAAAAATGAATTCCTGAATTCCTTTGCTCCCTGGCCTGATTCTGGTTCCATTTAGGTAGAAAACACTGTGTACAAAGTTTGAAGCCAATCAAATAATATTTAGGGGTGGCTCAACAAGTCTTGAGATTTCCCCCTGGGAGCAGATGACGAAATGTTGCATCATCTTGTATCATCCACTCAGTTCCACGCTGATTACATTTGATTGCGTCATATTTGAACTAATCTCATCTCTGAGAGGTGGCAAAGACATTGTACTATTATCTTTGTATCTTTATTCTTTTCAGATGGCGAAAAAACGTGGTTTTTATCTCATTGAAGAAATGTCCACCACAATTCTGGGGGTCAAGCTCCCCAGCAAGGAGCAAGTGTTAAGTGTATTTTTACATCACCATATGACATTAAACAAAGGCGTTAGTGAAAGTGCATCTATTGTAACAAGTGAAGTAGAAGCTTACTGGGAAAAGGCCAGGCTTCCTGTTCAAAGAAATGACAAAATTCAAGAAAAAGTAAAGAAATTGTTCAATCAGTGGAAACGTTTGAAGAAAAACAAAGGGAGAGGAGGGAAACAAGAGGCAAATGAAAAAGAATTCCAGGTTGCAATGAAAAACCTATTTGATGTGGCGCATGCCAATGCAATGTCTTTAATTCATATTCAAGAAGACAAAGAATTCTTAATAGCGCAACGAGAACCAGGGTGCCGCGGCTCAATGTGCGCGATGGACAAGAAACTGGCCAACACGGAAGCAAGATCGCAACAGCAAGAAGAACTGAAAAGGCGCAGACAAAAACATGTTGCCGAAGCCGAGGCAACTACAAGCCAAGTTCAGCTGGAAGGATCTTCTTCCTCAGCAGAGTCAGGTGAAGACTCGTCGACATCTGCGACGGGCGAGAATCAAGCTGCAGCAGTTTATGAACTGTTACAGGAATGGTGTTTGGATGAAAAGGTTGCAGGCTTCTGCTTTGATACAACTGCATCGAACACGGGACGTCGATCAGGAGCGTGCATTCTTCTAGAACAGAGACTCTGTCGCACAGTCCTTCATTTGGCATGCCGCCATCACATTTACAAAATAATTCTTGGTGCAGTATTCTCTACATGCTCTGGAGCTTCATCGGGTCCCGATGTCCAACTCTTTCGCCGGTTCCAAAAGAATTGGGGCTCCCTTAACAAGTCCAACTATCAAACTGGAAAAGACTTGGAGGTGCTGCAACCTGACAGGGATCGCATCATGAAGTTTGCGGAATCCAAGTTGGCACAGGGCAGTCACCGAGATGATTACCTGGAATTCTTGGAGTTAACAATTGTCTGCCTTGGAGGGAATCTTCCTAGTTTCAATTTCAAGAAACCAGGAGCTTTCCATCATGCCAGATGGATGGCAAAAGTCTTGTACTGTCTCATGATTTGGATGTTCCGAGGACAACTCAAAGATCTTACCCAACGGGAGGAGTCCTGTGTTCGTGATGTGAGCATTTTCTCCATCCTGATTCATGTGGAAGCCTGGTTTTCTGCCCCTGATGCCGCAGTTGCTCCTCGAACAGATTTGGAGATGCTGAAGAAACTACACTCTTACCACAATGACCGTGTTAGAAGAGCGGCCAGAGACAAACTGCAACAGCATCTGTGGTATGTGTCAGAGGAGCTTGTGGCACTGTCACTGTTCGATGAAGCTGTTTCAGCACCGACAAAGCGGGCCATAGTGTCGGCCATGATCCCGGCAGAATCAGATGAAAGCGATGAGGATGAGGATGAAGACGAAGATCCCCCAAAGCGGGTCGAATTGAAAAGTTCCATGATTCCACCACTTGAATCTTTTGCAACTCGCAAGTCAATCCGTTTCCTGAAACACCTCGACATCAACAGTGATTTTCTTAATGCAGACCCAGAAGACTGGGAAGAGAATGCATCATTCAAAGACGGTCTGAAGAAAGTAAAAAATCTTCCAGTGATCAACGATGTTGGCTGAGCGAGGGGTCAAACTCATTGAGGAGTTCAATGGCCGACACACCACAAAAGAAGAGCAACTCCAGTTCCTTCTGGGTGTTGTCTCGCAACACCGTAAGATGGTCCCCACATCGTCAAAGTCCTTACTAGCATCTGGACCACATTGAGTGCTTGGCAAGCATGATACCCCCGTCTATGAGCGGATAATACCCAGTGGTCTGACGAACCCTGGGGGGGGGTCCAGGGGCCTGATAGATAGGGACCTTGAGCCACCCCTAAATATTATTTGATTGGCTTCAAACTTTGCACACATTGTTTTCTACATAAATGGAACCAGAATCAGGCCAGGGAGCAAAGAAATTCCTACTTTTATTTTTTCCCCTATGGCAGTGGACCACCCTAGTGTGCACGGGCCGGGAGAAGGACCTCTGAGTGAATGTTTCTGAGGATCTCAAGGTGGCAAAACAGTGTGACAATGCGGTGGCAAAAGCCAGAAGGATGCTGGGTAGCATAAAGAGAGGAATTACCAGCAGAAAGGAAGAGGTACTAATGCCCCTGTACAAATCATTGGCGAGTCCTCACTTGGAATACTGTGTTCAGTTTTGGAGACCATATCTCGCAAAGGATATAAAAAGACTGGAAACGGTTCAGAGGAAGACGACCAAAATGATTTGGAGCCTGCGTCAGAAGACAAAGACCTAAATATGTATACTCTGGAGAGAGGAGGGAAAGGGGAGATAGGATTCAGACCTTCAAGTACTTAAAGAGTATTAATGAACAAACAAACCTCTTCCAAAGATAGGGAAGCTGTAAAACTAGAGTGCATAACATGAAGCTGCAAGGGGGTAAACTGAAAGGCAACGTCAGGAAATATTTTTTCACTTAAAGAGTGGTGGATGCTTGGAATGCCCTCCTGATGAAGTGGTGGGGGCAAATACAGTGAGAGAATTCAAAATGGTATGGGACAGACACAGAGGATCCCTTTATAGCAACAGGATAAAATCAAAATAAACATAACTCTCTCTTATATCTTAACAAATAGGGGTGACCTACACAGAGTGGTGGATACACGCCTAAACAAAGGCATAGGGAGGGGTGGCCTGCAGAGCGTCAGATGTGCCTACTCTTTCCGCCTTGCTGGGCAGACTAGATGGACCATACTGGTCTTTATCTGTCGTCATTTACTATGTTACTATGAATTGCAAAATAAATTTTTATGCTTCATTTGGAGACACAGGCCACTCTAAGGTGGCACGTAGAGTTTTGGTGACAGCGAAAAAGGGAGGTGGGTTAGTGGTACCAGAAATATATCTTATTTTTCGGCTGTCCAAATGCACCAGGTTATGGACTGGAGATGTTTTTGGGGGGAGGGAGGGAGAGATGAGAATTTTGTACAGGTGGAGCAGAACTTTCAAGGGGTGGATATTTTTGCAAAACTGATAGACGCGGGGGACCTTTGTTCTTTTCAGGAACTTCAGGCATTGAAGAAATTAGAAAAGAAAATTGCCTACAAGGAGGATTTCAGTGCCCTTGAGTCTATTTGGTTGGAGTATAAAAAATCCACGTTTGTTTAGTAAGATATTTTTGGATGCCCATCAAGAAAAGTTTAAGTATGTTTGCGAATGGGAGAAGGATCTAGGGGAAGAAATGGAGGAGCAACAATGGAAATGGGGTTTTAATGGGGCAGTTCAATCTCTTTCTGTACTTATTATGGAGACTGCTATTAAAATCATGATGTGATGGTATTATACCGCAAATAGGATACATAAGATGTTCCATTATCCTCTGACCTTTGTTGAAGGGCCTGTAGGGAAAGGGATATGTTTCTACACATTTGGTGGACGTGCCTCAAAATCAAGCTACACTGTAGGGATATCCAAGCTTTATCCATAGAATATTTGATATAGATTTTGAATTAGATCCCAAATTATATCTTCTGGGGTTGTGGCCTGAATAGAAACCTGGTAAATAGTTGCAGGCAATTATTTCTTGTCTGACTGCAGCACATTGTGATATCGCATGGTGTTCGAAGCAGGTTGATCCTCAATTGTTAACTCTGTGGTATCAACGTATTTGGAAGATGGCATGCATGTAAAACGTCACTGTAATGAGAGGACTTTGAAGCTAAATGGGAATTGTTGCTCTCTCATTTGAAGAGCTGATACCTCTGTCCTTGTCAAATGCTCTCAAAAGGCCTCCTGAATGTGTAGACCCTTCAACAAGGATGCTGAAGAAATACTCTTTCTGAACCACCTGGACAATAAAAGATCTAGAAGCTGTATCCCACTAGTGAGGCCCCACTGAACAAACAAATGGCCTACTGAATTGCCAAAAGCCCATTCTAACATTTATGAAAAGGAGAGACTTATCCTGCACCAAATTCTCCTTTGGAAAGGCTGGGAGATGGATTGATTCAAATGTAATGGAGAAACCATTTTAGATAAGACAACACTGAGTGAGATAACCAACTCTCCAGAAAAGATTAAGAAGGGATCTCTGCAAGATGAGTGTTATAGCTCACAGATATGCCTAGTCGAACAGCTGACCACTAGAAAAAAAATGTCTGCTTAATAGTTTCAACTGGCTAAAATCTTTGAAAGGGGCAGTATAGAAGAATCAAATAAATAAAATCCCACTGGGGAACCAGAGCTCTAAAGAAAGGACAAATTCATTTAACTCCCCAAAGAAAATAGGCCACCCTTGGGTGCAAAATCATGAAGAACCCCCAAATATGATCTCATAACCTGAAATGACTACCATCTGAACCTTTCAAGAATCAACAGTAATTTTTGACAAATCCTTTCTGACAGAAAAAATGTGAACTTCCACAATTCTTGGGCACAATCTTCAAAGGCGCAACAACTTTAACATAAGCCAGTGAGACTCAGTTCATGCGAGACTTCAGCAAGGTAGAAATTACAGCTTAAGAATATCCTTATTTGCATAAGATTATCCTTTTAAGAACCAGGCAATAAAACAAAATGAAGTTGGAACGTCCATCAAAACCGGCCACTTAACATAAAAGTTCCTTAGTAATGGAAAGGCATGGGATAGGGGGAAGAGTTAGGGCTCTTCAGCTCAAGGTGTATAAAAACATGAATGGAATGGAATAGGTAAACCCAAACTGGTTGTTAACTCCTTCAAAAAGTACAAAGACTAGGGGACATATCACAAAGCTCCTAAGTTAACATACTTAAAACAAACTGGAGACAACATTTCACTCAATGAACAATTAAGCTTTGTGGTAAAAGCATTTAGTGCAGCTGGATCTAAAAAAATATTTGGACATGGTCACATGATGCCTCCGAAAGAGCAGATGTGTTGAGGGGCTCCTGCTAAGCAGGCCTGGATTGAATTCATGATTTAGCTTACCCATGAGAATCTTTGCAGATGCAGCAAGGGGAAGGCACAATGAACTGAACGGAGAATAACAAACAAGCTAAAGCATCAGTACAGAATGCAAAAACATTGAAACCAGTGCAATTACTTACTATACAGGAGTGCATGCCCCTTCAAGATGGTGACCCTGCTTCAATGAATGTGACCTCACCCAGCTCTACACACAGTGTTTCACTTCTAGTGGATACCTTGCAGGCTAGGACCCTGGACATGCAGGTAATTTTAAATACTATTAAAGGAGGAAATGAGAATATCAGCAGCAGCTTAATAGCGTTTATACGATGCTAGACAAAATGCCATCAGAACTGAGATACTGCAAATAAGGTTGAAAAATCAGAACGTATCTGATATGGAGGGAGAACGTTTTGTAGCCGAAGAGGCAGGACGAATTGTGTGCGACTGGATTCTATTCCAGGAGGCGATACTTCCCCAATGATAGCCTGGTATCTTGTAGAAGTCCAGGATGGAGGATAGGAGTTGAGTTTATGTCTCAGAGGTGATGGGAGTACAGCTTGGGCAAAGACAGCGTCCCGACGAGTCTCTGTCCCAGACAGTAGTGCACAGCAAAGGTATGAATGGAGGACCAGGGAGCTGCCCAACAGATCTCCTCAATGGATACTGAACGGAGAATGGCTACGGAGGATGCCACAGCCAGTACACTGTGAGCGGTGACATGACTTCCAAAGAGAGTCCTGCCTGTGCATAAGCGAAAGAAATGCAACTTGCTATCCATCTGGACAGAGTACGATTCGGCACTGGTAGACCTAGGTGACTAGGATCAAAGGAGATGAGTAATTGCAAGGATCTTCTGTGATCCTTAGATCTATCCAAGTAGTAAGCCAGCGCTCGTTTGCAGTCTAAGGTGCGTAGAGCTGCTTCAGCTTGAGCCGCATGTGGTCTAGGGAAGAAAATTGTGAGAATTTAGATGGAATGAGGAAACCAACTTCAAGAGGAAGTGTGGATGTGTACGGAGAACCACCTTGTCATGGTGGAACAAAGTATAGGGGGATCAGCTACTAGAGCTTGCAGCTCACTGATGAGGCGAGCTGAAGTGAAAGCAATAAGGAAGATGGCCTTCCAAGATAGAAACTTCAATGGAGAGGTGGCTAAAGGTTTGAAAGGTGGCTTTAGAAGCTGCGCCAGAACCACATTCAGATCCCAGGCCACCAGAGATGGCTTAATGGGTAACTTGCATGAAGCATGCTACTAAAGAGTATGAGGAGACCAGCTGTCCACCCACTTGTCTGTGAGAAGCCGCAATGGTACTAAGATGAACTCTCACTGAGTTAGTCTTAAGACCTGACAAGGAAAAGTGGAGGAGATATTGTAGGAGTGACTCATTCGGGCAAGAAAAGGGGTCAATGTCCTTAGGGAGTACCAGAGGACAAACCTACGCTATTTGAAGGCATAAAATTGCCTGGTGGAATCCTTACGAGATGCTAGGATATCTTTAACTGCCTGTGGTAGGTCGAAGTTGGTGAGCACCAGCCTTTCAGCAGCCATGCTGTCAGGCATAGTGAGTGAAGATTGGGATGAAGGAGCGTCCTGCGGTCATGAGAGAAGAGGTCGGGTGCACATCCTAGGTTGAGTAACTGAGTCTGCACAAGGCAAAGCAGCAGAGGAAACCATGGTTGACGGGGCCAGAAGGGGGCTATGAGAATCATTGAGCCCCTGTCAGCCTGTAGTTTGAACAGCATTTTCGGTATCAAGGGGATGGGAGTTAATGTGTAGAGCAGTCCCCGTCCCCAAAGGAGAAGGAAGGCGTCTGCGGCCTGCTTGTGCAGTGACGGAACCCTGTAGCAGAAGCGTGGAAGCTGTGTGTTTTGCGGAGTGGCAAAAAGATTTATGAGTGGGGTTCCCCGCATCTGGAAGAGCCGAGTAGCTGTCACCCGATGCAAAATCCATTCGTGTTGACGAAGGATACGGCTTAGCAAGTTCGCAAGGACATTGAGTTTGCCCGAGAGGTACACCGCTCTGAGGTGAATGCGGTGTGAGATAGAAACATAGAAAGATGATGGCATAAAAAGACCACATGGCCTATCTAGTCTGCCCTTCCATATAAACTACAATAGTCCCCTTTTTACCTTTAGAGATCCTGTGCGTTTGTCCCATGCTTTTTTGAATTCAGATGCTGTCCTCGTGTTCACCGCCTCCACTGGGAGGCTATTCTGTAAAGAAATATTTCCGCATATTACTCCTGAGTCTATCACTCTCATCCTATGTCCCCTCATAGCAGAGCTTACCTTCAATGGAAAGAGACCCTCCTGTGCATTTATGCCACAGAGGTATTTAAAGGTCTCTATCATATCGCCCCTATCCCGCCTTTCCTCTAATGTATACTTAAGATCTTTAAGTTTGTCCTCATATGCTTCATAATGAAGACCTCTTAGTAGCCATCCTCTGCACCAACTCCAACCTGCTTAGATTCTTTTGAAGGTGTTGTCTCCAGAATTGCACACTATACT
Source organism: Ichthyophis bannanicus (assembly GCA_033557465.1). NCBI lineage: Eukaryota > Metazoa > Chordata > Amphibia > Gymnophiona > Ichthyophiidae > Ichthyophis > Ichthyophis bannanicus. The sequence continues at coordinate 779,433,530 of CM066032.1, read as the reverse complement.
CCAAATGAGGTCGCACCAGAGACTTATACAGAGGCATTATCACCTCCTTTTTTCTGCTGGCCATTCCTCTCCCTATACACCCAAGCATCCTTTTGGTTTTCGCAGTCGTCGTTTCTACCTGTTTAGCTACTTTAAGATCGTCAGACACAATTATACCAAGGTCCTGCTCTTCTTTTGTGGACAGAAGTACCTCACTCCTACATTGTACAGCCCCTTTGGATTTTTGCAGCCTAAATGCATAACCTTGCATTTTTTAGCATTAAATTTCAGTTGATAAATTCTAGACCATTCTTCAAGCTTAGCTAGATCCCTCCTCATGTTATTGACTCCTTCCTGTATGTCTACTCTATTGCAGATTTTGGTATCATCCACAAACAAGCAAACCTTACTAGACAGTCTTTCCACAATATCACTAACAAAGATGTTAAAAAGAATTGGACCAAGGACAGATCCCTGGGCACACCACTGGTAACCACCTCCTCCTCAGTGAGCTCTCTTTTCCTGTACCCTTTGTTGACTCTCACTCAACCAATTTCTAACCCTATCAGTAACTTTAGAATCCATCCCTAGGGTGCTCAGTTTGTTTATAAGTTACCTGTGCAAAACGGTGTCAAAGGTTTTACTGAAATCTAAATATACCACATCTAGGTCTCTCCCTCGGTCCAACTCCCTGGTCCTCCAGTCAAAGAAATCTATCAGATTTGTCTGACAAGACCTGCCTCTGGTGAATCCATGTTGCTTCGGATCCTGCAATCCATTTGACTCTAGAAACCTCATTATTCTCTCCTTTAGTAGCCTTTCCAATAATTTACTAACCATAGAGATTAGACTAATCGGCCTGTAGTTCTATGACAGAGGACCATAGACGAATCACTGTTCCCTCCTGTTTGTTTACGTAGAACATGGCAACTTGGTTGTCTGTCCTGACTTGAACAAGTTGCCCCGAACGTTGGGGTTGAAAAACCCTTAGAGCATTTGTCAGGGCCTGTAGTTCTAGCAGGCTGAACTGCAGGGCAGATTCCTGTCCACAGTCCCCGTTTTATTAGGTTGTTCAGATGTGACCCTCAAACCAGCTTGGAAGCATCCGTTGTCAAAATGCACAAAGGTGGAGGGATCTGAAAAGTTGACCTGAAGAGTAGGTTTTGTGGGGGAACACCACCATTAAAGGGACGATCAGTTGAGGGGTGATTTGGATCTCATCTCGGAGACGCCTCTTTACCTGCGTCCATTGGGAAGACAGAGCCCAAAGTGCTTGTTGCATGTGTAATAGAGCGTAGGGGATGACATGGACTGTGGAGGCCATCTGTCCTAATAGTTGTAGCATCTCTCGAGCTGTTACTTGGCTTTGCTGTTGTACCCCTTTGGCCAGCTCGATGAGGCAGGCACAACAATCCTGTGGGAGGAAAGCTCAGGCCTGTTGAGTATCTAAGAGCGTTCTGATGAACGCCAGTTGTTGGGTTGGTGCGAGGTGAAACTAGGAAGTTTATGACAAATCCCAAATGTTGGAGCACCATGATGGTGTGATAAAAGGTAAGACTCTCCCTTTATCACACCATCATGGTGCTCCAACATTTGGGATTTGGAGAGTCTACCCTGTTCAGCCAGTCATCTCAGTAAGGGAAGACAAATACCCTCAAAGTATGTAGGTAGGCAGCACTCACTGCCATGCATTTTGTGCCAGCAATGAGATGGATCAATACAATAACAGTAGCTACGGGTACCAGTCTGTAAACAATGAGCCGCCTGACTGAAGACCAAACACAATTTAGGACAACTATCCAGAGGGTCGCCATGAGTTGACACCGACTCAACGGCACTTAACAACTCGGTGCAAAGGCTAGACTGAAGGGCAGTACCCGGTATTGATAATGGTTTCTTGAAACATGAAGCGCAGATACTGTATGTGCAAGGAATGGTTCAGTAAGTGCGTGTATGCCTCTTTTAGGTCTAGAGAACAGAGCCAATCTTGTCTCTGGAGGTATGGAAGAAGTGTTCCTAGGGAAATCATTCTGAATTTTTCTCAGACCATGAACTTGTTTAGGTCTCTGAGATCCAAGATGGACCTGAATCCTCCTGTTTTCTTTGGAATGAGAAAATATGGAGTAGAAACCCATCTTTTCTTGAGGAGAAGGAACTCTTTCTATGGCATCCTAGGACAACAGGGTGGTTACATCTTCTGCTTTGAAGGGGTTGGGTAGGATAATTCCCTGTGAAACTGGTGGGGGTAAGGTTTTGAAGTGAAGCAGATAAACCCCCTTTGGGCAATTTGTCCACTGATCTATGTTATAAGTTGTCACCTGTGGGCAAAGTGACAGTCTGACTGCTATGTAGAGAGGCTGGGGACCCTCCAGAGGCAGATTGGCAATGCTCTATAGTTTTTTGACTCCTTCCTATAGAGCATTGTCTGTTGATTCGAAGACATCAAAAGGCCTTGGAAATATTTTGGCTTGCTTGATGAGTGTCTGGAATGCATTCCACCTATCCTCAGGAAGCAGGGGGGTGAAAGTCTCCACATCCCTGGTGACATCATTCAGAAATATGTCCATGTACAGTATATACGAGTTGATTCTTGAGGCCAACCTGCATGCTTGGAAGCATTGATGCCCAAAGGCATCAAGTGTCCTCGAGTCTCTGCCAGGCGTCATGGAAGAATGTTTCTTAGAGCTCTTTATATGGTACATCGCCGATTCCACCACCACTGAGTGGTGGGGACACTGACACTTTTGAAAGCCTGGGCACTCTGGTATTCAGTACATGGTATCAAGCCTCTTGCTGATAGGCAAACAGTGAGCGGGGCCTCGCACATACGGGAGCATAAGATCCTGCAGGATCTGATGCACTGGTAATGTAGCCGCCTCCTTGGGCTTGGGAGGGTATTGGAGCATCTCCAATTCCTCTGCCTTCAGGTTCCTTTTCCAAGGCTACTGTGATGGAGATTCCTGCTGCCATGTCACGTATGAAGTCTTGAAAGGACATAACTTCTGGTGGAGACCGACGCAGTTTCTGAGTGAAGGGTCCGAAGGGATGTCTGGAAGTTCAGGAATCGAGTGATCCCTTGTCAGATTCTGAAGAACTGGAATTAGAGTCCGGTAAGAAAGCATAGTTACTCACCTGTAACAGGTGTTCTCCAAGCACAGCAGGAATCAGTCCTCACTTATGGGTGACGTCGGCACCGAGAGAGCCCGCACGGAGCAATTCCCCAGCTTTCAAAGAAAGCCTTTGGGATTGCTGCCATGCATGCGTGGTCCTCTTCCCGCCCAAAGGTGCCATCTTGCTCAGTCAGGTCCCTTAGCTCGAGCCCTACCAAGCAGATGGCAAGGGAAGGACAAAAATTCAGCAACTCATCAGGGGAGGCGGGAGGGTAGTGAGGAATGATTCCTGCTGTCCTTGGAGAACAACTGTTACAGTGAGTAACTATGCTTTCTCCAGGAACAAGCAGGAAGTCAGTCCTCACATGGGACTCCCTAGCTACAGACTACCGAACCTGTAACCAAAAAGCACCTCCGCGAGGCCGTGAGCAGAAGCCGAAGCCCGAAGGGGCTTGAGTCCTCAGGGCGAAGCCCTCGGTAGCTGTGAAGAAGGGTCCGAGGGCAAGAGTTGCTTATAACCCGAACAGGTTACGGAGTACAGTCTGGCTGAAGGCGCTGTCCCGGCAGGACTCCCTCTCCAGGCAGTAGTGAGCAGCGAAGGTGTTCGTGGAAGACCAGGTCGCCGCCCAGCAGATGTCCATCAGGGGCACGAAGCGCAGCGAAGGCACCGAGGCTGCCTTGGCTCAAACCCCATGTGCGGTGACTCGACGATCTAGCAGGGCACCTGCCTTTGTATGGGCCAAATCGATGCAGTCTGCCACTCAAACCGAGAGGGTGCGCTTGGTGACTGCCTACCCCAGTCTATTGGTATCATAGGTCACAAAAAGCCGGCCAGACTTGCGATGAGTCTGGGTACGCTACAAGTAAAAGGCGAGGGCCCGTCTGCAGTCGAGTGTGTGGAGAGCTGTGGAGAGCCATTGATGCCTGGTCGGCGTGGGGCCTCGGAAAGAAAGTCGGCAGGACTATCTCCTGGTTGAGATGGAAGTCCGAAATGACCTTAGGCAGGAACTTGGGGTGGGTACTGAGGACCACCCTGTTTCGATAAAACCTGGTATAAGGGGCGTCAGCCATGAGAGCCTGGAGCTCACTGACTCGGCAGGCCAAGGTAAGAGCCACCAGGAAGGCTACCTTCCAGGAAAGGTGCCGGAGCGAACACGTTGCCATCAGCTTGAAGGGTGGATGGTTGAGCTGCATGAGCACCACGTTCAGGTCCCATTCCACCGGAGGGAGGGAGGGCGGATGGGCAGCTTGGAAAACAGAAGACCCCGCATGAAGCAGGAGACTAACGGTTGCCCCGAGAGGGGCTTCCCCTCGATGGGGAGGTGATTTGCCGAGATGGCGCTCAAGTGAATCCTGACAGAGTTAGACTTCAGCCCTTCCCTCGAGAGATGGAGGACCCATCAAATGGGGCACAAGAAGGGGGTCGGATCTGGTGCTCCAAGCACCAGACGGAGAAGCATCTCCACTTGAAGGCATAGGCTCGTCTAGTGGAGTCTTTCCTTGATGCGAGGAGGACTTCCTCGACCTCCTCCGGGTGGGCCAGGGAGGCTAGGGAGACCCGTTCAGCCACCAGGTTGTGAGGGATAGGGAGGTTAGGTTTGGGTGCAGCACCCGACCCTCTACCTGTGTCAGCAGACCGGGGGCAGAGCCCAGAGGAACAGGAGGGTCTGTCAACAGCCGGAGTAGGAGTGGGAACCAAGGCTGCCGAGGCCACAAGGTGGCCACGAGAATCAATGATGCCCTGTCCCGCTGAGCCTTGAAAAGGGTCCGTGCAATGAGGGGGAAGGGAGGGAATGCATAGACTAGGTTGAATAACCAGTCCAGGAGAACTGCATCAGGGCTCTCCCTGCTCGGATGCGGCACAGGCCCACAAAAGCAGGGGAGCTGCGCGTTCTGGGGGCTGGCGAAGAGGTCCATCACCGGCGTCCCCCAGCAGAGAAACAGCCAGTCTGCTACTCTGGGATCCAGCCGCCATTTGTGGGGACGAAGGATTCTGCTGAGTCTGTCCGCCAGGCCATTCTCCTGAACCGGGAGGTACGTCGCCTTGAAGGACATACTACAGACAGCAAAAGAGCAGATGAGAACCGCTTCCCGGCAGAGGGAGCGCAATCCAGTGCCTCCCTTCTTGTTGATGTAGAACATTGCCACACGGTTTTCGGTCTGCATGAGAACCAACCTCCTGCTGAGGTGTTTCTCGAAGGCCCTCAGGGCCCACCGAATCGCCTGGAGTTCAAGCAAATTTATGTGCCACTGAGACTCCTCGGACGACCAATGCCCCTGCGTGCATAGTGGTCCGCAGTGGGATACCCACCCTAACAGGGAAGCATCTGTCGTCAGCACCGCATCATGCTGCGGGGCCTGGAAGGGCAATCCCCGCAGGAGGTTGCAGGGGTTTTGCCACCAGCTCAGGGACAGATGGAGGCTGGGGAGGACCTTGACGGGGTTCCTGAGGTGTCCGAGGGACTGGCTCCATTGGGCACTGAGACACCACTGAGCTGTCGCATGTGTAAGCAGGCATGGGGAACCACATGCATGGTCGAGGCCATTTGGCCTAGGAGACGTAACATGGTCCGAGCAGTGACCTGGGGAGTGCTTTGGATGCAAGCCGCCAGAGCTCGGAGGCGGGCGGTGTGATCCACCATTAAGAAGGCGGTTGCCTGTTGCGTATCGAGACGCGCCCCCGATAAACTCGAGAGCCTGCACCAGCTCGAGGGGAGACTTTGGGTAGCTAACCAAGAACCCCAAGCTCTCCAAGAGGAGGATGGTGCACAACATTGCCCGCTGAGCCTCCTTGACTGCCTGTAACGAGCCAGTTGTCGAGGTAGGGAAAGACTGGTACGCCCTGATGCCGAAGGTGAGCGGCAACCATGACGAGGCACTTTGTGAAGACTCGCGGGGCAGACGCAAGGCCGAAGGGGAGCACCTTGTATTGGAAGTGCTCTACTGCACCCTGAAGTGCAGATACTGCCTGTGCTGGGGGTGGATTAAGATGTAGACGTAAGCGTCCTTTAGATCCAAGGAGCATAGCCAGTTGCCCTGCCGGAGGAAGGGCAGCAGAACACCAAGAGATAACATCTTGAATTTCTCCTGCACCAGGAACTTGTTTAACCTGCGAGGTCAAGGATGGACCGCAGACCCTCCATCTTTTTCAGAACGAAGAAGTACCGGGAACAGAAACCCCAACCTCTAAGGTGCGGAGGGACCTTCAACTGCCCGTTGGGCAAGGAGAGAGTGTAATTCCCGCTGCAGCAGGAGCTGGTGCGCAGGGAGTCGAGGGGGCTCCACCGGGGAGAAAGGAGGTGGAAGCCTGTCGAAGCGAATGCTATAACCGTCTCGGATGACCTGAAGAACCCAGGTGTCTGAGGTGGAGGCCCACAAAGGGGTGAAATGGGACAGGTGTCCCCCCCACTGGCTGCTGCATCGCCAGAGGGCGAGGGGCTATGCCGGTGGAGTCGAGGGGGCTCCGACGGGGAGAAAGAGGGTGGAAGCCTGTTGAAGCGAAGGCGATAACCGTCTGGGATAACCTGAAGAACCCAGGTGTCTGAGGTGATGGAGGCCCACAAAGGGGCGAAATGGGACAGGCATCCCCCCACTGGCTGCTGCGTCGCCGGAGGGCGAGGGGCTATGCCGGTAGAGTCAAAACCCCTGAATGGGTTGTAGGGGAGCCGATGTCTGGGCCTTCGGCCCTTTCAGCTTACGATGCCCTTGGCCGGATTTACCCTGCGCCGGGGTGGTCGGCGTGGGGGCAGCCGGATATGGCAGATAGCCCCGGTACTGGCGGCCCTTTCTAGGGAAGAAGGGCTTCTTGGCTGGCTGCTTCTTTCGAGGCAGAGTGGAGATCTTGCGGGAGACACGGGTTCTGGTGACAAACTCAGTCTCTATCTCCACGGCCTTATCCATCACCATCGAGGTGTGTAGGAGATGGGTCTTTTGGAAGCCTGGCCCATGTTGTACCTTGTACATCGTGTCAAGATGCTTGCTCACGATGGGGAACAAGGCAGGGGCCTCCCGCATGGCACAGTAAGGAATTCCCTGGGCGGGGACTCGCACTGAAGAACGTCGAGTTCTTCAGCACGAGGGTCCTTCTCGGGCTGGGTGGCCAGGTTAAGGGCCCGTGCCATGTCCCAAATGAACACCAGGAAGGAGGTGTCTTTGGGTGGTGAGTGCCGCTGGAAAGCGGGCGGTGAAGGGTCCGACAGAAGATCCCAGTGGGTACGGGTTTCCGGGGAGGTATCCCCATCGGACTCCCACTCCGAGAAATCAGTCAAGGAGTCCGAGCCGGGCAGATCACTCTGTCCAATGGCCGGCGCCCGCTTGGAGCTGGAGGCCCTGGATGATCTCGCCTCCGAGGAATGGGAGGGCGAGCGAGACCGACGTCAAGGACCCTCATGAGGCCCGCAGCTCTTGGGGGTTTCCTGGACAGATTTCGGTGTCCCACGTGAGGGACCTACGGTCTCTGGGCGAGAGCCAGCATAGCTGGCCATGAGCGCCTGCTGGGAAGCGATGAACGCAGAAACGCTGCGTTCCAGCGTCAGCATGCGGGACTCCCACGTGAGGGTGGGGCCCTGTGACACCGACACTAGGCTCACCGGGTCGGGCATCGAGGAGGAGAGGGGGTCCTCACCGGGACGACCCTCGGGAGACTGGGCGCCCCTTTGCCAGAGGCCTCCGCTTCTGTGTGGGGTACATTGCAGGGCTGCTCCCTGTCCGACTTTCGGAAACGCCGAAGGGGGCTAAGCGACCGAGCGTGGGAGCACTCGCGCTTGTTGAGAGCCCCCGACAGGAATTTCGAGGCCTTCTTCTTGCGCCGGGGACCCCTGGTCGGAGCGCTGCTGAGAGCGCGGGGCCACAGGGGGGACCCCACCGGGGGAGAGACGACCGAGGGTGCCACCGGAGATTCCTTAGCGGCCTTTCGGAAAATGTCTTCGGACTTCTGCTTACGGCTGAGCAGGGCCTTAGAGGACATTTTCTTGCAGAGCAAACAAAGCTCTGGATCATAGTTGGCTCCGAGGCACCACAGACAACAGTCGTGAGTGTCCATAAGCAACATGTTCCTAGAGCATCTATCACATTTTTTGAAGCCGGTGGCCATGGGGACAAAAATGGCCCCTGCGAGGTCGAAGACCCACACGGCCAGCAGTTAAGGAAGAAAAAAGGGCACAAAGCCCCTAACGAAAAAATAAGAAAAGAGTAACCCGACAGCTCTAAAAAAAGTAGAGCAGGGGAAGGATGGGTAGAGGACCAGTGCAACCAGAAAAAAGGAAAGCCTGTTAAGGCGAAAAAATGAAACTTTTTCTGAGGGATGAGGACGTACGTCCGATGGGCTCTGCGGAAAAAGGGAGAATATGCAAGATGGCACCCTTGGGGGGGAGGAAGACCACGCATGTGTGGTAGCAATCCCAAAGGCTTTCTTTGAAAGCTGGGGAATTGCTCCACGTGTGCTCCGTCGGTGCCAATGCCACCCATAAGTGAGGACTGACTTCCTACTTGTTCCTGGAGAAGTCGAAGTATCGGTGATCTTAGGTTTGACTTTGATGCTTCATGAACGTTGAGGGTCGATGCCGATACCAATGCCAATGCACGGAGGTATCAGAATTGAGAGCCATGGAAGTTTGAGTCTGTTGGGTACCGGGGGTATTGGTTGGTTCCAACGAAAGTATCAGCCTTGGGGGTTCCGATGATGTCAGTTTGAGGGCCGGCATCGGGGCAGATACACCTGGCTGTAGGTTCAGTGCCGAAGCCTGCACTCCTGGTGCTCTCAATGTTATCAGTACCGAGGCTGCCAGGAATGTGACCAAACTCTTCTCGAAGCCAGCATGCACTGGTCTAGGGATATGGCCAATGTCTCTGGTGGAATCATCCACCGGGCTTTCAGTCACCGTCCCAGAATATGCAACTAGTAGCTCTCCAGAGATTGATTCCTTGGGAGACCCTAGGGGAGTCACAATGCTTATGCTGGGACTTCTCTCTGGTCTCCATATCGGTCTTCGATGCTGATGACTTGGGAGTGGACAGAGACTTTGGCTTACTTTGATGTTTGGACTTTGAAGAAACCAGAGATCCAGGAGAGAAAGTCGATGCCCTCGATGAAGTGGAAGTCACTGAAATGGAGTCCAGGGAAAACAATGATCTGCACTGTCTGGCTTGGTTCTTTAGGCTTCTCTTAGTCATTTGCTGACACAAAGGAAAAGAAATGGGTTAATGTTCAGGGCCCAAACATTTTAGACACCAGTCATGTTTATTAGCGACTGATATGGTACTGGCACACTTGGTACATTTTTTAAAACCACTAGTTGGCTTTTCCATGCCTCAAAGTTGTCTTTAAGATTGAAGATAAGGCTATGGAAGCCTAGAGGCCTAGTTTAGCGGTGACAACCTTGTTAACATTTAAGAGAAAAGAAATAGAAAATTTATAAAATGAAGAAATTATCATGGGGGCTGGTGTCTGACTTGATGGAATCTGTGTTGACGGAAAGGCAGAGCTCAGTATTAAACCAAAAAAGAAAAGTCTTTTGGCCATGACAGGATTGTAACATCCTGCTGGCTCCGCGGAAAGCTAAAAACTGAGGAGAGGAGTTGGGAAGGCAGGCACGCAGGCACAGTTGAGTGCCCCCAAAGGCTTTCCTATTGGATGCTGGGGAGCATTCCCACACGGGCTCCGTCGGTGATGTTCACCCATATGTGAAGACTGCATTCCTGCTTGTTCCTGGAGATCCACCTTTTCTCCATGGACAAGCAGGAATGAGTCTTCATGTATGCGACTCCCAATCTACAGGCTACCGAAAATCGAGGAGACCACCGAGAAGCCCAATAAGAGCAAAACTCAACTGCGGCATATCAACAGGCCTTAATGGTCAGTAGATCAATTATGTACAATAACAGTGATTCTCTCTTCCCTTTTCTTTTTGTAGCCTCGAAAGAATAGAATGGGCCTAAGGAAGAATGGAGTCGGATTCTAATCCCCAGATTCCAGATTGGCCGAAGTTGCTGTCATGTCGGGAATCCCCATCTAGGAAGTGGTGAGATGTGACTGTGTGAACTTAAGACCATGTTGCAGCCTTGCAGATATCTTCCATGGGGATTGAGTACAGGTTGGCCACCGACGCAGTCATAGCATGGACATTATGAGCAGTGACATGACCACTGAGGCTCAAGCCTGCCTGGGTACAAGTGAAAGAGATGAAGTCTTCCAGCCAAATTGAAAGAGCGAGCATTTGGAAACGAGAGGCCCTAGCTTGCCTGGGTCAAAAGAAACAAAACGTTGGTTGGACTTTCTATGGACTTGTGTCTGCTCCAAGTAGAAGGCTAAGACTCGCTTGCAGTCCAACATGTGCAACTTAGCTTCCCCCTTTGTGTGCATGAGATCTCAGGAAAAATGTTGGAAGAACAATTGATTGATTAAAAGGTGGAAATCAGGTACCACTTTTACAAGGAATTTAGGATGAGTATGAAGGACCACTCTATTATGGTGGAATTTGATGTAAGGCGGATGAACCACTAGAGCCTGAAGCTTGCTCGCTCTGCGTGCCAAAGTGGCCACCACCAGAAATAACACCTTCTAAGTCACAAACATCAGAGGACAGGAACTGAGCAGCTCAAAGGGAGCTTTCATGAGCTGCAAGAACCACACTGAGGTGCCAAGACACTGCAGGAGGCTTATAGTAACATAGTATATGATGGCAGATAAAGACCAGTATGGCCCATCTAGTCTGCCCAGCAAGGTGGTAAGAGTAGGTGCACCTGCCGCTCCATGCAGGTCACCCCTCCCCATACCTTTGTTTAGGGGTGTACCAACCGCTCCATGTAGGGCACTCCTATTTGTCGAGATATAAGAGATACGTTTATTTTGATTTTATCCTGTTGCTATAAAGGGATCCACTGTGTCTGCCCCATGCCATTTTGAATTTTGTCACTGTATTTGCCCCGACCACTTCCTTTGGGAGGGCATTCCAAGCATCCACCACCCTTTCAGTGAAAAAGTATTTCTTGACATTGCCTTTCAATTTACCCTCTTGCAGCTTCAAGTTATGCCCTCTAGTTTTATAGCTTCCCCATCTTTGGAAGAGGTTTGTTTGTTCATTAATACTCTAAGTATTTAAAGGTCTGAATCATATCTCCCCTGTCCCTCCTATCCTCCAGAGTGTACATATTTAGGTCTTCAAGTCTCTTCTCATAAGTCTTCTGACACAGGCTCCAAATCACTTTGGTCGCCTTCCTCTGAACCGTTTCCAGTCTTTTTATATCCTTTGCAAGATATGGTCTCCAAAACTGAACACAGTATTCCAAGTGAGGCCTCACCAGCGACTTCTACAGTGGCATTAGTACCTCTTCCTTTCTGCTAATTCCTCTTTGTATGCAACCCAGCATCCTTCTGGCTTTTGCCACTGCCTTGTCGTACTGTTTTGCCACCTTGAGATCCTCAGAAATAATCACTCCAAGGTCCTTCTCCTGGTTTGTGCACACCAACCTCTCGCCCCCTCTCGTGTACTTTTCCCTTGGATTTCTGCTTCCTAAGTGCATGACACTGCACTTCTTCACATTAAATCTTAACTGTCAAGCATTAGACCATTCTTCCAGCTTTTGTAGATCTTTCCACATGTTCTCCACTCCCTCAGGGGGAGTCCACTCTGTTGCAAATTTTCGTGTCATCTGCAAAAAGACAGACTTTTCCATTCAGTTCTTCAGCAATATCACTTACAAATACATTGAACAGTACCAGTCCCAGGACCGAACCTTGGGGCACACTGCTAATTACCTTCCTTTCATCTGAGTGAGTTCCATTTACCATCACCTTCTGTCTGTCAGTCAACCAATTTCTGACACAGTTCACCACCTTGGGACCCATCCCCAAGCTATTGAGTTTATTGATAAGCCTCTTATGAGAAACAGTATCAAGGCTTTGCTGAAATCCAGGTAGATGACATCCATCGCATGCCCCTGATCTAGTTCTCTGGTCATCCAGTCAAAGAACTCAATCAGATTTGTTTGGCAAGCTCGTCCTTTCTCAAAACCAACAGGTTACATGATCTGAGGCAACATGGTTTTACCAAAGTCCACTATTTGCTCTTTCAGGAGCACCTCCATTATTTTTCCTGTCACCGAGTTAAGGCTTACCGGCCTGTAGTTTGTCACTTCTTCCCTGTTACCACTTTTGTGAAAAGGTACCACATCAGCCCTTCTCCAATCTCCAAGGATCTGTTAAAAACATCCTTTAACGGCCCTGCAAGAACCTCTCTGAGCTCTTTCAGTATCCTGGGATGTATCCCATCCGGTCCCATGGCTTGTCCACTTTCAGTTTTGCAAGTTATTTTAATATATTATCTTCTGTGAATGGTGTAGTACCTACTCCATTCCCATTTTTATATTTGGGAGTCACAGGTGGTCCTTCTCCAGGATTTTCTTTAATAAAAACAGAGCAGAATTATTTGTTTAGCATTTTCACTTTTTCAATGTCACTTTCCACGAGTCTGTTCCCAGCACTTCTGAGTCCTGCAATTCCACCTCTGATTTTCCTCCTCCCGAATATACCTGAAGAACGTTTTGTTGCCACACTTCACATCTTTTCTTCTGCCTTTGATTTTGCTATCCTTATTTCTTTTTTTGTCTCTTTTAGTTTGATCCTGTATTCCGTTCTGTGTTCCTCTGTTTGCGAGCTTCTGAATTTTGTGAAAGCTGTGTTTTTTGCCTTTATTTGAGCAGCCACTTCTTTGGAGAACCAAATAGGTTTCCTTTTCCTCTTGTTTTTGTTTACTTTCCTTACATATTTATCTGCTGGATCTTGGAGCAGTCCTTGATCCCTGAGGTCAGGGACTGGAACCGTTGGAGAGGTTCCCTGACAAGACCAGCCAAAAACCCTGACAGCTCCCTGTGTTAGAGCCTTCAGGTACATACCTATGTATAATTCATAGGCTTGGATCTGGCACCCTAGCATCGAGCCCTGGTAACATTTGCACTCAAGGGCATCGGGGGCTCTGGCCTCCCTTCTGGGGGGAACGGAGGAGTGGGTCAAGAGTCAAAAAAGAACTTATGTTTGCATGGTTGACTCGATGACTATGGCATTATGTGGGAGTTGGGGTTTGAGGAATCCCAGCCCTTTCATGGTGTCGAGGTGCCAGCTCACCACCAGTACAGACGCTAGTGTCTTCCATATTCTGAGCAGTAGCCGCTCAAGGATCGGCTGCACAGGCACCGTGAGGGTTTCCTTGGGTGGAGACTTGTATTGGAGGATCTCCAACTCCTCAGTGTGTGGGTCTTCCTCCACCTTGGTCTGCACAGAGGGGGCTCTGGCCATGTCCTTGACAAAGTCACGGAAGGCCACGTCCTCCAGAGGAGAGTTGCGCCGGGGAAGACAGGTCCGAGGGAATATCCTGGTGCCATTTAGTTTCCGGGGATGCCTCATCGCTGGTTTCCCACTCGAAGTCGAATGGTGACGATGAGTCTGAGGCCCTGCGACTCACTGTCTCAAGGTCGGCGGCCTTCGGGGGACCTGGGGTCCGAGTTGCGGAAATTAGCCGGGGAGGATCGGATGCCTGAGGAATGGGACTGGTGGTGCTCAGAGCTTGGCTCGACAACAGGCCCGGTCATCAGGGAAGATGATGCAGATGAACCAACCATCACTGCCTACTGCAGGGCCAGGATAGCAGTGATATTCTGCTCCAGGGCCACCATTCTGGTTTCCAAGCCAGAAGGCTCTGCCGTTTTTGGTGCAGGCACTGAGGATATCGGGCCCGGCGCCAGCACTCTCGCGAGTGCGTCCTCGACAAGGACTACAACCTCGAGGAACCTCGCATGGTCTCCGCCAGCTGAGGAATCCTTTTTGAGGACCTTGGTAGGGTGCTTCTCAGAGCTGCCTGAACCCCTCTGGGCCGTTTTACAGGGTTTCTCCAGTGCAACCTCGGCAGACTTTGAGGACTTTTTCTTCTTTTCCTCCAGGTCAGAAGTTTTCTCGATGGAGCCACTGCTGCGGGACTCCAAGGATGCTTGGACCTCATGGGAAGTGCTGGGCTTGGAGCTCAGCATCAGGGAGGCCAGGGCCGAGTCTGACCTGGGGAACAATTTTTCCTGCAACTCTGACCTTTTTTTGTTGGTCTTAGGCATCATGGCCTGACACAGGTCACAGGAGGTGCTGTCATGATCCGTCCCAGGCAGCAGTCATGGGTGTCTGTCACCGACATGGTCTGACTGCAGAGTTCAGTTTTTTGAACACACCGAGGGACATGGTAGGGGGGTCGACTACTCCCTGGCAAAAAAAAGCATGAATGCCATGCAAAAGCCTCAATCAAAGAAAGAAAAAAGGGGCAGAGAAAAGCACTGAGATTGGCGCCGGCTCGAGGCAGGAAGAGGAACCAGTACGTAAACCGAGAAAGCTAACTTAAGGATAATTAGCAAGGACTTTTTCCGGGGAAACGGGACAGACGTCCGTTGGGCTCCACTGAAAAAAGGAGACTGAGCAAGATGGCACCCTTAGGTGGGAAGGGGACCATGCATGCATGGCAGCATGTACCAAAGGCTTTCTTTGAAAGCTGGGGAAATGTTCCGCGCAGGCTCCGTTGGCACAGACGTCACCCATATGTGAGGACTGACTTCCTGCTTGTTCCTGGAGAAACCACAACACAAAACAAGCAAAACCAGAGTTAAGTGAAGATGGTATAGTGTTCAGAAGCACATGCATGCTGCACAAAGAGGTATGGAGCAAACATGGTGGAGGGGGAAATTAGGAGCATGACTGTGGACAACTTTGGGCTGCTGTCAATGGATGATGGATGCGTGGAGAGTAGGAAATGGATGATACAGTGGCTACAATAAAAATTTCTTCCTTCAACATCAGCGGAATGCAAAAAAAAGTGGAAAAAAAGTCTTATTAGAGTGCGACAGACTGGATTCACATATTTATCTCCTACAAGAGATTCAGATGAATGCAGCCAATAAACACTGCGCTATGGAAGACTGTCCCATTTCAGGAAATAAGGATATGAAAGGAGGGAAGTGTGTTAGTGAGAAAATTAATAACTGAAACTAAACTGTTCAGTGAATATTTATAATCCAAATAAATGGCAAGTGTCCTTTCTGCACAAGATTCTGAAGAAGGTTGTTCAATGGGGGAGGGGGCATTAATGCAGTCACAGGCGAGGATAGAATTGGGAAGTGAGCTGGGGTAGGTAGGAGAATGGATAGAAATCTTGCAGAGCTGATGAATTTTCCCTCTTAGATGTGTGAAGACTGAAGAATAGAGAGCTCAGAGATTATATATGCTATTCACAAATGCATAACAGTTTAAGCATAAACAATGTACATGGGCAGCTATGAAAGTGGTGATGTGAGGCAAGTTCAGAGAATATAGTACTAGAACCAGAAAGAAACAACAAGAAAAGCTGATTAGGGTAAAGAATGAGTTGAGGCAGACTGAAATGAGTATGAAAGAACAAAGAGGAAAAATCAAACTAGAGCAGGCATGCAGATGAACAGAAAGCATGGATGAGAATCCAGCAGTATACCCAGGTAAAGAAGAAACAGAATTTGCAAAACAAGAGAAAAAAAACTTTTCAAAAAATTGGATCAGCAGTTGAGGAACAAGTAGCAAATGCATTTAACACAGTGGGAAATACAAAACATTATTTTACAGGAGTCATGTGTGATTCAAACAAGGTCACAGAAGTGGTTAAGGAGAGGTGAACTGAAGCTTAAGGAAGACAGAGCGTTGCAGCCCAGAACATTGGATAACGGACAAGATTGTTCACAGCAAGCATAGAGAAGAGTAGTAAACAGACAAATGCAGATGCTTGAAGACAGTGTTGGAAATGATTACTCATGTTGTAGCTGGTTTTGAAGTACTCATGGCAGAAAAATTCTATACAGAAAGACACAAGGTGGCAGTTTCATCCTCTGTAAACTCTGTAAGCACTACATTGCTGAACCAGTTTAGTTGAGTTTATTTAACATTTGATAAATCGCCACATCAGAACAGCATGGCAGTTTATAATAAAAAAAACCTGAAAAACATGAAAAGAACACTATTAAAATATAGAAAGACCATTTGTATCATACAAAAGCGTAGTTAAGAGAAAGTCAGAAGAGAGTCAGGCCAGCATGTTAGTGTAAAGAAAGCTTTCTGGAACAGATGGTTTTGACTGATGCTTTATATCTGAGACAGGAAGATTCCAGGCGAAGATCGGGGGGGGGGGGGGGGGGGTCATTCCAGAGTATTGGTGTAAGTCAGTGGTTTTCAACCTAGTCCTCTGGGACTCCTAGGCCAGTCAGGTTTTCAGGATATCCACAATGAATATGATAGATCTGCATACAATGGAAGCACTGCATGCAGATCTCTCTCATACATATTCATGTGGCTATCCTGAAAACCTGACTGGCCTTGGGGTTCCAGAGGACTGGGCTGAGAACAACTGGTGTAAGTAAATAGAAAGCTCGTACTTAGCATGAGTAGTGGAGGGGAGGGGTAAGCAATTGGCAAGAAGTGACTGGAAAAACCTATGCAGAGTATGAAGACCACCCAGTGAGAGAGAGGAGGGGAGACTGGTGTGCAAGGCTTATGGGTTAGGAACAAGATTTTATAATGGATTCTGTAGCAAATAGGGAAGGCAGTGCTGGCTCATTAGCAGAGAAGAAATGCGATCTTATCTAGAGGCATGAGTGGAGACGCAAACTGCAAAATTCTGTACAAGCTGTAATCTTGTAATTTCATCATCGGGAAGCCCAGCAAAGACTGCACTGCAGTAAAGCACAGTTACTTACCTGTAACAGGTGATCTCTGGGAACAGCAGGAATTAGTCTTCACATATGGGTACGTCGGTACCGACGGAGCCCGCACGGGAATGCTCCCCAGCATCCAATCAGAAAGCCTTTGGGAGCATCCCTCGCGCCTGCGCGGTGACTTCCCGCCTTTCCCACTGCCTCTCCTCAGTTGAGTTTCATAGCTGAGACAGAAGGAGAGAAAGAGGAAAGGAGATAGATAGATACAACTCCTAGGGGAGGTGGGTGGGTTGTGAAGACTAATTCCTGCTGTTCCCAGAGATCACCTGTTACAGGTAAGTAACTGTGCTATCTCCAGGAACAAGCAGGAATGAGTCTTCACATATGGGGACTCCCTAGCTGTGGGTGCCAGGGGAGATCCCATAAAATGTGTATTCCTGGACAGGACGGCATTTTCCAAACCTGGATCCCCGGCATCCCCTGAGGGATGGGGGGTAGGAGTTGAACAGAGAAGAGCTGCAAGGAACAGCAAATCTAAAGACTACAGGGGAAAGGAGTCTTTAGAATGTATGTCAAGTATCATTAAAATATTTAATGAACTAGTACAACATAGAACTTACCTACTGGATTGTAGGAAGTAGAACTGTGATGGAGTGTACTGTAGATGCAGTAGCAAAATCTTCAAGGTAACTTCACAGCAGTGAGGATGAAGTTCCAAATCTGGAATGGGCAGGTGACCCAGGTGTCAACTGGGGCAGGAGAAGAACGGCAGGTCTTCAATGGAAAGCTTTATGGGAAAAAGCTGAGAACTCTTTTAGGTACAGAGTTATTATCATTGAGGACTAAAAGAAGAAGACTGACCGATCTGGAGAATTAGCCCAGTCCGGAAGGGAAGAGAGGGTATGGAAGAAAACCCTATTCCCAAGGAGAACAGAAGTGTACTCAGAAATACTGAAGATGTACATTGTCATTCCTAGCTGGTAAGAGATAGGAGGACAATGAAGTTTAATACTTCATGGATAGGGAGATCTATAACAAAAATAGAAGCTGTTGACGTCACAGCAGTAATTGTGTGTATAACCGCTCCCACTTACTGAGCTGTATGAGAATAGGCAAGTTGACTGTCTGGACCCCTTAAGAAGGTAAAAGCTTTATAGCAGAGACAGTTAGGGAGATAGTAGGTAATACCTAGTGTTTTATGGACATCTCCCAAAGGGCACATATATATATGGATATACATACATGTCTATATATATGTGCATATATGTCTAAATATGTGTGATATATATATATATATATATAGGGGTATAGATATAGATATAGATGGGCATGGCTTATGCCCATACAGATTACAAAAATATGTATGTATAGGACATATACAGACATGAATATAAGTCTGAGGATACATGTCTGCAACTGAGCTCCACAAAAACATTCACATAGGGAATGTGAGGGGAAAAGATTCATCTAATAATAAGGGGGTGGAAACCACCTGAAGATATATAGAGAATCTATTTCCGTGGTGCAGGAATATATTTCAGTGGATAACCAGTATGGTTGCGTGAAAAACAGAGAATAATAGCAGTCTGGTAAGAGCATGTCAGGAGTACCTGAGGACTCTGACATGTCAAAAGGACAGGAAAACGCATAGACTAAGACACCCGGATGACCCAGCGAAGGGACTCAGGGGTATCATGTACAGTAAAAAAGTATGCGTTGTCCAAGTGGAGTAGAAAAGATAATGCCAAGCTGTAAGGAAAAAAAGGGGTAGGTTCCTGCCAGATTGGGAACTCCTTGGACATTCACGCAGAAAAAGCTTGTTTTCTGTATCACAATAGGAGACAAGAGGGTATAAAGAA
The DNA here is from genome assembly GCA_033557465.1 of Ichthyophis bannanicus. Lineage (NCBI taxonomy): Eukaryota > Metazoa > Chordata > Amphibia > Gymnophiona > Ichthyophiidae > Ichthyophis > Ichthyophis bannanicus. The sequence continues at coordinate 779,414,878 of CM066032.1, read as the reverse complement.
CCGATATAGCCATGGAATGACTATATAAGCTTTTCCTATTATATGGAAAACCCTCAGAGACAAAGTTCCATGCTCTACAGCAAGGGCCCATAGTAGAAAGCTTCTCTGAAGATTGCAGAGAGCATTGTGCAGGAGAATTATGAGAGAAACTGACAGCAGTCAGATGTGGTGCCATATCCTAGGTAAGGATATGGCAAGTAGAAGATAACCTGCAGTGAGTAGCATCATGCAAGATAGTTGAAAGGAACTTGCAAGAAACATTAAAGTAAGCACTGGAACTTCTGCTTGTACAGCAACTGAACAAAAGAGCAGAGGGGATCCCCCTGTATAAAAACAGGGAGAAAAACAGACAGAGGGAGCGGAGATATTCCCGTCCCTGTCTGATGAGTTGTTTAGTGCATTGAAGGATAGCAAAAAGTCTACACTGGAAAGAAAGAGAAGTGCTTCAGTATGGAACCAACTTGAACAGGGGAAACCCTGGGAGAGAGGGGCTTGGAAGGTGACGTACCATATGGTAAGTCAGCTGAAGGAAAAAATGTCCATGTGGGGACAGAAACTATCCTAGGATAATTGTAATCTCCCTTTATAATAAAAAGAAAGGGAGAATTCTGTAACCCATGGACAAAAATATCCTCAGCTTAGCATACTGAAAAGAAAAACCAGTGTAGGGTTTGAAGAATAACTTCTGGTAAGAAGAAGTTAACTGTAGATTGCAACATACAGAAACCTATGGTTGCTGGCAATGATTAGCCTGGTTAGAGTCTGGAGATTTCAGACGAGGATGAGATGTCCCTTGCTTGGGTACATCTGGAGGATGGGCAGAAGAAGGATGAAATTTTCTTTTCCTAGGGAAAGAAGGTTTGGTAGGATATTTCCTACGCCCTGGGGAAAAAGAAGGCTTAGGACGGTTTCCAGAACTAGGAAAGTCAGTGGAGCAATGAGCGACCTGACATAAAGCCTCTTTATTGAAGAGATTTTCTCCAGTACAAGGAGAATTACCCAGTGTATGTTGTGCCCATCTGCTCAAGTCTGAAGCCTGCAGCCAGGCTGTACGACGTGCTCCAATGGCAATAGCAGAGGATCTGCTAACAGACTCAAAAGAGTCTAGAGAAGCACGAGAAAGGAACCAAGAGATATTCCTGCTATGATTGAGAAGCAAGGAATAGTCAGAGGCCTTAGATTCTGACAAAAAAGGAGACAAAAGAGATAATTTCTCTGTGACCTCCTGAAGTGTCAGACTCATATAAAAAATATATGAAATAATTCTTGAAGCCAGCATAGAAGTTTGGAAGGTTTGACGTCCAAAGGCATCAAGTGCTTTAGATGCACGACCTGGCGGATAAGAAGAATGCTTCTTCTTGCTTCTTACCTTCCTCACTGCTGATTCCACTACAATGGAATGATGTGGAAGTTGGTTTTTCTGGAACCCTGGAGAGGGAGGTACCTGATACAGAACGTCAATGGCTGTAGAAGGCAAAGGAACCTTTAAGGGTGATTCCCATATCCTCAGAAGAAGATCCTGTAAAGAATGATGTAAAGGAAGCATTATGTTTTCCTTTTCTGCAGGATCTTGGTCAAGAGAAAATGGTCAAGAGAAAAACCAGGAATAGGAATGGCAAGAAAAGCTGCCATGTCAAGGAGAAACTTCTGAAAAGAAGGATTTCCAATAGGAACTAATCCTGGGCAAGCTGAGGTTGAAGGAGCAGCTTGAGCACCAGAAGATATACTGGACTGGTGCAGAAAAAGAATCCTGCTCGATGGACTGTGATTTTATTTATTATTTATTTATTACAAGTTCTTATATACCGCACTATTCGGCATCAGCGCGGTTTACATTATAACATAAAGACCATAACAACAAGCTGTTTGGTTTACATCGAACAGGAGTACCAACTTGGAGAACCGGGTTAAACTATATACATGAGATATTTACATAGAACAGAATAGAGTCATAGTAATATAAAGCACGGAAGGGTGGTTTCATGAGTGAGTCACTTCTTTTGGTTCAATTGCTGGTAGGGTAGTATTGAAGGAAGAGGTGGTATTTGAGTGCCTTCCTGAACTGTGGTAGGACAGTAATGGCCCTTATGTCGGAGGGTAGAGCGTTCCAGCATTTGGGGGCATATAAACTGAACGCTCTGTTTGAGGTTGTCATGTTGCACTTTGTTGATGCCTTCGAGGTTGTTAGTAGGTTTACGGCTGTTGCTCTTCTGGATCTGTTGGGGGGTACAGTGTGAATCAGATCTGTGAGTGAGGAGGATGAGATACCCTTGATTGCCTTGAATGATAGGACTAGGGTTTTAAAGATGATCCTCCCATGGATGGGGAGCCAGTGAAGCTGTTTAAGAATGGGAGTTACGTGGTCGCTTCTGGATGCTCCGTAGAGGACTCTTGCTGCGGCATTCATGGCCATCTGTAAAGGGCTAAGAGTGGATTGAGGGAGACCTTGTAAGATGGCATTTGCAAAGTCGAAGTGTGGCAGGATTAGCGCTTGGTATATGGTCCGGAAGTCGTCCGGGTCCAACAGGGAGCGTATATGCCTGAGAGAGCGGATTTTGAAGTATACCGCTTTGACTATGTTATTTATGTGATGTTTCATATCCAGACGTTGGTCCAATGTAACTCCAAGGTATCTTATTGTTTCTTTAGTTTGTAGGTCAGCTTCCTTGACACTGACGTGGGTTGGAGGAGTGAAGTTGGGGTCTCTGGCGATGAAAAGCACCTCTGTTTTTTTATGCTGAATGCGTAGGTTTTGTGATTGGAGCCACTCAGAGACCGTATTGAGGCAGTCTACTAGTGGTGCCAGGTCTAATTGAGTTGTAGAGAAAGGCATATATAAGAGAATGTCATCTGCGTATATCAAGCAGTTGACTTTGAATGATCTTATGATGTCGCAGATGGGCTGCATGTATATATTAAATAGTAAGGAAGACAATGAGGAACCTTGAGGCACACCTTGCTTTTGATGGAAGCGTTTTGACTCTTCTGAACCAGACTTCACATATTGCCATCTTCCATCCAGATAAGAGTTACACCATTCCAATGCACTGTTGCAGATACCTTTCTCTTTCAGTCGTCCGAGGAGAATTTCGTGGCTTACAGAGTCGAACGCCGCAGCGATGTCTAAGAAGACGAGTACAAATCCTTGTCGGATGTTGTTAATGCCTGTGATAATGTCGTTGAATAGGTTAGTGAGTAGGGTCTCGACCCCATGATATTCTCTGAACCCATGTTGGCAGTGATCTAGGGGAGCTGTGGTGTCTATATGCTCTTGGATTTGCCGTTGTGCCTCCTTCTCAATTATCTTGGCTAAGAGGGGAATGCTAGCTATAGGCCTATAAGATTCGACCTTTTGCGGGTCTAGCTTGGGGGTTTTCAAAAGTGGCCTAATGGAAGTCTGCTTGAGTGCTGTGGGGAAGTAACCTGTTGTGAATGAGAGGTTCATTAGATTTGTAATAAAGGGGCTGAACACACAACGTAGCTCCTTAATCCAAAAAGCTGGGCATGGGTCCGTTTGTGCAGTGGAGGTGTTGAGAGATACTGACAGTTCTGATTTGAGGCAGTTAGTACTGCATCGTCAGTCCCTGGTATCGATTCCAAACTAGGCATAGAAAGGATCGATGGCACCGATGGAACTGCAGGAATCGACCCCGGTACCGGTATCGGAGATAACGTCATCAAAGCAGTAATCGAGGGCTGCTGAAGCGGTACCGAGGTAACCAGAGAGTCTTGGTAAATATCCTCGGTACTGCGTAGCCGGAAACGATATGGATCGGTTCCAAAACGCGTCGGTACCAAGTCATCTAGACTGGATATCGATTCTAGACTCGGCATCGAAGCAAGCGAGTCTATCGATGCATGTCTAGAAGGTACAGACGTTGGCGGTGGTATCAGCGATGCCGATACCTGAAAGTCAATTGGAATCTCATTGAACGGCACCGAAGGTACCAAGGACGTTCGAAGACGATGCCCGGCGAAGAGAGGAACACTCGACACCGGCACCGATGTCGGGGTATCGGTACCGCTCGAAGTCGGTACCAACCCCGAGCACGGTGAAGATATAGGAAAGTCAATCTGGGTCATATCGATCGGCCCCGAAGGTACCGAGGATTCCAGATGATGATCCCAGGTAAAGAGTGGAACACTCAATACCGATGCCGATACCGGGGTATCGGTACCGCTCGAAGCCGGTACCAACCCCGAGCATGGCTGGGATATAGGAAAGCCAATCTGGGTCGTATCGATTGGCCCCGAAGGTACCGAGGACACCAGATGACGATTCCTGGTGAAGAGTGCAGCACTCGACACCGATGCCGGTGCCGGGTTATCGGTACCGCTCGAAGCGGATACCACCCCCTGGCACGGCTCAGGTATGTTCTGTGAGGGGTGAGCCCCAGGAACAACCTGAAACCCCGTGAATGCTTTGGAGCCCGAAGACTCCCGCCGAGGTTTTATTGCCAATGAGGTCTTGAGGATAAGGCTGGAGCCGTCATCATGCTGGGCATGAGACTTACCCTTCAAGAAATGGCTAGTCTTAACAGACTGTTCGTGGGTTACCTGATCCTGGAGAGAAGAATAAACCGGTGTCCTCACCTTAGGAGGAAAAACGGTATCGAGGGAGACTCGAAAAAGGGAAGGTCTTCTCCCAACCATATAGCCTGAAGTATCAGGGGAAAAACGGTCAGGACTCAGACAGGATAGACACCAAGCATTGGAGTCTAAAAAGAAAACTGAGTTTCCACAGTGAAGGCACTTCTTAGGGAAAGAAGGCTCCATTTTGGAAAGGCCTGGTAGGCCCAAAAAAGTTAAACAAAAAACTGAGGAGAAATATTTCTCTAAGTTTGAAAATAAAATAATAGAGCACCGGCGGTACCGGTATCGGCGGGAAAAACAGCCGCGACCACAAGAAAATAAGGATTTTTAAAGAAAAAAGTTTCTGCGGTGACAGGACGTCGTCCTGTTGGCTCCGCGGAAAAACCAAAACTGAGGAGAGGCAGTGGGAAAGGCGGGAAGTCACTGCGCAGGCGCGAGGGATGCTCCCAAAGGCTTTCTGATTGGATGCTGGGGAGCATTCCCGTGCGGGCTCCGTCGGTACCGATGTACCCATATGTGAAGACTCATTCCTGCTTGTTCCTGGAGATTTGAGGCGACTAATGATAAGGGCTAAGGAGGAGGGTGGTAAGAGTAGATGGTGATAAAAAAAGTGTTAATAGATTGGACTTGATGAAGAAAAAAATAAGACCGCTTGATAATGTTACTAATATAATCATGAAAAGTCAGAGTGGGATCGCCTAGGTAGTTGAGAGTGGTAACCAGGGTAATAAGAGTATCAGAAAGCATAGGGGCAATTGTGAGAGATATGGAACATGGGGATAACCAGAATGCAGCAGTTTTTGAATACTGAGTAATAGATAATTAGCATGCAACCAAGATGCCACAGCAGAGAGGCAGGCATTTAAAGAAGAGAAGTCAGGGGATGTTGGACTAGTGTGGAGAACGAGCAGAATATCATCAGCATAGTAGTAAGCAGAAATACTGACTTGCTGCACAGAGAGTGAAAGGAGCCAGAAAGATATTGAAAAGAAGAGGTGCAAGCACAGAACCCTGGGGAACACCACAGATTAGTGGATGAGAAGTAGTAGTGAGGTAGTTAAAATTAACTACAATGGAGCAGTCAGACAAGAATGGATTAAACCATTTAAGAACAGTCCTGTGAAGATCAATATCCGAGAGATGAGAGAGAAGAATACCATGATCAACCAAATCAAAAGTTGATGTGAGATCCAAAGATACAAGAGAAACATTACCTCTATCGAAAGACTGGTGAACTTCACTAAAAAGAAAAGTGAGAATAGTTTTAGTGTTGTGAGAAGGATTAAAGCTAGATTGTCAGGGTGAAAAGTAGAGGTATTTTCAAGATGGTCTGTGAGTTGAGAGAGGACAAATCTCTCAAGAGCCTTGGACAAGATTGCGAGGTTAGGGACAGGTTTATAATTAGAAGGGGACAAATCAGAGCAGACTTCCAAGGGGATGGCATAGTTCCTGAGAGACGACAATTTAGAAGAATAGAGTGAACTTTGCGTAAAACGGCAAGATAGTCAAGGGACATCCAAGAAGGGGGAACTGGATCAGATGAACAACTGGTTTTGCGCACTGAGCTGTTGAGCTGAGAGAGGGAAGTGAGGGAGGGTAGACTGAAGGAAGACCACCTATGGGTAAAACCTAGAGATTGAAGAGAAGAACATAGAGGGGAGGAGGGCAGAGGTTCAGAAGAGGAGGTAGGGAACTGGGAACCAAGGTCGGTGATCTTATCAGTGAAAAAATTACCAAATTGTTTGGCAGATAGAGCAGAGAGGGGAATCTGAGGGACTGAAGAATGTAGTAAGCGAGAAACAGAAAAAAGCTGTTTAGAGGAGTTTGATGAGGAAGCAATAGCATTATTGAAATAAACTCTCTTAGATGAGGAAAGGGCAGAGCGATAATGGGCATAATGGGAACTGAAAGTGGCCAGGGAGCTGGAAGAATGGGTCTTTCTCCAGTGACACTCTGATTGTCTTAAGTGGGGACAGAGAAGACGGAGACCAGAGTGAAACCAGGGTTGATGGTGCTTTGACCGGTCTGGAATGAAGAGGGACCAAGGAATCTAGCGCAGAAATGAGAAGAACGTTTTAGGTAGAAATATGCTCATCAGTGGAGAGGGCATCGAAAGTATTTGGAAAGATGGTATCAGATGAAGGAAAAGAAGATAAAGTTTCAGGAGTGATTCTATGAGAGTAGGAATGAAGGACAGGATGACAGTTTTGGACTCTGATCATGACCCTAAGAGAATTATGAAAAATGCAGAAGTTCTGATAACCTGGGACATTCACATTCCAACAGATAAGAAATTGGATGTTAGGAAACCAGAGGTAAAGGAGAAAAACACCTGAACAGCAATGATAATAGAGGTGTCTTTTCCAAGCGATTATTCCTCACATATGGGATGACGTCACTGATGGAGACCACGCGGGAACGCTTGACAGCTTCCAAAGGAAGCTTTTGGAAGGTACTCCACACATGCGTGCTGGTTTTCCTTCCCGAAGGAACCATCTTATCTCAGTATGATGACACAGCTTAAGCAAGTCCAAAAAGAAAACAAGTCCACGGGGAGGAGAGAGGGTATTAAAAACAGATTCCTACTGTTCCTGGAGAACATTTGCTACAGGTGAGTAACTAAGCTTTCTCTGGGACCAAGCAGGAAGTCAGTCCTCACACATATGGGATTACCTAGCTAAAGGCTACTGAAAAACTCTGTAGACAGTCCAACCAGAAAAACAACTGAGAAAACAGCAGGAAACGCTGAGGTTCTGAGAGTCAACATCAGCCTCGAGCATCAACCAACAATCAACTCTCCGGTAGCCTGGACAGACAGAAGGGCCGGAGGGAAGGAGATGCATTAATTCCCAAAGAGGTGCCAGAGTATGGCTTGGCCGAAGGTGCTGTCATGCCGGGAATCCCCATCCAAGCAGTAGTGAGCTGCAAAGGTGTGGACGGACAACCACATAGCTGCCCTACAAATTTCCATTTTGGAGAAGGAGCGCGTGAGCCACTGAGGCTGCGATAGCATGAACATTATGCGCTGTGACATGGTGTTCTAAGGTAAGCCCAGCCTAGGCATAAGCAAAAGAGATGCAGTCAATCACCCAGATGGATAGGATGCACTTGAAGCCAGCTACTCCCAAGCCTGTGGGGGTTGTAGAAAACAAAGAGCTGAGAAGAACAACGATGGGGCTTTATCCATTCAAAATAAAAAGTGAATGAGCTCCTATAGTCCAAAGTATGGAGAGAGGCCTCCGCCTTGGAGGCGTGAGGCACTGGGAAAAATGTGGGCATTAGTATGCACTAGTTTAAGTGGAATACTGAAACCACCTTAGGAAGAAACATAGGATGAGTGTGTAGCACCACTCTATTTTTGCAGAACCTGGAATAAGGCAGGTGCACTACGAGCGCCTGCAGCTCACTGATTCTGCGTGCTGAAGTAAGCATTACCAAAAAAGATGACTTTCCAGATGAGGAATTTGAGAGGATAGGTGGCCAGTGGCTCAAAGAGTGCCGAGAACAGCTGTCCCAGGATGACATTGAGATCCCACGCAACCTCTGGTGGTGGTCGAATAGAGAGACGAGAAAGCAGAAGGCCTCGCATAAAGCGTCCTTTGAGTGGATGAGCAGAAAGGGGCCAATCATCAATGTTGTGGTGATATGCTGCAAGACCACTCAGGTGCACCCTGATAGAGATAGACTTCAATCAGCACCGTCTCCACCAAGCAAGTAAAGGGGCTGAGGGCCTGGGTCCCCACAACAGACTGAAAATCTGTGCCACCTGAAGACATATGCCCTCTTGGTGGAATCCTTGCGAGATGCCAGGAGAATGTTCTCGACATCTAAGGGCCAATGGAACTCCGCTAAAGCTATCTGCTCAGCAGCCAAGCTGTGAACGATAAGAAGTGCAGGATGGAGTGTAGTTGGGTGCCATCCTCCTCTGAGAGTGGATCTGGGGGGCACAGTCCAGGGGAACGGGCAGTGGCAGAGACAGCTGTATTAACAAGAGGTACCACAGTGGGGCAATGAGTATTAAGGAGGCCCTGTTCACTTGGACCTTGAAAAGGGTCGGTGGGTAAGTGTAGAGGAGTCCCTCGCTCCAATCCAGGAGGAAGGCACTGGATATCACTCGTCTGGGAGAGGGCATCCTGAAGCAAAACAGCTGTAGCTGGGCATTTTGAGGATATATGAAGAGATCCATGGTGGGGGCGCCCCACAACTGAAAGATCTCGTGGGCCACCTGGGTGCTGAGAGCCCACTCATGCTGTTGCAAGAGCTCTGCTGAGCTTGTCCACTAAGGCATTGTCCTCTCCCAGGATATACACTAACCAGAGAAGCATCTGCTGCTTCAGAGTGAACCTCCAGAGCCAGACTGTCTCCCAACAGAGAAGGTATGAGCCCGTGTCTCCTTGCTTGTTGATGTAGAATATTTCTAACTGGTTTTCCATTTGTATGAGAACAACCTGACTGGCCAGCTGCAACTGGAAGGCCAGCATCGCATTTGCAATGGCTCTGATTTTGAGGACGTTTATCTGGTGAAGGCTTTCTCCCTCTGATTAGAGGCCCTGTGTGCAGAGGCTGCCAAGATGGTCTCCCCAACTGAGCTTGGATACATCTGTCATCACAATTTGTTGGTGCGGGGGCACTTGGAAGGGATGCCCCACTAGAAGATGCACAAACTGCTGCCACCAGGAGAGGGAGTCAAGGAGTAGTGGAGTTACTGGAGTTCATGTGGCCCAAGAGGCGAAGCATCTGGCAAATGGTAATAATCTAGCAGCCCTGAATCTGGTAAGCCAGAAAGACAAGTTGATGGGACCACTGTCGGGAGATATGCTCTGGCCATCAAAGTATTGAGAAGAGCCCCAGTGAACTCTAGATACCGAGCGAGTTGCAGGTGGGACTTTGGGTAGTTGATCACGAAGTTGGATGGTATGCTGTTCAGTCTGGTAAACGTCGTCCAGAGATCCGCCACTTACCAACCAGTCATCCAGGTAAGGGAAGATGAAAATCCCTTGCACGTGGAGAAAGGTGACCACAGCCGCTAGGCACTTTGTGAAAACTCTGGGAGTATAAGCTAGTCCGAAGGGACGAACTCTGTACTGGTAGTGCCTGCTGCTGCTGATGAAGCAGAGGTATTACCAGTGCAGGGGGTGGAATGAGGATGTGGTTGTAGGCATCTTTCAGATCCAAGGAGCACAGCTAATCTCCCTGCTGGAGGTGGGGCAGCAACATTCCAAGGGATACTATCTTCAACTTCCCTTCACAAGGAACTGATATAGACAGGGCCGGCCCGTCCATAGAGCAAGAATGTTTTTTGCACAGGGCCCCGCGTTTCAGGGGGCCCCCCGCAAAGAACATTCTGCTTTTTAAAAAATTAAATAAAAAAAAAAAAAGCTGGCTGCTGCCGCTGCTGCCACAGCATAGAAACATAGAAACATGACGACAGAAAAAGACCACAAGGCCCATCTAGTCTGTCCTTCCATAACAACAACTACAACAGTCCACTTTTTACTTTTAGAGATCCTTTGTGTTGGTCCCATGCTTTTTTGAATTCAGTTACTGTCCTCATCTCCACCACCTCCACTGGGAGACTATTCCACAGATCCACTACTCTTTCCGTAAAGAAATATTTCCGCATATCACTCCTGAATCTATCTCCCTTCACCCTCATCCCATGTCCCCTCGTAGCAGAACTTGCTTTCAATTGAAAGAGGCTCTCTCCCTGAACATTTATGCCACGGAGGTATTTAAACATCTCAATCATATCACCTCTATCCCGCCTTTCCTCTAAGGTGTACATATTAAGATCCTTAAGTCTGTCCTCATATGCTTTATAATGAAGCCCATTAATCATTTTAGTAGCAACCCTCTGCACCGACTCCATCCTGTTCACATCCTTTTGAAGGTGCGGTCTCCAGAATTACACACCATACTCCAAATGAGGTCGCACCAAAGACTTATATAGAGGCATTATCACCTCCTTTTTTCTACTAGCCATTCCTCTCCGTATGCACCCAAGCATCCTTCTAGCTTTTGCCGTCGCCTTTTCTACCTGTTTAGCTACTTTAAGATCATCAGACACAACCACGCCTAGGTCCCGCTCTTCTTTAGTGGACACAAGTACTTCACCTCCTATACTGTATTGCTCCCTTGGATTGCTGCAGCCCAAATGCATGACCTTACATTTTTTAACATTAAATCCCAGCTGCCAAATTCTAGACCATTCTTCAAGCTTAGCTAGATCCCTCCTCATGTTATCTACACCTTCCTGGGTGTCTACTCTATTGCAGATTTTGGTATCATCCGCAAAGAGGCAAACCTTACCCGACAGCCCTTCCGCTATATCACTAACAAAGATGTTAAAAAGAATCAGACCAAGGACAGATCCCTGGGGCACACCACTAGTAACATCCTTCTCCTCAGAGTGAGCTCCATTTACTTGTACTCTTTGTCGCCTCCCACCCAACCAATTTCTAACCCAAGCAGTAACTTTAGGGTCCATCCCTAGGGTGCTCAGTTTGTTTATAAGTCGCATGTGAGGAACAGTGTCAAAGGCTTTACTGAAATCTAAATACACCACATCTAGAGCTCTCCCTCGGTCCAACTCCCTGGTCACCCAGTCAAAGAAATCAATCAGATTTGTCTGACAAGACCTGCCTCTGGTGAATCCATGCTGCCTCGGATCCTGTAATCCGCCAGACTCCAGAAACCTCACTATTTTCTCTTTCAGCAGCGTTTCCAATAATTTACTCACCACTGAAGTTAAACTAACCGGCCTGTAGTTTTCAACCACATCCTTACTTCCGCTTTTGTGTAAAGGCACCACATGAGCCTCTCTCCAGTCCTTTGGCACCACTCCTGACTCCAACGAGGCATTGAAAAGGTCAGTCAGTGGAGTTGCTAGAACGTCCCCAAGTTCCCTCAGTATTCTAGGGTGTATCCCATCCGGTCCCATCGCTTTGTCTACTTTAAGTTGAGCTAGTTTCACACGAACACAGTCTTCTGAAAATTGTTCAAGATGTCCCTCGCTTCTGTTCCTATTTGTGGGTGTTTTCTGAGGTCCTGCTCCTGGTTCTTCATCTGTGAACACAGAACAAAAATATTTGTTAAGCAATTCCGCTTTATCCTTATCAGCTTCTACATATTCCCCCCCTGCACCCTTGAGTCTGACAATACCACTTTTGCCCTTCCTCTTCTCACTAATATATCTGAAAAATGTCTTATCCCCCCATTTTATTGCATTGGCTATTTCCTCCTCCTTTTGAATCTTTGCCTTCTTGACTACTTTGCTAGCTTCTCTAAGTTTTTCCAAATACAGATGCCTGTCTTCCTCTCTCTGTGATCTCTTGTATTTCATGAAGGCCTCCCTCTTTTTCTTCACTTTTTCAGCTACTTCCTTCGAAAACCATAGCGGTCTCCTGTTCCTTTTGCCTTTATTTACCATTTTAACAAAAAGGTTAGTTGCCTTTAAAATACCCCCTTTCAGTTTTGCCCACTGTTTTTCTACATCCCCCAGCTGTTCCCATCCCACTAACGACTCCCTGAGGTATTGGCCCATCTTTGCAAAGTTAGTCTTCCTAAAGTCTAAGATCTTCACCTTGGAATGGATTCTAACAGCCCTAGTCCTAATACTGAACCACACCATCTGGTGATCACTGGATGCAAAATGATCTCCCACTACAACATCAGAAACACTTTCACCATTGGTAAGCACCAAGTCCAGTATGGTCCCTTCACGTGTGGGGTCTGTTACCAATTGCCTGAATAGTTCTCCCTGTAGAGAATCCAGGATCTCCTTACTTCTAGATGATACTGCAGCAGGAATGTGCCAATCAACATCTGGCATATTGAAATCTCCTAGCAGTAGCACTTCCCCTTTCCTAGCAATGCTGCATATGTCTTCAATTAACTCTCTGTCCACCTCTTCCTCTTGTGAGGGAGGTCTGTATAGCACACCAATGCAAATAGATTTCTCTTTCCCTCTTTCTAGTTTAACCCACAATGCCTCCTCTCTCCCTTTTAAGCTCTGTAATTCCAAAGCTTTAATAGTAGTTTTTACATATAGTGCCACTCCTCCTCCCCTTCTTCCTACCCTGTCCTCTCTGAATAAAGTATAGCCAGGTATAGTTACATCCCAGTCATGGTTTTCTGTGAACCATGTTTCTGTAACTGCCACCAAATCCAAGTCAGCCACTCCCACCAAAGCTTCAACTTCAGGGATCTTATTTCCCATGCTACGGGCATTAATACACACTGCTTTCCATATATTACCCCTGTTACCCATTTCCATAAAGGTATTTAATGTATCACCTACCTGGGGGCTTTCACTTACCTGGGGGCTTTCTTCACCCATCCCCAACGAATCTAGTTTAAAGCCCTCTTCAGTAGATTAGCCAGTCTACTACCAAAGATGCGTTGACCTTTCTTGGACAGATGGATGCCATCTCTGCTCTGCAACCCTTGGAAGAGCATCCCATGGTCTAGGAAACCAAAACGCTCTTGAAGACACCATCCACGCAGCCATGCATTCATCTCCAGGATGCGAGCCTCTCTGCCTTGGCCTTTACCCTCAACAGGGAGGATTGAAGAGAACACCACCTGTGCACCTACCTGCTTCACCCTCTGTCCCAGAGCCATGAAGTCACTTTTGATACGTTCCGAGGTATACCTGGCAGTATCATTTGTTCCAACATGGATTAGCAACATTGGGTAATAGTCAGTGGGCTTGATGAGTCTCGGCAAACTCTCCGTAACATCTTGGATTTTGGCACCAGGCAGACAGCATACCTCTCTGGACATCAAGTCTGGTCGGCAGATGGACGCCTCAGTACCCCTCAGAAGAGAGTCTCCAACCACCACTACCCTTCGTTTCCTTCTGGTCACTGATTCCGCAACTATGGGGTACTTGAACTCTGGTTCTTCCCTTTCCAGGGATGCTTTCACCTCCTCCACTTCCAGGGCTGCATAATGGTTCTTCAATTCAAGGGCTGGAGAAGTTGGATTGGTGATTTTGCAAGCTCTGGTGACTTTTGTCCAACCATCGACATTCTGTTGGCACCCATCTTCTCCTGTGCTGGAGAGCCTGGTTGCTGCAAGAAGCATCTCATCAATGTACTTCTCACTGTCTTGAATGCTCCTCAGCCTCGCCACCTCCTCCTCTCCGAGTTCCTCCACTTGTTTCCTCAGAGCTTCAGCATGCAGGCACCCTGCACATGGAACCGGTTCTTCAACTGGCATTAGGACCTCTGTCTGGACCGAGGCAGAAGCTGTAACGGGGGCAACAGCTTTAGCAATACGATTTTTCCCAGCCATTGTTCTGTTTGTGGAGCTTAGGTATCTGTTAAAGCAAAAGAGAGAGATCTACCAAGTACCAGCTGGTTTCGCAGCAGTCCTTTCAGAGAAAAAGCAGTTAAATCTCTTTAATTGTATTCAATTGTATTCAGCAGCGGCAGAATGGAGTGTCCCGCGGGGCCCCCTCTGCCCGGCTTTCAGATTCGCGAAGGGAGAGTGTCTCCCTCGCGTCTCTGTTAAGCCTGCAGGGGCAGATGGGAAATTTCCCATCTGCCCCTGCAGGCTTAAGAGAGACGCGAGGGAGACACTCTCCCTTCACGAATCTGAAAGCCGGGCAGAGGGGGCCCCGCGGGACACTCCATTCTGCTGCTGCCGCGGCGAAACAGCAGCAGCAGCAGCCAGCTGCTTTTTTTTTTTTAATTTTCCTGAGCCGATGTGGGGGGGTTAGGACTGGTAATGGGCTATGGGGGGCTAGGACTCGAAATGGGCTGATGGGGGGGTTAAGACTGGAGGTGGGCTGATGGGGTAAGGACTGGTAGTGGGCTGTGAGCTGTTGGGGGAGGGGTTAGGACTGGTAATGGGCTATGGGGGGCTAGGCAAGAAATGGGCTGATGGGGAGGGGTTAGGACTTGAGGTGGGCTGTTGGGGGGGGTTAGGACTGGTAATGGGCTATGGGGGGGGCTAGGACAGGAAATGGGCTGATGTGGAGGAGTTAGGACTTGAGGTGGGCTGATGGGGTTAAGACTGGTAATGGGCTGTAGGCTGATGGGGGGGGTTAGGACTGGTAATGGGCTATGGGGGGGTTAAGACTGGTAATGGGCTGTGGGCTGATGGGGCCTGCATGGAAATGGGGTGATGGGGGGTTAGGACTGGTAATGGGATATGGGGGGATAGGACAGGTAATGGGCTATGGGGGGGGGGGGCTAGGACAGGAAATGGGCTGATGGGGAGGGGTTAGGACTTGAGGTGGGCTGATGGGGTTAGGACTGGTAATGGGCTGTGGGCTGTTGGGGGGGGTTAGGACTGGTAATGGGCTGATGGGGGTTAGGACTGGTACTGGGCTATGGGGGGCTAGGACAGGAAATGGGCTGATGGGAAGGGGTTAGGACTTGAGGTGGGCTGATGGGGTTAGGACTGGTAATGGGCTGTGGGCTGTTGGGGGGGGTTAGGACTGGCAATGGGCTATGGGGGGCTGACTGGAAATGGGCTGATGGGTTTAGGACTGGAAGTGGGCTGATGGGGGGTTAGGACTGGTAATGGGTTATAGGGGGGCTTAAACTGAAAATGGGGCGATGTGGGGTTAGGACTGGAAGTGGGTTGATGGGGGGTTAGGACTGGTAATGGGTTGGGGGTTGCTAGGACTGGAAATGGGCTGAGTGGAAGGGGAGGCTTGAACTGCAAATAGCTGATGGGGAGGGGACTTGGAATGGAAATGGGCTGTGAGGGAAGGGAGTTAGGATTGGAAATGGGCTGATGGAGCAGCTAGGATAGGACTGGAAATGGGCTGATGGAGCAGCTAGGATAGGACTGGAAATGGGCTGTTGGGGGGAGCTAAGATTGGAAATGGGCTGTGGTGGGGGCTTAGATTGAAATGGATTCATGGGGGGGGCTTGGACTGGAATTGGGCTGAGTGGAGGGGAGCTAGGATTTGACATGGGCTGATGGTGGGGCTAGGAAATGACTAGAAATGGGCTGATGGGGGGCTAGGATTGGAAATGAGCTGATGAAGGGACTCGGACTGGAAATGGGCTGATGGGGGGCTAGGACTGGAAATGGGCTGATGCAGGGACTAGAAGGGAATGGATGCTGGGTGAGGCTGGAACTAGAAGGGAGCTGATGTTGGGGGAGGATTAGAATGGGATGGGGCTGCGAGAGTAAAATGGAGAGGGGAAAAATATTTTGTGTGGGAGGGATGAAAAATCTACAATTGGCCGGGTATTGGGAGAGTAAGTGGGGATTGAGGATGGAGGGGTACAATTTGAGTGGATGAAATAGGAATGAGGGAAGAGCAAAAGGAGAAAGATTTGTATGTTAAAGCAGATGTAGAGAGAGAGAATGGAAAAAAAACTAGAAGAGAGAAGAAAGGACAAATGGACAGCAGACGATGGAGAGTTAGCAGAAAACATGAAGAAACCAGAAGAAAGTGGCTGGAGCAATTGCAACTGAAAAAAATGCACAAAAGGTAGAAAGATATCTCTTTATTTTGAATTTATTAACTGGAATATGAAAGCTCTGGGAAATGTGCATCATTAAACGTCTGCGCTTTGTTTGGTACAAGAGGAAATTAATTTAAAGTTTTATTTCTACAGTGTTGTTGTACATTCCAAGTTTGGCTTTTGGAGTTCCCAGTTTAATTATTGCCTTCCTGTTTCTAAATTGTGATTCCTTGTTTGGTGATGGTCTATGTTCTGCATGTGTAACTCAGCTGAGGTATTCTGTTTATGTAATTCCTATTTGACATTGCCACTTGTTCTCTTTCCCCAGTATTCTCTGAAATGTATTGGTTTAATATTTGCAGTGCTACCTTTTGATAGGTAGGGTATGGTGCTTTGTGAGTCCTGGTAATGCTGTCAGGATACGGTGGGTTTGCTATGGGTTCTAAATGGGCAGTGTTTGTAGTAGTTCCTAATGTGCCTGGCGGTTGGCACTGGATTATAGTAATGTAGAAATCTTTTAGTCTTTCTTTATCCATACACTCATTAAGAGACATGTTTACTAAAAGTTAGTGTATGGTAACATTATGCAAATATTTATGCAAATAAGGCCACTTATGCAAATGAGGCCCCACACCGAGTCTCCACACATGGCCCCGCACCCCCCTTGGGCCGCCCCTGGATATAGATTGCAAAGATCCAGAATGGGTCGGAAGCTGCCTGTCTTTTTGGGGACCAGGAAGTATTGGCTGTAGAACCTTCTTCCTGTCTGAGACAGCGGAATCAGTTCCACCGTCCTGACTTCCAAAAGGTTGGCTACTTCCAGTCTGAGAAGTTTCCGATGGTGAGGTTCCAGAGAGCACTCCCCTGGAAAGAACAGAAAGGCAGTCTGCTCGAATTGTAGGAGGTAACCCTTCTTTACCATTTGTAATGCCCATGTGTCAGTGGTAATGATGGGCCAACAGTGGGCAAAGAACTGGAGATGCCCCCCAATGTGCAATAGAGCTGGGCCTGAAAGGGGAGGAAAGGCCATGGTCTAGGAGTCAAAATCCCCCTCCTCCAGGCTGCAGATGAGGATCTGGTTGGAGTTTTGGGGTCTTAGGCTTACGCTGCTGTCTTTGGCCTTGGTCCTTGGCCTGCTGCCCCTGTGGGGACACCTGGTAGGAGTGGCACAGGGGGCATACACTGTAGACATTTTTCTTCTTCGGGTAGAAGGATTTTTCCCCTGAAGCCTTCCGACGGGAAAGGTCAGCAGTCTTCCTGGAGAGCATGGTCATGGCGTGTTGTTCCGTTTCCAACTCAGCAGCCTTCTCCATCATGGGTTTGCCAAAGAGGTTCTCTCCCTGACATGAGACATCAGCCAATTTGTCCTGAGCCAATTGCTCCAGGTCCAAAGACTGTAGCTACGCCAGTTGGCAGGCACCAATGCCCACCACAGCCACTCTAGCCACGGACTTGAAGCTGTCATAGGCTGCCTGAATCACAATTTCAGAGCATTCCTTGGTTTTACTGACCAGGCTCCGGAGGTGCTCGAGATACTCACTAGAAAGCCCAGCTGAGAACCCATCAAGCTCCCCCTGCCAGGTCTCTCAAGTACATGCCCATGTACAGCTGATATGCCTGTATATGGGCCACAAGCATCGAGCCCTGATAACACTTCCTGTCAAAGTCATTCATGGTGCGGGCCTCCCAACCCGGGAGCACCAAGGAGTGCATCTTAATGCTCTTGATGCGGCGCATGGCTGACTCCACCAACATGGAGATATGAGGCAGTTGTGTTATTTCAAAGCCCAGGCTTTTGTGGACTCTATACATGGAAACAAACTGCTTGCTCACCATAGGCACCATAAGCAGGATCCTCCCACATCCTCAGGAGCTGCTCCAGAATGGGGTGGGCTGGGACTGTGATGGCCTCCTTTGGCAGGGTGGGATACTGGAGGATCTCAAGCTCCTCTGCTTAAAGCTCCTCCTCTGCCTACAGGGTAAAAGGCAAGGTCTTTCCCAGGTCCCTCACAAACTTCAGGAAGGAAGAATCCTCGGGAGGGGACCTTTGACGCTCTGGAGGAGGGGAGGGATCCGAGGGCACATCTCAGTGCTTCGCCGTCTCCGGAGACTCATCCCCAGTTGGAGTCCAAGTCACTGAGGAACTCAAAGAACCGACAGGATCGAGGGCTCCATCAATTGACAGGAAGGAGTCCTTGGTTCCCGGTGTTTGGAACTGGAGGCACCAGAGGAGACTGGCTGCACCGATCGGGATCTGTCTCGAGATTCAGAGGAAACTGCAAAGGTTTTGAGGATCGGTTGCACCTCAGCCGGCAAGGCCTCCTACATGGATGGAGTCATCACTGGCACAGAGGAACTGGAGTTACCCGGTCCTTGGAGGGGGGTGTTGTCCCATGAAGGCAGTCAGGTTGCGCTCGAGAGCTAGCATCTGCTCCACCAGGAGGGTGGGCTCCACAGTCGCCAGTGTCGGCACTGGCACCGACGAAGTCAATACCGGCTCCTTTGGCGCAGACTCCATGAGTGTTATAGCCTCAGGAACCCTGCGTTGGACTTCCAAGGTCTCGGGAGGCAACTCCTCCAGCTGGGGCAGCTTTGAAGGCCACTCTTGGCCTTTGCCCTTGGAATTGTGTCAAGGGCTCTAATGCCAATGACTAGGGGTTTTACCTCTGGTATCGGCATAACCCCTCGACATCGACTCAGACGGAGTCAATTTCTTCCAGAGCACTACTCATCGAAGGAGAGCCATCAGTCCGATGCCCCGCGACCTCGAGGCTCGGAGGTCACTCAGTCCCCCTTTCATAGCTGATGAGTTAAATGGGGCCTTCAAGGGTGTCAAAGCAGAGGTCGATGCTGGGGATGATATTGAGGCCTTGGAACCAAATTATTCCCACTGCTTTTCTCGTCTTGAGCCCCTTTCATGTCATCAGGAAGCAGAGAGGGCAAATAGAAGGTTCATGGTCCGCCCCGAGACATTGAAGGTACGAGCCGTGTCGGTCGATGATCGAGATGGTCCAACCACACTGAGTGCACATTTTAAAGCCACTGGTTGGATATGACATGTTTGGGATGACTGCTTCTGTCAAGTCAAAGGATTCCAATGTCCACACCATCCAGGGGGGTGCAAGAAAAAAACCTTTGCACCGAAAAAAAAAAAAAAAGACACGATGAAAAAAATGCAGCAATGAGATCAGACAAAGGCAGGAAGGGCAACGCGAATCAAGATAGAACAGCTGAAACAGACAGCAAGAGACTAACTTATCTATAGGATTCAGACAGCTGTCTGAAGGACTCCGTGGTAAAAGAAGACTGAGGTAAGATGGCTCCTTCGGGCACAAAGACCCACATGCATGCATGGATGATACTCCAAAAGCTTCCTTTGGAAGCTGAGAAGTGTTCCCACGCAGGCTCAGTCAGTGACATCACCCATATGTGAGGAAAGACTTCCTGCTTTGTCCCAGAGAACTCCATCGTGTAGAAATTGAGTGTAAGGAGGGTAGTGAACCAGTACTTCTAACTCACTGATCTGTCTGGCCGAGGTAATAGCCACCAGAAATACTGTCTTCCTTCTGAGATCAAGCTCATGGGTTTGAAGGGCGGTCAGCGTAGTTACTCACCTGTAACAGGTGTTCTCCAGGAGCAGCAGGAATCAGTCCTCACATATGGGTGACGTCGGCGCCGAGGGAGCCCTCGCGGAGCAATTTTCCCCAGCTTTCAAAGAAAGCCTTTGGGAATTGCAGCGCGCATGCGCGGTCTCCTTCCCGCCCAAGGGTGCCATCTTAGCCAGTCTGATGACATAGCTAAAAGACAGCATAAAAATTTGCAAAAAACTTAAGCAGATGATTGCAACTCCAAGGGGAGGAGGGAGGGTTGTGAGGACTGATTCCTGCTGCTCCTGGAGAACACCTGTTACAGGTGAGTAACTACGCTTTCTCCAGGACCAAGAAGGAAGTCAGTCCTCACATATGGGACTCCCAAGCTTAAGGCTACCGGAGACCCTAAGCACAAAAATGAGCCCCCTCTATCTGAGCGGCACAGAAGGAAGGAATCTTCACTGAATTATTACCCACCGGTAGCCCACATCCGGGATGGAGGGTAGGAGTTGCTCAAACCTCGAAGAGATTTCGGAGGACTGCCTGTCCGAAAGCACTGTCCCTGCGGGACTCCCTCTCGAGACAGTAATGGACCGCAAAAGTCTGGCTCGAAGACCAAGTAGCGGCCCGGCAGATGTCTGCCAGCGGAACAGAGCGGAGGTAAGCCACTGACGTAGCCTTCGCCCGAACACAATGAGCCGTGACTCGACTTTCTAACAAGAGTCCGGCTGCCCCATAAGCCCAAGCGATACAGTCAGCAACCCAGATGGACAGAGTACGCTTGGAGACCGGGAGCCCCAATTTATTGGGGTCAAACGACACAAAAAGCTGAGCAGCTTTACGGTGCTCCCTCGTACGGTCAAGGTAGAAGTTCAATGCCCTTCTACAGTCCAGGGTATGCAGGACCATTTCAGCTCGGCTGGAGTGTGGCCTGGGAAAGAAGGTCGGAAGTACCACCTCCTGATTGATGTGAAAAGGGGAGACCACTTTTGGAAGAAACTTTGGGTGAGTCCGTAGGACTACCCTATTTTTGTAGAAACGAGTGTAATGGGATCAGACACGAGGGCCTGCAATTCACTTACGCGTCTAGCGGAAGTGAGGGCTATCAGGAATAAAGTTTTCCAAGAAAGAAAACGGAGAGAACAGGTAGCCATAGGTTCAAAAGGCGGACAGGTGATCCGCTGTAACACCACATTCAGATCCCAGTCAGGGGCTGGCGGGCGCAGAGGTGGTTTAAGTAGAAGGAGACCTCGGAGAAACCTCGCTACGAGAGGGTCGCTGGAAAGAGGTCTGCCGTCCACCGGCACATGATGTGCTGAAAGAGCACTGAGGTGAACTTTGACGGAGTTGGACTTAAGTCCCAGATTAGAGAGGTAGAGCAGGTACTGCAAGATCACCGACACCGAGCAGGAGAAGGGATCATGAGACTGCTGGGTGCACCAAACGGCAAAGCGACGCCATTTAAGGGCGTAGCATTTTCGGGTAGAAGGTCGCCGAGAAGCTAGGACGACCTCTTCCACCTCCGCCGGCAGGAGAAGGGGAGCAAGGACTACCCTCTCAGCAGCCAGGCCATTAGATTGAGAGATCTGAGGTTGGGGTGTAGCAGAGATCCCTGATCCTGAGTGAGGAGATCCGGTTGAAATCCCAGAGGGAAGGGATCCTCTACTGCTAATTGCAGCAGGAGTGGAAACCACGGCTGTCTGGGCCAGCGAGGGGCCACCAGGATCATGGAAGCTTTGTCCCGGAGAACCTTGAAAAGAGTTCGAGAGACTAGCGGGATGGGAGGAAAAGCATACAGCAGGCCCTCCGACCATGAGAGTAGAAAAGCATCTGCCGCAACTCGAAGGGGATGTGGCTGACGAGAGCAGAAGCGAGGAAGTTGCCGGTTGAGAGGACTGGCAAAGAGATCCATCGTGGGGAGGCCCCACTTTAGAAAGAGCTTCTGAACTATCAAGGGATCCAGGCGCCACTCGTGCGGCTGGAGGATCCTGCTGAGTTTGTCCGCCAGGCAATTTTCTTGGCCTGGGAGATAGACAGCTTTGAGAAGAATGTCGTGATTGACGGCCCAAGAGCAGAGCCTCTGAGCTTCTCGGCAGAGAAGGAAGGAGCCCGTGCCCCCCTGCTTGTTCACGTAGAACATGGCCACTTGATTGTCCGTCTGGACAAGGACGGACTGGTGAGAAGTCAGGTGGGAGAAAGCCTTGAGAGCCAGACGGATTGCTCTGAGCTCCAGGAAGTTGATCTGCTGAGCAGACTTCCACGCGGTCCAGAGACCCTGAGTACATGCCCCTTGGCAATGTGCTCCCCAACCCAGGAGGGACGCATCTGTCGTCAGCACTTGAGCCGGCTGAGGTGACTGAAAAGGCATGCCGAGTACCAGGTTCGGCCGATGAAGCCACCACTGGAGAGAAGAGGCCAGCGGCCTGGAGACGCGCACTAAGTCGGCTAGGCCGCCCGTGGCTTGTTGCCACTGCTTGCGAAGGCACCACTGAGCAGGCCGCATATTCAGGCGGGCATTGGGGATCACATGGACGGTGGAAGCCATATGGCCGAGTAATCTCAGGAAGCGCCTGGCGGAGACCAGGGACTGGCTGCGAAAACGGCCGGCCAGGTCCATGAGCCGTTGAGCCCTGTCGAGAGGCAGGAAAGCTCGCGCCTGAGGAGTGTGCAGCCTTGCGCCGATGAATTCGAGATCCTGTGAGGGGAGCAAAGTGGACTTTGCGAAGTTTATGACAAAGCCCAAGTACTGCAGAAGAGTCACCGTGCGGTGTGTGGCGTTGGTGACCGCCGGAGCGGACGCTGCTCTGATGAGCCAGTCGTCGAGGTACGGACAAACATAGAGGCCGTGAAGCCGGAGATGGGCCGCCACCACTGCGAGACATTTTGTGAAGACTCGCGGTGCGGAGGACAGGCCAAAGGGCAGTACCCTGTACTGGTAATGATTTCCTGCCACCACAAACCTTAGGTATTGGCGGTGGCTTGGGTGGATGAGGATGTGCGTGTAGGCATCCTTTAGATCCAAGGAGCATAGCCAATCGCCCTGCTGGAGGTAGGGCAGAAGGATTCCAAGGGTAAGCATTTTGAACTTTTCCCGCACGAGGAACTTGTTGAGGTTGCGCAAGTCCAGGATGGGTCTGAGGCCTCCCGTTCTTTTTGGTATTAGAAAATACCTGGAATAAAAGCCTTGACCTCTCAGGTGGTGGGGCACCGGTTCCACAGCCTGTTCCTGAAGAAGACTTGCTAACTCCTGAAGGAGTAAGTCCCTGTGCAGAGGGAGTCGTGGAGGTTCTCCCGGGAAATAGGAGGGAGGGACCTGGTGGAAGTGGAGAAGATAGCCTTCTCTGACGACTTGAAGCACCCAGGCATCTGAAGTGATGTTGGACCACCTGTGGGCGAAGTGAACCAGCCGGCCTCCGGTGCTGGGAGGAGCCAGCGGAGGGGGAGAGGCTATGCTGATGAAGTCAAAAAACCCCACCCTGCTGAGCAGGGGCTGGTGGTGCAGGCTTGGGGGTTTGCTGCCTACGGGACCCGTTACCCCGTCCCTTGGCCTGCTGGCCCTGTTGGGGAGCTGCGGAGGCCTGATATTGAGGGTAGTGTTTATAGGCAGCCGCCTTTCTCGGGTAAAAGGACTTCTTTCCCGAGCCCTTCTTCTTTTGTGAAGGGGCGGAGGTCTTTCTAGAAAGCCTAGTCCTGGTGAGAGTCTCCGTCTCGATCTGTGCAGCCTTTTCCGCCATGGGTTTGCCAAAGAGGTTCTCACCTCGGCAGGGGACATCGACCAACTTGTCCTGCACCCAGGGTTCAAGGTCAGACGACTGAAGCCAAGCCTGTCGGCGGGCACCGATGCCGGCTGCGGCCACTCGAGCCGATGCTTCAAAGCCATCATAGGCTGCTCGGGACATGAATTTGGAGCACTCCCGAATACCAGTTGTCAAGGCCAGGAACCTCCGCAAAGGTTCCTCGGACAATCCAGCGGAGAATCCGGCTAGCTCTTTAGCCAGGTCTCGGAGATACATGCCCATGTAGAGCTGGTAGGTCTGGACACGACAAGCAAGCATAGAGCCCTGGAAACACTTCTTACCAAGGCCATCCAGGTTACGGGCTTCCCTGCCAGGGGGCACCTAGGAGTGCATCTTTTGGCTCTTAAGCCTATGCATGGCCGATTCCACTACCATGGAATGGTGTGGTAGCTGTGCTTTTTGGAAGCCAGGGCTCTTGCGGACTCGATAGATGGAATCGACCCGCTTGCTTAAGACCGGCGAGGAGGCCGGACTCTCCCACATGCGGAAGAGTAGCCGTTCCAGCATGGGAGGAACCGGTACAGTAAAGTGTTCCCTGGCGGGAGAGTCATACTGGAGGGCGTCGAGCTCTTCGGCTCGAGGCTCCTCCTCGGGATCCGCAGGGAAGGCCAAAGCCTTGGCCATGTCCCTGACGAAGTCCGAGAACCGGGCATCCTCCGGGGGGGACTGCTTCCGAGGTTCGGACTCAGGCGAGTCCGAGGGGACACACCGAGTCCGAAAGGAATCAGGTGACTCTTCCTCTTCAGACTCCCAGACCGACTCCGAGGAGGAATCGGAGGGGTCGGCTCGGGCGGGCGCAGACGTCGGCCGCCCCGACACCGAGGGAGTCGGCGTCGACGACCTCGGTCCCGAACGGGAGGCCGAGGGTGACCTCGACCGAGGATCGACTCGAGTTCGCATGGACTCGAGGATCGGCTCGGTCTCCGGGGTCGACTTAGACGTCGACGTCCCGGCGGTCGGGGCAGCGGCGCCAGCGAGGCTAGCGATCAGTGCCCGCTGCTGGTCCATGAAGGCAGACAGTCTGCTCTCCAAGGCCGTCAACCTGAGTCCGACCTCAGGTGACCCAGCAGCCCCCGACTCGGGCCCCGACGGCGTCGGGCCCGACGTCGGCAGTCTCGGAGGCGAGTCCAGGAGGACTACAGGACTTACCCGAGCAGGCAACTCCGACTCCAGGCGAGGTCGCTTCGGGAAGTGCTCCTTCTCCAAAGACCCGGGACGGCTATCGGGGCTATGCGACCTGGCCCTCGCGGGGCCAGGAGCGTCCACCGACGCCGCCCTCGCGGGTTTCACCTTCCGTCGATGGTCCCCGGAGGGAGAACCCCTGTCGGAGGAGCTTCGGCGATGTTCAGAGCTGGAACCTCTGGACGCCGAGGCCTCCGACGAGGTCCGGGTACGGCTGGGATCAGCGAAGATTCTATCCCGCTGGTGCCGCCGACTTCTCAAGGCTTTGGAGGACATTTTGCCACAGGCCCCACAGATCATTTCTTCATGATCCGGGCCCAGGCAGCGGAGGCAATTATCGTGTGTGTCAGTGAGTGACATATTCCTGTCACACTGACCACACCGCTTGAAACCACTGGCAGCCATCGGGGGAAAAAGGGCCCCGGCAAGGTCAAAGGACCGGGCTGCCAGTGAAAAAACCGAAAACGAAACTGAGTAAAATCAGAAAAACCGAAAAATAAGAGGAGGACTCGTGACGGTGTCGCGAGTCCGGGCAGGAAAAAGACCGGCGTCGAACCGAAGGAAAAAAGAGAAATATATAATCAAAATCAACTTTTTTGCGGGGACACGACGGGTACGTCTGTAGGGCTCCGCGGAAAAAAGAAGACTGGCTAAGATGGCACCCTTGGGCGGGAAGGAGACCGCGCATGCGCGCTGCAATTCCCAAAGGCTTTCTTTGAAAGCTGGGGAAAATTGCTCCGCGAGGGCTCCGTCGGCGCCGACGTCACCCATATGTGAGGACTGACTTCCTGCTTGGTCCTGGAGAATCATGAGCTCTGCGAGAAAATAAGGTCCCATGCTTATGTGAGCAGTGTGACCGACAGCTTTATGTTCATAAGCCATGAATCTGGACACCACAGGATGGCCAGAGATTGGTTTGCCTGCTATTGGTCTATGGCAGGTCACTACTGCAGAGAGGTGGTAATGAACAGAGGTGATTTGGAGACCAGAGCTGGATAGATGTAGAAGGTATGTCAAAATGTCTTCTACAACAGACTGGCTAACCAACTGAAGAGGGCTTTTTTAAATTGATTTATAAAGTTTTCCAAGAATATAAACAAGTATATAAACCTTGTGTGGAAATTAGCATAAAAGAAATACTCAAACACAAAAATAATATAAAGGAAACTAAAAGGCTACACAGACCAGCAGTAGAGGAAAATGTTCTAGCACAACTACAAGCTATATAGGTATCAGGAAAAGGACACTGTGAAAAAAAAATGGACTAGCTATGTGATCACCCATAAATTAACCCTTGACCAAGGAGGCTATAGGAGAAGATAACATTCCAGGAGGTTATGTAACCAAAAAAAGCTGTTAACTGCTAAGGATCCACAAAATTATATCTTACACCCTTATACTTGAGAACACATTTATAGGGAAAGTTTAACCAAAATTAGGCATCCAACTAGAGGACTTTAGGCCTCATCAGGAGTAACGGTCTCCAACGTTTCTGCATTTCTCTAGAAACATCGGGAAACACATTAATTTTTACTACCCATAAACAGTTCTAATCTACGAAAAAACAAACATAAAATCTAATCATGATCAGATTCTAGTACGCAATCAACTATTAGAATAGCTCACTGAATCTCCAAATCTCTGGAAGTTTCCAAAACATTCAATGGGTCAATTGAATCTAAAGAATTTTGATAAATGTCTCCACCTAAATCAATTGAGGCAATCTTTTTAGCAGAAGGTAGGAAATAATCTCTAGAAATAGGTAGACCATCCAGTGTCAAGAATTTTCAGTATCTCCACAAAATATCTTTAACTGCATCTAAAGGAGGAATCAATTCCAGTTTGGGAAAATTAATAAACCGCAAAGTATGCTTTCGTTGAATATTCTCTATGGCTTTCAGCTTGTTATGTAGAGAAAGACTCTCTTTCCTTATAACAAAGTTTTCATCTTGCAATTTATCCACTTATTGCTGAAAGACTACTAATTTGCTATCAAAAGCATTACATTTTTCCTCTAAATTGTCCATCTGCACAGACAAACTAGCAAGCAACTGAAACAGTTGTTCATTTTGACTACACAAATCTTTTTCTAAAGAGGCAACAGCCTCCCAGACACTGTCCAAAGACATCACTGCAGGCTTAGAAGTGTAGGCTGAAAAGCTTGAAGATTTATCTGAACAGAAGATGATTGCTGAAGGCCTTTCCCTCCTGGCTCACTGTACAACTTGTGCCTGCACTGAACTTCATCTCCCTGAGACCTGGCACCAATGCATTCCATATGTGGCCGTCTGGCGGAGGGCCCCTCCTTCTCCTGCAGCGATAGTTTAGCAGGAAGTTGCAACTCTGGGCTTGCAGTGGAATCAAAGTCCGGGGGGAAGCAGGCAAACATTCCACTTTACACTCCAAGGATTCCACTGGCGTAACGCTAGCCGAGAATGCTGCAGGCTTCAGGTGTCAATCCTATCGGTCCATGTTTTACCTGACCCTTAGCTGCGGGGAAGCTTCCGGATTTCAGTTTGCGTTTTGTCAGAGCAGGTAAACAAATAAAGGAAAGATCGGAGCCAATACACTGCAGCCTCTCACACTGCCATCATCTTAGGACATGCCCCCGAGGACTTTAAACTAGATTAGTTGAGAATAGGTGAAGAAAGCCTCCAGGTAAATAAAAGCCTTCGGTAAAACATTAAATACCTCTGTAGAAATGGGTAAAGGGGCAACATCTGGAAAGCAATGTACAGTAATGCCTATAGTATGGAAAATAAGATCCCAGATATTGAGGCTTTAATGAAAGAGGCAGACTTGGATTTAGTGATGGTCATAGAGACATGGATCACAGACAATCATGACTGGGATGTAATTATACTGGGTATAATTTATTCAGAACAGACAGGGTAGAAGGAAGTGGAGGAGTAGCACTAAATGTAAAAAAATATTAAAGCTACAGAATTACAGGGCTTACAAGGGAAGGAGGCAGCACAGTGGGTTAAACCAGAAATCCATTTGCATTGGTATAATATACAGATCTCTCTCACAGAGAGAAGAAGTGGACAGAGATTTAATTGAAGACATTTGCAGTATTGCCATGAAAGGAGAAGTGCTACTGATAGGTGATTTCAAATATGCTGGATGTTGCTTGGCACATCCCTGCTGCAGTGTCATCTAGAAATAAGGAGATCCTGGATTCTCGGAACAAAATAATAAAAACCAAAAGGACACCCCCACAAAAAGCACAAGCGCAAACAAAAGAAAAAGCGGGGGAAACAAAAAGAATTGGAACAGATTTTATTATGCCTGACACAGCTGACTAACCGATTTTGTTTTGTTTTTGGAATTTATTTTTTTAAAACAGATTTGCCCCAACACAGGCATCCACTGCCAAAACATGACCGTGTCTGGCATAATCAAATCTCTGCGCTCTCTTTTGTTTGATCCTGAATTCTCTACAAGGAGAACAATTCCAGCAACTGGTAACCGAACCCACACTCGGAGGGGCCATACTGGACCTGGTGCTTTCCAATGGGGAGTATGTTTCTGATGTTATAGTGGGAGATCATCTCACATCCAATGATTACCAGATGGTGTAATTCAATATTAGGACTAGGGCTGATAAAAGTCCATTCAGAAGCAAGGGTCCGAGACTTTAGGAAAACCAACTTTGCCAAGATGGGATAATACCTCAAGGAGTCATTAGCAGGATGGGAACAGTTTGTGGATGTAGAAAAGCAATGAGCAAAACAAAATATTTTACAGCAACAAACTTACATTTATTTACTTTCCTAACAAAAATAAAGGAAAAGGCAGCCACTATGGTTCTCAAAAGAAGTAGATGAAAAAGTGAAGAAAAAGAGGGTGGCCTTCACAAAATACAAAAGAGATCAAAAAAGAGGAAGACAAGCCTCAATATTTGGAAAAACAGAGAAGCTAGGAAAGTAGCCAGGAAAGCAAAGATGCAACTAGAACAAATAGCCAATGCAGTAAAACAGGGGAACATTTTTCATGTGTTAGTGAGAAGATGGAGTGCAAAAATGGCATTGTCAGACTCAAGGTTGAAGGGGCGGAATACGTAGAAGCTGTTGAGGATAAAGTGGAATTGCTTAAATATTTTTGTTCTGTGTTCACAGATGAAGGATCAAAAGCAGGACTTCAGAAAACACCCACAAATAGGAACAGAAGTGAGGGGCATCTTGAACGATTTTCAGAAGACTGTGTTCGTGAGGAACTAGCTAAACTAAAAGTAGACAGAGCGATGGGGCTGGATGGGATACATCTAAGAGTACTGAAGGAACTTGGAAGAAATTCTAGCAGCTACACTATCTGACTTTTTGAATGCTTCTGTAGAGTCAGGAGTGATCCCAGAAAACTGGAGAAAGGCACATGTGGTTCCTTTACACAAAAGCAGGAGCAAGAATAAGGTTTGTAACACAGTAACATTGTGGTGAATAAATTAATGGAAACGCTGCTAAAACAGAAGCTAGTGAGGTTTTTGGAGTACAATGCAGGATCCGAGGCAGCAAGGTTTTACTAGAGGAAGGTCTTGTCAGATAAATCTATTTAATTTCTTTGACTGGGCAATCAGAGAGTTGGACAGAGGGAGAGCCCTAGATGTAGTGTGCTTAGATTTCAGCAAAGCCTTTGACACCGTTCCACACAGGTGACTTATAAATAAATTGAGCACTTTAGGGACAGACCCTAAAGTGACTGACTGGGTTAGAAATTGGTTGAGTGGGAGGCAACAAAGGATACAACTAAATCTGTCCTTGGTCCAATTCTTTTTAATATTTTTGCTAGCGATATTGCAGAAGGGCTATCAGGTAAGGTTTGCCTCTTTGCAGATGATACCAAAATCTGCAATAGAGTAGACATCCAAGAAGGAGTAGATAATATGAGGAGGGATCTAGCTAAGCTGAAGAATGGTTGAAAATTTGGCAGCTGAGATTTAATGCTAAAAAATGCAGGGTCATGCATCTGGGCTGCAAAAATCCGAGGGAGCAGTACAGTACAGGGGGTTAGGTACTTCTGTTCACAAAAGAAGAGTGGGACCTCGGTGTCATTGTTTTTGATGATCTTAAGGTAGCTAAACATGTAGAAAAGGCAATGGTGAAAGCTAGAAGGATGCTTGGGTGCACATGGAGAGGAATGGCTTGCAGGAAGGAGGTCAGTGCCTATGTATAAGTCTCTGATGAGACTTATTTGGAGTATGGTGTGCAATTCTGGAGACCACACATTCAAAAAAGGATATAAAAAGGATGGAGTCAGTGCAGAGGTGGCTACCAAAATAGTCAGTTGGCTTCATCATAAGGTATATGGAGACAGACTTAAACAGCTTAATATGTATACTTTGAAAGAAAGGCAGGAGAGATAAGATATAATGTTGTTAAGTGCTGTTGAGTCGGTGCTGACTCATGGTGACCCTCTGGATAGTTGTCCTAAACTGTGTTCGGTCTTCAGTCAGATGGCTCATCATTGATAAGAGTGACACCCATAGCTGCTGTTATTGTATTGATCCATCTCATTGCTGGCCTTCCTCTTTTGCGGTGACCTTCTACCTTGCCAAGCATGATGTCTTTCTCTAACGATCTCTCTCTTCGCATGATATACGTTTAAATAACTCTGTGGCATAAATGCAAAGGAGAAGAGCCTCTTTCAACTGAAATAAAGCTCTGCAATGAGGGGGCATAAGATGAAGGAGAAAGGGGATAGACTCAGGAGTAATATGCAGAAATATTTCTTTACAGAAAGAGTGGTAGATGTGTGGAATAGTCTCCCAGTGAATGTAGTAGAGACCAGGACAGCATCTGTATTCAAGAAAGCATGGGACAAACACAGAAGATCTCTAAAGGGAAAAAGGGGACTATAGCAGTTGATATGAAGGGCAGACTGGATAGGTCATATGGTCTTTTTCCGCCGTCATGTTTCTATGCAAGAGAGAACTAGGCTGAGTGGGCAGGAGATCAGGTCTTGGTTCTGGGATATTGCCCATTGTGTGACGTGAGACCACTTCTGTTGGTAGGAATACAGGGTTGAGGGCTTTAGAAAGGCTAAGATGACTGAATGCATGTCATCCGAGATGGTGGTGTCCCCCGCTACGTATTCTGCAATCTCTAAGTTGTAAGGGAGAGACTACTAAGGTTGGGTTGCAGTAGAGTATCTTGGTTCTGCGTGATGAGAAACGGATAAGTTCCAAGTGGAATCAGTGGGCATTGACCCTTGGTCAGGTGGTGAGGGAACCAGGTTTATCAAGGTCACTATGGGTGATGAGGATCATGGTGGCCTTGCTTTCTTGAATTTTTAGGAGGACTCAGGTGATCAGTGGAAAGGGTGGAAAAGCGTACAGCAGCTGATGGCTCCAGGAAACGGCGAACGCATTATGGGCCAAACAATGCTTACTGAGTCTGACTGAGCAAAAGAGTGGACATTTGGTACTCTCGGGTATGAGGAAGAACCTTGAGTAGAACACATGCCCATCTGGGGGCACTGGTCTGATGGCTGCATTGTGCAGGAGGTTGACTCTCTTGCTTTAGAATGGGAATGTGGTGAGGAGGTTGCTGCTTGCTGATGACCAGTGGGTGTAGGGAGGGAGTTGTAAGAGGCTGAGTCTGTAACCTCCTTCATGATAAGGACGATCCAGCGATCCATAGTTATGGATTGCCAAGCCTCCATGAAGTGACGGATCCTGCCACCTACTGTAAGTGTAGCCTCACTTCAGGGGCTCAAAGGGCTCAGATATCAAGGCCTAGAGAACTAAGCAGAGATCCCAAGAGGGAATGACTGAGCGCAGGAGGGACGCAAGTACCATACCACCGAAGGAAATGAGACATCTGGGTGCGAGACTATAGGACGCTCTGTCACTGCCCCCCTGAAGCATGACAAAGCTGCCACCTGAACCTTCAGAGTACTAAGGGAGAGGCCATCCTGAAGCAAAGCAAGCAAGGAAGGTAAGTCTACTGTACTAGGACTAACCTGAAGCTCATGGACACTGGAGCTGAAATAGGCTACAGACACGCACGTACGCAAGGCTGATAGAACCTCTCCTCACTTTTAGGAGCATCAAAACCATGGCAGGAAAAACAGCCCTTATGTACTAAACGTAGTCACCTCTCAAGAGACGAGCCATAAGTAAGAAGGGACCCAGGTTGTCCAGAAGGATCAGCCCCTGCCACAACAGCCAAAGGGCCACATGAAGTTGCAGAGGAGGTTCCTGAAGGAGTTGCATCAGGTCCCTGAACTGTGGTCTTTATGGTCAATGTAGTGCCACCAGTACAACCCAGTACACGCCCTACAAGCAATTACAGAGGAAGCACATACAGCAGACAGGGCTGAACCAAGGCATTGATACCCTTGGAGCCCACTTTCTTGTGGTGACTGAAGAAATTGTGCACTTTGGCACTGAACCGGGTCACCATCAGATCCATCTTGGGATGACCTGAGGTCTAGAGTATGCCACCAACACCAACTGTCTCAATTTCCACTCCCGGGATAGAGGAAATGCAAACTGAGAAAGTAGTGGTGGTGTTGTTGTTGTTAAGTGCTGTCGAGTTGGTGTTAACTCAGTGACCCTTTGAATAGCTGTCCTAAATATTTTTCATGTCTGCAATATATTTCATCAAGAGAGCTATGAGGTTCCTTCCCACCCAGGAGAATGAGAGGGGTTTACAGCCACTCTAGCACTCTTCATGCCCTCTTCTCAGTTGACATACGCCACCTCCATGGCATTGTCCAAAAAAATCCAGTTTTGCCCCAGACCAATGGCCAGAAGTATAGTGGGGCCAAAAGAATGGCACTTGCCTTGAGGCGGTTGATGGGCCAAGCTTCCTCCTGGCAGTTCAAACAGCTTTGAGCTGTATGGCCTTCACAATGGGTAACCCAGCCAAACAGGCTGGCATCTGTTGGCAGGGCTCAAAGGATCATCCAGTGACTTGCCTTCCTCAGATGCTGGGGCTGCTCCCACCAACAGAGTCTGGACACCACTGAATGAGTAATGGGAATCCTGGTCTCGAAATTCTGAGAGGTTGGAGACTAGCACGATAGTTGGAGACTAGCTGCTGCAGAGGTCCTTGCTATGACCTCACGTCCAAGGAACCATTTCGATTGATGCTGCAATCAAGCTGAGAATCTGTAGGTAATCCCAAACTCTGGGAACCTGCCAGCTGAGACGACAGCTCTCTCAATCTCTCCTCAGATAGGAAGACCTTGCCTACATGAATGTCAAACCACGCTCCTAGGTATTCCAGCACTTAATCACTCAATCGAGATTCTCGAGGAACTATAACACTTGGGCCAACACTCGAGATACTTCTGACTGCGACCTGGCTCAGATGAGCCAATCATCTAGATATAGGTGAACACAGATCCCCTCGTTCCGTGTCCACCATGACGTTCAAGAATGGCATTTCCACCACTCCGGGGACAAAGGGAAGAGCAGTGAGCTGAAAATAAGAGTCAAGAAAGGTGATTCAGTGAAAGCAATGCTGATTCTTGTGGATAGGAATGGGGAAGTAGGTCTTGGCCAGATCTAGGGACGTGAGAAACTGCTCGTGTTGCACACCTGGATCACAGATTGTAGAGTCTCCATACAGACGTGCAAGGTGCGCAGGTGAGCGTTAACCCCTTGAGGTCAAGGACTGGAATGAAGTACCAGTCCTTTTTTTACTATCACAAAATAGATAGGCCCTTGTCCCACTCAGCAATGGTGACCGCCTGCAGACTGAGCAATCTCTCCAGTGTATCCTGGACGGCAACCCTCTTGGTTGCAGAATCACATGGGGAGATGATGAAGGTACCCAGAATAGATTCCTTCCTTTCCAGAACATAGTCATGTTGTATGGTGTCTAGCATTCAGCAATCCTCGGTGACCGGGGGCCACTCCTGATAGAAAAGGCATAACCTGCCAGCCACTGAAGACACATCAGAATGGCACCCCAAGCTGTCATTGGGCTGGACAAGAGAAGGAATTTCTGGAGGTGGTAGGCTCTCATGGTCTGCAAACCCCATGAAAGGACTGTGGTCCGGGACTAAAAACCTGAAGAAAAGGTGGGCTTTCTGGAGAAATACCAATGAGAATCCTGGGAACTTCAGGGTTCCAGGCATCAATAACGAGGATAATAGATGGACATCAAGGAAGAGGATGCACCTGTTCACTTCCCAGGCCCCTTGGCCTATCTTCTGGGAGACAGTAAGGTTTGGACTCACCCAAATCCTTAACCAGCTTCTCAAAGTCCTTCACCAATACAGCTTCCCTTTAAAGGCAAGCTGGGGCAAACGGGACTTGGAGGCAGAGTCCGCTGGCCAATGGAGAAGCAACGGCCAGTGTCACACTACCATCAAGAAAGCATTATTTTTAGCCGCCAAGCAGACTAAATCATACATAGTGGTCAAGAGAAAAACTGCTGCCGATTGCAGGAGGACACAACTGAATAAACACTGAAGGAGAGCTTGGGTCATCAGACCCACACAACAGCAAACTGGAGAATAACAGCAGAAATAGACAACTGACTTCAGGAGAGCTTCCATCTTGCGATCCAAGTGGTCTTTTAGGGTCGCACCACCCTCCACTGGGATGGTGGACCACTTTGTGACCGCAGTGACATGAGCATCTATCTGACATATGCTGAACTATGTGGTGCAATCCTCCTGTGGCAGAGCATAGAACTTTTTCATGATCCTGACCTCTTTCAATGGGGAGTCAGGAAGGTCCCACTCCGAGTGATAACCTCTGGAAATGGAAAGGGCCTAGTAGACTTCTGAACTCCCTACAAGAGGGAGTGTACCTGCAGTGTCTGTTCTGCTGCTAGAAGATCAGCCAACCGCAAAGCCGAAGACACCTGAGCAATCAATGCTGCCAGTTCTTCCCTCCTGAACAGGTGGATGATCCAGGAATCGTCCTGATCCACTGAAGAAAAAGACACTTCATTCTCAAGACTGGTGTCCTCGCTAGAGATGTCAGAACTAGTCTCCAGGCCTTGGGCAAGAGAGAGACCATCTGTACCCCAGGACTCCAATCTCCACCAAGATCGCTTGGGTGGTGGAGCCCAGCCTGGGCTTCAACTATCCTGTCATAGGACCCTCTCTTCTGACTGAGAAGAGAGAAAGTGAGAGGACCCGGAGGCCACAAAGTCTGAAATGCCTCACCAGAAGGATCAAGATTGCTGAAGAAATGAAAAGAATTCAGGGAAGGCAACCCAGAGACCAGGAGCTTCCTGTCAGGATTAGCCCCACCACCAGCAAGAGGGAGACTTGCTACCGGGTCCCTAAAGAGAAGGGGAGCTGCCAACAAAGCGAGTCATCCATCACTGCGTCCACTGCCTCCTACAGCAAGGACAAGGGCAGGGCAAAACCTCAGTATCCTCCTTCCTGCTGCGAGAAGGAAGATAGGCCTTCCAAGGGCGCATGCGAATCCTCCATGCAGGAACTGCAAAAGCTGGAGTCCAATGACATAACTTCCTGCAAACCAGGCAGCATTTCTTAGAAGATGGCATATGTCTGTGCCAACAATGTGCATCTTTTGCATTGCTAACAGCCTTGCTTTACAGGCTTAGAACACATTAAGGTAAATTGTAATGCAGGCAGCACAAGGTGGGACCTTGTGGAGAAAAAACACACCTCACCAACGGTTGCCCCAATCAGTCCAGAATCAGACAGACATACCACCCAGAAGATGAGGTTGGGTAGCTCCCCAAAAACAAGTTAGACAAGATAGAGACTCCTGGGAAGCCTAAGGGAGGAAGACCATACCAGGCTCAGTGCTACTTCGCTGCGGCAGGACGACAAGTACATACCTCTAAGAAGCCTTCTAATCTTCAGTGAAGAGCTGGAGGGAAGGAGGAGGAAAAGGAACACTGAGGTTGTGTAAGGCAAAGAATCCTTTTCCAAACTTCTGGCTGCTCAACTGGCTCTTAACAAAATAAGGACGAGAAGCTGAATAAATTCATCTCCTCAATACCTAAAAGCACAAATTTTAAGGGTGACTCTACTGGAGCCTCCAGGGTCAAGCTCCAGTGAGGAAGTCATTCCTAAAGCTGGCTTACTCAGGAGCTAAATCAAATCTTTCGCAAAATTTTGATTGTTCTGACTGGGTGACCAGAGAATTGGATTGAGATGTAGTATGCTTAGATTTTAGCAAGGCCTTGACACTGTTCCGCATCAGCAATTCATAAATAAACTGAGTACCCTTGGTATGGATTTTAAAGTGACTAACTGGATAAGAAACTAGTTGAGTGAGAGGCACCAGAGAGTAGCAATAAATGGCGTTCACGCTAAAGATAGAGGCGATACCAGTGGCATACCTCAGGTATTAGTTCTTGATCTTGCTCTTTTTAATGGTTTTGTAAATGATATTGCATAAGGTCTGTTGGGAAAAGTATGCCTCTCTGCAGATGATACCAAAATCTGAAACAGAATAGATACCCTGGAAGATGTGAATAACATGAGAAGGGATCTAGCAAAGCTTGAAGAATGGCTTAGAATTTAGCAGCTAAGATTTAATGCTAAAGAAATGCAAGGTCATGCATTTGGGCTGCAAAAACCAAAGGGGAACAGTACAATATAGGGAATGAAATACTTCATTGCACAAATGATGAGCGGGACCTAGGGTGATCGTATCTATTATCTTCAAGTGGCCAAACAGGTAGAAAAGGCAATGGTGGTCACGTGATGCAGGATAGCAGGGTGGACGTGTGAGAGAAAGTGTAAAAGTAACTCACCGCTAACAGGTGATCTTCGGGAACAGCAGGAATCAGTCTTCACATATGGGTGACATCAGCAGCACCCCTTGCGGGAATACTGCCCAGCATCCAATAGGAATGCTTTGGCAAGCATATCCCTCCATGCATGTGTGCCTGCCTTCCTGCTTTCCTAGCAATTCTCCTCAGTCAAGTGTAGAGCTTAGAGAAAAACAAAAAAAAACCCCAAACATTCTAAAACTCCGAGGGCAGGTTATGAAGACTGTTTCCTGCTGTTCCCGGAGATCACCTGTTACAGGTGAGTAACTGCTATCTCCAGGAACAAGCAGGAATGCAGTCTTCACATATGGGACTCACCAGCTCCCGGCTACCGTGAAGGACAGAGTATGAAGGTGTGACCAATTGGGAAAAAAACCCAAAACTGCAACCAGGGCAGCTGCTTGAGCACACTCAATGTTGAGGTAGCTGGCAGAAACAGAGGACTGGTGGGAAGGAGGTGTAGTTAAGTCCCAAAAAGGTGCCGTAGAACGGTTTGGCCAAAGATAGCGCCCCTACTAGAATCCTTGTTGAGACAGTAATGGGCAGCAAAAGTATGAACGGAAGACCATGTGGT
Organism: Ichthyophis bannanicus; assembly: GCA_033557465.1. Classification (NCBI taxonomy): domain Eukaryota; kingdom Metazoa; phylum Chordata; class Amphibia; order Gymnophiona; family Ichthyophiidae; genus Ichthyophis; species Ichthyophis bannanicus. The sequence goes on along the minus strand of CM066032.1, from coordinate 779,377,993 downwards.
AGCTCGGCAGATCTCAGAGATGGAGACAGATGGGGTAGGTTAGCCACCGTGGCAGCCACAGCTCGGACATTATAAGCCATGACATGACCCTCTAGGGAAAGTCCAGCTTTTGCATAAGCAAAGGAAATGCAGCTAACAATCCAATTAGAAACAGTATGCTTTGTGACTGGTAGACCCAAGTGATTAGGGTCAAATGACACAAAAAGTTGAGAGAATTGTTGATGAGCCTTAGTTTGTTCTAAATCACAGACCAAAGCTCTCTTGCAATCTAGGGAATGCAGTGTAGCTTCCACTCGAAAAGAATGAGGTCTTGGAAAGAAGGTTGGAATGGAGACAGAATGGTTAAGATGGAAGGGGGAAAGCACCTTTGGAAGGAACTTGGGATGGATTCGGAGGACCACTCTATCATGGTGGAAGCGAGTGTAAGGAGCATAATCCACTAGAGCTTACAGCTCATTGATCCGAAGAGTGAATGTGAGAGCAATCAAGAAGATAACTTTCCAAGTAAGGAACTTCGGGGAAGTTGTGGCAAGGGGCTTAAAGAGAGGTTTGAGCAGTTGAGCTAGGACATTTGATGTCCCAGGCTACTAGAGGCTGTCTGATTGATAGCCTTGTTAAGAGAAGGCCTTGCATGAAGCGTGCTACGAGAGGATGAAAAGAGAGACTGCATGCCAACTGGGCGGTGAGAGGCCAAAATGGCACTAAGGTGAACTCAAACTGAGCTTGTCTTTAGTCCTGCCTTAGAGAGATGGAGAAGATATTGAAGTAGAGGCTCCACCAGGCAAGTAAATGGGCCAAGCATTCTCTGGGAGCACCAGAGGGAAATGCGGTGCATTTAAAAATGTAAGTACGTTGGGGGGAGGAAGTGACGTCACCCGGGAGATGGCAGCATAATTTTCGTGCTCCCATCGGGACGCTGAAATAAAGGCGAAAAGCGCTTGATTTACCCCATCCCATCTTGAAGAACTGGTGCCGGTGGTGATCGGGACTAGCGGGGATGTCAGTGCGGAAAAAGTTAGCGAAGTTTAAATCCCCGTATGCAGACGGAGTGGAGAGGAAGGCCCAGGACCTGCCAGACCACATGGCGTCAGGCGAGGAATCGGAAGAGGAGCTGGAGAGGGCCGAGGAGAGTTGCACCCGCGGTGATATTTGGGGATGGATGAGATCTCTGCGGAGAGAAATCATCGCCACCCGTGGAGAGCTCAAGGAGTCGTTGACTGGCCTCAAAGAAGACATACGAGAGCTGGGGCACAGAGTGGAGTCTTTGGAAGAACAGATGGATCAGTTGGCCCAGAGGGGCACGGAGACGGAGGCGAGTATGAAGCGTATACAGGAGGAGCAGCTCAGCATTAAAGACAAATTGGAAGACCTTGAGAATCGCTCCCACCAAAACAACGTGCGTCTGAGAGGCGTCCCAGAGACGGAGGCCTTCGCAGATGCAGCAGCGGTGGTCCAAAAAGTATGTCACTCTTTACTAAGGGGGGACGACGGCGAGGCAGAAACGGCAGCAGTGTCGGTGGAGAGAGCGCACCGGGCGTTGGGCTTGGCGCGCAATGGGAGGCCACGTGATATCATGGCTTGTTTGACATCATTTGCAGTAAAAGAGAAGATAATGAGAGTGACTGCTGCCCGGAGGAGCTTTATATGGGAAGGCCAGACCGTGGAACTATATCATGATTTATCGGCTGGCACCCTACAGAGATGCCGTGATATGAGACCGGTCACACAATATCTCAGAGAGGAGAAAATGAAATATAGATGGCTCTTCCCCTTTGTGATGCTGATGGACATCAACGGGCGGAGTTTTCGGGTCCATGGGGAGGAGGAGGCCTGGAAAGTATTGAGGCAGGAGGGGGCCCCCCGCCTACCTGAACAGGCAAAGAGACCGGCGACGGAGGGGTCTAAAGGAGTGAACTCTAGATGGGAGAGGATGCCTATGAAAGGACAGCGCTTGCGGAGGAAGGCGGGAGAAGGAGGTCAAGGAGACACGGACGGAGCTGTGCCAGCGAGACCTACATGATTGTTACCCAGGACTAGGGGAAATGTTAGTTCTATCTGCATAACTGTTGCTAGGCCCAGGCTTCCTTATGTAATAAGGGCCTAAAGGTTGGGGGGGGGGGATTTATGGGGGGAATGTGTATATTAATGAAGTATGGGGGGGGGGTTGTTGTGTGGCTCTGTTGAGGGATATATAAACTGTGGTTGCACTGTTATGTTGTGGGTTTCGAAGTTTAAGGGGGTGGGGGGAGGGTTTCCCCCTTTTGGATGGGGGGGGGCATAGCGTCCACGGGACGGTCTCTTCCTCGGCGACAGGCAGAGTGGAGCTCTGTGTGAGGGGAGGGGGAGGTTTTGAAGATGAGTGAGAGGGGTAAGCTGGAGGAATGATTGGCGTCATGGCTGCTGGTGTGAGAGTGGGGAGTTTGAATGTGCGGGGATTGAATTCCCCTCAGAAAAGAAAACTGCTCTGGAAAGAGGTGTGTGTGCAACAATGGCAGGTGGTGTTTGTGCAGGAGACCCATCTGCGTCAACGGGATGAGCGATTGATGGGGGGGGGAGCGTTCCAGGGGTTCTTTGCAGCGGAGGAGGGGGGTCGGAGGAAGGCCGGAGTTGGTATTCTGATTAAGCAAGATGTGCCCTTTACTGTGGGGAGGGTGTTCCGGAAAGGGGATGGGAGAGCGGTGGGGGAATTGGGGGGGGGGGGGGAACAGGTGACTTTCCTATCGGTCTATGGGCCAAATGTGGCTCAGGGGCAGTTTTGGGAGGATTTGGGGACATGGTTGGTCGGGAAGACCCAGGGAAGACTTTTGGTGGGGGGGGGGGGGGGATTGCAATATTGCGCTGGATGGTAGGAAGGGGAAGGGGGAAGGGAGGGACCCGGGGCTGAGACGATTTCAGGCGTGGATGCAAGATTATGGGGTGGAGGACTTATGGAGGTTGGCCCATCCTTTAACTAAGGATTTTACTTTCTATTTGGCCATGCATGCGTCATACAGTAGAATTGACTATCTCCTGGGAGATGGCTATTGGAAGGAGGCCTTAGATGAAATTTCCATAGGGGTGGCAACCTGGTCGGATCATGCTCCGGTGGGGGCGAGATTTGGGTCGCCCCGGGAAAACAGGGAGCAGAACGTTTTGGAGGTTAAATGATTATTTATTACAGGGGGAAGGGGTGAGGCAGAGGTTAAAGAAGGTGATTAAAGATTATATGGAATTCAATGATAATGGGGAGGTGACAACGGGGATACTTTGGGATGGGTTGAAAGCGGTGGTGAGGGGCCATCTTGTCCAATTGGGAGCAAAACGGAAAAGGGAGAGGGAAGAGGAGGCATGCTGCCTCAGGGAGAGGTTGGAGGCAATGGAGAGGGTGCATAAACAGAGGGGGGGTTTAAGACTGCAGGGGCAGGTTGAGGAGATAAGGCGGCAACTAAATAGCCTCCAGTTGGAGCAGATATCCCGCCAACTTGACCGGGCGAGACAGCGATACTATGAGTTTGATAATAAAGCAGGGCGCCTCTTGAGTAACAAACTTACTTCTCAGAGGCAGCGGAGGGCTATAGCGAAAATTAAAGGCTCGCAGGATAGAATATTGTTTAAAGGCAGTGCTATTAGGGAGCGGTTTCGGACCTACTCCAAGGAATTGTATGCAGCGGAATCCCCTGGGGATGGGGAGAGAATTCGACAATATCTGTGGAATGGGGGGGAAGGGAAGTGCGAGGTTGGATAGCTCCATCGAGGAGGGACTAGATGGGGATATTGCTCTCGAAGAGGTGATGGGGGCCATCAAGGCCTTGGTGGCTGGCAAAGCCCCAGGCATAGACAGGTTTTCTGGGTTATTCTATAAAACATTCATGGAAGTGTTGGGCCCCATTTTGACGAGAGTGTTTAATGCAGTATTGAAGGGGGAGGATCTCCCGGCATCAATGAGCCAAGCGGCCATAGTTGTAATTCCAAAGCCTGGGAGGGATCCGGCCGTTTGCGGCTCTTACCGACCCATCTCGCTGCTGAATATCGATGTCAAGATTTTGGCAAAGGTGCTGGCACTGAGGTTGGGGCCGTGTATGCCGGGGCTCATTCATCCGGATCAGTCTGGGTTTATTATGGGGCGACAGCAGGCAGATGGCGTGAGGAGAGTTATCCAATTGGGGTGGTTGGCAAGACAGGAGCACCAGAAGGCCATGCTTCTCTCTATTGATGCCGAGAAGGCCTTTGATAGGGTGAACTTTGACTTTCTTATGTCGGTATTGGAGTATGTCGGGTTGGGCCCTAACTTTAGGGCGTGGATAAAGGCGTTGTATAAGTCTCCGGAAGCGGCAGTCCATATAAATGGGGGATATTCTGAATTCTTTCCTTTGGGCCGAGGGACAAGGCAGGGATGCCCATTGTCCCCACTGCTCTTTGCACTAGTTATGGAGCCCTTGGCTGCTAGGATTAGATCGGTGCAGGATATTCGTGGTATAGAGGTAGGAGCCTCGCAGCATAAGATGGCAATGTTCACGGACGATCTGCTATTCGCGCTGACCCAGCCTACTGTTTCCTTGCCACTCCTAATGAGGGAGCTTAGGGAATATGGGATGCTTTCAGGATTTAAGGTTAATTGGGATAAAACGGAGGCAATGTCCTTGACGCTGCCACCTCAGGTGTTTGAGAGCTTGAAGGCGTCATTCCCGTTTCGCTGGGTGAGCAAATCACTAAAATATTTGGGAGTACAGATTACGGTGCACCCTCTTGGGTTGTATAGAGCAAACTACCCGCCCTTATTTGGGCAGCTGCGGAATGATATGGCGCGCTGGAAAGGGGCAGAGTTATCTTGGCTGGGGAGGATTGCTGTCTTGAAAATGAATCTGTTGCCTCGTCTTCTGTACGTATTCCAAACGCTGCCAGTGAGGGTTGTGAGTCGAGACCTCCGACAGCTTTTGTTTGGGGGAACAGTCGACCGAGAGTGAGTATACAGGTGTTGTATGCAAATCGGGAGAGGGGAGGATTGGGAGTCCCCGATGTGGGGAGATAGTATGCGGCAGCCCAGCTGAAGCAGGTCTTCGAGTGGAGGGATTAGGGGACGCCTCACAAAAGGTTTAGGGAAGTGGAGCAGTACTGGGCAGAGGAGATGCCTTTGAAGCACTTGCCGTGGATTTGGGATAAACTGCCGGAGAGGAGGTGGAGGAATAACCCCTATATATGGCATCTGCTCATGCAATGGAGGAAGGCTCGGAGAAAGTTTTGCCCAGGGGTGAGTTTTTCGCTGTTGGGCCCGGTGAGAGGGACTGTTGGATTTATTCCGAGTAGAGAAGGGGTCTTTCAACGTTGGGAGAGGTTGGGCTTGGATACCTTTGATAAATTTGCAGATGAGGGAGAAGCGATTTCCTTTCCCGACCTTAGAGTAAAATATCAGTTGAGAGGGGGGGACCTTTATGCGCATATGCAAGTTAAACACTTCCTGTCCAATACGTTGAATCGGGAGTTCAGGGAGGAGGCACAAGATGACAGGGAAGCGTTATGGCAGAGTTGGGAAAGTTTAAGGGGGCTGATAACTCAGTTGTATCGGGGACTGGGGGGAGGGGCTCCGGAGAAATTTAAGCACCAGATTGATTGGGAAAGAGACCTGGGGAGGGCTCTGGATGAACAGGAGTGGAAGGGAGTGCATATGAGTATAGGCCGGCAGGCACTGTCGGTAGCGATTAGGGAAACATCCTATAAATTGCTATATCGGTGGTATTATACCCCGACGAGGCTGCATAGGATGTTTCCGGGAGTGTCGGATAGGTGTTGGCGGCAATGCGGGGAAGAGGGGTCTTTTATTCATGTGTGGTGGGAGTGTCCCCGGGTAAGGTTGTATTGGGAGGGAGAGCAAATCACCAGTATCTTTGGGGGATCAGTGGAAGTAAATATGGGATTTGGGTTGTTGGGAATTTGGCCCGAAAAGAGTGCTAGAAAACAAGAACGACCCATACAGCATGTATCCAAGCTGCCAGGAGTGAGATTGCTAGGGCCTGGAAGCAAGTGCACCTTCCGAGTTTGGCACAATGGAAGATCCGATTGCGTCGGATAGTGTTGATGGAGCAATTAACGGCACTTAGGCGCCAGCAGTATGAGAAGTTTAAAGGCTCATGGTTACCTATGCTGGAATTTCTTAAAGGTTGATATGCCTCCTTGGGGGGGGGAGGTGGGGGGAGGGTTTGGGGGAATTATAACTACTTGGTAATGTATGATGACCTGCTGTTTGTATTTTTTGCTGATACCAACTTTGAATAAATAATAAATTAAAAAAAAAAAAAAAAGTAAGTACGTTGAGTGGAGTCTTTTTTAGACGTTTGGAGAACAAATTTTACTTCCTTTGGAAGGTTTAGATGAGAGAAAACTAGGCTTTCAGCACCCACGCCATCAACCATAGTGCTCTCAGATTGGGGTGAAGGAGCGTCCTTTGGTCCTGCGATAGGAGATCGGGCGCACATCCCAGACTGAGGCTGGTGCTGTGTTAGTCGAAGCAGAGAAATCCATGGTTGACGTGGCCAGAATGGTGTGATGAAAATCATTATTCCCTTGTCCACTTGCAGTTTGAAGAGGGTCTTCGGTATCAATGGAGTGGGTGAGAATGTGTAAAGCAGTCCCTGTCCTCAATGAAGAAGACGCATCCGAGGCCTGGCTCTTTGGAGACGGAATCCTGGAACAGAACAGAGAGAGCTGGGCATTGATTGAAGTAGCAAAGAGGTCGATGATGGAAGCACCCCATAACTGAAAGATGTGCTGCGCTGTTTTGCGATGGAGCGTCCATTCGTGTGATCGAAGGACTCTGCTCAACCTGTCTGCTAGCACATTTTGCTCTCCCGGTAGATAGACTGCTCGAAGAAGCAGCTAATGAGAGATTGTAAAGGCCTAGAGGCGGATCACTTCCCTGCAAAGGTAGCGGGATCCAGCTCCCCCTTGTTTGTTGAGGTAATACATGGCAACCTGGTTGTCAGTCTGAATGAGAACGGTTTGTCCGGTTAGCCGAAGATAGAACACACAAAGGGCATAGGCAATTGCCCTGAGTTCCAAGAGGTTGATGTGGTAAGTAGCTTTCCTGGGGGACCATAGGGCTTCCGTGTGAGGCAGTCATGGTGAGCCTCCCCAGCCTTGTTTGGAAGCCTCTGTCATCAGGGTATACTGCATTGCAGACATTCAAAAAGGTAATCAGACAAGAAGCCTTTGAGTGTTACACCATCAATTTAGGGAGTCCACCAACTGAAGGGTGACAGTGATTTTATTTTTATTTATTTATTTTATTTATTTGTGTGTTTTTTATACCGCCCCTTCCAGAGATCAGGAGCGGTTTACAGAGAACATGTTAAAAAATAACATTAACATTACATGGAACATTAATAGTGTAAAAATTAGTTACATAGGAAACTGAATAATATAGATTATAAACGTATTAACTATTTACAATGGTTGAGAAAGCTCAATCATACTGATGTATGTAGTTCAATGAATAGCCATAGAGATTATCTGGTTTAATTGTTTACAATTTGCTTGAGAGAAATTAGTCATAGTGAGGTATGTAAAATCAACAGCAAAGAGATTATTTACCAACAGTCCTACTAGAAAAGAATAACGTTCAGTATGAGTGATAAATGAAAACGTATTTTGTCCGTAAGACAACCTGTTGACAGTTTCCACTGATCTGAAAGAGCCCATTGTGCTGGATGAATGCGAAGTTGAGCATATGGTACTACATGGACTGTGGAGACCATGTGCCCTAAGAGAGGAAGCATGTCTCTTGCACTGAGACTGGACCGGCTTTGGCACTGAGCTGTCAAGTCGATATCTCTTAGAAGGAAGGCTTGCGCCTGCGCAGTGTCCAGAAGAGCACCAATGAACTCCAGTGTTTGAGATGGAGTGAGATGGGACTTTGGGTAGTTGACTACAAAGCCCAGATAGAGTAGTTACTCACCTGTAACAGGTGTTCTCCAGGAGCAGCAGGAATCAGTCCTCACATATGGGTGATGTCGGCGCCAACGGAGCCCCCATGCGGAGCATTTCCCCAGCTTTCAAATAAAGCCTTTGGGAATGCAACCACGCCATCTTGCTCAGTCCAATGACATAGCTAAAAGACAGCACGAAAAAAGAAAATGAACTATATACAACTGCAACTCCAAGGGGAGGAGGGAGGGTCGTGAGGACTGATTCCTGCTGCTCCTGGAGAACACTTGTTACAGGTGAGTAACTACTCTTTCTCCAGGACCAAGCAGGAAGTCAGTCCTCACATATGGGTGACTCCCTAGCTCTGGGCTACCAGGAACCCAGGCTGAAAAATAGAGCTCCCTCTAGAGCCTCAGCCACAGTGAGAGAATCTTCTCTGAGACCACACCTGAACAGTAGCCCAACACCAGGGCCGGAGGATAGGAGTTGCCTAAACCTCAAAGAGATTACGGAGTACCGCTTGCCCGAACGCACTGTCCCTACGGGACTCCCTCTCAAGGCAGTAGTAGTCCGCAAAAGTCTGGCTTGAAGACCAAGTAGCGGCCCGGCAGATGTCTGCCAACGGAACAGAACAGAAGTGAGCTACTGATGCGGCCTTCGCCCTGACCCGGTGGGCCGTGACTCGACCCTCCAGAGAGAGGCCGGCTGCCCTGTACACCAAGGCGATACAGTCTGCCACCCAGATGGACAACGTACGCTTAGTGACAGGCAACCCCAATTTATTAGGGTCAAAGGAAATGAAGAGCTAAGAAGCCCTTCTATGCCCCTGCATACGTTCTAGGTAAAAGGACAGCGCCCTTCTACAATCCAGGGTATGCAAGACAGTTTCTGCCCTACTGGCGTGAGGCCTGGGAAAGAACGTCAGAAGTATCACCTCCTGGTTGAGGTGGAAGGAGGACACTACCTTGGGAAGGAACTTAGGATGAGTCCTCAAGACTACCCTGTTCTTATAGAACCTGGTATACGGCCTATCCGAGACCAGGGCCTGAAGTTCACTCACATGCCTGGCCGAGGTGAGTGCCACAAGAAACAACACCTTCCAGGATAGGAAACGTAAGTGGCAGGTAGCCATCGGCTCAAAAGGTGGGTAAGTCAGTTGCTGCAAGACCAAATTGAGATCCCACTCAGTGGCCGGTGGACGAATAGGAGGCTTGAGCAGAAGCAGGCCTCTGAGGAAGCGAGACACCAGAGGGTGGCCCGAGAGGTATTGTCAATCCACCGGCGAGTGGTGAGCTGAGAGGGCACTGAGGTGGACCCGGACAGAGTTGGACTGAAGTCCCAGGTTGGACAGGTGGAGCAGGTATTGCAGTACCACCGGGACCGAGCAGGAGAAGGGATCCTCCTGCTGTTGAGAACGCCAAGTGGAAAACCTACGCCACTTCAGGGCATAGGCCTTCCGAGTGGAATGCTTCCTGGAGGCCAACACCACCTCTTCAACCTCCTTTGTTAGGAGCAAGGGAGCAAGGACTAGTCTTTCAGCAGCCAGGCCATCAAATTGAGGGATTTGAGGTTGGGATGCAAGAGGGACCCCTAATCCTGAGGCAGAAGGTCCGGTTGCAGCCCCAGAGGAAGTGGAGCATCCACTGCCAACTGCAGAAGAAGAGGGATCCACGGCTGCCTGGGCCACCTGGGGGCTATCAGGATCAGCGTGGCTCAGTCCTGCTGGGTTTTGAATAGAGTCCGGGCCACCAGAGGTGTGGGAGGAAATGCATACAGCAGGCCTTTGGACCAGGGGATCAGGAATGCATCTGCCGCTGCCCTCAGAGGATGCGGTTGTCTGTAACAGAACTTGGGTAGTTGCCTGTTCAGCGGACTGGCAAAAAGATCCACGGTTGGAAGTCTCCACTTCAGAAAGATCTGTTGGACTACCCGAGGATCTAACTGCCACTCGTGAGGCTGCAGGAATCTGCTTAGCCTGTCCGCCAGGTAGTTTTCCTGGCCTGGGAGGTAGACCGCCCTGAGGGTCATGCTCTGATTGATAGCCCAGGAGCAGAGAGCTTGTGCTTCCAGGCACAGGAGTCGGGATCCTGTGCTTCCAGGCACAGGAGTTGGGATCCTGTGCCTCCCTGCTTGTTCACGTAGAACATAGCCACCTGGTTGTCCGTTTGAATTAGGACAGACTGGTGAGAGAGGACCCGAGAGAAAGTCCGTAAGGCTAGTCGAATGGCTCTCAATTCCAACAGGTTGATCTGCTGGGTGGCCTTGGGTGCAGGTCCCCTGGCAATGTGCTCCCCAGCCTTGCAGGGAAGCATCGGTTGTCAGCACCTGAGTGTGCTGGGAGGCTCAAAAAGGAACTCCGCCGACCAGGTTCGGGAGATGCCTCCACCAGCGTAGGGAGTCCACCAAGGGTTTGGACACCCTTATCCTGTCTGACAACTTTCCTGTGGCCTGTACCCACTGTGCCCTGAGGCACCACTGAGCCAGCCGCATGTGCAGACGGGCATTTGAGGTGACATGCACTGTGGAAGTCATGTGACCTAAGAGCCGGAGGAAGTGTCTGGCAGAGACCAGAGAGTTTGCCTGAAACTGGCCGGCCAACTTCATCAGCCTGTGAGCTCTGTCCACAGGCAAATAGGCCTTTGCATGGATAGTATCCAACCTTGCCCCTATGAACTCCAGGTCCTGTGAGGGGACTAAAGTGGACTTTGAGAAGTTTATAACGAACTCCAGATGCTGAAGCAGGGATATGGTTCTGAAGGTGGCCTGCCTGGCCTCTTGTGGAGACTGGCCCCTGATAAGCCAGTCGTCCAAGTAAGGGAACACAAAGATCCCCTGGTTCCTGAGGTAGGCCGCAACCACCGCCAGACACTTTGTACAGACCCTGGGGGCGGAGGTGAGGTCAAAGGGAAGCACTCTGTACTGGAAGTGGTTCCCTCCCACCACAAATCTGAGGTATTGCCTGTGACTTGGATGGATGAGGATGTGAGTATAAGCATCCTTCAGGTCTAAGGAGCATAGTCAATCTCCCTGATGGAGGTAGGGCAGTAAGATTCCAAGGGTAAGCATCTTGAACTTTTCCCTCTCCAGAAACTTGTTCAGATTTTGCAGGTCGAGGATGGATCTGAGGCCTCCTGTTCTTTTTGGTACCAGGAAGTACCTCGAGTAGAAGCCTTGCCCTTCCAGGTGGTGAGGCACCGGTTCCACCGCCTGGTCCTGTAGTAGACCTTCCAACTCCTTAAGGAGTATGTTTCTGTGCAGAGGGGGAGACTCCCCTGGAAAGTAGGAGGGGGTATCTGGGTGAAGTGGAGCAGATGGCCCCTTTCGATGATGCTTAACACCCAAGCATCCCCTTTGATGGCTACCCACCTATCTGCGTACAGGGTCAGCTGACCTCCTGTGCCCTGGAGAGGAGGAGAGGCTATGCTGGCATAGTCAAAAAAACCCTCCCTGTTGAGCAGGAGCCGGAGTAGGAGGCTTGGGAGCCTTCTGCCTACGGGGCCCATGACCCTGCCCCTTGGCCTGCTGGCCCTGTTGGGGAGCTGCAGAAGCCTGGTAGTGAGGGTAGGTTTTGTAGGCAGTGGTCCTCCTCGGGTAAAAGGCCTTTTTCCCCGAGCCCTTCTTCTTCTGAGAAGGGGCAGAGGATTTCCTGGACAGCCTTGTCCGGGTAAGAGTCTCGGTCTCGAGTTCTGCAGCCTTTTTAGCCATGGGCTTGCCAAAGAGGTTTTCACCTCGACAGGGGACATCGACCAACTTGTCCTGTACCCATGGCTTGAGGTCCGAGGATTGTAGGCAGGCCTGGCGGCGTGCACCGATGCCGGCCCCTGCTACTCGGGCCGAAGCCTCAAATCCATCATAGGCTGCTCGAGAGATAAACTTCGAGCACTCTTGAATACCAGAAGACAAGGCCTTGAACCTCTGCAAGGGTTCCTCGGACAGACCAGCAGAGAACCCGGCAATCTCCTTTGCCAGGTCTTGAAGGTACATGCCCATGTACAGCTGGGTAGGTCTGGACGCGGCAAGCAAGCATAGAGCCCTGGAAGCACTTTCTACCGAGGGCATCCAGGTTCTGGGCTTCCCTGCTGGGAGGCACCAAGGAGTGCATCTTCTGACTTCAGGCGATGCATGGCCGATTCCACAACCATGGAGTGGTTTGGTAGCTGTGCCTTTTGGAACCCGGGGCTCTTGCGGACTCGATAGATGGAATCGACCCGCTTGTTTAAAACCGGCATCGAGGCCGGCGCCTCCCACATGCCGAAGAGCAACCGCTCCAGCATCAGAGGAACCGGCACAGTAAAGGCCTCCTTGAGAGGAGAGTTGTACTGCAGGGCCTCGAACTCCTCGGCTCGAGGCTCCTCCTTGGGGTTCGCCGGGAAGGCCAAGGCTTTGGCCATGTCCCGTACGAAGTCCGAGAACCGGGTATCCTCCGGGGGGGACCTTGTCCTAGGCTCGGATCCCGGTGAGTCCGAAGGGATGCACTGAGTCCGGAAGGTGTCCAGGGACTCCTCTTCCTCCATCTCCCACGCTGATTCCTCCGAGGAGGAATCGAGCAGCTCCGAGTGGGTGGGCACCGACACCATCCACCCCGACGCCGAGGGTACCGGCGTCGACGACCTCGGTCCCGAACAGGAGGCAGAGGGTGACCTCGGCCGAGGATCGACTCGAGTTCGCATGGTCTCGAGGATCGGCTCAGCCTCCAGGGTCGACTTAGACGTCGAGGTCCCGGTGAGGCCGGCGATCAGCACCTGCTGCTGCTCCATGAAGGCAGACAATCTGCTCTCCAAGGCCGTCAACCTAAGTCCAAGCTCAGGAGACCCAGCAGCCTCCGACTCGGGCCCCGATGGTGTCGGGCCCGACGTCGGCTCCCCCGGAGGAGAGTCCACGAGGACTACAGTACTCACGTGACTCGGGGCCTCTGACTCCACACGAGGATGCTTTGCAGGCCTCTCCGACTCCGAAGACCCGGGACGGCGATCGGGGCTATGCGACCTGGCCCTCGAGGAGCCAAGAGCGTCCACTGATGCTGCCCTCATAGGTTTCTTCTTCCTTCAGTGCTCCCTCGAGGGGGACTCCTGAGACGTCGAGGCCTCTGACGAAGTCCAGACCCGTCCAGACGCCGAGTCGGAGAAGATCCTCTCACGCTGGTGCTGACGGCTCCGCAGTGCCTTCACGGACATTTTGCCACAGGGACTACAGACCTTAGGATCATGGTCAGGCCGCAGGCACCAGAGGCAGCAGTCATGTGTGTCGGTGAGACATCAGCTTCTTGCACCGATCACACTTCTTAAAGCCACTGGCAGCCATCGGAGGAAAAAGGGCCCCTGCAAGATCAAAAAATCGGGCTGCCAGGGAAAAGAAAAAAATGGCGTGAACGCAGCCTCTAAGGACAAAAACCGAAAAAGAGAGATCCGGGCTCGGCATCGGTGTACCAAGTCCAGGCGGGAAAGGAACTGACGTCGAACCGAAGAAAAATAACTCGTCTCAACGCAGGAAAATCCACTTTTTCACGGGTGACAGGGACGCACGTCCGTAGGGCTCCGCGGAAAAAAGAAGACTGAGCAAGATGGCACCTTTGGGCAGGAAGTGGACCGTGCATGCGTGGCTGAATTCCCAAAGGCTTTCTTTGAAAGCTGGGGAAATGCTCCGCATGGGGGCTCCGTCGGCGCCGACGTCACCCATATGTGAGGGCTGACTTCCTTCTTGGTCCTGGAGAAAATGAAGTACCAAGATGCTGCGTGGGAGAGATATGGTCACTACATGAGGGAAATTGCCCTTCATCAGCCAATCGTCTAAGTAAGGAAAGATGAAGATGCCCAGAGTGCGGAGGTAGGTGACACAATTGCTAGACACTGTGAAATCTCTTGGCACAGATGCCAGGCCAAAAGGTAGAACATGGTACTGGTAATGGTTCCCCTGGAAGAAGAACCGGAGGTATTTTCTGTGGGTGGGATGAATCAGGATGTGAGTATAGACATCTTTGAGATCTAGAGAGCAGAGCCAGTCTTTTTCCTGGAGGTAAGAAAGTAAGGTCCCTAGCGAGATCATTTTGAACTTTTCCCGCACTAGGAACTTGTTGAGATTCTTGAGGTCCAGAATAGGCCTGAGCCCCCCTGTTTTCTTGGGGTTGAGGAAATAACAGGAGTAGAACCTAAGGCCTTATTGAGGGAGTGGGACTTCCTCTATGGCCCCCTGCAGAGTGGCTATCTCCTGCTGAAGTACAGTGGAGTGCAGGTGATCCATGGGGGACTCCCCTATGAAGGAAGTGGGGGGGGGGGGGTAGCTCCAGGAAATTGAGCCAGAAGGTCGGGGGTTCAAATCCCACTAGAGGACAGCAACCTTGGGCCGGAAGGGCTGGGGTTGCTAGTCCCACAGGTGCTCCCTTGTAGTCTTGGGCAAGCCACTTAACCCTCCATTGCCCATGTTCCCTGTAAAATAGTTATCTCCAAGTTATAATGCCCTGTTCAATGTAATTTCAGTTTGTTCAATGTAAACCGCCTTGATATCATGAAAGGCGGTATATAAGAAATGTTAAATAAATAAATAAAATAAATGCTCACAACCTTTAGAGTCCAGGTTCTTGATGTGATGAGGGACCATCTGTGGGCAAAGTGGATTAATCTGCCTGCTATGTGGGAGGGGAGTGAGTCCTGAAGGGGGTGACTGGCTATGCTCTGGAGGAAGCAGTCAAAAAGCATTTGGAGGCTGTGGCTGCAGAGCTGGTTGACGTTTTGCAGTTTTAGGCTTCCTGGGCTGCCATGGGCCCCGTTGCTTCTGATGTGACTGTTGAGGCTGATAAGAAGAATAAGGTGAGTAGGAAGGGTAATACTCCTTCTTCGGATAGAAAAGCTTCTTGGCAGGAGCCTTCTTTTTAGTTGGATCAGCCATCTTTCGAGACAGGTGTTTCATGGTGAGATCATCTGTCTCTATCTCACCCGCCTGCAAGCTTATCCTGAACCCATTGTTCAAGGTCGGATGCTTGCAGCCAGACCATTCTTTTGTCTCCTATGCAAACTGCTGCAGCCCTACTGGTGGATTCAAAAGCATCAAAGGCAGCCCTAGTGAGGAATTTAGAGGTATTCTGACCATGAGTGATCAAGGCCTGATGTGGACCTTGCTTGTCTGGTGGCAACAGGGTGGTAAACTCAGAGAGGTCCTTTTGTGACATTTCTTAAAAACATCCCCATGTAAAGCATATACGAGTTTATCCTAGATGCTAACAATTGCCTGGAAGCACAGATGTCCAACTACATCGAGAGTCCTCGACACTGCCCAGGGGAAAAAAGGAGTGATTTTTAGAACTCTTAATCCAACGCACTGCCGATGATGTAGTAACTGAGGCTTCTGAAAACCTGGGCAAAAAGGAACTCTATAGAGATTGTCAAGTCTCTTGCTGATGGATGAAACCATCAAGGGAGCTTCCCACATATGAACCATAAGGCCCTGGAGGATATAATGTATGGGAAATGTAGCAGCCTCTTTAGGAGTAGAGAGGTATTGAAGAATTTTGAGCTCTTCAGCCCTCAGTTCAGTCTCTGTGGTGACTGTCAGAGTGCAACAGTCATGTTCCCGATGAAATCCTAAAAGGCCATATTTTCAGGCGGTGATTGATGCCTCTCATGCAGTGGAGAGGGGTCTGAGGGAATAAGTGGGAGAGGCGCGGAATCGACCAACTCGATGTCCAATTCCAAAGAAGTGGAATCAGAACTTGGTAAAAAGTTTTTTTTTTAAACTTTTCTGTTCTCTTTCCTTTTCCCTTCTTGGAAACTTCTAAATTGGCATTCTCTTTCCTTTCTGCAGCCTTTTATGATTTTATGATTGTAAACTGCTCTGATACCCTGTGACGGGCGGTATATAATGTTTTAAATAAACATAAACATACTATGGTACTAATGTCGCTCAGATGTCAACATCAAGGCTTGGTGCCAATGCCCTGAGGCATCAGAACCGAGGCATATGGAGCCCGGTGCAGCTACAGGTTCCAATGGGGATATCGGTGACAGGTGTGACTGTGCTGGTTCCGTTAGCGATGTTATTTATTTATTTATTTATTGAACGGTTTTATATACCGCCTTTCAGAAAAATCAAAGTGGTTTACATAGAACAAAACTTGAACATTACACATTGAAACTTATTCAAACAATTGAAATTACAGTGAACATTAAATTGTATATAATAAAAATGGTAATTTGAGGGTTACAATGCTGAGTAAATGCTGATTAGGTATATAGATAGTTTAAACATATATACAGATTTAAATATTTACAAATTTCAAAAATCTTATCATCTTATGGAATGTCTCTATGCACCGACACTAGGTCGGGCATCGGGACCATGGATCTCAAGGGCCTCGGGACTACAGCCACCAGGATAGTGGGAGATTCAGCTTGATAGCTTACATACACTGATCGAGGAAGACTGGAGGTGACTGGGAGGACTCTGGCATGGAGCTCTGTGTCACCGTACCAGAACACAATATCAGGGGCTCCACAGAGGATGACGTCTCAGAAGCATCCCGGAGCTCCCCTTTGGTGCTTTGGAGGAAGTATCCTCCCACTGGGGCTGTTCTGCTGGTCAGTCAATATCCGGTTCCCCTGCTGGGGAGTGCCAGTGTCGATGCCAGGTATCTGAGTCAGCACAGATGCAGAGGATCTCAATACCTTTTTTGCAGACGCTGACACCAAGGTCTTCGATACCTTTCCTGCCTCTGAGGAGGACTTGTGCTTGCTGTCATGTTTGAACTTCCCAGAGGTATGGGAACAATGCGGCGACAGCGACTGTACATTTTTGAGGCCACTATGTGGTTTCTCCATCTCTGAAAAGACCACTGAGGCAAAAATCAAAAAGGATAATGGTGGCCTAGGCCAGCCAGGGACATGGCAATGCCCCAAATGAAGTAAAAGAAAATGAAAAGAAAATTTTACAAAAAAAAATCAATGCAAAGAGAGAGACTGGGACGTTCCGATACTGCCCCGGACCGATGGGAAGGCAAGCACAATGTACCTGAAGGCACTTAGATGAATTTTACCAGCAGAGTTAGGACAAGGTACTGATGGCTTCATGGAAAAAAGACGACTGAGGAGAATTGCTAGGAAGGCGGGAAGGCAGACACGCATGCGTGGAGGGATGCTCCCAAAAGCATCCCTATTGGATGCTGGGGAGTGTTCCTGCGCCCAGCTCAGTCAATGCTGACATCATCCATATGTTAAGACTGCATTTCTGCTTGTTCCTGGAGATGGCCCCAAAAAGTGTAATGAGTAGCAGGGGAGCAAGCATAGTCCCTCTTCATCTCTCCGGGCCAGTCCAGGAACTGTAGGGTAGTCAACCACCTCCAGCAGCTGAGGACTGAACTCTCAAAGTCTTGCTGACAGCCATCCAGCTCCCCCTGGAGTCAGAGACCGTCGTTCAGTCTTCAGCAGCTAGATTGGACGTGTGCTGACAGGCTCCCGGTCAGACGAAGAGGAAAGAAGTAGGATTAGTAAAAAGGGGAAAAGAGATAAGAAAATCCCTGGGTGATCCTAGCAAGGTATTATGGCCAGGAGAGGGGCAATTGTTATTTCAAATTGTTATTTGGAAGTAAGTTGTTGAAAAAAAAAAGGAATCTGCCAAAGATCGGAGCAGAGGCAGAGTCTGCCTCGGGAATAGGCTCCGTAGGCAGCAGTGAGAGAACATAAGAACATAAGATATGCCATACTGGGTCAGACCAAGGTCCATCAAGCCCAGTATCCTGTTTCCAACAGTGGCCAATCTAGGTCATACGTACCTAGCAGTTTCCCCAAAAGACACAGGTTCCGCAATACTTGTACTGGGTCAAGCATTGATATCCTGGGTCCCTTCTTAATAATTATTATTATTAATGGTTTAGGGACCTTTCCTCCAGGAACTTGTCCAAACCTTTTTTAAACCCAGCTACACTAACAGCCTTTACTACATCCTCCGGTAACAAATTCCAGAGTTTGATTACATGTTGAGTGAAAAAATAATTTCTTTTATTTCTGAATCTGGGAGCCCCAGATTCAGTTCCTCTTCCGCCGACGCCCCAACTAACTCTCCCACTAGCAGCGGAGGCGAGAGTCACAGGAGTGAGCCCATGGAGTGCAGGTACGTGGGCAGAGCTAGCCCTTCGAGCGGGGATCCATTTCGGGGGGGCAGGCCTCGCTGCAGCGCCAGGAGATCGCGGCTTTCGGGGAACTTCGGCGGATGGTTTTAAGTTGTAGCACCTGCTGCCGGGCTCGGCAGCAGGCGCGGCATGCAAGGACCGCCGGGGTTCTCGCGTCCGGGGCTCTGAGGAGTTTGAGTTGAGCTGTGGGAGTACCGGCGTTGGTTCAGGAGAATGGAAGTTACAGCAACGTTGTTAGGGCACTTGAGCAAGCAGCAAGGCATGGAGGAGAAGGCAGGAAAGACGGCCATTTTAGAGCAGGCAGCCGTTTCTCCCGCACTTCAGGAGAAATCAGTTAAAAAGAAATCTAAGTCAAAAAAGCCTACTCCAGCGGGGGTTGGGGCTCAGGCTCCATTAGCAGAGGTGGAGGGGGGGGTTTGCAGCCCTTATTTTCGGCAGATTTTAGTCTTTCTTTACATAAAGCATATTGTATGAAGTTGGAGCAGGCACAGGGAAAAGGCTCTCCTTCCAATCTGTTAGTTTTGCCTGGGAGGGCTGGCAGCCCATTGGACCAAGGAGAGGGTTCCTCAAAGAGGAGCTGGTCAGGGGAGATGGCTGCCGATGGCTTCAGACAGCAGGAACCTGTTCCTCCAGTGACGGAAGAAGGAGAAATCCTCTCAGAATCCGGTATGGATCAGTGGCCGGGTGAGCTAGAGGACGGTGAAATTGCGCCAAGAGAGGACCCCAATATTTTCAGGGTATTTAGGAAGGAGGAGCTAGGGGCGCTTATTGCACATTCGCTGGCAGCCCTGAATATTACCCAGCCAGTAGCTCAGGAAGAACCGCTGGAAGATCCGTTGCTCCAAGGTTTCAAGGCGAAACAAAAGTGTTTTCCGGTACATAGAGTAATTAAACAAATGAGAATCGGAATGGGAGTGTCCTGAAGCTATGCTGCGGGGGGGGGGGGGGTTGGGGTTGGTCGAGCGATAGGCCGCTTGTACCCGGTGCCACAGGAGGAGAAGGAGTTGCTGCGGATGCCGAAGGTCGATGCGTTACTCTCTGCGGTGACGAAAAAGACGACGATTCTGGTAGAGGGCGGAGCAGCTCTGAAGGATCTGCAGGATAGGAAGTTGGAGTCACTGTTGAAGCAGGCTTTTGACGCTAGTGCGCTGTCTCTTTAGGCTTCTGTTTGTGGAGCATGTGTGTCTCGAGCTTCCATTCGCGATGGCTCCAAGGGGACTCTGCTCCTGAAGGGGAGGAGGCTTCGGGGGCAGAGGGAGCGAAGTTAGAGTCGGCGGCGGTGTAACTCGCAGATGCGTTCTATGACCTGGTCAGGATTTCGGCGAAGGCTATGGCGTCCGTGATTGCCGCTAGAAGATTTCTCTGGCTGAGAAATTGGGCGCCTTAGTAAGCTCCCCTATAAGGGCAAGCTACTCTTTGGGGAAGCGTTGGAGAAGATTGTGAAGGATTTGGGAGATTCCAAAGGAGGGCGCCTCCCGGAAGATCGTCCAAAGAGTCCTAGACCTGGGACTCTGCAGAGAGGACAAAGCAGAGAGTTTTGGAGGTTCCGAGGGTCTCGGTTTACTCCATATCAAAGAGATCGTTTTGTGCCAAGAGGTCAGTCCTTTCGAGGAGTTAGGGGATTCGGATCTCAGCAGAACCCTCCAAAGAAGCCACAATGAAAGGAGAGTGGTCCCGGCAGAGGTTCCAATAGGAGGACGGTTGCAGGGTTTCCACGCCATCTGGACCACCATTACGACCGACTAGTGGGTATTGGAAATCATTCGCGAGGGGTATGCGCTGGAGTTTGCGCACCCGATAGCAGAGGTCTTCATGTTGTTGCCATGCAGCTCTCTGACAAAGGTGAAGGCGGTAAACGACACCCTGCAACGTTTACTACTCCTTCAAGCGGTGGTTCCAGTGCCGCCAGACCAGTTCGGATTAGGTCGATACTCGATTTATTTTGTGGTTCCCAAAAAGGAAGGGTCTTTTCGACCCATTCTAGATATCAAGCATGTGAACCGCTGTTTGAAGGTACCGCACTTTCAAATGGAGACTCTACTGTCTGTAATCCGGTCGGTGAGGCCGGGGGATGTTCTTTTGTCCACAGATCTGACGGAAGCGTGTCTGCATATTCCAATCAGACAGAGCATCAGAAGTATTTGCGGTTTGCCGTGCCCATGGGGCATTTTCAGTTCCGAGCATTACCATTCGGCCTGGCTACTGTCCTGCTTACATTCACAAAGGTGATGGTAGTGGTGGCGGTGGCATTGAGAAAGGAAGGTATGCAAGTTCATCCCTACCTGGACGACTGGCTGATTCGAGCAGAGTCAGTGGCGGAGGCGGAGTCAGTGTCAGCGACGGCACGGGTAGTGGAGTTCCTAAACAGCCTAGGTTGGGTAGTGAATCAAGCCAAGAGTCAGTTGCTTCCAGTGCGTCATCTAGTTTATCTAGGGGCAGTGTTCGATACCAGGATGGGAGCCGTCTTTCTGCCAGAAGACAGAGTAAAAAAGATCATACGGCAGGTCTCAGCGTTTTTGCGCATCAAGGCTCCGACGGCGTGGAGGTACCTACAACTCCTAGGCTCCATGGCGGCAGCATTGGACTTGGTGCCGTGGGCCAGAGCGCATATGCGGCCCCTTTAACGCGTTGCTCTCCAGATGGTCTCCACAAAAGCATTTTCTGGGAAGGAAGCTGGTGTGCTCAGAGGCAGTCAGTGACAGTCTACAGTGGTGGTTGGACCCCAGACATCTGCAGGCGGGAATGTCTCTGGAGTCGCCGGATTGGGTGTTGGTCACCATGGATGCCAGTCACTCAGGCTGGGAGACGCATTGCATGTCCCAGGTAGCGCAAGGCCGCTGGTCGGCAGACATGTGCGGTTGCTAGATCAATCAGCTGGAGATGAGAGCGGTGCGGCTGGCGCTTCAGGAGTTTGACAGTCTAGTAACAGGGAAAGCAGTGCGCATTTTCTCTGACAATGCGGTGACGGTGTCCTATATCAATCGGCAAAGGGGCACAGGCAGTGCAGTCTTGCTGCAGGAGAGCCAGCTCTTGATGCAATGGGCGGAAAGCCATTTGGTAGTCTTCTTGGCGGCTCATGTAACGGGGAAGGACAATGTACAGGCCGATTTTCTCAGCAGGAATGTCCTAGATCCAGGAGAATGGGAGCTGAACGAGGCAGTCTTCCACGACATTACGGTGCGGTGGGGTCGGCCGATTATGGATCTGATGGCCACTTACAGGAATGCGAAGGCATCAAAGTTCTTTAGCAGGTGCAGGGAGTACATGTCAGAAGGCCTCGATGGACTGGCTCAACCCTGGCCGTCGGCGGGCCTACTCTATGTGTTTCCTCCGTGGCCGATGATCGGTCGGGTCGTTCGAAGGATAGTGACTCACGACGGACAGGTGATTCTCGTTGCTTCAGACTGGCCAAGGAGGGCGTGGTATGCGGACCTGATACAGCTGATGGTGGATCGACCTTGGAGGCTTCCCAGTCGAGTCAATCTGTTATTTCAGGGACCGATTCTGATGCCGCAGGTGGATCGCTTCTTGCTTACGGCTTGGCTCTTGAAAGGGAGCGCCTGAGACAGAGGATATTCCGCGGCGGTAGTGCATACCATGTTGCAGGCCAAGAGGAGGTCTATGACTCTTGCCTATGTCCACATTTGGCGGATATTTGAATATTGGTGTGCGAAGCGTGGGGTCAGGCCATTTTGCGCAAAGGTGCCAGACGTTTTGTCGTTTTTGCAGGGGGGTCTGGATAAAGGCTTGGCTCTCAGTATGCTAAAGGTTCACCTGGTGGCCCTGGCTTGTTATAGGGGCAAGATTCAGGAGGGGCGTCTTATCTCTGCATCCGGATGTCCTGAGATTCTTTAGAGTGGTAAAGAATGTAAGGCCGCCGGTAAGACTGGTAGTGCCGGCTTGGGATCTGAATTTGGTTCTTGAAGCATTGACGCGATCCCCTTTTGTGCCAGCAGGGGCGGTTGATCTGAGAGTTTTCTTGGAAGACGGCCTTTTTGGTGGCATTATGCTCGGCGAGAAGGATCTCAGATCTTCAAGCGCTATCCTGTCGAGAACCGTACATTCAGTTTTCTGCGGAGAAGGTAGTGTTAAGGCCAGTGCCTTCGTTTCTCCCAAAAGTAGTGTCTGCTTTTCATTTGAACCAGCCAATTTCTCTGCCTACTTTTCAGAATCAAGAGACTGGGATGATGGACAGTGCGCTTAGGAAGCTGGATCTCGGTAGAGTCCTCCAGAAGTATCTGAGGAGGACGGAATCATTTTGGAAGTCGGACAGGTTGTTCGTCCTGTTCGGTGGAGTACGTAAAGGGGAGGCAGTGTCCAAGGCCTCAATTGCTCGCTGGGTGAAGCAGGCAGTAGAGACAGCATATCAGGCGAGCGGTAAGTCGCCTCCCGCAGGTATCCGAGCTCATTCTACTCAAGGCCAGGCGACTTCTTGGGCCGAGTTCGCCTTGGTTCCACCAGTGGACATTTGTAGAGCGGTTACTTGGTCGTCTCTGCATACGTTTACGAAGCATTATTGGTTGGATTTCAAGCTCAGGGGGACGTGAAGGTAGGAGCTTCAGCCATAGTAGCGTGGTTAGCAGGACCCTCCCAAAAGTAGGTACTGCTTTAGTACTTCCCTACAGTTCCTGGACTGGCCCGGAGAGACAAAGAGGAAGGAGAAAGTAGGCCTTACCTGCTAATTGTCTTTCCTTGAGTTCTCTCCGAGTCAGTCCAGGACCCACCTAGGTTTTTTGGCGGAGTTCGCTTGGAGCGGGGGGGAGTGGGGGGGGCTTCGCAGTTCTGTCAGGTAATCGTGTTCAGTGGAAGAAACTATTCAATGCTATTGATTACCACAAGGAGTAATTATGCCCTCGAGCTTGGTCTGAATGTTTTCGGAGCAGTGCTGAGTTTGGGGCTCCCCGGATGCTTGGGGGGAGGAGCAATCAGACTCCGATTTGGAATATATATTAAAAAAAAAAAAAGAGGCAGAGAGAGGGAGAATGTCTCTGCTTCAGGTACAGTTATGAGCGAAGGTGGGTTTTTTCCCCTGGTTTTCTTAGTTAGATCATCTTGGAATTGGTTTAGTTTACGATGACTTCGGTTAGGAGCAAATATGGGGGATGGTATGCTTTGACAATAGTGGACTGAGTCTCTGACTCCAGGGGGAGCTGGATGGCTGTCAGCAAGACTTTGAGAGTTCAGTCCTCAGCTGCTGGAGGAGGTTGACTACCCTACAGTTCCTGGACTGGCCTGGAGAGAACTCAAGGAAAGACAATTAGCAGGTAAGGCCTAATTTCTCCTGGCTGGTGTACAATGAAATCACACGCAGACAGCATGCTAGAAGGGCATGCCAAAAAGACATGCCGAGAATTAAAACACCAGGCAGAACTTAAGATGGCCACTAAGGCACTGAAATCTACCTCTTTGAAAGCAGGCGACCTGACTACGTAGATCTCCAGGGTAAAGTAGTCACAGTGGCTCTGGAAGACAAATTAAATAAGCTGCAATCAATGGAAGAGGAGATTAGGGAACAATTTGAGATGCAGCTCCAATGGATGACAAAAGTGGAAAATCGCATGGCAGCCCAGGAGGAGACCAGAGAGCAACTGGGAGCACGAGTAGAGCGCTTAGCCAAGAACAGGCACAAGTGCTTAAATGGCTCAAAGAGCAGAAAAATAGGGCTCGCAGAAATAACCTGCAGGAGGTTGGGGCTGGATGGAGGAGTGACCAATGCTGAACTTTACAAATTCTTTCAAGAATGGCTCCCAGACCAGTTGGGCTTGCAAGTGGCAGAGGGTGCATGGCACTGTGAAAAGGGCCCACCACATCGGACCAAAGAAAGAGGATCACCATTGGCTGAGAGCAGCCATAGCCCGATACCTGGTGTGGTCAGAGAAAGAGAGCATTCTCAGAGAGTTTTGTCAGCTAAAAACACTGGAACATAACAAACGAATCCTGTTTAACGATTATTCAAACTGGGTGGTAGTGAAACAAAATGTTTGCACACATCTGCATGGCCCTGTTTCAGCAGAGGATCCACTTTGCCCTGCTCTTTCCTCAAAGTCACTCAGGGCAGTTTCTTCAAATGGGTTAGTTTTGCGCATAAAAACACACACAGCACCACCCTTTATAACCTCTATAACAGCAAACTCTTCAATAATTAAATACCTTCAACTTAAACTCTAAACAAACTTCACTTTGGGTGCATAAAGACCTCAGAAGAAGCTCATTCCATTCATTTGGCGAACAGAGTCACCATAGGACAGAGCTTAGAACTCACTCATCATAGGCCTCACCCTTTAAACTTTAATATAATTATATCAACCAATAAAGCTATATCCAGTAAAAGTACTTTTTTTTTTTTTTTTTCCATTTAAAATTTTTATTAGTGAATAACACACCAATATAAAGCATGTTTAATACAGCAAGTTATCACCCCATCCCACCCCCTTCGTCTCTATTATAAGACAGAGGAACCGAAGTAAACTGCTCTTAGACAAGGAAAGCACTAACATAACTCAAACAGTGATCAATTCACCAACGCTAAATAACATAAAATAAAACAGCAGATGTGATGTTCCCCTGCTTTAATCCCCCCGCCTATAATTCAACAAACCACAGGCAACTCCCTGTGCGAAATCCCCCCTCCTTCCCTCCCTACCCCCCTCTCCCCTCCCTACCCCCTCCCCTCCCCCCGTATGCAAACACTTAGATCCATTTCTGCATCTTCGAACCCTACCTATGCCCACTATTCCCCCCACCAGTCCCAGCACCCCCACCTGCCCCCCTCCATAATCCTCCCCCTACTCCCCCCTCCTCTTGCCATTCCTCCACCCATTTCCATACCTTCTGCCAATGTACCCCACTTCTCTCTCCACCCCCCCGGCACTGCACTGTCAGCCGGTGCATCAGCCCCACTTCACTCACTCTGCGGATGAAACCAGCCACCTGCGGGGCACTCTGTCCCCCCAGTGCCGGGCTATTTCGCAACGGGCCGCTACTAGACAATGGTGTAATACCCCCGCCTCCCTCCTGGGTATCTCTTCTTCTAGGAGATGTAACAGACATATTTCGGGCTTTTGTGGCATTTTGTGTCCCGTCATCGCATGTATTACTTCTAAAACCCTCGTCCAGTAAGCTCGCATATGGACACACCTCCACCACATATGCATCCAGTCCCCCCTCTCCCCGCACCCTCGCCAGCATTGGTCATCCTGTCCAAGTTTAGCTTTCACACGACGTACTGGCGTCCAGTACCATCGGGACAGCACTTTATATGCGTTTTCCTTAAGGGATGCAGAGATAGAGACATGCGCTACAGTCCGGAGCACCTTGGTCCACACCTCTTCATTCCACTCCATCCCCAAATCGGCCTCCCATTTCAGCATATAGGGCAGTTTACCCTCCCCGGGCTCCATCAGACCCCTATATATTCGGGATAACACCCCCTTTTGCCCCATATGCCCTGTACATAAAACCTCAAACCAACTACGTCGCCCCCACAAGTCCTTCCACACCCTGGTCTGCCGAAGGCAATGACAGAGTTGCAAATAGGCATAGTGATCATTCTCTGTCAACCCATAGAGATCCTTTATACCCTCAAACCCATACATCCCCTGGTTATGTAAGAGCTGGGATACTTGCGTCAACCCCCCCCTTGCCCACCTTTGAAAGGTCCGCGCGTCCGGCCCCTGCCCCTTCTCAAAACATGCCTCTAATCCCATGCCCTGTGTATACCCTTTTCCTGCCACCAGTTGTTGTTTGTACCGTTTCCACACTTTCAGACTATGTACTATCATGGGGTTTAGAATGTTAGAGGCTTCGCCCGCTCCTCCCCGCCAAATCACCCTCTCCATGTCCGCCCCCCCCATCTGCTCCCGCTCCATCTGCACCCATTGCTTCCCCTCATTTCGTTGCCACTCATATACGGTTGTCAATTGGGCTGCCTCATAGTATTTCCCCAAGTTGGGAACTCCCAGCCCCCCCTCTTCTTTTGCTCTCTGCAGTATGCTCATCGCCACTCTCGGTCTTCGCTGCTTCCATATGAATCTATTTACCATCCCTTGCGCCCGTTTCAAATGGTTCCGCGGTACCGCTATGGGGAGTGTCTGGAATAAGAACAGCAGGCGTGGCACCAGCATCATTTTAACTGTCGCTATCCTCCCAAACCAAGATATAAACCCCTTTCCCCAACCCCCCAACCAACTCTCCATCTGCCCAAGTACCTTCCCGTAATTCAGATTATATAGTGCTGCCGTTTTGTTACCTAGTCGTACTCCTAAGTACCTTATACTTTCCGGCGCCCATTTAAAAGGGTATTGCTTGGCCAACCTTGCTTGTCCTGCTCCCGAGACCGCCAGATTTAAAATCTCCGATTTAGCCCAGTTGATTGAAAAACCCGACAGCTTACCGTATTCCTCCAATTCCCACATCACTATTGGAATGCTCACTCTGGGACTACCCAAGCTTAGAATGATATCATCAGCAAACAAGGAAATCTTATAGCCCTTCGTCCCCACCAGTAGTCCCCGGATATCCTCCCTTTCTCGCACCCTCTGTGCAAACGGCTCTAACGCAATAGCAAAGAGCAACGGCGACAGAGGGCACCCCTGTCGGGTACCCCTCCCCTGCTCGAAAAACCCTGAGTACGCCCCATTCACCCGGACACATGCTTGCGGCCGCTCATAGAGTGCCTTTATCCAGGCCAAGAAATCATTCCCCAGTCCAACCTTCTCCAATACCTGGAACAAGAAGGGCCAGGCTACCTGGTCGAAGGCTTTTTCGGCGTCCAACGACAGGAGCAGGGCCTCTTCCCCGCTCTGCTCAACTGACCAAATTATATTCAATATTTTCCTTATATTGTCCGCCACCTGTCTACCTGGTATGAAGCCCGCCTGGTCCTGGTGGATCAATTTTCCAATTACCTTGTTTAATCGGGCTGATAATATCTTTGCGAGTAGCTTGGCATCAAGATTAAGCAAAGAAATGGGCCTATAAGATGCACAATCCTGTGGGTCTTTCCCCTCCTTATGTATAACCGTAATCCCCGCCCAGCCCATCGTGCCCGCTAGTCTCCCTCCCTCCCTTGGCAGGTTAAATAACTTCACCAATGGCTCGATCAGGAGATGTCCAAACCGTCTATAGAATGGCGCTGTTAACCCGTCTAAGCCTGGAGCTTTCCCGATTTTTAATTGTCGAATTGCCCGCTGCACTTCCTCCCCACTTATCGGTCTATTGATTTCCCCTTGCTCCTCCCTCCTCCCCAGTTTAGGCAATCGCACTGAAGCAAGGTATCTGCTCACTCTGTCCTCTGTTGCCGAGTCACGGGCTTTATATAGCTCCTGGTAAAACTCTCTAAAGGCTTCCCTAATTTCTCCTTCCTTAGTGACCAGGGTCCCACCCTTAGATCGGACTCGGATGATATGGGAACGCAACTTTCTCTGTCGAAGCCTCTGCGCCAAAAATTTCCCCGCTTTATCCCCCCCCTCAAAAACCTCTTGCCGTAAGAGTTGCATCTGATACTGTATCCGTGCTGCCTGCAGCGCATTTAACTGTGCCCGCACCGCCAGTATCTGTCCTTGATAAGATCTCGACCGCCCCTGTGCATCCAACTCTTCCAATTCTAATAAACGGAGCCTCAATGCCCCTTCCCTGCTCTCTCTCTCCCTCTTTAACCGTGCCCCCCACTTGACAAGCACCCCTCGAATCACTGCCTTGTAGCCATCCCATACCCCGCCCCATGCCACCTCCCCGTTATCATTGAGTATAAAATATTCCCTTGTTTCCCGCCCTACCTCCTCCCGGACCCTCTCATCATCCAACAGCGACTCGTTCAACCTCCAATATTGTAGCCCTTTCCCTTCATCCGCCATGCGCAAAGAGACCGTCACCGGGGCATGATCAGACCATGTGATGGCCTCCACTGCTGCTTCGGTAATCCGACCCCCTACTTCTTTGGAGACCCAGATAGCATCTATCCGGGAGTAGGACCCATGCGTGGGCGAGAAATAGGAAATTGTCTCCTCCCAGGGTATTGTAACCTCCAAGCGTCAACCAATCCATGCTGCACCACAAAAGCTCGATACCTCTTCCTGTCCGCCCGCTTACCCTCCCGACCCCCAGTTGCATCCCATGCCGGATTCCAGGTAAGATTGAAATCTCCCCCACATATAAGGGTACCCTCCCCCATGTTCCCCACCTCCTCAGTCAATTGCTTCCAGAAATTACCTTGCGATCCCGTAGGGGCATATAGGTTCACTATACAGTACCACTTACTCCCCACCCGCACCCTCACCAGTACATATCTCCCTCCCTTATCCCTGACAACGGAGTGCACTAGGGTCTGCAGTCTGGAGGCTATCAGAATAGCCACCCCCCCTTTCTTCTTTTCAACTGTGTTAGAGGCATGAATACATACCCCAAATCCCCTAGGCTTGACCAGGTACTCTGTTGTTTTGGTAAGGTGCGTTTCCTGAATCAGCCTTATCCCCGCCTTCTGGCGAGCCAGCTCATCATACAATTTCTGCCGTTTAAAAGGCGAATTCAGGCCCTTAACATTTAAGGATACAATTTTTAGATCTCCCATCTTGGTAGACCTCACTCCCCACTGTCAGCCCATAGGTGTTCCAACCCCCCTCCCCCCCCTTACCCCCCCTCCCGCTCCCCCCTCTCCCCCTCCCCCCCCCAATCTCCTTGACCCTACCCCCCCAGCTCTCTCCAAAGAGAGATTTGTCTTCCATATAGGTGACTGCCTACGGGCCTGCCTGTCTTCCCCCCACCATTCCGCATCTCCCCATTTGCTCTATCCCCCCCCCCCCGACTCAACCGCTACCTACTACTCCCCCCATCCCCCTGCCTCTTCGCCCTCCCCGCCCCCCCTTCCCGCCCCTCATGCTACAGCCCCCTTGCCCCCCCCCACATAATGCACCCCTCCTACAATAACCCAACAGAATATATATGCACAACAGTACTACAAAGCACCAAGCTTTAAAACTTCTACTTCAGCCCGCTCCGTTCTCAGCCGCTGATGTCCCGGGGCTCTCTCCAAGCTTGCGCGCCAGTCTTCGGCCCTCTGCTGGGACTCGATGCCACCGCTGAGCTCTCTGAGCTGGATTAGAGGACGTCGACGTACTAGCCCCCTGTCTAGCTGTGGTCATATTCCCTTCAGGGATATTCGGCAGCTCCAAGTCTTGCAGAGCTCTCCAGGCTTCCTCTGTAGTTTGCACTCGTTTTGACCTCCCCCTGGCCGTGATCAACATGCCAAAAGGGAACATCCATTTATATCTTATGTCCTCTTTTCGCAAGTACTTTGTAACTTCTTTGAAGTCCCGTCTACGCTGCAGTGTTCCCCCTGAGAGATCCTGAAAAAACTCCAGGGAGTGTTCTTCCCACTGGAACTGTCTCACCTTCCTGGCTGCCATCAACAACCTTTCTTTAATCTTGAAGGAGCCCAGGCATATCACAATATCTCTTGGTTTATTGTCTCGTTTGGGGCCCAGGCTCCTGTGCGCTCTCTCTATTTGTGACGGTGTGATCTCAGTGCCTCCCTCTGGATCCGCTGTCTCGAGCAGGGAGCTAAAAATTTTAACAATCACGTCCTCACAGTTGCGGTATCGTGCTTCTTCTGGAAGGCCCCGGACGCGTATATTACATCGGCGGGATCTATCCTCCAGGTCCTCCGCCTTCATCTGCTGCTCCAGCTGAATCCGCTTGATGTCTGCCCAGTCTTTTTGTAACACATCGAGTTCTTCCCCCTGCTGTTGCAGTTGCGTCTCCATTTCTTCCATACGGTTTCCGATCTCCCCTATATCTTGTCGCAGAGAGTGGATGGACTCTCTGAGCTCCCGCGACACCCCACCGATATCAGCTTTGATCTCATCCTTCAGCTCTGTGAGCCAGTCTTTCAATTTCACGATCCCTCCTGGGCTACAGCTCCGTTCCAACTCTTCCACCAGCTCTTGGGCCTCTGCCAGCTGCTTACTATTCTCTTTGGCCCCCTCCTTGTTACTCTTGGCTGCTCCGTAGGGAGATCGGTATTCCGCCAGCTTCTTGCGCGCTGACGCCCCCGCTTTATTTTTATCCATCTTGGCTCTAAGTCGTAGGTTCTTTATGTCTTCGCTGTATGGGTAACTGTGGCTGTAAATGCTGCAGGGCTTTGCCCCCCCTATCTCTTCTGGAGCACAGGGGCCTCTCCTCTCCCTGTCTCCCTATAACTTCAGGTCCTTGGTACCGCTGGCACAGCCTTTCCCCTCCACCCCTCCTGAGTTCTTGCTCTTCTATGGCCTCTGCTCTGCGGTTCTCCTTAAGGGCTACTTCTCTCACCTCACACTCCACTGGTTCTCTGTCGTCGCCTCCACAGGCTTCTGCTCCAGGGCTTCTCAGCCCACAAGCCACTGTATTGTGGTTTTCCCCCCGCTGCCCTCCTTCTCCTCCGCTCCACACACTGCTCAGCTCCGCGTGACCCTCTCCCGCAGCCACCGCTGTCACTACGGGCAGCACTGCACGGGCTATTACCGCCCTCTGGGCTCCTCCGCTCTGTGCTGCTGTCTAGCAAGGGAAGTGCTGTACGTACCAGCCCCACTGCCGTCGGGAGATGTGAGGTCCCTCGCCGGCCCTCAGCTCTGTAGCACCGCCCGATTGCTGGATTCTCAGCTGACTAGGCCTCGGACCCCACACTCTGCTCTGCTGCAGCCTCACAGCACTTCTGCGGTTCTTGCTGCCGGTCCCGGCCGACCACGCGGTCAGCGCTCTAGGCCGCTCGTGAAGCTCCCCCGTCGGGGAAATGCCGATGCGGGGCCAAGCTGCTTCCTTTCACCTCTGCCCGATCCTCGGGTCTAGCGGCATCGATTCTCCAGCTTGCCCCCCGCAATTAACGCAAATAGGGGTATTTAGCCCCCTTTTCACAGGCTTGGATGGCAGAGCTCTCCTTCTACCCCACCATCCGTCCCGATGACGTCACCGGAAGTCCTAAAAGTACTTTTTAAGGATTCGAACATCAATTAAAACCTGAAATTTTAATAATAATATAGAATATATCTTTTTGATTTTTTAAAGAAACATCTTTTTGATTTTTTAAGAAAAGAGCAGTTTCGTTCTACTCGCACTGAAGATAAAATCACCTTCACCCGCTATAGTCGGCTTAACACCTAGAAGAATAGAAAAAGAGAGTCCAGATAGTAAAGACACTTTCTCCTTGCTATTCAAGTAGTAATACATTACTTATCTGAACAATCAGCTTCAGACTGTTATCACGCATCTCAGCCGCTACAGTCTCCAACAATCTCTACTTTTCAGAAGCTCTGCCTCAGAAGTCAAACGCCGCTACAGCTAGTCGAAAAGACCCCGAGCAGGCACTTGGTGCTTATGCAATCCAGATCCGACAAAAGCTTTTGTTTCACCCCACCGGGCTTCCTCAGGGATCCAGCATTAAACCCAAATTAAGATTATTCCATTACGATAGAGCAACCACATTGCTTCAGTGATTCTAAAGGCGTCTGACATCACCTCTCTTTAAACAGGCATCAGACAAAGCCGATACGCGTAAAAAGTGTGACATCATCTTTCCTATCTAAAATGAACTTTATTGTTCAAACCTTCTATACCTAAGAGCAACAGACCACACCACTACCAACAATAATAAGACTAGACAACACATACTAAACATTAAATCCCAATCTCTTATCGCCAATCTCTTATCAAAGAAACTAAATTACCCAAACAAACTGACATCAAACCTATTACAAAAAAAATCTAACAAAAGTCTAAAAAGGAAAACAAATATGGAACTCATAGAATGACTAGCGGAATAGAGCCAAAATAAAAAAATGAATATTAATAAAACAATGCCCATTCAATCTTGTCGTTCAGTCCATTCGGGGTTAAAGTATGCAACTTATAAATCCAATGTTGTTCTTTTTGAAGGAGTAAACGGCCCCTGTCTCCCCTCCGCATATCATAAAGTACCTGTTCTATCACCGTGCATCGAAAATCTTGAAAGTTATGGTTCATAGCAATACAATGTTGGATTAGCGGAGTTTCCAACCGTGTCTTCACAACGCTATATTTATGTTCAGCTAGTCGAGTACGCAGTGGGCGTGTTGTTTTTCCAATATACATCAATAAGCATGGGCACCATAAAGCGTAAACAACATATGAAGAATTGCAATTAGTAGGCTGTCTCAATTTAGATTTACACTTAAAATGAGGGCTCGCTTCACTCTCCATCATGTTACAGTAAAGGCAATGACCGCATTGTTGATGTAGAGAAGGAAGATGAAAAAATCTTCCAATGTTTATAGCCATCATACGTCGGGCTTGTATCTCAAAGTCCTCCTGAGATGAACAAATTCTTCTGCATCTAAGTAGTTGCGAATAGGGAAGACTGTTCTTCAAATGGTTAGGATGAAAACTTGAATAATGTAGTAGGGTATTTTTATCTGTAGGCTTAGTATAGACTGTTGTTTGGAAGCCTTCCACAGTTTTAATGATCATAACATCCAAAAAATGCACCATTGACTGGTGCCTAGTCATCTCGAATTGAATATTAATGTTGCAACCATTTAAATATTGAAGGAAATCATCCAAAATATCAACTGGGCCTCCCCATAATAAAAAAATATCATCAATGTAACGATAACAGCGTATAATGTAGGAGGTGTATCGAGATGTATAAATCCAACGGTCCTCAAAAATATGCATATAAAGGTTAGCCAAAGATTGTGCGAACGTAGCTCCCATAGCGGTTCCAGATATTTGTTGGAAAAACTCTTGCTTTTAAATTAAATAATTCTTTTTTAACGCTAATTTGTTCATCTCAGGAGGACTTTGAGATACAAGCCCGACGTATGATTGCTAAGTTTCGCGAACGTGGTTATCCTTCTTCCCTTTTGAAGAAGGCTTATAAGCGAGCTAAATATAATCACCGAGAGTGGTTATTGTATCCTTCGACTGAAGGTTCAAGTGTTTCTGAGCAGTTATCTCTCACATGCGTTCTACCTTACTCAAGCCTTGCTAGCCGAATGGCGGCCTCTATCTATAAACATTGGAAGATTTCTTCATCGCACCCTGTCCTGTCCCATCATCATGTACGTATGGCCTATCAAAGAGGAAAGAATTTCCGTGATCGGTTATGTCCTGCAGTTTTTAGAAAAGTGGATTATCTTCCTTCTCTACATCAACAATGCGGTCATTGCCTTTACTGTAACATGATGGAGAGTGAAGCGAGCCCTCATTTTAAGTGTAAATCTAAATTGAGACAGCCTACTAATTGCAATTCTTCATATGTTGTTTACGCTTTATGGTGCCCATGCTTATTGATGTATATTGGAAAAACAACACGCCCACTGCGTACTCGACTAGCTGAAAATAAATAGAGCGTTGTGAAGGCACGGTTGGAAACTCCGCTAATCCAACATTGTATTGCTATGAACCATAACTTTCAAGATTTTCGATGCACGGTGATAGAACAGGTAACTTTATGATATGCGGAGGGGAGACAGGGGCCGTTTACTCCTTTAAAAAGAACAACATTGGATTCATAAGTTGCATACTTTAACCCCGAATGGACTGAACGACAAGATTGAATGGGCATTGTTTTATTAATATTCATTTTTTGATTTTGGCTCTATTCCGCTAGTCATTCTATGAGTTCCATATTTGTTTTCCTTTTTAGACTTTGGTTAGATTTTTTTTGTAATAGGTTTGATGTCAGTTCGTTTGGGTAATTTAGTTTCTTTGATAAGAGATTGGCAATAAGAGATTGGGGTTTAATGTTTAGTATGTGTTGTCTAGTCTTATTATTATTGTTGGTAGTGGTGTGGTCTGTTGCTCTTAGGTGTAGAAGGTTTGAACAATAAAGTTAATTTTAGATAGGAAAGATGACGTCACGCTTTTTACGCATATCGGCTTTGTCTGATGCCCATTTAAAGAGAAGTGATGTCAGACGCCTTTAGAATCACTGAAGCAACGTGGTTGCTCTATCGTAATGGAATAATCTTAATTTGGGTTTAATGCTGGATCCCTGAGGAAGCCCGGTGGGGTGAAACAAAAGCTTTTGTCGGATCTGGATTGCATAAGCACCAAGTGCCTGCTCGGGGTCCTTTCGACTAGCTGTAGCGGCGTTTGACTTCTGAGGCAGAGCTTCTGAAAAGTAGAGATTGTTGGAGACTGTAGCGGCTGAGATGCGTGATTTATTTATTTATTATACATTTGTATACCGCTACTTCCAGCGATCAGCAGCGGTTTGATTACAGATTGGAAATTGTCAAATCATGACAGGAATTTTTTGAGGTATAAACACATTGATTAGACAGGAAAGCACAGCACACAGAGAACTATTTTACAGGGAACATGGGCTATGGAGGGTTAAGTGGCTTGCCCAAGACCACAAGGAGCACCTGTGGGACTAGAAACCCCAGTCCTTCCAGCCCAAGGTTGCTGTCCTCTAGTGGGATTTGAACCCCCGACCTTCCGGCCCGAAGTACCTTGCCCCAACCACTAGGCCACTCCTCCACTCCTCCGTCTGAAGCTGATTGTTCAGATAAGTAACGTATTACTACTTGAATAGCAAGGAGAAAGTGTCTTTACTATCTGGACTCTCTTTTTCTATTCTTCTAGGTGTTAAGCCGACTATAGCGGGTGAAGGTGATTTTATCTTCAGTGCGAGTAGAATGAAACTGCTCTTTTCTTAAAAAATCAAAAAGATGTTTCTTTAAAAAATCAAAAAGATATTTTCTATATTATTAAAATTTCAGGTTTTAATTGATGTTCGAATCCTTAAAAAGTACTTTTTCTGGATATAGCTTTATTGGTTGATATAATTATATTAAAGTTTAAAGGGTGAGGCCTATGATGTGTGAGTTCTAAGCTCTGTCCTATGGTGACTCTGTTCGCCAAATGAATGGAATGAGCTTCTTCTGAGGTCTTTATGCACCCAAAGTGAAGTTTGTTTCGAGTTTAAGTTGAAGGTATTTAATTATTGAAGAGTTTGCTATTATAGAGGTTATAAAGGGTGGTGCTGTGTGTGTTTTGTTGCTATTTACCCTTTAGGCAGTGATTTCATATTAGTTATTAGTTTTGCGCATACCATGACAGACATGAACCTCGCATCTAAGCCAGGGTATGTGGAGTGAAAGTCACCTATAAGGGGAACACAGTGATCTTGAACACGGCTGAAGGTGGTCAGAAATTGCTGGAGTGCCGTGCCCCTCTGGGCAAAGTGGGTGCTGGACTGCGCTGGGATACATATGAGGCTTAGGATCTGGTTGGCCATGGAAGCATGGGCTTTTTTCACCGTGCCTTTCTTGGCCGTTCCTGCTCAGATGCCTTGGTAAACTCACTGTTGGTTGTTTGGAGTGTTCGTTTAAAGCTTGCCATGTTGGACTATCCACTAACTCAAGCCCCTTAAACACCACATCGACTATGATGGCCCAGCCTTATCTACGGGCATTGTGGGGCAGGGGCAGGAGTGATTTGGTGAGATACCGGGGCAAAAGGCTGGTTCCAGCTATGGTGGCATCCCTGCGGACAGACTGAACGGGTTTGTGACTGAACAGGTTTGCGAAACCACCATCTGCATTGCTGATGGAATATGAGGGGAGATATGATAGAAGTCTATAAATTAATGAACAGAGTGGAATGGGTAACGTAGATCGATTGTTTACGTTATCAGAATATAGAAAGACTAGGGGACATGCAATGAAGCTACAGGGTAAACTATTTAAGACTAATAAAATAAAATATTTTTTCACTCAACGTGTAATCAAACTCTGGAATTTGTTACCGGAGTATGTAGTAAAGGCGGTTAGTGTAGCTGGGTTTAAAAAAGGTTTGGACAAGTTCCTGGAGGAATGGTCCATAAACCATTATTAAGAAGGGACCCAGGATGTCAATGCTTCACCCACTACAAGCATTGCGGAACCTGTGTCTTTTGGGGAAACTGCTAGGTACGTGTGACCTGGATTGGCCACTGTTGGAAACAGGATATTGGGCTTGATGGACCTTGGTCTGACCCAGTATGGCATATCTTATGTTCTTATATGTTCTTAACGCTCTGAGGGCTCTGATCAAACCCAACGTACTGTTGTCTTCCTTCTGGGGACAGGTTTCAATGCCCTGGTATATGCCTGTCCCACTGTGGACTCTGAGATGGGGAGTCACAAAGGGGCACGAGAGTGTAAATGTTTGGAAATACAGTCTGGAAAAGCTGGGGAAATGTATATATACGCCAACGTTTAACTGTATAAAAAAGGTTTGTAAGCTAAAATTGAGGTCAAAGGGAATGGTGGCTTGTAGAACCAGCATGGGAGCAGGGTAGGGAAGGGAGAGATGGTATTTGTGTGGGATAAGTAAGAGAGACGCAGGGGTGATGGGGTTGAGAACCTGACTGTATGGGTGGGTGCAAACTCAGCTGGGAAGGGGACTGTTGCCTTATGTGCAAATATTAAGAAACTGATGTTGCTGCTGGAACTGGGGACACCTTTCACTACCATTTACCTTGTAGGGGCTGGGAGGCGCCCAGAGGGTGTACAGTCTATTTCATATGTTTACAGGTAACATCGTATGCAGAGAAAATGACAGAGGTTAAATTTACGTTAAACGCGGGGGGCTTCAACTCACCCATAAAGCGCAAAAGTGTGCTTAACTATTTACGAAACCTAGGCACTGATTTGTGCAAGTAACACATCTCACACTGCATGACTATCTAAAATGTAAAAGGGGATGGGTGCAAGAAGTCCATTTCAGAGGGAGATGGCCAACCTCAATGGGAAAAGGGTGATCTTTGAAACCCACAAAATTATCCACAACATGGATAGCCGATATGTCCTTGTTTGGGTACTCTACAAGGGAAGAAGGTGTTGCTGGGTAGTCTATGCCCCCAAATACCTACCAGCATGCTTACTTCCTGGACCAGGTGACAAAATTATCTGATCAGACGTGACTATCAAATCGTTTTTTGGGGGGAGACTTCAATATGGTGGCAGACACCTCTGTGGACTGTGTGATAAGGAAGCTTATCATAGCTCAGGAAGGAGCTATAGAAAAGGTGAAGTGACTCTGAACAAGCAACCTGTCAGTTCTGGTAGAAATAAGAAAACAGAATTTTCCCATAAAAGACTACCAGTCCCAGAATGCACCAGGTTTCCAACAGCCATTAGAGGAGCTGAAGTGGGGAAACATGTGTTCAATCAGGAGGGCTATGAGGTAATCCCCAAGCACTCATCTCAAAGGGCAGGGCCTGATTCAGCACAGCTGCGCTGTGCTAGGGTGGAGCACTCATCAAAGCAGAATAAAGGTAGAGTTTATTCTGCAGAGAATTATCCTCATCCTCAGTTTCATCTGGGAGATCCTCAGAATCAGCTTGGATATTCTCAGCTTGGACGTCTTCATCATCTGGAGGATCATCAGGAACAGAAGCCAGACCGGATGGACAGAGAGGGCAAGAAACCCTTTGGAAGAAAGAAGAGAAAAGCATTTGGGAGGTCTAAAGGAGTCCAGAGCAGTACGTATACTGGAAGGTATTCCAAGGGCCAGCATACACCATTGGACTGGGGAAAGCCAGAGGAATGGTGCTGCAGAGCTAGGAATCTCCAGAGGGTACCTGTGAGGAAGACGGCTGCACTTGGAAGGGACCCTAGGACCCGTGCCAGAAGGTATGTGAAGAGAGATCAGTGTCCAGGGATCTGGATTGGAAGGCTGGACATAAAAACTGGACTACATACTGGCCAGGCTATTTAGAGAGGAACTCTAACAGCAATGGAAGCTCAGGTATGAACACTGATCTATGCCATAGCTATAACCTTGAAAGACAGCAGGGAAACAAGTATTCTCCTGAGAGTGCTACATTGAGAAATTTCTCTGTGCCAATCCATGATATTGAACCCATGATTGTTGAAGAAGGGGGAGCGGTCTTAGATACAGGCTGTGAATATATGGATTGCTCTCTGTCTAAACTCATTTGGTAATTTTCTGTTACAAAGTACAACAACCATCACAAAGAAATACAAACTTGTTCTTTAATCTACTCAGAAAAGCTCCTGAAGTAGGATTTGAGCCACGCAGTAGAAAGCAAGCCAGCTAAGGGGTTTCAGCTGGGTAACTGCTAGCAATGGAGCCTTACCTAATTGCTTGTGAGCTCTGAGGGAATCACTTCTGAATCTATGTGTGAAGATATAAGAAGTTAACCTGAAAAGAACAGTTTTTCCCTTCTTTGTGGGTTTTGCTTGTTGTTTGATACACTGCTAAGAAAATATTAGCTAAAGCCTACAGAAAAGACCAGTTTGCTACCAACAAGGTTTTTATTCTTTTGCTTTGATTGCCTGACAAAGTTCATCTGTTTTCCTGATTTTGTTTTTCTAAGTTTAACACTGAAAGCAAGTATCCTGTTTTATGTGCTACCAAGCATATCTGTGTTGGGAGAAATAACCCCATAAATAAATATCTTATTGGCTTTACACTCAAGCACAACTAATTATTGTGAGCAGCTGTGTCTGGTATCCCTTGCAAATCATATTGATATATGCACTTGCCAAGACTGTGAACATTCTCACCCAGGCAGCCGTCTGACAACTGCTAACCTCCAAGGTTGGCAGACAGAGATAGGGACCGTGAGGGAATTCAACTTTTATGGCATCCAACAACCTCCAAGTCAACTTTAAGAAATCAGAAGCACTATTCATAACACGGGACTCTTCATTCTCTCCCCCCCCCCCTGCATCTACTGTATATCCATAGCAGACACTATAATAGCAATAAAGGAGGAAGTACAATACTTAGGTATCACCATTGACCGTTTCCTCAACCTACA
The DNA here is from genome assembly GCA_033557465.1 of Ichthyophis bannanicus. NCBI lineage: Eukaryota > Metazoa > Chordata > Amphibia > Gymnophiona > Ichthyophiidae > Ichthyophis > Ichthyophis bannanicus. The sequence goes on along the minus strand of CM066032.1, from coordinate 779,339,198 downwards.
AGCAGATATTAACAGAACCTCCAAGAACATATTCCATAAGCTTGCAATTATCCAAAGACTAAAGCCCCTTCTCAAGACCACTTTTGCACAGTATGTCAAACACTAATAGCCCCTATTTTGGACTACTGTAACTCACTCTTCCACAGTCTTCCAACCCAAACCATCCGGCCCTTGCAACTGGCCCAGAACACTGCTGCCCGCATCATAACAGGATCGCCCAAATATGAACACATAACCCCTTTACTATACCAACTACATTGGCTTCCAGTCTTCTCAAGAGCTACATACAAAACCACTCTTACCATATTCAAGACAAGAAACAACTTGTCAGCTGGAACTCTACAAGACCTGTTTTGCACAAACTCGAGCTGTAGACCGAAAAGACTCAACACCGGAGATACAACACCAATTGCTAGCTCCTACACCAAGGCAAATAATTCCACCATGAAGAGAGCTCTCTCCTTAGCTGCGCCCGCCATCTGGAACAACTTGTCAGAAAAAAATCAGAACCACCAAAGACTTAAAGGACTTTCGAAAACTTCTCAAGATCTTTCTCTTCACCGACCACTTCAAAGAAAACACTTAGTCCCGTCACCTCACTGATCAAACCTGAAGTACAGCTAACCCCATTCACTATGTTGCCATGTATATAAGTTCTACCTCCAGGCATCTCCTGCATGCCACCCCTACCTGATTTGTTCATTGAGTTCTCCGAAACATTTTTGAGTTTTATGTAAACCGCTCTGATTGTATGAGAAGGCAGTATAAAAATCCTGTTAAATAAATAATAAATCAATTATGCAAAGAACTCAAAATGATTGATGAGTGGCATACTCTACACCCTGCAGTTCACACATTACTCAGGGCCTCAACAAAGCGCACACACACACTGACTACTAACTAGTATCAAAGCAGTTGTTTGCTAAATTAGCAGGGGCAGATAGCCCACCACAACTGGTTGCGGACCATGCCCCAGTACAAGCAAAGCCTGCTGTTTGCGGACAAGCCTGGTGACTGGGTATGGAGGCTGAACCTGGCCTGGACACAAAAAGAGTAGTTACTCACCTGTAACAGGTGTTCTCCAGGAGCAGCAGGAATCAGTCCTCACATATGGGTGTCATCGGCGCCGATGAAGCCCCAGCGGAGCATTTCCCAAGCTTTCTATGAAAGCCTTTGGGAATGCAGGCACGCATGCGCGGTTCCCTTCCCGCCTAAAGGTGCCATCTTACCTCAGTCAAATGACATAGCTAAGAACAGCACACAAAAATGAAAAATAAACTATGTACAACTGCAACTCCAAGGGGAGGAGGGAGGGTTGTGAGGACTGATTCCTGCTGCTCCTGGAGAACACCTGTTACAGGTAAGTAAATATTAATTACACTTACCTGGTAATTGTAGTTCCTTTAGTGACGACAGTGCAGTCTTCTACGTCTGGGTAGTCAACCTCGTCCTGCAGCTAGGAGACTGGCATGTCCAAATTCGTGACATCACTGGTATATCCTGGCACCATCAGCCCTCCTACTTCCAGTGTGAACTACTAACAAAGCAGACTCAAAGGAGCAAGAAATAAGTAGCAATGTAACAACGTCAACTGAACAATGTGTTTTCCCCTGTCTGTTTCCTTTTTTTTTTTTTTTTTTTTACAACTAGGTACAGAAGTGGGAATGGATTCTGTTATGTACTGCACTTTTAAATGCCATAGAAAAGCTATGACCCAGGTGCTGCTTCCTATCCCTGCGCCCCGAGCAGCGGAAGCAATAGGACAACTTAGAAAGCAATAGACAGGAAAAGATCGGAGCCGGCTCACCTGTAAGACTCTTTGACCCGTACTCCACGCCGGAAACCTGGAAAGATCATGAGTAGGGCGGGATGGAGGACTGCACTGTCGTCACTAAAGGAACTACAATTACCAGGTAAGTGTAATTAATATTTCCTTAGCGTTCCTCCAGTGCAGTCCTCTACGTCTGGGATGTACCAGAGCAGTACTTTACGGGTGGGATCTTTCCGGCCGGCCGACAAAACTGCCGATCCGAAACGGGTATCTGCTGCCACCGCCACATCCAGGCGGTAATGCTTACTGAAGGTATGCAAGGACGACCAAGTAGCCGCCCTGCAAATATCTCCTGGCGGAACTAACCGATGCTCCGCCCACGAACAAGCCTGCGCCCTAGTGGAATGAGCACGCAAGCCCGAAGGCGCCGAGCAGCCCTGAAGTAGATAAGCCGAAGCAATCGCCTCCTTAATCCATCGGGCAATGGAAGCTTTAGCAGCGGCTTCCCCCTTACGTACGCCCCCAAAAAGGACAAATAAACGATCCGACTTACGAAAGGATTCGGTAACCCTCAAATAGTGCCGCAATACCCGCTGCACATCCAAGCGGCGCAAGTCGTGATCGGAACCGCCGAGAACGGAGAGTGAAACCACCTGATTCATGAGAAAGGGCGAAACCACTTTAGGGAGAAAAGAAGGAACGGTCCGCAACACCATCTTGTCGTCCGAGAAGGACAGAAACGGTTCCCGACAGGACAAGGCCTGCAACTCAGATACGTCTTGCCGAGCAGATCGCCACCAAGAACACCACCTTCAAAGTTAAATCCTTCAGGGAGGCGTGTTTCAACGGCTCAAAGGGAGACCGGGACAAAGCTCCGAGGACGAGATTAAGATCCCAAGGCGGAACACAAGACCTAAGGGAAGGGCGCAGCTTAGAAACTGCTGACAAGAAGCGCTGAATGTCCGGGTGAGAACCCAACCAAAGGCCGTTGACCTTGCCCCGATAACAGGCCAGCGCCGCCAGCTGAACCCGCAATGAGCTGGCCGCCAGACCTTTGCTAAAACCATCCTGTAAAAAATCTAGAATTATGGGCACGGCCACGGCGGCCGCTCGTATCCAGCGCCGAGAACACCAATCCTCAAACACGCGCCAGACGCGGACATAGGCAAGGGAGGTAGAACGCTTTCGAGACGCAAGCAGCGTGGAAATCACCGCTGCCGAGTAACCTCGCTTACGCAAACGCGCCCGCTCAATGGCCAAACCGTAAGCGAGAACCGATCCACCTGCGGCATAAGGAGAGGACCCTGAAAGCGTAGTTACTCACCTGTAACAGGTGTTCTCCAGGAGCAGCAGGAATCAGTCCTCACTTATGGGTGACGTCGGCGCCGATGGAGCCCTCGCGGAGCAATTTTCCCCAGCTTTCAAAGAAAGCCTTTGGGAATTGCAGCGCGCGTGCGCGGTCGTCTTCCCGCCCGAGGGTGCCATCTTAGCCAGTCAGATGACATAGCTAAAAAAGACAGCATAAAAATTTGCAAAAAAGAACATAAGCAGACGATTGCAACTCCAAGGGGAGGAGGGAGGGTAGTGAGGACTGATTCCTGCTGCTCCTGGAGAACACCTGTTACAGGTGAGTAACTACGCTTTCTCCAGGACCAAGCAGGAAGTCAGTCCTCACTTATGGGACTCCCAAGCTCAAGGCTACCGGAGACCCTAAGCACAAAAATGAGCTCCCTCTAGCTCAGCAGCACAGAAGGATAGAATCTTCGCTGAATTATCACCCACCGGTAGCCCACATCCGGGATGGAGGGTAGGAGTTGCTCAGACCTCAAAGAGATTACGGAGGACTGCCTGTCCGAAAGCACTGTCCCTACGGGACTCCCTCTCGAGACAGTAATGGACCGCAAAAGTCTGGCTCGAAGACCAAGTAGCGGCCCGGCAGATGTCTGCCAGCGGAACAGAGCGGAGGTAAGCCACCGACGTGGCCTTTGCCCGAACGCAATGAGCCGTGACTCGACTTTCTAAGGAGAGTCCGGCTGCCCCATAAGCCCAAGAGATACAGTCCGCAACCCAGATGGACAGAGTACGCTTGGAGACCGGGAGCCCCAATTTATTGGGGTCAAAAGACACAAAAAGCTGAGCAGCTTTACGGTGCTCCCGCGTACGGTCAAGGTAGAAGTTCAATGCCCTTCTACAGTCCAGGGTATGGAGGACCGTTTCAGCTCGGCTGGAGTGTGGTCTGGGAAAGAAGGTTGGAAGTACCACCTCCTGATTGATGTGAAAAGGGGAGACCACTTTAGGCAGAAATTTTGGGTGAGTCCGTAGGACTACCCTATTCTTGTAGAACCTAGTGTAAGGGGGATCAGACACGAGGGCCTGCAATTCACTTACGCGCCTAGCGGAAGTGAGGGCTATCAAGAACAGTGTTTTCCAAGACAGAAAACGGAGAGAACAGGTAGCCATAGGTTCAAAAGGCGGACAGGTGATCCGCTGCAAAACCACATTCAGGTCCCAGTCAGGCGCTGGCGGGCGCAGAGGTGGTTTAAGTAGAAGGAGACCTCGGTAGAAGAAACCTCGCTACGAGAGGGTCATTGGAGAGAGGTCTGCCGTCCACTGGCACATGATGTGCTGAAAGAGCACTGAGGTGAACTTTGACGGAGTTGGACTTAAGTCCCAGATTAGAGAGGTGCAGCAAGTACTGCAAGATCACCGACACCGGGCAGGAGAAGGGATCCTGAGACTGTTGGGTACACCAGACTGCAAAGCGACGCCATTTAAGGGCGTAGCATTTGCGGGTAGAAGGCCGTCGCGAAGCTAAGACGACCTCCTCCACCTCCGCCGGCAGGAGAAGGGGAGCAAGGACTACCCTCTCAGCAGCCAGGCCATGAGGTTGAGAGACCTGAGGTTGGGGTGCAGAAGGGACCCCTGATCCTGAGTGAGGAGATCCGGTTGTACCCCCAGAGGGATTGGATCCTCCACCGCCAATTGCAGCAGGAGCGGAAACCACGGCTGCCTGGGCCAGCGAGGGGCCACCAGGATCATGAAGGCTTTGTCTCGGAGAACCTTGAAAAGAGTCCGAGAGACCAGCGGGATGGGAGGGAAAGCGTACAGAAGGCTCCCCGACCACGAGATCAGAAAGGCGTCCGCCGCAACCCGAAGGGGGTGTGGCTGACGAGAGCAGAAGCGAGGAAGCTGCCGGTTGTGAGGACTGGCAAAGAGATCCACCGTGGGGAGACCCCACTTGAGGAAGAGCTTCTGAACTACCAAGGGATCCAGACGCCACTCGTGCGGCTGGAGGACCCTGCTGAGTTTGTCTGCAAGGCAATTTTCTTGGCCCGGGAGATAAACTGCCTTGAGGAGAATGCCGTGACTGACGGCCCAAGAGCAGAGCTTCTGTGCCTCCCGGCAGAGGAGGAAGGAGCCCGTGCCCCCCTGCTTGTTCACGTAGAACATGGCAACTTGATTGTCCGTCTGGACAAGGACGGACTGTTGGGAAGTCAGGTGGGAGAAGGCCTTGAGAGCTAGGCGGATCGCCCTGAGCTCCAGGAAGTTGATCTGCTGAGCAGACTCCCACGTGGTCCAGAGGCCCTGAGTACGTGCCTCTTGGCAATGTGCTCCCCAGCCCAGGAGGGATGCATCGGTGGTCAGCACCCGGGTCGGCTGAGGTGACTGGAAAGGCATTCCGAATCTCAGGTTCGGCTGCCGGAGCCACCACCGGAGAGACGAGAGCAGGTCTGCCAGGCCGCCTGTGGCTTGTCGCCACTGCTGGCGGAGACACCATTGAGCAGACCGCATGTTCAGGCGGGCATTGGGGGTCACATGGACGGTGGAAGCCATATGGCCGAGCAGTCTCAGGAAGCGCCTGGCGGAGACCAGGGGCTGGCTGCGAAAGCGGTCGGCTAGGTCCATGAGCCGTTGAGCCCTGTCGAGCGGTAGGTACGCTCGTGCCCGAGGAGTGTGCAGCCTTGCGCCGATGAACTCGAGATCCTGTGAGGGGAGCAAAGTGGACTTTGCGAAGTTTATGACAAAGCCCAAGTGCTGCAGCAGAGTCACCGTGCGGCACGTGGTGTTGGTGACCTCTTGAGCGGACGCTGCTCTGATGAGCGAGTCGTCGAGGTACGGAAAGACATAGAGGCCGTGAAGCCGGAGATGGGCCGCCACGACCGCGAGACATTTTGTGAAGACTCGCGGTGCGGAGGATAGGCCAAAGGGCAGTACTCTGTACTGGTAATGATTTCCTGCCACCACAAACCTTAGGTATTGGTGGTGGCTTGGGTGGATGAGGATGTGCGTGTAGGCATCCTTTAGATCCAAGGAGCATAGCCAATCTCCCTGCCGGAGGTAGGGCAGAAGGATTCCAAGGGTAAGCATTTTGAACTTCTCCCGCACAAGGAACTTGTTGAGGTTGCGCAAGTCCAGGATGGGTCTGAGGCCCCCTGTTCTCTTTGGTATCAGAAAATACCTTGAATAAAAGCCTTGACCTCTCAGGTGGTGGGGCACCGGTTCCACCGCCTGTTCCTGCAGAAGACCTGCTAACTCCTGAAGGAGCAACTCCCTGTGCAGAGGGGGGCGCGAAGGTTCTCCCGGAAAATAGGAGGGAGGGACCTGATGGAAGTGGAGAAGGTAGCCTTCTCGCACGACCTGAAGTACCCAGGCATCTGCGGTGATGCTGGACCACCTGTGGCCGAAGTGAACCATGCGGCCTCCGGTGCGGGGAGGAACCAGCGGGGGGGGAGAGGCTATGCTGAGCGAGTCAAAAACCCCCACCCTGCTGAGCAGGGGCTGGTGGTGCAGGCTTGGGGGCTTGCTGCCTACGGGACCCGTTACCCCGTCCCTTGGCCTGCTGGCCCTGTTGGGGAGCTGCAGGGGCCTGATAATGGGGGTACTGTTTGTAGGCAGCCGCCTTCCTCGGGTAAAAGGACTTTTTTCCCGAGCCCTTCTTTTTCTGGGAAGGGGCGGAGGTCTTCCTAGAAAGCCTGGTCCTGGTGAGAGTCTCAGTCTCAATTTGTGCAGCCTTTTCCGCCATGGGCTTGCCAAAGAGGTTTTCGCCTCGGCAGGGGACATCGACCAACTTGTCCTGTACCCAGGGCTCAAGGTCCGACGACTGAAGCCAAGCCTGTCGGCGGGTACCGATGCCGGCTGCGGCCACTCTAGCCGAGGCCTCAAAGCCATCATAGGCTGCTCGGGACATGAACTTTGAGCATTCCCGAATGCCCGTGGACAAGGCTAGGAACCTCCGCAAGGGCTCCTCAGAGAGACCAGCGGAGAATCCGGCTAGCTCTTTAGCCAGATCCCGGAGATACATGCCCATGTAGAGCTGGTAAGTCTGGACACGACATGCGAGCATAGAGCCCTGGAAGCACTTCTTGCCAAGGCCATCCAGGTTACGGGCCTCCCTTCCAGGAGGCACCGAGGAGTGCATCTTCTGGCTCTTAAGACGATGCATGGCCGATTCCACTACCATGGAATGGTGTGGCAGCTGTGCCTTCTGAAAGCCAGGGCTCTTGCGGACCCGATAGATAGAATCGACCCGCTTGCTCAGGACCGGCGAGGAGGCCGGACTCTCCCACATGCGGAAGAGTAGTCGTTCCAGCATAGGAGGAACCGGCACAGTAAAGTGCTCCCTCGCGGGAGAGTCATACTGGAGGGCGTCGAGCTCTTCGGCTCGAGGCTCCTCCTCGGGATCCGCAGGGAAGGCCAAAGCCTTGGCCATATCCCTAACGAAGTCCGAGAACCGGGCATCCTCCGGGGGGACTGCTTCCGAGGCTCGGACCCCGGTGAGTCCGATGGGACACACCGAGTCCGGAAAGAATCAGGTGACTCTTCCTCCTCAGACTCCCAGACCGACTCCGACGAGGACTCGGTGGGGTCGGCCCGGGCAGGGTGCGGCGCCAGCCGTCCCGACGTCGAGGGAGTCGGCGTCGGCGACCTCGGTCCCGAACGGGAGGCCGAGGGTGACCTCGACCGAGGATCGACTCGAGTTCTCATTGACTCGAGGATCGGCTCGGTCTCCGGGGTCGACTTGGACGTCGACGTCCCGGCGGTCGGGGCAGCGGCACCAGCGAGCAGTGCCCGCTGCTGGTCCATGAAGGCAGACAGTCTGCTCTCCAAGGCCGTCAACCTGAGTCCGAGCTCAGGTGACCCAGCAGCCCCCGACTCGGGCCCCGACGGCGTCGGGCCCGACGTCGGCTGTCGCGGAGGCGAGTCCAGAAGGACCACAGGACTTACCCGGGCAGGCATCTCCGACTCCAGGCGAGGTCGCTTCGGGATGTGTTCCTTCTCCAAGGACCCGGGGCGGCTGTCGGGGCTATGCGACCTGGCCCTCGCGGAACCAGGAGCGTCCACCGACGCCGCCCTCGCGGGTTTTTCCTTCCGACGATGGTCCCCGGAGGGAGAACCCGGTCGGAGGAGCTCCGGCGACGGTCCGAGCTGGAGCCTTTCGACGCGGAGGCCTCCGACGAGGTCCGGGTACGGCTGGGGTCAGCGAAGATTCTCTCACGCTGATGCCGCCGACTCCTCAACGCCTTTGAGGACAGTTTGCTGCAGGGCCCACAGATCAGTTCCTCATGATCCGGGCCCAGGCAGCGGAGGCAAAAGTCGTGTGTGTCGGTTAGTGACATATTTCGGTCACACCGACCACACCGCTTAAACCCACTGGCAGCCATCGGGGGAAAAAGGGCCCCTGCGAGGTCAAAGGACCGGGCTGCCAGGGAAACCGAAAACGAAAGCTGACTAAGTCAGAAAAACCGAAAAAAGTAAGCGGACTCGAGACCGGCGTCGCGAGTCCGGGCGGGAAAGCGATCGGCGTCGAACCGAAAGGAAAAAGAATAAAATAATGAAGAAAATCGACTTTTTCGCGGGGACAAGACGGGGACGTCTGTAGGGCTCCGCGGAAAAAAGAAGACTGGCTAAGATGGCACCCTCGGGCGGGAAGACGACCGCGCATGCGCGCTGCAATTCCCAAAGGCTTTCTTTGAAAGCTGGGGAAAATTGCTCCGCGAGGGCTCCGTCGGCGCCGACGTCACCCATAAGTGAGGACTGACTTCCTGCTTGGTCCTGGAGAATCAGGAGATCCGAACGAGCCGGGAGACGCCAAGGACGACCGTCGAGGAGACGAATCAAGTCCGCATACCATGGACGTCGGGGCCAATCGGGAGCTACGAGAAGAACTCTCCCCGGATGTCGCCCTATCTTCTGCACAACTCGACCTATGAGCGCCCATGGGGGAAACACATACAGAAGACCTTCCCCCGGCCAAGCCTGCAGCAGCGCATCTATTCCCTCTGACATTCTTTCCCGTCTTCTGCTGTAAAAACGAAGAACCTTTGCGGAGAGAAAGGTCGCCATTAGATCCATCACCGGTGTCCCCCAGCGCTGCACTACCTGAGCGAACACGTCGGGATGCAGCTGCCACTCTCCGGCATCCACTCGCACTCGGCTGAGATAATCGGCTGTCACGTTGTCCTTTCCGGCAATGTGAGCTGCCGAAATCGCCACCAATCGCGTCTCCACCCACGCGAACAGCTGATCCGCTTCCTCTTCCATGGGGGCGCTGCCCGTGCCGCCCTGCCGATTGATGTAGGCGACGGTCGCCGAGTTGTCGGAAAGAACTCGCACCGCGCGACCCAGAACTAAGGACTGGAAAGCCTGAAGAGCGAGGAACACGGCCCGGAGCTCCAGATGATTGATTGACCATGAGGTTTCTGGAGGAGACCAGCGACCCTGCGCAAAGGCCCCCTGGCAATGAGCTCCCCAGCCCCCCAGACTGGCATCCGTCAAAAGAGGTATCCAATCGGGCTGTTCCAGCGGCATCCCGACCGCTAAGGAGTGCGGAAGAATCCACCACTGGAGAGACTTGCGAACCGACAGAGGGCAAGGCAAACGTTTGCTGAGAGGATCCGCCTGATGCGACCAGCGCCGGAGTAGAGACCGTTGTAACGGGCGCATGTGCACCTTTGCCCACGGCACCACTTCCAGGGTCACCGCCATGGTACCTAAGACCCTCAGATAGTCCCAAGCCGGAGGGGCCGGAGTGGACCTGAACTTCCGAACGAGAGCTCGCAAGGAGGTGGCCCGCCTGGCAGGGAGAAACACGTGACCCGAGCACGTATTGAAGCACACGCCCAGGTACTCCAGGTTCTGAGAGGGTTCCAGATGACTCTTTCTGAAATTGATCACCCAACCCAGACTCTGCAGAAAAGATACCACTTTGCTCGTGACCTGAATGCTTTCCTCCTTGGACTTGGCCCGAATCAACAAGTCGTCCAGATATGGATGAACCAAAATCCCTTCGCGCCTCAACGCCGCCGCCACGACCACCATAATCTTTGTAAAGGTCCGAGGCGCGGTCGCGAGACCGAAGGGAAGAGCCTGGAACTGGTAATGTCCCCACGGCAGCACAAAGCGCAGGAACTTCTGGTGAGCCTGTAGAATGGGCACATGCAAGTACGCCTCGGTTAGATCTAGAGACGTCAAAAACTCCCCTTGGCGGACCGCGACGATCACCGACCGCAAGGTCTCCATGCGGAAATGCGGCACTCTCAGACAACGGTTGAGCGCCTTTAGATCCAAAATAGGGTGAAAAGTCCCCTCCTTTTTGGGAACCACGAAATAGATGGAATATCGACCCATACCGTAGTCGCTTTTGGGAACCTCGGTCACTGCCCCCAACTGCAACAATCGGTGCAGGGTGGAGGCTACTGCCGCCACCTTGACCACTCCCCGGCACGGCAACCGCACGAAGCAATCCCGAACAGAACAGGCAAACTCGAGAGCGTAACCGTGTTGAATGATATCGAGCACCCATTGGTCCATGGTAATGCGGGTCCAAGCGGGGAGAAACTCCCGGAGGCGGCCGCCCACCGAAATATCCACCACCGGGACCCGCTGTATCTCATTGCGGTTTCCTAGCCACGGAGGAGGAGGCCGCGGAGAAGCCTCAGTCGCCGCCTCGGTAGCCTCGAAACCCTTGTGGACGGGACTGGAAGCGGCCCCTTTGAAATCCTCCATAGCGGGAGGACCGAAACCGCCGAGAATCCCGAGGCTGTCCCCGAGGGTACGGAGTCGAACGAAGCGGCTTAGGCTTATCCTCGGGAAGCCGACCGGCCTTGGACTCCCCGAGATCCTTAACAAGCTTATCCAAATCATCCCCAAAGAGTAAGCCGCCCTTAAAGGGAAGCTTGCTAAGACCGGATTTAGAGGGACCATCCGCCGCCCAGTTCCGGAGTCACACAGAACGCCTGGCCGCCACTACCGAAGCCGTACTGTTGGCCAAGGCCCGAATCAAGTCGTAATGCAGATCTGCCAGATATGCTGCTCCGGATTCCAAACGATCCAGCTCCTTGACATCCGCCTCCTCCAACCGCGGGGAAAGGCGGAGACGCTGAGCCCAGCGCAAGCACGCCCGGGCCATCCAAGCGCTACACAGCGACGCCTGCAAGGAGATGGAATCAGCGTCAAACGTCTGCCGCAGCAGATTATCCACCTTCCGATCTTGGGCATCTTTCAATGCTGCACCACCCTCTACAGGGATGGTAGTCTTCTTAGTAACCGCCGAGACCACCGCATCTACCCGCGGAGCTCGAAAACGCTCCTTGTCCTTATCCGTTAAGGGATAAAGTCTACTGAGAGTACGAACCCCCCTCAAGGCCGATTCCGGCTGGGCACCACGCGATGCAAAGGAAAAACAACCTGCGACTGACGTTCCGCCTCAATAACCGGATCCTCGATCGCCACATCCGGAACTACCGGAGCCGCCATATTCAAAATTTGCGACGACTCCGAAATGAGAGAAGGCAACTCCTCCCTGCGGAACACTCTGATGATCTTGGCTTGGTCCTCGGGCTCTGGAATTTCCCCTTCTTCCAGATCCTGAGGCTCCTCTGCAGGGTCCCAGACGTCCGCAGACTCCGGGGGCCATTCCCCCTCGGCGTCAGAGTCCGGCGCCGTCCTAGCCCGCTTTGCCACCGGCGGAGGAAGAGACGCTGCCGTGGCAGAATCTCGCTGCCCCTCCAGGGACGCCAAAGGTCCGGATGCCTGAAAGGTACCCTGCTGACGCAAGCAAAACGCTTGATGCAGCATTAAGACAAACCCGGGGGAAAAGGACCCAAGAGCAGTGGAGGACCCCCCAGTCAGGGCCCCAGAGGGTCCCGCGACGCTCTCCGACCGTGGGTCGGCCACTACGGAGCGTGCTGCAACCGCCTCGTCTAATACGGGAGGCTCAGACACCTCCGCGGGCTCAAGCACCTCCATACGCTGCTCCATTAGAGCGGAGAGGGTGGCACAGCCCCGACACACTCCTAACACTGACACCGGCAATCTGTGGGTACCACAAATTAGACAAGAGAGGCCTCTGAGGCATTGGCCAAGCAGGAAAACCAAGGGGACCGCGCTGGAAGCACTACTGGCTCCCCCCCCCCACCCCCCAGAAATGCCCTGGAAGGAAAGGGAAGAATCAGCTCTAATAGAAAAATAAAATGAAATAAAAGAAAAGATATAAAGGAAATAAACCCCCAAAAAAGACCTGAAAGGAAGGGTCACTAAGTCCCCCAATGATAAAATGAAGCACTCACCACGTGCTAGCAAAAACTCCTCATGTGCTTGGCTGCCTGCAGTGTAAAACTGCAGTCAAAATGGCCACCGAAGCAAAAACCCCGAGGCTAAAAAGGGCGCCAAACAGAACTGCTTAAGAAAGGCCTGCAAATGCCTGCCACAGGCTCTCTTCAACAAGAAAATACTTAAAAACCACTTACCCCAGCTCCAAAGGCACTCACCACCGGGAAACAGCTGATTGAAACTCAACAGGAAATCCCCAGCACAGCAGGGAATCCCGGAGCTACAGGCAAGTGAAGGGCTCGGCTCCGTAATGTCTGGAAGCAGAGAACTTCAGTACTAACAGAGACAGCCTGCTAAAAATCTCCAGACCACAACTTACAAGAAAGGGAGAGGAGAAAAAAGGAAAATAAAGGAAATGGAAAATAATGGCAAAGAAGCAGGGCTGCCACGAGGACAGACAGGAGGCTCCCTCAGGGCTGAGCACTGACCCCTCCTCCCTGCAGAAACTCTAAAATGTAAAGTAACAGGCACCCAAATAAAGGGAAATTCTCCAATCCCCTAAATAACCATCTAGAAATAAAAGTAAGCAATAAAATGAAATGAAACTAAGCTCCTTATTTTTTTCTCACAGTGAGCCCCCACATCCAGGGCTCCACAAGTCCTCCTGCTGCAAGGAGACTGGTCACACTGGAAGTAGGAGGGCTGATGGTGCCAGGATATACCAGTGATGTCACGAATTTGGACATGCCAGTCTCCTAGCTGCAGGACGAGGTTGACTACCCAGACGTAGAGGACTGCACTGGAGGAACGCTAAGGAACTACTCTTTCTCTAGGACCAAGCAGGAAGTCAGTCCACACATATGGGTGACTCCCTAGCTCTGGGCTACCGAGGAACCCAGGCTGAACAAGAGATCTCCCTCTAGTCTCAGCAGCAAAGAAAGGCCTTTCAAGGACACAGCCTCCACCGGTAGCCCAGCAGAGGGCAGGAGGGCAGGAGTTGCCTAAACCTCAAAGAGATTCCGGAGTACTGCTTGGCCAAAAGCACTGTCCCTACGGACTCCCTCTCCAGACAGTAATGGGCCGCAAAAGTCTGGCTTGAAGACCAAGTTGCAGCCCTGCAGATGTCTACCAAGGGCACAGAGCGGAGATGAGCCACTGAGGCAGCCATTGCCCTGACACGGTGGGCCGTAACCCGACCCTGCAAAGGAAGGTCAGCCGCCTTGTAAGCCCAGGTGATACAGTTAGCCACCCAGATGGACAAGGTACACTTGGACACAGCCAATCCCAACTTATTTGGGTCGAAAGATACGAAGAGCTGAGTAGCCCTTCTATGCCCCTGTGTACGGTCAAGGTAGAAGGATAAGGCCCTCCTACAGTCCAGGGTATGCAGAACTGCTTCAGCCTGGCTGGCATGAGGCCTAGGGAAGAATGTTGGAAGAACCACCTCCTGATTGAGGTGGAAAGAGGAGACAACCTTTGGAAGGAACTTTGGATGAGTCCTGAGGACTACCCTATTCCTATAAATCCTGGTGTAAGGCCTATCACAAACCAGGGTCTGAAGCTCACTCACTTGCCTAGCCGAAGTAAGGGCTATCAGGAAGAGTGTCTTCCAGGAGAGGAAGCGTAGCGGGCAAGTAGCCATGGGCTCAAAAAGTGGGCAAGTCAGTTGTTGCAAGACCACATTCAACTCCCACTCAGGGGCAGGAGGACGGATTGGAGGCTTGAGTAAAAGCAAGCCCCTGAGAAAGCGGGACACCAAGGGGTGACCCGACAGAGAATGTCCCTCCACCAGTGAGTGGTGAGCTGCTAGAGCTGAGAGGTGGACCCGAACAGAGTTGGACTTAAGTCCCTGATTTGATGAGTGCAGTAAGTACTGAAGCACTACTGGCACAGTACAGGTGAAAGGATCCTCTGTAGGTAGCTGACACCACACAGAAATCCTTTTCCATTTGAGAGCATAGGTTTTCCTAGTGGAGTGTTTCCTAGAGGCTAGGACAACCTCCTCAACTTCCTGAGGTAGGCCCCAGGGAGTTAAAACTACCCTTGCAGCCTCCAGGCCATCAAATTCAGAGCTTTGAGATTGGGGTGCAGAAGGGAACCCAGATCCTGTGAGAGAAGGTCGGGTTGCAACCCCAGAGGCAGTGGGGGATCCACCGCCAGTTGAAGCAGAAGAGGAAACCAAGGCTGTCTCGGCCACCTGGGAGCTACCAGCAGGACCGAGGCCTTGTCCTGAAGAATTTTGAAGAGAGTTCGGGCCACCAAGGGCGTGGGAGGAAACGCATACAGGAGGCCGAGAGACCATGGAATTAGAAAAGCATCTGCTGCTATTCTCAGAGGATGCGGTTGCCTGGAGCAGAACTTTGGCAGTTGCTTGTTCATTGGACTGGCAAAGAGATCTACCAAAGGGAGACCCCATTTTAGGAAGATCTTCTGAACTACTAAAGGATTCAGCTGCCACTCGTGGGGCTGTAGAATTCTGCTTAATCTGTCGGCCAGGTAGTTGTCCTGGCCTGGAAGGTACACAGCCCTGAGGAGCATGTTGTGCTGGAGGGCAAATGAACAAAGGTCCTGAGCCTCCCGACAAAGGATTCTGGACCCAGTCCCGCCCTGTTTGTTCACATAAAACATGGCCACCTGGTTGTCTGTCTGAACCAGGAGATTGATGAGCCAGGGTCGGAGAGAAAGCTTTGAGTGCTAACAGAATAGCTCTGAGTTCGAGAAGATTGATCTGCTGTGCAGCTTCCCAAGGAGACCATAGGCCCTGGGTGCACTTGCCTAGACAATGAGCTCCCCAGCCCCGCAGGGAGGCATCGGTGGTCAGTACCACCGTGTACCCAGGAATCTGAAAAGGCACCCCCTTGAGGAGATTGGGTGGGTGCAGTCACCAGTTGAGGGAGTTCAGAAATTGTCTGGACACCCGTATCCTGTCCCTGAGGCTGCCTGTGGCCTGTGACCACTGAGTCCAAAGGCACCACTGTGCAGGCCTCATATGGAGCCTGGCATTGGGGGTCACATGTACTGTCGAAGCCATGTGGCCTAGAAGCCTCAGGCAGAGTCTGGCGGAGACCAGAGACCTGCTGAGAAACTGATTTGCCAAGGCTATCCAATCTCTGGGCCCTGTCTTCTGGCAAGAAAGCCTTTGCCAGCAGAGAGTCCAGACTTGCTCCTATGAACTTCAAGTTCTGGGAGGGGAGCAAAGTGGACTTTGCGAAGTTTATGACAAACCCCAGGCTTTGAAGAAGAGCAATAGTTCTGAGGGTGGCTTGTCTGGCCTCCTGGCACGTCTGACCCCTGATGAGCCAGTCGTCCAGATAGGGGAAGACAAAGATTCCATGATTTCTCAGGTAGGCCGCTACCACTGCCAGGCATTTGGTAAAGACCCTGGGAGCGGAGGTGAGGCCAAAAGGCAGCACTCTGTACTGATAATGGTTTCCCCCCACAATGAACCTGAGGTACTTTCTGTGGTCTGGATGAATGAGGATGTGAGTGTACGCATCCTTTAGATCTAAGGAGCATAGCCAATCTCCCTGCTGGAAGTAGGGCAGAAGTGTTCCAAGAGTAAGCATCTTGAACTTTTCTTTCTCCAGGAACTTGTTGAGGTTCCTGAGGTCCAGAATGGGTCGAAGGCCACCGGTTCCTTTGGGCACCAGGAAATACCTGGAGTAGAATCCGTGACCTTGCAAGTGGGGAGGCACAGGCTCCACTGCCCTGTCCACCAACAGATCTTGAAGCTCTTGATGGAGGTGGTCTGTGTGCAGGGGAGGCCTTGGAGGTTCCCCTGGAAAGTAAGGAGGAGGCAGTTGGTGAAAATGCAGTGCATAGCACCTGTGGACTATGTCCAACACCCAACTGTCCCCGGTAATGAGGGTCCACTGGTAGGCAAAGAGGGCGAGGCGACCTTCTGTGCAGGGTTGGGAGAGCAGGGATGGAGAGGCTACGCTCAAGGAGTCAAAAACCCCACCCTGCTAAGTGGGGGCAGGGGCCGGAGGCTTGGGGGTCCTCTGCCTACGGGGCCCATTACCCTGCCCCTTGGCTTGCTGACCCTGGGGTGCAGCTTGGGCAGCCTGATACTGAGGGTACAGTTTGTAGGCAGTGCCCTTCCTTGGGTAAAAGGTCTTTTTACCCCAGCCCTTCTTTTTATAAGAAGGGGCAGAGGTCTTCCTAGACAGCCTTGTCCGTGTTAGGTGCTCTGTTTCGAGCTGGGCGGCCTTCTCAGTCATGGGCTTGCCAAAAAGGTTTTCACCTCAGCAAGGGACATCGACCAACTTGTCCTGAACCCATGGCTCGAGGTCCGATGACTGCAGCCATGCCTGGCGTCGAGCCGCGATGCCGGCTGCCGCAACTCGGGCCAAAGCCTCGAAGCCATCGTAGGTGGCGCGGGACATGAACTTCGAGCAGTCCCGAATCCCCGAGGACAAGGACTTGAATCTCTGCAAGGGTTCCCCGGAGAGTCCAGCAGAGAACCCGGCCAACTCCTTGGCCAGGTCCCGCAAGTACATGCCCATGTACAGCTGGTAAGACTGGACATGGCAAGCAAGCATCGAACCCTGGAAGCACTTTCTACCGACGCCATCGAGGTTCCGGGCCTCCCTGCTGGGGGCACCGCGGAGTGCATCTTCTGGCTCTTCAGACGATTTATGGCCGATTCCACAACCATGGAATGGGGTGGTAGCTGTGCCTTCTGAAAGCCCGGGCTCTTCCTGAGTCGATAGATCGAGTCGACTCGCTTGCTTAAAACCGGCGCCGAGGCCGGTGCCTCCCACATCCGGAAGAGGAGCCGTTCCAGCATCAGAGGAACCGGGACAGTAAAGGCCTCCTTCGGAGTAGAGTCATTCCTCAGGGTCCGCCGGAATAGCCAAGGCAGTGGCCATATCCCGGACGAACTCCGAGAACCGAGTATCCTCCGGAGGAGATCTACTCCGGGGCTCAGACTGCGGCGAGTCCGACGGGACGCACCGAGTCGAACGTATCAGGGGACTCCTCATCCTCCGTCTCCCAGGCGGACTCGTCCGATGAGGAGTCAGGGTCCGACCCCGCGGGGCCCTGGAGCACCTGCCCCGACGCCGGAGGCACCGGTGTCGACGCCCTCGGTCCCGAGCGGGAGATCGAGGGAGACCGCGACCGAGGTCGACTTCGAGCTATGATCGACTCGAGTATTGGCTCGGTCTCCAGGGTCGACTTCGAAGTCAATGTCCCGGTGGTCGGGGCAGAAGCGCCAGACAGGCTGGCCATCAGTGCCCACTGCTGCTCCATGAAGGCAGACAACCTGCTCTCCAAGGCTGTCATCCTGAGACTCAGCTCGGGAGAGGCAGCAGCCACCGACTCAGGCCCCGGCGGCGCCGGGCCCGACGTCGGCTCTCTGGGAGGAGAGTCCTCGAGGACTACGGGGCTTATGTGTCCAGCAGACTCCGGCTCCACACGAGGAACTTTGGCAGGCTTCTCTGGTTCCACGGGCCCGGGGCGACGGTCGGGGGTCTTAGACCTGGCCCTCAAGGAGCCAGGGACCTCCTCCGACGATGCCCTCGCGAGCCGCTTCTTCCTCTTGCGTTCCCGGTCGGGGGACCCCCTGTCCGAGGAGCTCCGACGGCGCTCGGGATCCAAATCCCGAGATTTCGAAGCCTCAGACGAGGTCCGGGCCCGGCCGGAGGCTGAGTCCGAGAAAAGCCTGTCTTTCTGCTGCTGGCGACTTCGGAGTGCCTTGGAAGACATCTTCCCACATGGTCCACACGACTTAGGGTCGTGATCAGGACCGAAGCACCAAAGGCAGCAGTCGTGTGTGTCAGTGAGAGACAATTTCTTACACCAATCACACTTCTTGAAACCGCTGGAAGCCATCGGGGAAAAAAAGAGTCCCCGCGAGGTCAAAGGACCGGTCTTCCAGGGAAAAAAGGAAAAAAGGGCGCGAACGCCAGCCACGAAGGGCAAAAACCGAAAAAGAAGAATCGATACTGATGTACCGAACCCGGCGGGAGGGGAACCGGCGTCGAACCGGGAGAGAAAACAGCGAGGATCGCCGAAAAAAATCAACTTTTATCCGGGATGACAGGACACACGTCCGGTGGGCTTCTCGGAAAAAAAGAGACTGAGGTAAGATGGCACCTTTAGGCAGGAAGGGAACCGCACATGTGTGCCTGCATTCCCAAAGGCTTTCATAGAAAGCTGGGGAAATGCTCCGCTGGGGCTTCATCGGTGCCGATGACACCCATATGTGAGGACTGACCTCCTGGAGAATCCTGACTTCCAACAGTTTTTGAGAAAAGCCTGGCTTGAATATGAGGAGGAAAACCAGATGGGAGTCGTGGGCCCAGTAACCTATTGGGAGGCAGCCAAGGCTGTGCTCAGGGGAAGGATCATTGGGTATATCAAACAGCAACAAACTAGGAGGAACATTGAGCTCCTGATGGGGTTACAAGAGTTGTGCATGAAATGGCTGGAATACATGGCTACAGGTACAGAGCAAGTGCGCCTGCAGCTGCAGGAGCAGAAAAACAGGGTTCATGCATTGCTACAGCGACAAGCCCTACACAGCAACTGCATCTATAAATACAAACTTCACAAATAGGGGGACAAAACAGGTTAATTGTTAGTCAACTTAATCAAGCCCTCCAAAGTGAAACGCACAATAACTTGCTTACGGAGGGAGGACGGCACATTGGCAGTGGGAGAGGGCGAGATTGCACAATAGTTTGTGCAGTTTTTTCATTCCCTGTATAAGGCTGAGCTGGATGGGGTGGCAGAACGGGAGGTCTTTTATAGAGGCCTTCAACTTCCTCAAACAGTGGGAAAAACGAGCCATCCTGAAGGAGGGGAGATTTTGACTGGCATCAAGAAACTAAAGCTGGCTAAATCCCTGGGACATGACAGTCTGGGCCCAGATTTCTATAAGCTATTGGGGGAGCTCGTAGCACACCCCTTGAGAGAGATGGACAAGGCGGTGGTTGGAGCAAGGCACTTCGCAAACAAAGCGTTGGTGGTATTGCTCCAAAAACCCCATAGGAATTCAGAGGGAGTAGGCTCCTATAGGCCCTATCTCTTTGTTAAATCAAGACATTAAAAACCTGGCAGTGGTATTAGCCCGATGGCTGGGTGAAGTCATCCCTACACTAGTCCACCCTGACCAAGTTGGATTTGTAAAGGGCAGAATTGCTACGGGCCATCTTCTTAAAGTACTAACAATGTTTCAGAAGAGCCAGGCAATGGTTGAAGCCCTGGCAGTAGTGAGCTTAGATGCCGAAAAAGCATTCGATCAAGTAGCCTGGGACTACCTTTTTTGGGTATTGGAAAGATTTGGGATGGGCGACTATTTTCTGCAGTGGGTAAAAACCTTACACAATCGGCCCTGTGAGCAGATCTTGATTAACGGACAACTCACTGAGCCCTTTGAACTCAGCCAAGGGATGCAGCAGGGATGCCCGCTCTTACTGCTTTTTTCTGTTTCTCTCTCGAACCCCTTTGCCATTAAATTAAAGGCCTCAAAGAAAATTCAAGGGGTCAAGATAGGAAGGACACAACACTTGCAAAGTCAGCATGTTTGCAGATGACATGCTGATTAGCATGCAGTAAACGGATGAATGGTGGCAAGACTCAAATGGCTGGCCCTCTTTGGGGCTTTTACAGCGTTAAAAATAAACACTGATAAGTCGGAGGTCCGGCTCTTGGAGGGAAAGAAAAAAAAGAGTCGTATTGGCGAGTAATGACTTTAGATGGTCTGAGGGACCTTTAAAAAACATGAGCATTTATATTTACCAAGATTTAAGAAAAGTGTACCAGCTAAACATCCAGGAGAAAATATGCCATATAAAAATTCTGCGTGAAGTGGGTGGACCTGCCACTATCCCTATATGGAAGAGTGGTGCTCATTTGAATGGCATTAATCCCAAATATTTTGTACCAATTGGAGATGTTGCCCCTGTGGATAAAATGAAAGGACGAAAACCCCTTTTTTTTTTAAATTTTATTGATTTTAAACACCACATCCCAGTACAAACAAGAAGGTTGGAAAAATGATGGCACTTCAATCTCTAAAAACAGGAAAAAATCATACAATAATCCTTGCCATCAATTTAGCCCACGATATAGGAAATATGAGAGGGCATCAAGCAATAAGTAATTATTCCCTTTTTTTTTTGTTATCCCTAAGAAAACAAATCATAGCAGGCTGAGAACTTACACGTCAGCCATATTGGATGCAGTGTTAACTACAATCTCCTCTCTAGCCACCAGAACTTCCAACAATTGACTACGCTCAAAAAAAAAGAAACACCTTGTTCTTATAGGTAATTATACAATGAGAAGGAAACCTCAAAACAAAAGTCCCACAAAGGAAAAGGACCCTAGGTCGAAGATTAAGGAATTCTTTTCTCCTCAGCTGGGTAACCAGTGAAAGATCAGGAAAAATATATAATTTAGAGCCTAGAAAAGATACACTGAAATTTCTGAAATAAGAATGTAAAACTACAGACTTATCCGGTTCCAAGGCCAGGGTCACAAGCAAGGTGGTCCGCTCAGTGACCACCTCAAGGGAATCCTCCAGGAACGCAGTCAGGTCCTCAGGAACCTGAGGTGGACTCCCTGAAGCATAACCACGAGGTCCGGTGCCCAAGGACAAATACTGAGCTCTAACAATGGGGGGCAAATTAGTCCTGGAAATACTTGCGCACCATCTCAGAAGCAGACACAATAGGAGACTTGCGAAAGTTCAACAGTCTCAAATTATTCAGACGAACCTGATTCTCCAAATACTCTGCTTTCCTAGTAAGCAACGTCTTGTCCTTTACATGAGCAGCACACAGCCCTTGAAGCTGACTCACTGGGTGGGAGATAAAGCCCTATCATCTTTTTTTTTTTTTTGAAGTTGAACTTTATTTCAGATTTTCATAATATACATATCCACATCCCCCTTCCCTCCCCCAGAAATCCCGCATATGATTTATCCCATTCTAATCCAGTCCAATATTTCCTATATGCAGCTGAACCTCTGTCCTCGAGGTACCTCACAGTCCTTAATTCTCAGAATTGTCCTGTAGGTGCTGCAACTCAAGCTTTCTCCTCATTCCCTCTTCCCTCCTTCAACACTTATCCAGAACACTGTCCCTTAAAGCACAGTTACTTACCTGTAACAGGTGATCTCTGGGAACAGCAGGAATTAGTCCTCACATATGGGTACGTTGGAACCGACGGAGCCTGTGCGGGAAAGCTCCCCAGCTTCCCAGAAAGGAAGCTTTTGGGGCCTCCCACAGCGCATGCGCGCTGCCTTCCCGCCTTCCTGACCAACTCTCTTCAGTTCGAGTTTAAAGCTGAGACAATAGAGAGGGGAAAGGAAAGAGAGAGAGAGAGAGAGAGATACAACTCCTAGGGGAGGTGGGTGGGTTGTGAGGACTAATTCCTGCTGTTCCCAGAGATCACCTGTTACAGGTAAGTAACTGTGCTATCTCCAGGAACAAGCAGGAATGAGTCCTCACATATGGGGACTCCCTAGCTAAGATGCCGGGGAGATCCCCCCCCAAGGGTTCCTCATCTTCCTATGGATCTCAGGCATCCATTCAGGGAAGGTGGGCAGGAGTTGTTTAAGAATGGAACAGGTGTCTGAGGACAGCCTGACCAAACAAGGCATCCCGGCGGGAGTCCTTGTCCAAGCAGTAATGGGCTGTGAAGGTATGAACAGAGGCCCAGGTGGCTGCTCGACAGATCTGATCAATGGATACAGAATGAAGATGAGCCACAGATGCGGCCATGGCTCTGACATTGTGAGTTGTGACATGGCCTTCCAGAGAAAGGTTCTTACTCTGGTAAGCAAAAGAAATACACTGAGCAATCCAATTGGACAGTGTTCTTTTTGAGACTGGAAGTCCTAAATGAGAAGGATCAAAAGCAACAAAAAGTTGAGAAGACTTTCGATGTTGCTGTGTCCTGTGGAGGTAAAAGGCAAGAGCTCTTTTACAGTCTAGAGTATGAAGGTTCCTCTCTGCATTTGATGCATGAGGAGCTGGAAAAAAGACAGGTAAATATACCTCTTGATTAAGATGAAAAGGTGAGACCACTTTAGGCATAAAGTGGGGATTTGTCCTAAGGACTACCTTATCATGATGGAACCGTGTATAAGGTGGATTAGCCACTAAAGCCTGCAATTCGCTGATGCGGCGAGCAGAAGTGATTGCAATAAGGAAAATGACTTTCCAGGAAAGGAATTTTAAGGAGGTAGTGGCTAAGGGTTCAAAGGGTGGCTTCATAAGCTGACCAAGAACTACGTTTAAGTCCCATGCCACCGGAGGAGGCCGAATGGGAGGTTTAGTTAAAGTTAGACCTCTCATGAATCTTGCAATAAGAGGATGAGAGGAAACAGATTGTCCATTGATAGGCTGAAGAGATGCTGCAATAGCACTCAAATGGACTCTTACAGAATTGGTTTTAAGTCCTGCACTGGAAAGATGCAGGAGATATTCGAGTAAAGAATTCAAAGGTAGTGCTAGAGGGTTAAGACCTTTGTCAGCACACCAAATTGAAAATCTTTTCCATTTAAAAGCATAAGAACGCCTGGTGGAAGGTTTCCTTGATGCATGGAGGACATCCTTCACCTGTTGAGAAAGATTCAAGTCTTGAAGGTCTAGGCCTTCAGTAACCAAGCTCTGAGGTGAAGGGACTTGGGGTTTGGGTGCCACAAAGTTCCCTCCTCTTGAGACAGAAGGTCTGGAGCAGCTCCCACATCCAGGGAGGGTGTTTGGGAGAGATGCAGAAGTAGAGGGTACCACACTTGGCGTGGCCAGCGTGGAGCTATGAGGATCATAGATCCTTGATCCCTCTGAAGTTTGAATAGAGTCTTGGGAATCAAGGGAATGGGTGGAAAGGCATATTGGAAGGCCTGACCCCAATGAAGGAGGAAGGCATCCTTGGCCTGAGCTTCCTTACACGGAATCCTGGAACAGAACCGGGGAAGTTTGGCATTGTACGGACTTGCAAAGAGGTCTATGTCTGGGGTCCCCCATTCCTGAAAGATTCTGAGTACCTGATTCATGTGCAGGGACCATTCGTGTGGAAGCAGAACTCGACTGAGTCTGTCTGCCCAAGAGTTTTGGATTCCTGGGAGGTACACTGCCAGGAGATGGATCCGATGCTCTCTGGTGAAGGCCCACAGTTTTAGAGCTTCGTTGCAAAGCGACAGAGAGCCAGTCCCTCCTTGTTTGTTTATGTAGAACATGGCTACTTGATTGTCGGTATGAACAAGGACTGTCATGTTGATGAGGAGGGTATGAAAGACCTTGAAAGCAAGGAAAATTGCTCGCAGCTGCAAAAGGTTGATATGAAGGGTGGTCTCCTGTGGAGACCAACTGCCCTGAGTGGAGAGGTCTTGGAGATGAGCTCCCCAACCTGTTTGGGAGGCATCTGTAGTGAGAATTGCTTGGGGTAACAAAGGTTGGAAGGGGGCCCCCAACAACAGATTTTGAGTGGATATCCACCATTGGAGAGACCAAAAAAGACGTTTTGAGGTTGCTATTTGGTCTGAGAGAGCTCCTGATGCGTGGGTCCACTGAGTGGACAAGGTCCATTGAGCTGCTCTCATATGTAGGCGCGCATAAGGCACCACATGAACTGTGGATGCCATGTGGCCTAGCAGTTGTAGCATCTCTCTGGCAGTCAAGTGGCTTCTGGACTGAATTTGAGAGGCCAAGTGCACTAGACGGTGGCAACGGGCCTGAGGAAGATAGGCCCTTGCAGTGGTAGTATCTAGCCAGGCCCCTATGAATTCTAGGGACTGAGTAGGGGTGAGTTGAGACTTTGGCAGATTGATGACAAGTCCCAGATACTGCAGTATGCGTCTGGTGTGGTCCAGGGAAGTCTGAGCCTCGGACTGAGATGGAGCTCGGATGAGCCAGTCGTCCAGGTATGGGAAGACAAAGATCCCCAGAGTGCGTAGAAATGCAGCTACTATTGCCAAGCATTTGGTAAATACTCTTGGAGCAGAGGCTAGACCGAAGGGGAGTACTCTGTATTGGAAATGTTTTCCCTGGAACAGAAACCGTAGGAATTTTCTGTGGGATGGATGGATGAGTATTTGTGGGTACGCATCCTTGAGATCTAGAGAACAAAGCCAGTCCTGACTCTGTAGGTATGGAAGGAGAGTACCTAGAGAAAGCATTTTGAATTTCTCCTTGTATAGGAATGTGTTCAATTCTCTGAGATCCAGAATGGGTCTGTACCCCCCTGTTTTCTTGGGAATGAGAAAATAAGGGGAGTAGAAACCTGACCCTTGTTGAGGAAGAGGAACCTCTTCTATTGCCTTTTGGGCGAGAAGAGTGGTCACCTCCTGGCCCAACAGGTACAGGAGAGATGGGGGAGAATTGAATTGTCTCACCATGGTATGGGGAGGAAGGCTGGAGAAATGTAGTTTGTAGCCCTCTCTGATGATAGAGAGGGTCCACGGTTCTGATGTGATTTGTTCCCATCTGGGAGCAAAATGAGCTAACCTTCCTGGAATGGTGAGAGGTTCTGGTTGTTGCAGAGCCAGAAAGGTTACGTTCTCTAGAATCAAGTCAAAAACCCTGAGGAGGTTGGGACTGCTGTATTGTTACAGCTCCAGTAGACTTTGTTCTGGCCTGTTTAGTTTGCTGACGCTTAGGAGCAAAGCGAACGTGGGAAGATTGCTGGCCAGTATTTGTGGAAAATCTGGTCTTTTTATAGAAAGTTTTCTTAAAAGGTTTTTTCTTGGCAGGGGTAGAGGTAGACTTAGAAAGCCTATCTAAAGCAGCATTCTCTGCATCCATTTGAGTGGCTTTGATTTGCCACTCTTTGCCAAACAGATTTTCACCTGTCCAGGGCAGATTGCCCAAGCCTTCTTGTACCCAGGGTTCCAGATCAGAGGCCTGGAGCCAAGCAAGTCTGCGAGCAGCTATGGCAATGCCAGAGGCTCTGCTTGCCCCCTCAAAAGAATCAAAGGCTGCTCTGTTGGAGAACTTTGAAACATCTTGAGTGTGCTTTAGCAAAAGAAGGAATTCCTCTTGTTTATCCTCTGGGATAAAGGGGAGAAACTGACGTATCTTTAATGCAATCTCTTTCAAAAACATGCCCATATAGAGGCTGTATGAATTGATTCTGGCAATAAGCATGCTAGCTTGGAAGATTTTTCTCCCAAAAGCATCCAGAGTCCTACATTCTCTTCCTGGAGGGGTAGAAGAGTGTCTTTTGGTACTCTATCTTTTTCATAGCAGACTTCACCACAATAGAGTGGTGAGGAAGCTGAGTTTTTTGAAAACCAGGAGAAGGAGGAACCCGATACATGGTGTCCAAACGTCGAGAATATGGAGATAGGGTGAGAGGAGCCTCCCACAAATCCATCATGTGTTCTTGAAGAATTTCATGTATGGGTAAGGTGGCTGCCTCTTTGGGAACCTTATAGTATCCTAAAATATCCAATTTTTTTGCTCTAGGTTCCTTTTCAGAGGATACACATATGGAGAGTCCTTTAGCTACTTCAATGATGAAGTCTTGAAAGGACAAATCCTCTGGAGGAGACATTCTCCTTTTTGGAGAAGAGGGCTCCTCAGGAAGAGTAAAAGAGATGTCAGCAGAATCATCTGATGTATCAGAATCTTCAGAGGATTCAAAGTATCGTCTATTTGCTTCCAGAGATCGATATGCGTACTGATCGGTACCGACATCAGGCGTACCGGGAATCGGAGCGGTATCGAAGAAAGCTCCGGAACCGGAGACCGGAACCAGCATGCTACTGGAAGTAGATGCTCTGGGTACCGGTATCGGTTGCGGTACAGGAATCGGAACCGATTGTCGCGGTACCGATGGCGGTGCAGCATTAATGAAAGTCAGTAAGGCCTGCTGCATGGATTGTACCGTAGTACCCATAGCCGCCACAACTGCCTGGAAGTCGGTACCCCAGAGCAGTCTAACAGGAGATCGGTCGAGGCCGTGCCATCGATGTCTACCTGTAACCCCATAGGAGGAGCTTTGGAAGCCGGAGCTTCCCGCCGGGGTTGTTTGGCTGGGGCAGGGTCCTCAGGGTCAACTGCAAGGGCCTCTCACTGCTTAGAGGGAGATTTGCCTTTTGAGCACTTGCCCGAAGAATGTTTGGTTACCTGAGATCCATCAGGAGAAGAAGACCTGGAGGATGTTGATGCTGGAGTATCGGTAGAAAACAGCATATGAAATTTAGCTGCTCTGTTCTGTAAGCCCCTTTTGGACATCAGAGAGCAGAATGGACAATCCGGAATGGAATGGTCAGGCCCCAAACATTTAAGACACCACTCATGGGTGTCTGTAACTGAAATAGTACCGGTACACTTAGTGCATTTTTTAAAACCAGAAGCTGGTTTTTCCTTGAGGGAGACCTGAGAAGGCCTAGAGGCCTCACAGAAAAAATACACCAAGTAAAGAAAAGTAATTATATATATATATATATTTTTTAAATAAACGAAAAAACGACCGGCGGTACCGGTCCGGAATCGGGGAAGGCAGACACGCGGTCAAAGAAACAAATTAAAATAACAATTTCTTCAGCGGTGACAGGAACACGACCTGCTGGCTCCGCGGAAAAAGAAGAACTGAAGAGAGTTGGTCAGGAAGGCAGCGCGCATGCGCTGTGGGAGGCCCTAAAAGCTTCCTTTCTGGGAAGCTGGGGAGCTTTCCCACGCAGGCTCCGTCGGTTCCGACGTACCCATATGTGAGGACTCATTCCTGCTTGTTCCTGGAGATTCAAACTTTTAACAATACATATCATCAACTAATTTTCCAACAGTGAATAATAAACACTGGGTAAAGCACAGTTACTTACCTGTAACAGGTGATCTCTGGGAACAGCAGGAATTAGTCCTCACATATGGGTACATCGGTACCGACGGAGCCCGCGTGGGAAAGCTCCCCAGCTTCCCAGAAGGAAAGCTTTTGGGGCCTCCCACTGCGCATGCGCGCTGCCTTCCCGCCTTCCTGACCAACTCTCCTCAGTTTGAGTTTAAAGCTGAGATACTAGAGAGAGGAAAGGAAAGAGAGAGAGAGAGATACAACTCCTAGGGGAGGTGGGTGGGTTGTGAGGACTAATTCCTGCTATTCCCAGAGATCACCTGTTACAGGTAAGTAACTGTGCTATCTCCAGGAACAAGCAGGAATAAGTCCTCACATATGGTGACTCCCTAGCTAAGATGCTCGGGAGATCCCCTCAAGGGTATGAGACCCTGAAAGGTTCCTCATCTTCCTATGGATCTCAGGCATCCATTCAGGGAAGGTGGGCTGGAGTTGTTCAAGAATGGAACAGGTGTCTGAGGACAGACTGACCAAACAAGGCATCCCGGCGGGAGTCCTTGTCCAAACAGTAATGGGCTGTAAAGGTATGAACCGAGGCCCAGGTGACTGCTCGACAGATCTGGTCAATGGAGACAGAGTTTAGATGAGCCATAGAGGTGGCCATGACCCTCACATTGTGAGCGGTGACATGGCTCTCCAGAGAAAGGTTCTTACTCTGGTAAGCAAAAGAGATACACTGAGCAATCCAATTGGAGAGTGTTCTTTTAGAGACTGGAAGTCCTAAATGAGAAGGATCAAAAGCAACAAAAAGCTGAGAAGACTTTCGATGTTGCTGTGTCCTGTGGAGGTAAAAGGCAAGAGCTCTTTTACAATCTAGAGTATGAAGGGTCCTCTCTGCACTGGATGCATGATTTGCTGGAAAAAAGACGGGTAAATATACCTCTTGATTAAGATGAAAAGGGGAGACCACTTTAGGCATAAAGTGGGGATTGGTCCTAAGGACCACCTTATCATGATGGAACCTTGTATAAGGTGGATTAGCCACTAGAGCTTGCAGTTCACTGATACGGCGAGCTCAGGTGACTGCAATAAGAAAAATAACCTTCCAAGAAAGAAATTTCAAGGAGGTAGTGGCTAAGGGTTCAAAGGGTGGCTTCATAAGCTGACCAAGAACCAAGTTTAAGTCCCATGCCACCGGAGGAGGTCGAATGGGAGGTTTAGTTAAGGTTAGGCCTCTCATGAATCTTGCAATAAGAGGATGAGAGGAAACAGGTTGTCCATTGATGGGCTTAAGGGCTGCTGCAATAGCACTCAAAAGGACTCTTACTGAATTCGTTTTGAGTCCTGCATTGGAGAGATGCAGGAGATATTCCAAAAGAGAATTCAAAGGAAGTGCTAGAGGGTTAAGACCCTTTTGAGCACACCAAATGGAAAATCTTTTCCATTTAAAAGCGTAAGAACGCCTAGTGGAAGGTTTTCTAGAGGCATGGAGGATATCCTTCACTTGCTGCGAAAGATTGAAGTGTTGAAGGTCTAGGCCTTCAGTAACCAAGCTCTGAGGTGAAGGGACTTGGGGTTTGGGTGCCACAAAGTCCCCTCCTCCTGAGACAGAAGGTCTGGAGCCGCTTCCAAGTCCAGGGAGGGGGCTTGGGAGAGATGCAGAAGTAGAGGGTACCACACTTGGCGTGGCCAGCGTGGAGCTATGAGGATCATGGACCCTTGATCCCTTTGAAGTTTGAACAGAGTCTTGGGAATCAAAGGAATGGGTGGAAAGGCATATAGGAAGCGCTGACCCCAATGAAGGAGGAAGGCATCCTTGGCCTGAACTCCCTGACACGAAATTCTGGAACAGAATCGGGGAAGTTTGGCATTCCACGGACTTGCAAAGAGGTCTATGTCCGGGGTCCCCCATTTCTGGAAGATTCTGAGTACCTGATCCATGTGTAGGGACCATTCGTGTGGAAGCAGAACTCGACTGAGTCTGTCTGCCCAAGAGTTTTGGATTCCTGGAAGATATACTGCCAGGAGATGGATTTGATGCTCTCTGGCGAAGGCCCATAATCTTAGAGCTTCGTTGCAAAGCGACAGAGAGACAGTCCCTCCTTGTTTGTTTATGTAAAACATGGCTACTTGATTGTCCGTATCAATAAGGACCGTCATGTTGCTGAGAAGGGTATGAAAAACTCTGAGAGCTAGAAAGATTGCTCGAAGTTCCAAGTGGTTGATATGAAGGGTGGTCTCCTGTGGAGACCAAGTGCCCTGAGTGGAGAGATCTTGAAGATGAGCTCCCCAACCTGTTTGGGAGGCATCTGTTGTGAGGGTTGCTTGGGGCAACAATGGTTGAAAGGGTGCCCCCAACAACAGATTTTGAGTGGACATCCACCATTGGAGAGACCAAAAGAGACATTTGGAGTTTGCTATTTGGTCTGAGAGAGCTCCTGATGCTTGAGTCCACTGGGTGGACAAAGTCCATTGAGCTGCTCTCATATGTAGGCGAGCATAGGGCACCACATGTACTGTGGAGGCCATGTGGCCTAATAGTTGTAGCATCTCCCTGGTAGTCAAGTGGCTTCTGGACTGAGTCTGGGAGGCTAAGTGCACTAGACGTTGGCAACGGGCCTGAGGAAGATAGGCCCTTGCAGTGGTGGTATCCAACCAGGCCCCTATGAATTCCAGGGACTGAGTAGGGGTGAGTTGAGACTTTGGCAGATTGATCACAAGTCCCAGATACTGCAGAATGCGTCTGGTGCGATCCAGGGAAGTCTGAGCCTCGGACTGAGATGGAGCTCGGATGAGCCAGTCGTCCAGGTATGGGAAGACAAAAATTCCCAGGGCTCGTAGAAATGCAGCTACTATTGCCATGCATTTGGTAAATACCCTTGGAGCAGAGGCTAGACCGAAGGGAAGTACTCTGTATTGGAAATGTTTTTCCTGGAACAGAAACCGTAGGAATTTTCTGTGGGATGGATGGATGAGTATATGTGTGTACGCATCCTTGAGATCTAGAGAACAAAGCCAATCCTGACTCTGTAGGTATGGAAGGAGAGTACCTAGAGAAAGCATCTTGAATTTCTCCTTGCATAGGAATTTGTTCAATTCTCTGAGATCTAGAATGGGTCTGTACCCCCCTGTTTTCTTGGGAATGAGAAAATAAGGGGAGTAAAACCCTGACCCCTGTTGAAGAAGAGGAACCTCTTCTATTGCCCTTTGGGCGAGAAGAGTGGTCACCTCCTGACCCAACAGGTTCAGGAGAGATGGGGGAGAATTGAAACATCTCACCATGGTATGGGGAGGAAGGCTGGAGAAATGTAGTTTGTAGCCCTCTCTGATGATAGAGAGGGCCCATTGTTCTGACGTGATTTGCTCCCAACTGGGAGCACAATGAGTTAACCTTTCTGGAATGGTGAGAGGCTCTGGATGTTTTAGAGCCAGAAAGGTTAAGTTCTCTAGAGTTAAGTCAAAAACCCTGAGGGGGTTGGGACTGCTGGGCTGTAGCAGCCCCTGCAGGTTTTGCCCTGGCCTGTTTAGGCTGCTGACACTTAGGAGCAAAGCGAGCTGCAGAAGATTGCTGGCCAGTATTTGTAGCAAATCTGGCCTTCTTATAGAAAGGCTTCTTGAAAGATTTTTTCTTGACAGGGGCAGAGGTAGACTTAGAAAGTCTATCTAAAGCAGCATTTTCTGCATCCATTTGGGTGGCTTTGATTTGTCACTCCTTACCAAACAGATTCTCACCTGTACAGGGCAGATTTCCCAACCCATCCTGGACCCAGGGTTCTAGGTCAGAGGCCTGGAGCCAAGCAATTCTGCGAGCCGCTATGGCAATACCTGAGGCTCTGCTAGCACCCTCAAAGGAGTCAAAGGCTGCTCTGTTGGAGAACTTTGAAATATCTTGGGTATGCTTTAGCAAAAGAAGGAACTCCTCCTTTCTATCCTCTGGGATAAAGGGGAGAAAATGGCGTATTTTCAATGCAATCTCCTTCAGAAACATGCCCATATAGAGGCTGTATGAATTGATTCTGGCAATAAGCATACTTGCTTGGAAGATTTTTCTACCAAAAGCATCCAAAGTCCTACATTCTCTTCCTGGAGGAGTAGAAAAGTGTCTTTTGGTACTCTTTATCCTTTTCATAGCTGACTGCACCACAATAGAGTGGTGAGGGAGCTGAGTTTTTTGAAAACCAGGAGAAGGAGGGACACGATACATGGTGTCCAAACGACGAGAATGTGGAGATAGGGTGAGAGGAGTCTCCCATAAGTCCATCATGTGTTCTTGAAGAATTTCATGAATGGACAAGGTGACTGCCTCTTTGGGAACCTTAGAGTATCCTAAAATATCTAATTTTTTTGCTCTAGGTTCTTTTTCAGAGGTTACTGAAATAGAGACCTTTAGCTACTTCAATGATGAAGTCTTGAAAGGACAAATCCTCTGGAGGAGACATTCTCCTCTTTGAAGAAGAGGGCTCTTCAGGTAGAGTAAGGGATACTTCAGCAGAGTCATCTGATGAATCAGAATCATCAGAAGACTCTAAGTATCATCTGTTTGCTTCCAGGGATCGATAAGCGTATCGACCGGTATCGACATCGGGGGTACCCGGAACCGGATCGGTATCGGGGAAAACCCCGGAACCGGGAACCGGAATCGGTATCCTGGTCGATGTGGATGCCCTGGGTACCGGTATCGGTTGTGGTACTGGAACCGGTACCGCTGGCTGCGGTACCGAGGGCGTCGCAGCTCTAATAAAAGCCATAATGGCCTGCTGCATGGATTGAACTGTATGATCCATAGACTGTCTGGATGTCGGTACCGGAAGACTGAGCCGGTACCCCAGAGCAGTCTAACAGGTGATCGGTCGAGGCCGTGCCATCGATGTCAACCTGTAACCCCATAGGAGCCGGAGCTTCCCGCCGGGGTTGTTTGGCTGGGGCAGGGTCCTCAGGGCCAAGCCCGGGGGCATCTCGATACTTGGAGGGAGATTTGCCCTTTGAGGACCTGCCAGAGGAATGTTTGGTTACCTGAGATCCATCAGGAGAGGAAGACCTGGAAGATGTCGATGCTGGAGTATCTGTAGAAAACAGCATGTGAAACTTGGCTGCCCGGTTTTGTAAGCCACGTTTAGACATCAAAGAACAGGATGGGCAATCCGGAATGGAGTGGTCAGGCCCCAAACATTTAAGACACCATTCATGGGTGTCTGTGACTGATAATAGTACCGCTACACTTGGTGCATTTTTTAAAACCTGAGGCTGGTTTCTTCATGAGGGAGAATTCTGTGAAGGCCTAAAGGCCTCACAGAACAAACACACCAAGTGGGGAAAAATAAGATTTATTTATTTATTTTTTTTAAAGAAATAAAGAAAAAAGACCGGCGGTACCGGTCCAGAAACGGGGAAGGCAGACACGCGGCCAAAGAAACAAATTAAAATAACAACTTCTTCAGCGGTGACAGTAACACGACCTGCTGGCTCCGCGGAAAAAGAAGAACTGAGGAGAGTTGGTCAGGAAGGCGGGAAGGCAGCGCGCATGCGCAGTGGGAGGCCCCAAAAGCTTTCCTTCTGGGAAGCTGGGGAGCTTTCCCGCGCGGGCTCCGTCGGTACCGACGTACCCATA
Organism: Ichthyophis bannanicus; assembly: GCA_033557465.1. Lineage (NCBI taxonomy): Eukaryota > Metazoa > Chordata > Amphibia > Gymnophiona > Ichthyophiidae > Ichthyophis > Ichthyophis bannanicus. Next base: position 779,306,523 of record CM066032.1, on the reverse strand, counting down.
TGTGAGGACTTATTCCTGCTTGTTCCTGGAGATTAACAAAGACAGCAATCATGGTGGGACAGCAACTCAATCCTCAAGTACCATGTGTAGACAATTTTATTTCTAGAGATCAATAATTACCAATTTATACTTGGGGTTAAACAGGAAAAAGAGTATGGAAGTGAAATTTATATGTTCCCCTCCCTTCTCCCAATGCCGCCCCCCCCCCCCTTTCATCATTCCAAATCTCCAACCCTATTCCCTTTCAGATGCTTCAGCCATTTTTCATACTGGGCCTATCTCCGTTTTCTTTTGTCCCATCTTTTATGCGAGAGCTCCGTCAGATGGCTCATAGTATATTCATGTTGGAGTCTCTGTAAAATATCCCCTTTTATGGGAATTTGCAAAACGCCATAACCCAGCCAGCACCATCCATGCCACTAACCCCACCTGGGCTGCCAATGTCTTTGTGGGTTCTTCTTCCCCCATCCCCCCCTTAAATAGCAGAAATTCCGGGCTGATCTCCATTTCCCTCCCATTCACTTCCCTATATAGTTTCTCCACCATATTCCAATATTCCCTAACCTTGGGGCACCCCCACCACATGTGCAAATAAATCCCTTGTTTTTGCACATCCCTTCCAGCAAATTGAACTACCTTTTCCTCCCCATCTTCTCATCTTCTGCGGCGTTAAATAAACCCTATACATGACCTTCCAGCAATGCTCCTGCATCGCTGCCGATCCCCCCACTGTCACCATCCCTTGGAAAATCTGATCCCAGGCGGCCTCATCCCACTCCACTCCTAGATCCCTTTCCTATGCTTCCATAAAGGCACTTTTCCCTCTGGGTTGAAGCAATTGTTGATATATTTGACCCAGTTGTCCCTTAACATATTGTCCCTTATCTACCATTTGTTCAAACTTAGTTATTGCCTTCAGCCCCCCCCCCCCTCCCCACCGAGTCCGCATCCTTCCCCTTAGGAAGCTCACTGCTTGCATATAGGAAAAATCCCTCCCTTGTTCCACTCTATATTTACGCTTAAGAGAAAGTCTTTAATCTGGCCCCCCTCTTACTAGTTGCCCCCACTTTATCAACCCTTTGTCTTGCCACTCTTTAAACACCCTTGTATCCCATCCTGGCACAAAACCCCGTGTACTGCACATATTCTGCAAATAGAGTCCCCTCTCCCTTACCAATCTATTTCATACTACCCTCCAAATTCCTCTGGTCAGTCCCACAAACAGATGGTCTACTACCCCCGGATCTGTACCATCCCTTTCTAACGAACACCTCTTTTGGGATCCCCTTACATTAGCCCCCATTCCATTTATACCCAATGCTTGTTCCCCATCTTTTCTCCCCATTCAATCATTGCTTGGAGTTGGGCAGCTTGATAGTAGCCCTGCAGGTCGGGAACTCCCATTCCCCTGTCCTTTCTCCTCCAGCACATCACCTGCCTGTTCACCTGAGATGGTTTCCTTTTCCAAATAAACCCAAATATTCCATGTTGGCATCTTCTAATGCACTAATCAGGCACTGGTATGGGCAACATGTGAAACAGGAACAATATGCGCGGCAGAATATTCATTTTAGTAATTGCAATCCTGCCCCCCCCAGGAAAAATAGGATTTATCCCATATGTCCAAATCCCGATTGATCTGTCTCCACAGTGGTATATAATTCAATCTGAACAGTACCTCTAGGGCACTTCCCAGCTGAATCCCCACGTACTGAATTGCTGCTCTCCCCCCATTTAAAAGCAAAAGCTGCTCTCTGTCTTTCCTCCAACCTATGATCTAATATAATCCACAATATTTCTGTATAACCAGATTCTCTACTATACTTATCAGCTGCATCAAGTTAGGTAGGGTCACCAATGGTTTACTTATAATATATATTATATTATCTGCATATAAAGCCATTTTGTATTCCTTGCCCCCAATTTCCACCCCTCCCCCAAATATCTACTGAGGTCCATATCGCCACTGCCAAAGGCTCTATTACCAGAGCAAACAGCAGAGGAGATAGGTCACACCCCTGTCTAGTCCCCCAGCTCAGTACAAATGCATCTGAATAGTTTATTTATTTATTTGTAAATTTTTCTATACCACCCCTTCCAGAGATCAGGGCAGTTTACAGAGAACAGAAAGATAATAATGACATTGAACATTTTTTGAAACATTATTTATTTATTATTTAACTGCATTTCTATCCCGCTTTTCACCGGGTCAAAGCGGTTTAACATAAAAAGGGGGGGGGGGACAATAATCAAGTTGACAGAGAGAGGGAGGGGGGCCGCCACCAGGGGGGACAACATAGTTGATCTTCACAGAAAGTAACAGTACTAGACAATCAACGTTTTTCGGAAGTCTCTTAGATAGTTGCTGGGGGGATACGTCAGAGGGTTTGGGTGAACAGTTATTGAGAGATGTCTGTTTCAGGTCCAAGATATTCATGAAGGTTAAATTAGGCTTGTCCTGCTAATTGTAGTTCCTGGAAGAACTCCAGTCTAGTCCCGGAAACTCTAGGGTTGTGTTCCTCTTCCAGCAGCTTGGAGACTAAGAAACATCACTCTCTTGATGACACTGGTATAAGGACACAGGCACCGCCTCCTCACTCCAGTAACCTATTGACAAAGTAGACTCACCAGAGCAACAATTAAGTAATAACACTGATCAAGAAAAAACTTGCCTAACTTTAGCAAACGTGCTGGTCTTTATCTGCCTAAAAAATGTACACATTCCTCAAAATACCACCTTAGACAAAATATCATATCTGATGTAAATTCTTCAACATGTTTACTCCATCTGTTTTTCTTAAATTAGAACCGGGTCTCAGACTTTTGACAGTACTAAAACTGGGATTCAACCCCGTAGTACTAATTGCATCAATGACCACGGTCCTGTAGTTTATTCCTTTCTTCACATCTATCTCTTATTTCTGTGCATAGACAGAGTACTAGTAGGCAAAAATGGCAAGACCAGAGAACAAACATTAATTATAACAGAACAGCGTTGGATTCATCGTCTTGGCACAGTATCTCCCGGAGGTTTAAACACTACTATAGAATGGAGCGCCTGTTTGTGAATGAGTAATCATTGTTTGTGAATGAATCATTGACGTCATCCACTTACACTGCTTTAAATGGCCTGGAGATACACCGGTCCGCATGCGCGGCGTTTTCAAACCAGAGAGCTCGTCGAGAAAGGAGCAGGTTAAGCGCGAGAAAAAAATGAATATAAAAAAATAAAAGGAAATAAGCTACTACTGCAATGAGGTAGGAACATGAACTGGAGAGTCTGTTATTGTTTAAGTTAATGGATCTTAGAATTTCATCTAGAATGTGTTATTTTTCAGCTATTGATGAAGCCCAACCCCTGAAGAAACATTTTGTGAAACGCGGAAGCGGTGCCGATAGACGGCGTCGGGGAAAGCCTTATCAAGGGCACAATCACACTCATAAAAGCATCTACAAGCTAAGTTTTGATCCTTCTGTCACACTTCTTGTTTAACTAGAAGCTCTTTGCTCATATGCACAGAAATAAGAGATAGATGTGAAGAAAGGAATAAATTACAGGACCGTGGTCATTGATGCAATTAGTACTACGGGGTTGAATCCCAGTTTTAGTACTGTCAAAAGTCTGAGACCCGGTTCTAATTTAAGAAAAACAGATGGAGTAAACATGTTGAAGAATTTACATCAGATATGATATTTTGTCTAAGGTGGTATTTTGAGGAATGTGTACATTTTTATACGGATTCATTTCCTCTTTAAAAAGAAAATAGACCTAAAATATTACGTGTTACATCACTGACATGGAAGGTCTTTATCTGCCGTCAACTACTATGTTACTATGTTACTATGTAACTGTAAACCCCCTAAAGAGGTCCTTTAGTGGAACTGCAGAGATCTTTGCTCCGCCCTCACAACAAGACTGGAAGTCCTTCTCACCCTCCCCAAGTGAATCAGAAGCCCCTCAATTAGTTTTCTCTTATCTGTCCTAACAATGGCTTCAGGCTTCCAAAAACACCAGAACACGGGGACGGGATCCGGGACTAGACTGGAGTTCCTCCAGGAACTACAATTAGCAGGTAAGCCTAATTTAACCTTCCTTATCGGCCCTCCAGTCTAGTCCCGGAAACTCTAAGGATGTAACAGAACAGTGAAAGAATTTAACGGGTGGGACCTGTAAGACCAGCCTGAAGCAGCGCTGTCCCAAAACAGGTATCCCTATTCCCCTGCACATCCAGGTGGTAATGCTTGACAAAGGAATTCAAAGACGACCAGGTCACCGCTCTGCAAATTTCTACTGCCGGCACAAACTTCCGAGGCCCGCCAAACAGAACAAATAATCTGTCTGACCTCCGGAACTCTGCCGTCCGTCGGATATACACTTTCAACGCATTACGAACATCCAAAAGATGTAACTGCTCGGCCGACGAACCCTTTGCCTCCTTCCTGAACACCGGTAGAGAAACTACTTGGTTCACGTGAAATGGCGAAACTACCTTCGGTAAAAATGACGGAACCGGCCGCAGCACCACCTTCGACCCATAGAAGGACAGGAAGGGCTCCTTACACGACAAAGCCTGCAACTCTGAAATTCTCCTTGCTGAGGCAATCGCTACTAGGAAAACTACCTTTAGAGTAAGATCCTTTAACGACACCTCCGCCAAAGGCTCAAACGGCCCCGCTCCTAACGCCGTCAAGACCAACTGCAAGTCCCACTGCAGAACTACCTGTCTGTATGGTGGCCACAGCAACAGCACCGCCTTCAAAAATCTCTTCATATCCAGACGAATGCCCAGCGCCTGCCCCTTGACTTTCCCCCTATAACAGGAGACCACTGCCAACTGTACCCATAAAGAAGAGGCTGCCAACCCTTCTGGAAACCATCCTGCAGGAATGCCAAAATCTGCGGCACCGACGCCCGCAAGGCTTTCCATTTCCTATCTTCACACCAATCCTCGAAGACACGCCACACGCGAACATATGCTAAAGAAGTAGACCTCCTATGTGCACTTAACAAGGTAGAAATCACCGCTTCTGAATATCCTCTAGCTCTCAACCGAGCCCTTTCAAGAGCCATGCCGTAAGCGAGAACCGATCCACCTGTGGCATGAACAGCGGACCTTGTGACAAAAGATCCTTCCTGACTGGTAGACACCAAGGCTTTCCCACCAGCAGTCTCCGGAGATCAGCGTACCACGGCCTCCTTGGCCAATCTGGAGCGATCAGGATTACCAAGCCTCTGTGCTTCTCGATTCATTGCACCACGCGACCTATTAGCACCCATGGGGGAAAGACGTACAAGAGCCAGTCCACCGGCCAAACCTGTATGAGCGCATCCAGACCCTCCGATATTCGCTCTCTTCATCTGCTGAAGAACCGGACGGCCTTTGCCGACTTGAAAGTCGCCATGAGATCCATTACCAGCGACCCCCAGCGTCTCACCAGCATCTTGAAAACCTCGGGATGAAGCATCCACTCTCCTGGATCTACCTCTACGCGACTCAAATAATCGGCCTCCACATTGTCCACCCCTGTCACTCGAACAACTGTTCTGCCTCGACCTCCAACGGCGCACTGCTGGTTCCTCCCTGCCTGTTGATGTAGGCCACTGCGGTCGCATTGTCAGAGAACACTCTGATCGCTCTGCCTTGTAGGTACGGCTGAAACCTTAGCAACGCCTGTGCTACTGCCTGCAGCTCCAACCTGTTGATCGACCACACCTTCTCCTGCTCGGTCCACTGTCCCTGCGCGAACCTTCCTTGAAAATGCACACCCCAGCCCATTAGGCTGGCATCGGTAGTTAGTGGCAGCCACTAAGGCGTTTCCAAGGGCATGCCCTTTTCCAGGGATCCCGGTGCCAACCACCACTGCAACGCTGCCTGCGCTGCCTCCGGACAGAGAACCCTTCGAGACAACGGCTCGTTCTGGTGCGACCAGCTTCTGAGCAACACTCTCTGCAACGGCCTCATATGTGCCCTCGCCCAGGGCACCAAGTCGATCGTTGCCGCCATCGTCCCAAGGAGCTGCAGATAACGCCACGCCGTCGGACGAGGCCTGCTGAGAAACCGCCTTATCAACATCCTTAACTTGACGGCTCGATGTGGCAGCAGGAAAACCCTACCTGCCGCCGTATCGAAACACGCCCCAAGGTATTCTAGCCTCAGACGGAATCAAACTGCTTTTGGTGAAGTTGACCACCCAGCCTAAACTCTGCAGTAGCCAGACTACCTTTGAAGTGGCCAGTACGCTCTCTGTCCTTGACTTTGCCCGAATTAACCAATCGTCCAAATATGGGTGAGCCAGCACACCTTGCTTTCTCAGCGCCGCTGCCACTACCACCATTACCTTGGTAAACGTCCGCAGCGCTGTAGCCAGACCAAATGGTAACGCTCAAAATTGGAAATACCCCATTGGCACTGCAAACCTGAGAAACCTCTGATGTTCCTGACGAATCAGAATGTGGAGGGACGCTTCCGACAAATCGAGGGACGTTAAGAAAATGGAAATTACACATACCTGGTAATTGTAGTTCCTGGAGGGTCCAGTTTAGTCCTCCACATCTGGGTAGTGCACCTCCTCCCGCAGCCAGGAGACTGGACCAATCAAAACTCTGCCATGTATGATGTATGCAGTCGGAGCTCCCATCAGCCCCCAGTAAACTAGTAACAAAGCAGACTTAAAGAAGCAACACGTGAGACTATGATAAAAATACATAATGAAAACCAACGAGACCCCCCAGAACGAAATAAATTCAAAATGCCCCGGCTCCCTCCCCAAACGAGGAAGCCAGAACGCTACACAGCGCTTCTACCCGCACTCCAGAAGAAAGAGACAGTTGAGTTCGGGCAAAAGAGGAAAAGGAAAGAAGGACGCCCGCTAGGCGAGCGCACCGCCCGCAACACCAAAAAAGCGCGCCGCAAGCGAATCTGAGATATGGGAGGGAAGGAGGACTAAACTGGACCCTCCAGGAACTATAATTACCAGGTATGTGTAATTTCCATTTCCTGAGCGGTCCTCCAGTTTAGTCCTCCACATCCGGGATGTAACAGAGCAGTCAACACCGGGCGGGACCTTGCCACCCGGCGCGCAGAACAGAAGAACCAAAAGAAGAATCTTGAGCGGCAAACACATCTAAGCGGTAATGCTTACTGAACGCATGCAGCGTGGACCACGTAGCCGCTTTACAGATCTCCGCAGGAGGAACCAGACTATGTTCCGCCCAAGAGGCCGCTTGGGCTCTGGTCGAGTGAGCGCGTATACCCGCCGGGACCGGCTGATGCTGCAAGAGATACGCCGAAGCAATCGCCTCTTTAGTCCACCGAGAAATAGAGGCCTTAGCAGCCGCTTCACCACGCCGAGCCCCGCCAAAGAGCACGAAGAGGCGGTCAGTTTTTCGAAAAGACTCAGACACTTTCAAGTAACGACGAAGAACGCGCCGGACATCCAGACAGTGAAGTCCACCGCTAGCAGAGCTCTCCGGATCAGCCCGTAGAATCGGGAGAAATACCGGCTGATTCAAGTGAAAAGGCGAGACCACTTTGTGCAAGAAGGAGGGAACCGGCCGAAGCACCACACGATCCCTAGAGATGGATAAGAAAGGCTCCCTGCACGAGAGCGCTTGCAATTCGGAAATACGCCTCGCCGAGCAGATGGCCACCAGAAAAACGGTCTTCAGGGTCAAATCCTTAAGAGACGCTCGACGGAGAGGTTCAAAAGGTTCGCGAACGAGAGCTCGCAACACCAAGTTTAAATCCCAGGAAGGAACGGACAACCGACGCGAAGGACGCAAACGAAAAACGGCCTTGAGAAAACGCAGTACGTCGGGGTGAGACCCCAGGCTAACACCCAGCACTTTGCCTCTGTAACAAGCAATAGCCGCCAGCTGAACTTTAAGAGAGCTGGCCGTAAGCCCCTTATCGAAGCCATCCTGCAAAAAACTGAGTACCACGGGCACGGATGTCGTCGCCGCATGGACCCCACGCCGGGAACACCAATCCTCAAAGATCCTCCATACCCGAACATACGCGAGGGAGGTGGAAGTCTTTCGTGCTTGAAGAAGAGTGGAAATCACTGCAGGGGAATAACCCCGCTTTTTCAGCCGAGCCCTCTCAATGGCCAAACCGTAAGCGAGAACCGATCCACTTGGGGCATTCGAAGAGGACCCTGAAGCAGAAGATCCGGTAACGGTGGCAGATGCCAGGGAACCCCGTCGCGCAACCGCACCAAGTCCGCGAACCATGGTCTGCGTGGCCAATCCGGAGCAATCAGTAACACTTGCCCCCGGTGAGCCTCGATGCGCTGGACGACTCGGCCGATTAGCGCCCAAGGAGGAAAGACATAAAGGAGACCGCCCTCTGGCCACGGCTGGAGCAGGGCATCGATACCCTCCGACATGCGCTCCCTGCGCCTGCTGAAGAAACGTGCCGTCTTCGCCGACTGAAACGTCGCCATGAGGTCCATGACGGGTGGTCCCCAGCGACGAACTATTTGAGAGTAAATCTGCGGGTTCAGTTCCCATTCCCCGGGATCCACCCGCACCCTGCTCAGAAAATCCGCTGTCACGTTGTCGCGTCCTGCGATATGAGCTGCCGAGATGGCCGGCAGCCGGGACTGGACCCAAGTGAACAAGGCCGCTGCTTCGGCCTCCAGAGCCACACTTCCTGTGCCCCCCTGGCGGTTGATGTAGGCCACGGTCGCCGAGTTGTCCGAGAGAACCCGCACCGGTCGCCCCGCTACAAGATCTTCGAGGGCAAGCAGCGCTAGTCGCACTGCTCGCAGTTCGAGACGGTTGATCGACCAAGAGGCCTCGAGGAGAGACCACGTCCCTTGCGCAAAGCGACCCTCGCAATGGGCTCCCCAGCCCGACAGACTGGCATCCGTGATGAACGGAACCCACAGGGGCGTCTCCAACGGAAGCCCCTTCAACAGGTTTTCCGAGCTCAGCCACCACCGGAGCGAGCGACGCACCGCCTTCGGGCAGGGCAGTCTCTTGTTCAACGAGTCGAACTGGTTCGACCAGCGCCGCAAGAGGGCACTCTGGAGCGGTCTCATGTGAAAACGCACCCACGGCACCACTTCCAAGGTCGCTGCCATAGTGCCGAGTAGCCGAAGGTACCACCAGGCGGATGGAGCGGGCATCGCTAGGAAAGCGCGCACCAGGCCCCTTAGGGCTAGAACACGGCGCTCCGGCAAGCACACCAACCCTCGCGCCGTGTCGAAGTGAACCCCGAGATATTCTGGGACTGAGTCGGCGTCAAGTGACTCTTCTTGTCGTTGACGACCCAGCCGAGAGATTGCAGAAGAGTAACCACTCTGCCCGTGACTTGCACACTCTCGTCTCGGGACTTCGCGCGAATCAACCAATCGTCGAGGTACGGGTGAACCAAGATGCCTTCCCGTCGCAAGGCCGCCGCAACCACCACCATAACCTTCGTGAAAGTGCGAGGCACGGTAGCTAGCCCAAAGGGCAGGGCTTGAAACTGAAAGTGGCCCCACGGAAACGCAAAGCGAAGGAACTTTTGATGAGACGGCCGGATAGGAATGTGCAGATAGGCCTCCGTGAGGTCGAGGGACGTGAGAAACTCTCCGCGACGTACTGCCACAATGACTGACCGTAAGGTTTCCATTCGGAAATGAGGAATTCGGAGAACACGATTCACTCCCTTGAGGTCTAGGATGGGACGAAGTGACCTGTCTTTCTTTGGCACCACAAAATAAATAGAGTAGTGACCTGCGCCGCGCTCGGCAGGCGGAACGGGAATAACAGCTCCCAAGGCTAAAAGGCGTTGTAACGTCAAGCGGATCGCCTCCAGTTTCTGCTCTCCCTTGCTGGGAGAGAGAACAAAGGAATCGGGAGCGGACGAGCAAACTCCAGCGCGTAACCTTCTCCCACGATCTCCAGCACCCACTGATCGGATGTAATTCGGGCCCAAGAGGGAAGGAAATCGCGCAAGCGACCCCCAATGAGTAGAGGTCCTTCCGGAGCCCGCCTCGCTTCATTGTGGCTTGCGACTAAAGGAAGAAACGGAGGAGGCGGAAGCACCCAAGAAGCCTCGGCCCGCTCCTCGAAACCCACGAAATCCTTGGGATCTGGAGCCAAAACGGCCGCGTTGGGAAGACCAGAGGCGGGAAGAACGAAATCTGCGAAAGTCCCGGAAGTGACCCCGCGTGGACGGAGCGGTCCTGCCGAGTTTCGGCTTATCCTCTGGAAGCCTACCACCCTTAGACTCCCCGAGGTCCTTAACCAACTTATCCAGGGCTTCGCCAAACAATAATCTGCCCTTAAAAGGAAGCTTACTGAGGCGGGACTTGGAAGAGCCGTCGGCCGCCCAGTTCCTCAACCAAATAGACCTGCGAGCCGCCACTAACGAAGCCATGCTATTTGCCAAAGACCTGATCAAATCATAATGCACATCGGCTAGGTACGCAGACCCAGATTCCAGACGCGTCAGCTGCAGCAAACCCTGAGGATCTAAGCCGGACAGCGACCGCAGTTGCTGAGCCCAGCGCAAACAGGCCCTAGCGACCCACGCGCCGCAAATAGAAGCCTGTAAGGACAAAGCATTGGTATCAAAGGCTTGTTTCAACAAGTTATCCACCTTCTTGTCCTGCGCATCCTTCAGGGCAGCACTGCCCTCAACTGGGATGGTGGTCTTTTTTGTAACCGCCGACACCGCAGCATCGACACGCGGCGACTTAAATTTATCCTTGTCCTTGTCGGCTAAGGGATACAGCCGGTTCATCGTCCGAATCCCCTTCAGACCGGAGTCAGGCTGATCCCACTCAGTCTGAATCATCTGCTCCACCACACGGTGCACTGGGAACACGACTTGAGAATCTCTCACGGCTTGTATGAGCGGATCTTCCAAGCCTTCCTCCTCCAGAGGCCGAGCTACCGCTAAATTAAGGGTCTGGAGAGACTCCGTAATCAGAGGAACCAACTCCTCCCTACGAAACACTCGAATAATTCTGGCCTGATCCTCCGGCTCCGGAATTTCACCATCCTCCAACTCCTCAGGATCAACATCCGGTTCTAGGTCTGCCTCCAACTCCTGCCAACCCAGATCCTCCGGTTCCGGTTCCTGTTCCATAGTCCGAAGGCGCTTTGCCGCAGGCTGAGAAGCCAGCCGAGACTCCCCTCCCGATCCGGGGGGGAGCGAAGCAGACAATGAATCCGGAAGCTTGCCAGACCTGCTTAAGCGGAATGCCTGGTGCATAAGCAGAACAAACTCCGGGGAAAACCCCCGGAAGGACATTCCGCAGACTCCAGCGAAGAAGCACCAGCCAGCCCTTTAGGCAGGATTGCCGAAGTCGAGGGCAGGGGGCCAGGAGTGGACTCTCCCTCCGGCAAGACCGGGGAGCCGACAGCGTCAGGAAGGTCTGTCATCTCCACCTGATGCTCTATGACCGCAGGAGCGGAGGCACAGCCCCGACAGATCCCAGACTCAGCCACCGCTCCCTTGCACGATCCGCAGATCACGCACTGCGGTTTAGCGGCCATGTCAGCGAGGGAGCAGCTGAGGAAAAGCAAATAGCAAATTCTGCCCTAAGGCACCCACCAGGAAGGACAAAGAAAAACTTCCCGTGCCTGTGACCTTTTTTCTCTTTTTTTTTTTTTTTTTAAAAAGTATCTGGCCAGCAAGTAGACATGTAGGCTAGCAAAATCGCCACGTTAAAATCCCGAAAAAACGCAAGGGGGACCCGTGCACATCTAAATTTGCCCCCTAGAAACAGCAACAGAAATTCAAAATGGCCGCCGGCAGTCTTTACCGGCACAGGAACAAAAAAGGCGCAAAAATGCACGGAGGAATATCGCGGCAAAATAAAGAACCAAATAAGAAATAAAAAGAAATAAATAAATAAATACTCAAAACCCGCGATTAGCAACCCGCCGAAGGAGACGAAGCTCTGCAGGTACCCGGCTCCCTGACCAAATCGGGAGCGGGAAAACTTCCCGCGGACTTACCAGCAGGTAGGGCTCAGAGACCAGAGAAAAGAGAAGGGAGATCTGGCCCCAGGCAGCTCTGTTCCCCGTGCAGTCAAGGGGAAAGATGCAGCCTGACAAACTGCTAAACCTCCGGAGTGAAGGCAGAAGTTTCATGCAGTTCTGGCTCCTTGTTACCGGCCTGCCCCCTAGTGGGCTATACCACAGAATTAAATGAAATTAAATGAAATTAAAGGGACAGCTACCTAAAAAGAAAAGGCAAAACAAGAAACAAAGCAAAACCCTCTACAACTAAAATCCCCAGTGTTGCTCTCTAAAAAGATCCTAAGTGAGCCTGTACCAGGCACACACGTCTTCCAGCTGCAAGGAGACTGGACACACTGGGGGCTGATGGGAGCTCCGACTGCATACATCATACATGGCAGAGTTTTGATTGGTCCAGTCTCCTGGCTGCGGGAGGAGGTGCACTACCCAGATGTGGAGGACTAAACTGGAGGACCGCTCAGGAACTCGCCTTTCCTGACCGCTGCAATGACCGACTTGAGCGTTTCCATATGAAAATGAGCCACTCAAAGACACCGATTCCCGCTTTTTAAATCCATAATCAGTCGATAAGTACCTTCCTTCTTTGGGACTACAAAATAAATGGAGTATCGACCTAAGCCGCATTGGTCTGAAGGAACTGCCACTACTGCTTTGAGAGCCAACAGCCTGTCCAACGTTTGCCGGATCGCCACCCGCTTGTGCAATGCCTTGCAGGGAGACTGCACGAACGAATCGGTCACTGGCCATTGAAACTCTAAAGCATATCCCTCTCGAATCACCTCCAGCACCCACTGATCTGATGTTATTTGGACCCAGGCAGTGTAAAAGTCTTGTAAACGACCTCCTACCGGAACCTCTACCTGAGTCCCCCTGGCTTCATTGCAGCTTCTTGAAATTGGACAAGGAGGCCGCAAAATCTCTACTCGCTCCTCGGAACCCTCGAAAGCTCTGGCTTCTATAGGGAAATCGTCCCCTCGGACCTTGAGAGAATCTTGAGGCCCGAAATCGACGAAAATCCTTCTGAGGTAACCTATTCATCGGCGGAAATCTGGCCTGCTTCTGCTTGTCCTCCGGTAGCCGTCCACCCTTGGAGTCACCTAATTCCTTTACGATCTTGTCCAAATCCTCTCCAAAAAGTAGCTTCCCCTTAAACGGAAGCTTACTCAACCGGGCCTTAGAAGACACATCCGCTGCCCAATTCCGCAGCCAAAGGTATCGCCTAGCGGCTACCACTAAGGTCATACTATTCGAAAGCCCTCAAATAAGATCATAATGAACATCTGCAAGATAAGCTGCCCCGGACTCCAGTCGAGCTGCTTCACTCGCCGACTCCGCCTCCTGCTCCCCCTTGACCTGCTGGGACCAGCGGAGACAGGCTCGCGCTACCCACGCCCCACAAATGGATGCTTGCATGGAAAGAGCATTCACCTCAAACACCTGCTTCAAGAGCGTATCTAGCTTTCTGTCTTGGGTATCCTTGAGAGCCGCACTTCCCTCCACCGGAATAGTTGTTTTCTTAGTCACCACAGATACTGCTGCATCCACCCTCGGTGACTTAAAGAGCTCCTTATCCTGGTCCACCAGAGGATAAAGCTGAGACATCACTCTGGCCCCCCTTAGGGTCGCCTCCGGCATGTCCCATTCACCCTGAATCATCTTTTTTATCACCCGGTGTATTGGGAACGCTCTCTGAGTCTTTCTAAAGGCTTGCAATAATGGATCTTCCAATGTAGCCTCTTCCGCCAGTCCCGACACCGGCACATTAAGAGCTTTGAGCGTCTCTGAAATGAGAGCCGGCAATTCTTCTATCCGAAATATCCTTACTACCCTGGCCTGATCCTCCTGCTCCGTAATTTCACCTTCTTCCAACTCCTCATCCATCTCCAGATCCTGCTCACCCTCTTCCGCGAACAGATCCTCCGAAGCTACTGACTGCTCCCACCTCTCCCTTTCCTGTCTAGCCCTCTTGGGTAGCACCCTGAAAGGCCCCACTGAAAGAGGAGTCACTGGCCTTTTCAGTCCGAGATCTAGGCCTAGGGAACCTGGAGCTGCCCCTGTCTGAGCACCCCCAAACGCCTTCTGAATTATTGCCACAAACCCGGGAGCAAAAATAGATTCCAAACCACCAGATAAGGAGGCCTGAGCCAGGGGAATATCTGGAGCCGAAGAAGGCCCCGCAACAGGCTCCTGGCCCCCCAACTCAGAGCCGGAAAGCCCTTGGCTCCCTAGCTCCTGCTCCCCCTTATCTGCTTCCAACTGTTGTTGCTCTGCCGTCGCTGCTTGACTACAGGACTTATAAATGCCTGTATCCGCGACTGAAGACTTTTTAACCCCACAGAGCAAACAGTCTTGGAAGGCATCCTGAGACGTATCCCAGATCCTCTCTAGCAGTGCTTATAGCCCATCACCGGACACCTCCAGCACTCCCCCGACCAGCTCCGGAATCCCTGAGGCGCGGCTTTTTTTTTATTTTTTTCAAAACCAATGTGAACAGATGCAGGAGAGCCCCGGAGGTGAACCCCACAAATATGAATCGCAAACAAAGCTTCCTTGCAGAAATACGACGAGTAGTTTCCCCAAAGAAGTCTCCGTGTCTTCCCGCGCAAAACGCATGCGGCCCGGGCCTTCTGCCAAACACCGACAAAATTACAATCGCCCCTCAATTTTGCCACTCCTTACCTCTCTGTCACGCGATCCACCCGGCTGCAACTCTCCTCACCGGGAATGACCGCCAGGCCCCCCCCCCCCCCCCCGGACCTGTACTTCTGCGAACAGCCCTACGGGCTCTCAAAGATATCACCAGAAGCGGATGTGGCTCTCCCCCGAGCTGGCACCCGAGCGCTAGCAGGCAAACCTTCTGCGATGCGCTCGGGCTGCCTGTACTGCTGGACGACTGCCTCACTGTTCCAGTCAGCCACCGGAGCTTGTGAAACTGCTGTTAAAAAAATCCTTCAGACACCGAAGGAAGCAGAGGGGGAGGAAAGAGCTCTGCAGCAGTCACAAAATTTAAAGGCATATAGTCCACTGTAATGTAATTTCAAATAACACTCTCTACTGAACTAACGCAATTAAAATAAATCAATTAAACTAAATTAAAGTAAATTAATTTAAATTAAATTAAATCAAAGTAACTGTCCTTAATTGTTCCTCTAGTGAGCCTGGACAGCAGGCTCACGTCCTCCAGCTGCTTGGAGACCGAGATAACTGGAGTGAGGAGGCGGTGCGACGGACGGCAGAGTTCCGGAGGTCAGACAGATTATTTGTTCTGTTTGGCGGGCCTCGGAAGTTTGTGCCGGCAGTAGAAATTTGCAGAGCGGTGACCTGGTCGTCTTTGAATTCCTTTGTCAAGCATTACCACCTGGATGTGCAGGGGAATAGGGATACCTGTTTTGGGACAGCGCTGCTTCAGGCTGGTCTTACAGGTCCCACCCGTTAAATTCTTTCACTGCTCTGTTACATCCCTAGAGTTTCCGGGACTAGACTGGAGGGCCGATAAGGAAGGTTAAATTAGGCTTACCTGCTAATTGTAGTTCCTGGAGGAACTCCAGTCTAGTCCTGGATCCCTGTTCTGGTGTTTTTGGAAGCCTGAAGCCATTGTTAGGACAGATAAGAGAAAATTAATTGAGGGGCTTCTGATTCACTTGGGGAGGGTGAGAAGGACTTCCAGTCTTGTTGTGAGGGCGGAGCAAAGATCTCTGCAGTTCCACTAAAGGACCTCTTTGGGGTGTTTACAGTTACGTTTGCTAAAGTTAGGCAAGTTTTTTCTTGATCAGTGTTATTACTTAATTGTTGCTCTGGTGAGTCTACTTTGTCAATAGGTTACTGGAGTGAGGAGGCGGTGCCTGTGTCCTTATACCAGTGTCATCAAGAGAGTGACGTTTCTCAGTCTCCAAGCTGCTGGAAGAGGAACACAACCCTAGAGTTTCCGGGACTAGACCGGAGGGCCGATAAGGAAACAGGATGTTTTTTTAAATGTTTCTGGAATGTGGATAGGTCTTTGGTGCTTCGGATCTGGCTCGGGAGGGTGCGTACAGTTCGAATGCTCTGTTGCAGGTTTACTGATTGAACTTAGTTCGTTCATGGGGGATAGTGAGAGTGTTGGTGGTGGTCTGACAAGTTGGTCTGTTGAGAGTAGGGTGAGGTAGTAGAGTCCGAAGTTGTTTTTTTCTGCTACCTCCCCCCCAAATACATTATAGAAACATAACTACTATTCAAAAAAACCAGTAACATAATAACTATTTACAGTGAGCAGGAAACAGCAAACATATCAACTATTTACAGGCTTGTATATTAAACTTATGTTACATGTTGCCCTTATGAGACTTACATGGAATGGATTAAGGAATGACTATGCGGAGGACCGAGGATATTGGGCTTGTGTCTGCAGTGTCTTAGGTAGGGTCGGTTTGGGCTTGATGATCAGCATGCTCCTGTGAGGTCTGGTCAGGGGTGTGCTGTAGATTGTAGAAGTGTTGGATAAAAAGGTATGTTTTTAGCTCCTTTCTAAAGGTTTGGAGGTCTTTAACCTCTCTTAGGTTCGCTGGGAGATTGTTCCACAGAGTGGGTGCAAAGTATGAAAAAGCAGAGTTGTTTGTTTTCTGCTTTGTTTTCCGTATAGATACAGGAACTAGCAACATGTTGAGGTTTGTTCTTCTCGACCTGTTTTCAGGGGGGGGGGTTGAATTAATGTTGAGAGATGAGAGGGGGCTATTTTATTGAAGAGCTTGAAAGTGGTCACTATGGATTTATATTGAATTCTACTGGCAACAGGGAGCCAGTGCATGGCGTAAAGAGATGTGGTTGGATAGTTTGCCATTCACTCGAATCCTAGCTTTAGGGCGGTGGTACATTGCTTTTATCCAGGTCATAAAATTATCCCCCATCCCCATCTTACGTAGGATCACAAACATAAATCCCCACTCTGTCAAATGCCTTCTCAGCATCTACCGCCATGAATACCGTGGGTTCATTCTATTGCTTAACCTGCCAAATGATATTAAGTAGCTTGTGCACGTTATCTCGCGCATTCCTCCCTGGTATAAATTCAGTTTGATCTGCCCCAACTAACCTGGGAAGGAAGCGTTACTAAAATTTTTGCCAGGATCTTGGCATCTAGATTAATTAATGAAATTGGGCGGTATGATCCGCAGACTGTGGCATCCTTACCAGGCTTTGGCAGCATGGTAATACCCATCACCACTGACTCTGGTAGTCTCCCCCCATGTATCACTGTATTAAACATCTCTGCCAAGATTTCGGCTACCTGCCCCCCAAATACATTATAGAAACGAGCCGTAAGGCCATCTAACCCGAGGGCTTTTCCATCCTTCAACCCCCAAATAGCTATTAAAACTTCCTCCGCTATAATTTCTTTCCCTAAGTCTTCACGATCTGCTTTCTGTAATCCCTCCAATGGGACATCTTGTAAGAATTTCATCCCTTCCTCCCCCCTCTCTGTTTCTGATGTACAGAGCTTCTGATAGCATTCCACAAAGGCCTTTTGTATCTTGGCCGTTGAGAACTCCATGTCTCCCTGCCTTTTTTGAATCTTCAAAATGCTCTGTTGAACTCTTATAGCTAATTTTTCGAGCCAGCCACCTCCCTATTTTATTTTTATGTTCATAATTATGTTGCTGTAATTTTTCCGCCCATTCCTCCACATGCAGTTCCCTCAAAGCTTTTCTAATACGCTTCATTTCCTTTAGTGACCTCTGTCCTCTCTTTTCTTTGCGTCTGTCAGACTAATATGCCAGCTCTACCCTCAATTGTTCCTCCGCCTTTCCTCTCTTTTTTTCATGCTCCAAGCCTGATAAGCTCTCCCTTATAAAAGCCTTAAAGCTATCCCACGCTACCTCCAATCCCACTCCAGGGGTACGATTTTCTTTAAAAAAATCTTTCACTAGCCATGCTCAACCTTCCTACCGCTGCTCTACCTTCCAGGAGAGATTTGTTTAGTCTCCAGAACTGTAGGCCTGCTTCCTTCAATCTCCACTCCATTGTAACCCCTACAGGGGCATGATCAGACCACCAGTCTGACAAACATCTACCTCCTGTACTTGGGGAAGGAAAGTGCCATAATGCAACTATATGTATTATGTGCTGGAGAGTAGTATGTATAGTCCCTCTTATTGCCCACTCTCTGCCTCCAGATATCTACCAGCCCTAATGAGATCAGCATTCTTTTCAATTTATTCCTATGATTCCTCTTCCCTAAGCCTCCTCCCCCCGAATTATCCAATCTGGTATTCAGCGTTAAATTGAAGTCACCTCCCATTATTATAGGGGCTGCCACTTCCTTCCCTACCCTCCTGCGCAGCTTATCAAAAAATCATCCTTGACCCTCATTGGGCGCATATACACACACTATCACCACAGGCTTTGCATTAACCTTGCCTTCCCATATTAACCAACATCCTTCCCCATCTCCTTGGAGTTTTTGTTCCTCTACATGCAAATGTCTGGAAAACAATATACCCACTCCTCTTTCCATGTCTTACTTCTATTTCCCGCCAGATAGACCACTGGATAGTCCTTTGTTCTAAGCATGCCCTCCTGATTTGACTTCAGGTAAGTGTCCTGTATAAGCATTATGTCCACTTTTTTCTGCCCTCCCTCCCTCCCTCAGCAGACTCTGCTGTTTTTGCCAGGATGTTAACCCTTTACATTAAGGGACATTATCTCTACCACTAATTACTGCCCCCCCCCCCCCGCCTGGTCTCCCCCTCCCTCTCTTCTGCCTCCCTCCCCACCCAAACCCTCCCTCCCCCCTCTTTTCCCTTCGCTGTCCCAGCTATCTCAGTCTTCAAGGAATGAATCGCCAAGCCCCATTGCTGTACCAGCCCACGTACTTCTCTTCAAACCACCCTTCCAAACCCCTCCCCTACCCCTCCCTTCTATCTTTAACCCTCCATCCATTCAATTGGTATAAACCATCTCTCGTTATCCTTTCATCCATCCAAGCACTCGTTCTTCTTTCACTTTTTTCCATTCACATCCCCTCCCCTTAGCATCCCGATGTCATCACCACATTCTATAGTTCACACCACATATTTTCCACATTTCTTCAGAGTGTCCTGAGAAAATAAAAATCGCCCCAGAGAGGCTTCTGTTTAGGAGCCATTCACCCCTTGAGAGCTCTTCCGTCTTCTTTTGCGCTCTGCTGTCTCCCACTTTTTCTGCAGATCCTTCCAGCTCCGGGACTTATTTGGACTGCTAGTGTGCTCCGGCAAATTCTTGAACCCCATTTCCATAATTTCCTCTCTCAGCTCCTCTTCCGTCACCACTTTCTTAGAGATAACATTCTTGATAAATGCAATGCCTTGGGGGAAAAGACATCTGTATCACACATTCTCCTGCCTCAAGATAGTTGTATATACACTCAACGCTCGTCATCATGCCAATGTCACAGAGGCTAGGTCTTCAAACACCACAATAGCGTCTCCGCTCCATATAAATATGCCAGCCTCTCTCATTTGGGCCACTATACATTTCTTTATGCCATATTCATGTAAGCATACTACTATGTCCCTTGTAGTCTGATTCCTCAACAGGCCTAGAGTCCTATGAGCCCTGTCCACTTTTATGTTGTCCACCTCCAGCCGCTCTTGTTCATTTCTCAGCAGGTGCCCAAAAATCTCTTTTGCTATTGTAACAGTCTGAGAACTCCTCACCCTCCAGGACCCCTTTGATGGGTAGGTTTTGTCTATGCGTGAGATTTTCCAAATCTTCCAACTTTAGGACGAGTTCCAGTTTTTCAGTGTGTAATTTGAAAATCTCAGTTCTCAACTCATCTACAGCAGTCTACGTCCCCTCCATCTAACCTTCTAGCTCCTCCACATGATGCCCAAACTCCGCCACCTCCATTCTGAGGCCTGCCATCATATCTGCTACCTCTTCCTTTATGCCAGCAATGTCTCTCCTCACCTCTGCAAACCTGCGCTGCATTTCTGCTTTCATTATTTGCCCAATCAACTCCATTCCGGGCACCCCCTCCATTTCAGAATCCATTTCACCATGATCATTCTGCAGCTCCTTGGGATCCGCCATCTTGTCTCCCTCCGGTTCTTGCCCCTTGAGTTTGTGATAGTCATATATCTTTAAGTCCGCGGTTTTCCTCTGCGTCACGGACATTTCCAGCCTCCCGGTGCTTTCCGATGCTGTTTTATGCATTTATGGTGTTGTCTGTCAGGGTTATACTCTCTTTTTCTACCTTTTATGGGTCTGGACCTCAAAGCTCCACTCTTACATGACCATGCGGCCCCATGATGTCCCTTCCTCCTAAAGTCCCATCTTTTCAGCAGTGGATAAACCATGCATTCCACTGCCCAGGCCAAATGCTACGCATATGACTTTACCAAGCCTCAGTGGAACAGCTATAAATGGTTGTGAACCCAGTTCCAAAGCAAATATCCTCAAACTCTAGAGAGATGAGGGAGAGGGATAAAGGGGTGGACTGGTCTCATCTGAAGTGTTTAAATATTGTGTAACTGCTCAGTCTGCACCTGAAATTACTGTCCTTCCTTATTTAGTAGCTGTAATGATTCGTTTGTATCACACTGGAGGCTGTAAAATGTTTTGGTTAAGGTTGAAGGAATAAAAACAATTCCAATTAAAAAAGGCAATAGCAAAAGCCAGGAGGATACTTGGGTGTGTTGAGAGAGGAATGGCCGAAAGGAAAAAAGGAGGCAATAGTGCCTCTGTATAAGTCTTCATTTGGAGTACTGCATACAATTCTTGAGAATGCACCTTCAAAAGGATATAAATAGGGGCTACTAAAATGATCCAGAGGGTGGCTACTAAAATAATCAGTGTCATAAGGCATATGGAGATAGGCTTAAAGATTAATATGTATAATTTGGAGGCAAGGTGGGAGAAGGGCGATATGATAAGAGACATTCAAATATCTCCGCTGAATAAATGAACAGGGTCCTTTTCAAGATGAAAGGAAGCTCAGGAATGAAGCACCATAAGATGAAGGTGAAAAGGGATAGACTCAGAAGTAATCAGAGGAATTTTTTTTTTTTTACAGGAAGGGTAGTGTATGCATGAACAGTCCCCCAGTAGGGGTGGTGAAGACAAGAAGTGGAACTGAATTTAAAAAGAGCATGGGACAAACAGAGGATCACTGAGGGAGAGGAAGGGATTGTAGAACTTAATAGTTATTAATGAAGGGCAGACTGGATAGGCCTTAAGGTCTATCTAGCTTTGTTTGCTCTGTTTCCTTGTTTCTATTGTAAAGTATCATTCTTAATGACCTCCTGTGGTTTAACATCTTGCTGCTGACCACAAGGGATAGAGCTGCCACAGTCAGAAGATCATCATCGCCAACTAGTGTTGCCAACTGGCTCCAGATGCACCCGACAGGCTTGATCCAGTTCTGGATTTACCTCATTGCATGCAGGGGCTTGTAGTCTTGCTTTTTTTATGGAGTACAATGGAGAAATAAGAACTACATGTCCCTGCATACAACGGGGTAAATCCAGGACTGGATCAAACCTGTCGGGCACATCTGGAGCCAGTTGGCAACCCTGATGCAGATCACCAACATGGCCTCTAATGCATCATCACTCAGAGTCAACAGGTATTTTTATATCATTACAAGCAACCTACCGGCTCAGTTAGGTGAATTCTTAAGGGGACGTTGTGGGATCAGTATTAGCAGTGTTTGGGGGCTCCGTCCCCTGCAATCGACATTAAGGGGTTAATGGAGGTTGGAGTGGTCTAGTAGTTGGGGCAAGTTACCTCAGGCTGGAAGGTTGGGGGTTCAAATCCCACTAGAGGACAGCAACTTTGGGCCGGAAGGACTGGGATTTCTAGTCCCACAGGTGCTACCTGTGGTCTTGGGCAGGCCACTTAGCCCTCCATTGCCCATGTTTCCTGTAAAATAGTTATCTCCAAGTTATAATGCCCTGTTCAATGTAAACCGCACTGATGCAGAATAGCGCGGTATATAAGAGAATGTAAATAAATAAATAAATAAAATGGGCTGCTAGAGAGGTTTTGTAGGCCGTTTTAACTATTTGGTGCTTGTTGGGAGCAGGCTGGTTCTGACCCATAGGCCAGAATTTGCCCGCCCCTGGTTTAAACAGATGTTGACATGATTAATGATTGATAAGATATGCAATATGGTATCCCATGTTAACCCGTTTAGTATTCTTTTGGGTTATACGGAGGAAGTTGAAGGCTTGGGTATTTCTTGCATTAGTGGCCATGGTTTTGGTTCTCACAAACTATACCTATTCACTAGAAAGATTAAAAAGGCACCATTTAAGACAACTAGATTTCAGACATTGCACTCTTTATCCCAACAGGGAAAGTAGTTTGTGTGTAGAGGAGTAGAAAGCGTAGTTACTCACCTGTAACAGGTGATCTCCGGGAACAGCAGGAATTTAGTCCTCACATATGGGTATCATCGGTACCGACGGAGCCTGAGCGGGAACGCTCCCCAGCGTCCAATAGGAACGCTTTTGGGAGCATCCTTCAGCACATGTGCGCTGCCTTCCCGCCTTTCCAACTGTCCCTCTTCAGTTAAGTTTGTAGCTGAGTGAAAGGATAGAGGGAGAGAGGAAAGACAGGAAAGAGACAAAGAGAGAGAGAGACAACTCCTAGGGGAGGTGGGTGGGTTGTGAGGACTAAATTCCTGCTGTTCTCAGAGATCACCTGTTACAGGTGAGTAACTACGCTATCTCCAGGAACAAGCAGGAATGTAGTCCTCACATATGGGGACTCCCTACCTGAAGATGCCAGGGAGATATCCCCAGGAAGGTGCCACCGTCGAAGGTGAGAATCCTTCCTCCCATGGATCTCTGGCATCCCACCAGGGTTGGTGGGTAGGAGTTGGTTTAGGTTTGAAAGAGATTTTGAAGAACAGCTTGGCCAAAGAAGGCATCCCGAAGGGAGGCTTTATCTAGGCAGTAGTGGGCTGTGAAGGTGTGTACCGAAGCCCAGGTGGCTGCTCGACAAATGTCATTGATAGAGACAGAGTGGAGATTAGCCATAGAAGCAGCCATGGCTCTCACATTATGAGCTGTGACATTGTCCTGAAGAGGAAGACCCTTACTCTCATAAGTAAAGGATATGCATTGGGCAATCCATTTAGATAAAGTTATTTTGGAGACTGGGAGTCCCAAATGACTAGGGTCAAAAGCTACAAAAAGTTGCGAGCACTTTCTATGTTGCTGTGTTCTTTGAATGTAAAAGGCTAAGGCCCTCTTACAATCCAAAGTATGAAGGTTCCTTTCTGCATTAGAGGCGTGAGGCCTCGGAAAAAATACAGGAAGATAAATTGATTGGTTTAAATGAAAAGGTGAAACCACCTTTGGCATAAAGTGTGGGTGAGTTCGAAGAACAACCTTATCATGATGAAATCTAGTATAAGGAGGATCAGCCACTAAAGCCTGCAATTCACTAATGCGACGGGCAGAGGTGATTGCAATCAGGAAGATGACCTTCCAGGTCAAAAACTTAAGGGCTGTAGTGGCTAAAGGTTAAAAAGGCGGCTTCATGAGCTGCTCGAGAACTAGATTTAGATCCCATGCTATCGATGATGGCCTGATGGGAGGTTTAGTTAATACAAGGCCTCTCATAAATCTTGATAGGAGTGGAAGAGAGGAAATTGCTTGTCCATTTAGAGGCTTATAAGAAGCCGCAATTGCACTAAGATGGACTCTTACCGAATTGGTTTTTAACCCAGAATTCAATAAGTGAAGGAGATACTCTAGTATTGATTCTAAGGGTATGGGGACCAGGGGGTTTAATCCCTTCTTGGAGCACCATATAGTAAAACGTTTCCACTTGAAGGCATAAGATCTTCTTGTGGAAAGTTTCCTACAAGATTGAAGGATATCTTTTACCTGCTGGGACAGGTTGAAATCCTGGAGGTCTAAGCCTTCAACAACCAGGCCGTGAGGTGCAGGGACTGGGGATTCGGGTGCCATAGCGTCCCGTTCTCCTGGGAAAGGAGATCTGGAGCATGCCCTAACTCCAGAGGTGCCACTTGAGAGAGATACAGAAGCAGGGAATACCACGTTTGGCGTGGCCATCGTGGTGCTATGAGAATCATGCGACCCCTGTCTCTCTGAAGCTTGAAGAGTGTCTTGGGGATGAGGGGAATGGGTGGGAAGGCAGGAAGGCATCCCTTGCCTGACAATTGTGCGCTGGCATCCTGGAACAGAACCGGGGAA
Source organism: Ichthyophis bannanicus (assembly GCA_033557465.1). Taxonomy (NCBI): domain Eukaryota; kingdom Metazoa; phylum Chordata; class Amphibia; order Gymnophiona; family Ichthyophiidae; genus Ichthyophis; species Ichthyophis bannanicus. The sequence goes on along the minus strand of CM066032.1, from coordinate 779,282,358 downwards.
GTTTGGCATTTAGTGGACTTGCAAAGAGGTCTATGTCTGGAGTGCCCCAGAAATGAAATATCTTTGCCACCTGGTCTAGGTGGAGTGACCACTCGTGAGGTAGCAGTACTCGACTGAGTTTGTCTGCCCAAAGGTTTTGAATGCCTGGAAGATATAACACTAGAAGGTGAATCTGATGCTCTCTGGCGAGGGCCCATAGTCGTAAAGCTTCGTTGCATAACGACAGAGAGCCTGTCCCGCCCTGCTTGTTCACATAGAACATGGCTACCTGATTGTTCGTCTGGACTAGGACTGTCTTGTAGCTGAGCTGGGCGTGGAACACTCGAAGAGCTAAATAAATTGCTCTTAACTCCAGGAGGTTTATGTGTAAACCAACCTCCTGTGGAGTCCAGGTGCTCTGGGTAAAGAGATGATTCAGGTGTGCTCCCCAACCCACCTGTGATGCATCTGTTGTTAGGGTGGCCTGAAAGAGGGGTTGACTGAAAGGAGACCCTACTGTCAGATTTTCTAATGATTGCCACCATTGGAGGGACAAAATTAGTCGTTGAGAGATTGTTATTTTGTCCAACAAATGACCCGTGGGCAGTGTCCACTGTGTGGAGAGGGTCCACTGAGCTGCTCGCATGTGGAGGCAAGCATATGGGACTACATGAACTGTGGATGCCATGTGTCCCAATAAAGCACAGTTACTTACCTGTAACAGGTGATCTCTGGGAACAGCAGGAATAAGTCTTCACATATGGGTACGTCGGTACCGACGGAGTCCGCGCAGGAACGCTTCCCTGTGTCCAATCAGAAAGCTTTTGGAAGCATCCCAACACGCCTGCGTGCTACCTTCCCGCCTTCCCAACTGCCTCTCCTCAGTTAAGTTTTAAAGCTGAGACAAAGAGAGAGAGAGAGCAAGGAAGGGAAAGATAGAGATAGAGAAAAAGCAACTCCTAGGAGAGGATGGGTGGGTTGTGAAGACTTATTCCTGCTGTTCCCAGAGATCACCTGTTACAAGTAAGTAACTGTGCTATCTCCAGGAACAAGCAGGAATGAGTCTTCATATATGGGGACTCCCAAGCTCAGATGCCCAGAGGGAGTCCTAGCATGTTGCAAGCCTAGAACGAGCCATGCTATTCCTCAGGACCTCAGGCATCCTGGGGATGGAGGGTAGGAGTTGAATACAGAAAACAGCTGGCTAGAACAGGGCTTCAAAAGGGTAAGACCCTGTACAGAGGGCATTTAGTAGTATAATATTGTAATCTGGGCCTCCCTTATTGGCATTGCACAAGTCCACTGAGCTACATATGGATCTGTTAGAAGAGCCAGTGAATGTGCTCAAGGGGTACCTCACTGAGAAGTAGAGGTAATAAGGAAGAACAAAAACAAGTGGAGGTCAGAACCCTTCAGGGTGAGAAATAGCCCCAGGGGAAAAACTGGGGTAGTATAAGAGGTAGAGCTTCAGCGGAGACGCAGAAGGTACTATGAAAGAAAGCTTAAGCTGTTTTGATCCAAAAACAGTACAAACCTTGGACCAAGAGAAAATATGAGTCTGACCTAACTGGACTGGGGTTGGAAGCAGTCCATGTAGGAGAGAAAGGGTATGGAGACCCTTGTATCTGATAAGAAAGTAAGGACAGACTCAGGAGCGCTAAGCTTTAAAGTAACTGAAGCTCCGCAATGTCTTTCCTAAATGGGGTCAAGTAGGAAAGAAAAAAGGTACATGGAGAGCTTCAGGAGTACCTAACCTGAAAGGTTATGGTAAGGAAAAAATTTGTTAATTACCACAGGAAGTGGTTATAGCTGTAGCCCTCCAAGAATGCTGGCACAGCATTGATAGAGGTAGAGCCCATCTGTCAGGCTTATATAGGAATGTAGGGATATCTGAACCTGACAGACAGATAGATAAGTAGATGGATACAGATCTATCTAAAAGTATATCTCATTATAACTATAAACATATATATATATATACATATATATCTATTTAAATATATACACCTAGAGGGTATATAGGCATATAACTATGAGATATGTATGGGCAGAAGATACACCGATAGATATAGAAAAGTATATATATGTATCTATATATACCTATATGAATAGGCAGGCATATAGACACATGTCTCCAGGTATAAGGGTGGAGAGATGTCCATAAAACCTCATCCCCCCTAAGGATATAGGGAGAGAGAAAGATTTCCTGGTTATGACTGGCAGAGTCAGAGGAGAGGTCTCCCTGACAAGAAGAAGTCTGAATTCCCTGCAGAATTTGAGCTCTTGGATAACCAGGATGGCCTACGTGAAAATGGCAGAGGATAACTTCAGTCTGCAGACAGGAAGTCCAGGTATCTCCAGAATTGCAGTATGGAGAATGGAGAGAGGACGCCTCTGGAGGAAGATACCCCTGTGACCCGCCTATGAGGGCAAGAAGGGTATGAGGCGTCCTCTAGCTGCCATTGAAGAAATTTACCTCTGATGAGAAGACAGAAGGAGATATGGGCCAAGCTAGGGATTTGGCCCTCCTTAAGTTTTTCACATAATGAAAGGTCTGAGGCGTATGCCTCAAAAGAGATTTAAGATGAGATGGTAAGGGTAGGGAATACCTGCCAGACATGAATATGACTGGGGGAACCCCCCCTAACTATCTGGGGTTATCTGCTAGGCAAGATACTAATGCTCTCTAGCAAGGGCCCATAGTGCAAAGCTACTCTGTAGAGATGCAGAGAGCATGCTGCAGGTTGGTTAGAAGAAAAAACTGGCTGTGAAAAGCCAGCAGGTAACCAACTATTCTGCCAAGGACAAGGGGGCGAAGAATAGAAGTTAACCAACCAGACTGTGATAATAGGGTTTCCCAAAGGAGGTTGATAACCTGTTTGGGACTTAGCACTGAGGCGAAGAGGATTGCTAGTGGAGGGGAATCCCTGGTTCTGTAGTGAAACAGAACCAGTGGCTTAACCACTAGGAATTGCTGTATCTGCAGCAACTACCAGAGCAGCATTGAAAAGTTCTTTTCCCTGCTCCTTTTTTAGACTGGGAAAAAGAAACAACAGACATGATATGAGTCCCTACTGTCTGATGAGCTGCTCTAAGGTAACAAGGGGGGGAGACATCTCCAGAAGAGAGAATCCCCCGGTAGAAGACCCATTTAAAGAGCCCCTCTTACAAAACAAATATTGTAGTAAGAGGGAGGTAAGACAGAGTTGCAAGAGACTGACTATGGAGGAGGTCTCGGACAGATGAGATGATACATGCCAGTACAGGGAAACAACTGTCTATTGATAGTTGCTACCTCTCTTTCCTCCAAGAGGAAGAGGAAAATCTGTTAATGATGGGCATGATCATCATAAAGACTCTTAGAGTTAGAGAAAAGATGTCTCATGAAGAGATATCTAGGTAGGTTAGGATAAAAATTAGTGCAGACTCTTCAAATGAAAAGAAGCAGACTGCCACCCTAACCCCCAACCAAGAGGGACAATGATCTATTTGAAACCCTGCGACTGCTAGGTTTGTTGACCCTGTTGAGGTTGTGGATTCTTCAGACTAGGGCGATGTTTCCCCTGTTTGGGAACATCTGTATGATGGGTAAAATCTTCTCCCCCTAGGGGAAGAAAGTTTGGTAGGACATTTCCTACCTACTGGGAAAGAAGAAGGCGTAGAACAGCCTCTGGAAAAAGGAAAGTCAGTGGATAACTGAGTAACCTGGAGTAAAGACTCCTTGTTGAAGAGATTTTCTCCAGTGCAAGGGGTATTTCCCAGTCTTTCTTGTGCCCATTTGTCCAAGTCTGAAGCATGAAGCCAGGCTCTACGTCGTGCCACTATAGGTATAGCAGAAGTCCTGCTAACAGACTCAAAGGAGTCTAGGGTAGCACGAGTAAGAAACCTAGAGATATTTTGAGTATGACTAACCAGTGAGGAATAGTCTGTACACCTGGGCTCTTGAAGAAAAGGAGTCAAAAGATGTAATTGCTTTGTGACCTCCTCAAGAGATAGACCCATATAAAAAATATAGGAGAGAATTCTTGCTGAAAGCATGGATGTCTAGAAGGTTTGACGTCCAAAGGCATCTAGTGTCTTAGACTCCCGAACTGGCGGACAAGAAGAGTGCTTTTTATTACTCTTCACTCACCTCATTGCTGATTCTACCACAATGGAATGATGAGGAAGTTGAGTCTTTTGAAACCCTGGAGAGGGGGGCACCTGATACAGAAGATCAGTTGCTCTGGAAGGTGGGGGTACCTTTAAAGGAGCTTCCCACATTCGTAGAAGGAGATCCTGCAAGGAATGATGCAAAGGAAGCATTATGTTCTCCTTTGCTTTGGTAGGAACAGAGAGGTATTCTGTATTCCCTTGTGTAGGATCTTGTCCAGGAACAGGAATGGCAAGTGATTTTGCCATATCCAGAAGGAAAGTCTGGAAAGAAGGATCCCCAGAGTGAACTTCCCCTGGATAGGCTAGATCTGATGAAGAACTAGCGTTGGCACCGAGGGATCTAAGTATATAGGAATAGAAGATCCTGAATGGTGCAGTATGGGATCCCTAGATGGTGGTCGCTGGTACTGTAGATCAGTTCCAGCGACAGTCGGTAACAGATCGTCCATGCTAGGGATCGATTCCAAACTCGGCATTGAGGGAAGCGAGCCTGATGAGAGAAGCATGGAAGGCACTGACAGCAATGGTAATGTGGATATCGGTACCGACTTCGGTACCGTATCTGATACCGGTGGATGAAGGCCAGCCGGTGGCAACTCTAACGGTATCGGAGGAACCGAGCGCTGCAGATCCAAAGTATGGGAACCGAGCCTTCGGTACCGACAGGAGTCGGTACCCAGGCGAGTCGGTACCCAGTCCTCCAGACTGGAGATCGATTCCAGACTCGGAATCAAAGGAAGCGAGTCGATCGATGCACGTCTGGAGGGTACTGATGTCGGTACTAGTATCGGTGTCGGTACCGATACTGGAATGTCAGTCTGGAGCGTATCCACCGGGCCCGCAGGTACCGAGGACGCCAGACGACGATCCCTGGTGAGGAATGTTTCATCCAACACCAGTGCCGATACCGGGGTATCGGTACTGCTCGAAGCGGATGCCAACACCGGGCATGGCTCAGGTATGTTCTGTGAGGGGTGAACCTCAGGAACAACCTGAAACCCCACACAGGCTTTGGAGGCCGAAGCTCCCACCGAGGTTTTGAAACCAGCAGATTCTCGAGGACAAGGCCGGAGGCATCTCTATGCTGTGCATGAGAACTGCCGCTCGAGGACTGGCTAAGTCTTAACAGACTGTTTTTGGGTTACCTGATCCTGTGGAGAAGATGATATGGTCGGTGCCCTAAAGTTGGAGGGGGACCGCGTGTTGAGGACGCGATGTTGAAAACTTCTTCTCACAAAACTATTGCCCGAGGGCTCCGGAGGAAAACGCCAAGCAAGTTAGACACCAATTGTGAGTGTCTAAAAATAAAGTTGTACCGCCACAGTTTGTACATTTCTTGGGGAAAGTGGCTGGCGGTTCCATGAAGGAAAAGGAGAGGCCTAGAAGGCCCGAGAGACTGTAAGACACTAAGAAAGAAAAATATTCCTTAAAAAGGAAAAATTTTACAAGAAAAGAAAAAAAACACCGGCGGTACCGGTGGCGTCGGGAAAGGCAGCCGCGACCACAAGAAAACTGAAAAATAAAAGAAGAATTTTCTGCAGTGACAGGAGGACGTCCTGATGGCTCCGCGGAAAAACGAAAACTGAGGAGAGGCAGTTGGGAAGGCGGGACGGCAGCACGCAGGCGTGTTGGGATGCTTCCAAAAGCTTTCTGATTGGACGCTGGGAAGCGTTCCCGCGCGGACTCCGTCGGTACCGACGTACCCATATGTGAAGACTCATTCCTGCTTGTTCCTGGAGATCTGCAGTAGCTCCCGAGCAGTGAGGGAGGACTTGCCTGCTGCTTGGGAAGCTAACTGCATTATGCGAAGACACCGGGCTTGTGGAAGGAAAGCCCTTGCCTGTCTGGTAGCCAGACAGGCTCCTATGAATTCTAGGCATTGGGAAGGAACTAGTTGAGATTTTGGGAAGTTTATTACCAATCCCAAGTATTGGAGAATTCGCATTGTACGAGACAGTGCAGTGCTGGCCTCTGTCACTGTGGAGGCTCGGATGAGCCAGTCGTCTAAGTAGGGGAAGACAAAGATCCCCAGGGTTCGTAGAAATGCAGCTACTACTGCCATGCATTTCGTGAATACTCTTGGTGCTGAAGCCAGACCAAAGGGAAGAACCCTGTACTGGAAATGTCTTCCCCTGAAAAGGAAACGTAAAAATTTCCTGTGATCTGGATGGATGAGAATGTGAGTGTATGCATTCTTTAAGTCTAGAGAGCAAAGCCAGTCCTGGCTTTGAAGGTATGGCAGAAGAGTTCCCAGAGAAATCATCTTGAATTTTTCTCGAAACAGATATCTGTTCAATTCTCTGAAGTCTAGAATTGGTCTGTGTCCCCCTGTTTTCTTTGGAATAAGAAAATAGGGGGAGTAGAACCCTGCACCCTGTTGAAGAATGGGTACTTCTTCTATTGCCCCTTGGGCAAGAAGAGTGGAGACCTAGCAGATTGAATGCAGAGGTTTGTGAATTGAACTGCTTTAGAATTGTAGGAGGGGGTAAGCAGAGAACCTGCTAGTTCTGGTGAAACCTGACGTACAGAGGGTGTGTGACCACAGCCTGGAGCTCACTAACACATCAGGCCGACATGACAGCCACCAGGAAGAGGACCTTCCAGATCAAGAACTTCAGAGGGCACACATCCAGTGGCTCAAAAGGAGTCCGCATGAGCTGGCCGAGGACCACGTTTAAGTCCTAAGCAACCAAAGGGGCTTGACTGGAGGCTTCAAAAGAAGCAAGCCCTGCTTGAATCGGCCAACCAGAGGTTGAGTCGACACAGACTTCTCCCTGCAGCCATGATGGGACACTATCGCGCTGAGGTGAATATGCATCAAGTTGGACATGAGCACAGAACTGGAGAAGTGCAAGAGGTACTCCAACAGCTGGTCCACGAGGCAGATAAAGAGGTCCAGCGCCCGACCAGAAAGCAAGCTGCCACCACATGAACACGTAAGCATTCTGCGTCAAATTCTTGCAGTATGCCAATAGGATCTTGTTAACATCCTTCAGGGAGGTCAAGCTCCCCGAGGGCTACCTGCTCAGCATCCATGCCGTAAGTACCAGGGAGCGGACAATGGGATGAAACAAGGATTTTGAACTCCTGCGAGATGAGGTCTGGGTTGAAGCCCAGGTGGAGAGGCTCCCTCTGCAAGAGTTGCAGCAGTAGCGGGAACCATGCTATTGAGGCCAGTAGGGAGCAATGAGAATCATGGATCTCCCCTCGGCCTGGAGCGGTAATGGAGGGTAGGCATAGAGCTAGTCTTCCCCCCAGTAGAGAAGGCAGGCATCCAGGGCTAGATGATTGCTGGCTGGCATCAGAGAGCAGAATTGAGTTATCTGGGCATTCTGTGCCATAGTGAGGAGGTCCACCTCAGGGGTGCCCCATTCCCGGAAAGTGTAGTTACTCAACTGTAACAGGTGTTCTCCGGGGACAGCAGGAATCAGTCCTCACATATGGGTGACGTTGGTGCCGACTGAGTCCACGTGGTAACCTCTCCCCAGCTTTCAAAGAAAGCCTTTGGGAGATGCACCATGCATGCACAGTCCCCTTCCCACCTAAGAGTGCCATCTTGCCTCAATATGATATCATAGCACAGCAAAAAGAGAACTCCAGAGTGAGGGCTGTGAGGACAGATTCCTGCTGTTCCCGGAGAAAGCGTAGTTACTCACCTGTAACAGGTGCTCACCAGGGACAGCAGGGATCAGTCCTCACATATAGGTAAATTTGGCGCCGATGGAGCCCTCGTGTGGAGCAAATCCTCAGCTTTCAGAGAAAGCCTTTGGGAGTTGCCATCACGCATGCGCGGTTCCCTTCCTGCCCAAGGATACCATTGTGCTCAGTCCAATGACATAGCTAAAAAGACGGCAAAAAGAACAAAAATAATAATAGGACTGCAACTGCAAGGGAAGGAGGGAGGGTCGTGAGGACTGATTCCTGCTGTCCCCAGAGAACACCTGTTACAGGTGAGTAACTATGCTTTCTCTGGGAACAAGCAGGAAGTCAGTCCTCACATATGGGACTCCCCAGCTATAGGCTATCGAGAACCCACAGCTGAAAAATAGGCTCCCTCTATGAGAGCCGCAAGCAACCACAATGGGAAACTAAGAGAATAGCACTCCGGTAGCCTGACACAGAAAGGTCAGAGGGCAGGAGTTGCCTAGACCTCAAAAAGGTTACGGAGTACAGCCTGGCCGAAAGCACTGTCCCGTTGTGACTCCCTATCAAGGCAGTAATGGGTTGTGAAAGTCTGGCCCGAAGACCAGGTGGTGGCCCGGCAGATGTCTGCCAGAGGAACAGAGCGGAAATGAGCCATTGATGCCGCCATGACCCTAATCCAATGGGCTGTGACACCACCCTCCAAAGGAAGCTCAGCTGCCCTGTATGCCCAGGCAATACAGTCTGCTATCCAGGTGGACAGCGTACGCTTGGAAACAGCCATCCACAGCTTACTGGGGTTGTAGGATACGAAGAGTCCTTCTATGTGCTTGCGTACGCTGGATATAGGGAGCCAACGCCCTCTTACAGTCGAGGGTATGCAGCACTGCCTCTGCCCGACTGGCATGCGGCCGGGGAAAAAAGGTAGGAAGCACCACCTCCTGGTTGAGGTGTAATGAGGAGACCACTTTCGGAAGGAACTTGGGGTGCGTGCGTGCTTAGCACCACCCGGTTCTTATAGAACCTAGTCTAAGGTCTGTCTCACACAAGGGCCTGAAGCTTACTCACCCGCCAAGTCGACTTGAGTGCCACCAAGAAAACCACCTTCCAAGAGAGGTAGCGAAAATGGCAGGTCGCCATCGGCTCAAAGGGCGGCCGAGTATAGCTGCCCCAAAACCACATTCAAATCCCACTCGGTTGCTAGAGGGCGGACTGGAGGCTTCAAAAGAAGCAGGCCTCTCAAAAAACGAGAAACCAAGGGGTGGGCCGAGAGGGGCTTCTCCTCCACCGGGAAGTGGTTCGCTGCAAGGGTGCAGAGGTGCATTCTGACAGAGTTGGACTTGAGGCCCAAATCCAAGAGGTAGAGAAGGTACTGTAAAACCACTCCAACCTGGCAGGAGAAAGGATCCACACCCTGCCCCTCGCATCAAGTCACAAATCTACGCTACTTCAAGGCATAGGCCCCTCTAGTCGACGGCCTCCTTGAGGCCAGCAAGATCTCAACATCCTTTGGAAGGAGGAGCGGAGCATGCATCACCCTTTCAGCAGCCATGCCATCAGGTTGAGGGAGCTGAGGTTGGGGTGCAGGAGAGTGCCCCCCTCCTGGGACAGGAGGCTTGGGGAGGACCCCAGGGGAATGGGGGCCTCCACCGCTAGCTGAAGTGGAAACCAGGGCTGCCTTGTCCACCGCGGGGCTACCAGGATGACCGAGGCCTTGTCCCGGAGGATCTTGAATAGAGTCTTGGCCACCAGAGGCGTCGGAGGAAATGCATACAGGAGGCCCACGGACCATATCAGAAAGGCATCGGCGGCCACCCTGTGTGGGTGTGGCTGCCTGGGGCGAAACCGGGGCAACTGGTGATTGACTGGACTCGCAAACAAATCCATCACTGGCCGTCCCCAGGTCTGGAAAAGCCAACTGGCTACCCCACGGTCCAACTGCCACTTGTGAGGCTGGAGATTCCCGCTGAGCCTGTCGGCTAACCAGTTGTCCTGGCCCGGCAGGTAGACGGCCCGCAGATGAATGCCACACCGGGCTGCAAACGAGCACAGATCCAGGGTTTCCCGACATAGGAGACGGGACCCCGTGCCACCCTGCTTGTTCACACAGAACATGGCCACCTGGTTGTCTGTCTGTACCAAGACAGGTTCGTGGGCCAGAATCTGCCAGAACACTCCCAGAGCCAGGCGGATGGCACGGAGCTCCAAGAAATTGATCTGTTGTGCTCTCTCATTTGGGGACCACACTTCCTGAGTACGGAACCCCTGGCAATGGGCCCAGCAGGATCCTCGTGTGTAGAGGAGTTTGGAAAGGCATCCCCACTCCAAGTGGAGTGGCTGAAGCCACCAGTCCAGGGACCGTACTAGCCGCCTGGACACTGTGACTTTGTCCCTGAGGCAACCTGTGGCCTGTGACCACTGGTCTCTGAGGCACCACTGAGCAGTCCGCATGTGGAGGCGGGCGTCTGGGGGTCACATGGACCATGGAGCCATGTGCCCGAGGAGGCGCAGAAATTGTCCTGCTGACACTACAGACCTGCGACTCACCTGACGTGCCAGAGCCCGAAGCCTGCTTGCTCTGTCTGCAGGCAGATAGGCCCTTGCTTGAATGGTATCGAGTCTGACCCCAGTGAACGCCAGCTGCTGTAGTTGATTACAAGCCCTAGATGCTGGAGCACCTGGATGGTGCGAGATGTGGCCTGGTGGACCTCGCTGGCTGAAGTGCCTCTGATGAGCCAGTCGTCTAGGTAGGGGAAGACAAAGACCCCTTGGAGTCTGAGAAAGGCGGCCACCACAGCTAGGCACTTTGTGAATACTCTGGGGCTGAGGCCAAGCCAAAGGGAAGTACCCTGTACTGGTAGTGATTGCCTCCCACCACAAAGCGTAGATACTGCCTGTGGTCTGGGTGTATCAGGATGTGTGTATACGCATCTTTTAGGTCTAAGGAGCATAGCCAGTCTTCCTGGCGGAGGTAAGGCAGTAATATTCCAAGGGAGAGCATCTTGAACTTCTCCCTCACCAGGAACTTGTTTAGGTTGCACAGGTCGAGGATGGGCCTGAGGCCTCCTGTTCTCTTTGGTACCAGAAAGTACCTGGAGTAGAAGCCCTTGCCCTGCAGGTGGTGGGGCACCAGTTCTACTGCCTGATCCTCAAGAAGACCCGCCAACTCCTTCAGAAGGTGGTCCCGGTGAAGGGGAGACCTGAGGGGCTTTCCCGGGAAGTAAGGAGGAAGCACCTGGGCTAGGTGAAGGAGGTAGCCCTCTTGGACTATCTGCAAGACCCAGGTATCGGTGGTAATGGCTGTCCACCTGTGGGCAAACAGGGCAAGCCTGCCTCCTGTGCTCTGCCTGCCCCCTGTGGGAAAAGGGGTCATGCAGTAGGAGTCAAAAGCCACTACCAGGCTGGGCTGGAGCCGGTGCCTGGGGTTTGGGGGCTTTCTGCTTACGCGGGCCATGCCCCTGTCCCTTGGCCTGCTGCCCTGCTTGGGGAGCCAGGGAGGCCTGAAAATGTGGGTAGCTTTGGTAAGCAGCACCCTTCCTCGGGTAAAAGGGCTTTTTACCTTAGCCCTTCTTGCGAGAAGGGGCAGAGGGTCTTCTTGGAGAGCCGTGTCCTCGTCATGTACTCAGGTCTCCAATTCTGCGGCCTTGTCAGTCATGGGTTTGCCAAAGAGGTTCTCCCCTTAGCATGGGACATCGACCAACTTGTCCTGAACCCATTGCTCAAAATCCAACGACTGCAGTCATGCCTGGCGGCGTGCACCAATGCCAGTCACGGCTACCCGTACCGCCGAATCAAATCCGTCATAGGCCACTCGAGACAAACTTCAAGCACTCACGGACGGCGGTGGACAGGCTTCGGAAGCGCTGCAAAGGTCCCTCGGAGAGACCAGATGAGAACTTGGCGAGTTCCTTCACCAGGTCTCTCAGGTACATGCCCATGTACAGCTGGTAGGCCTGGATTCGATAAGTCAACATTGAACCCTGGAAGCAGTTTCTGTCGAGGGCATCCAAGATGCGGGCCTCCCTGCTGGGAGGCACCAAGGAGTGCATCTTCTGGCTCTTCAGCCTGCGCATGGCCGATTCCACAAACATGGAGGTGTGCGGCAGCTGCGACTTTTGAAACCCAGGGCTCCGGCAAACTCAATACATCGAGTCGAGCCATTTGCTGACAACCAGCACTGATGCTGGCGTCTCCCACATGCAGAGCATCAATCGTTCCAGGATCGGAGGCATGGGTATAGTAAGAGCCTCTCGAGCGGGGGGGGCTCACACTGTAGGATCCTGAGTTTGTGGGCTCAAGGATCCTCCTCAGACTCCATGGGGAACGCCAAAGCCTTGGACATATCCCTCATGAAGTCCAAGAACCTCATGTCCTCCGGAGGGGACCTTCTCCGAGGTTCGACCAGAGAATCGGATGAGACATCCCTGTGCTGACAGGTGTCCGTGGACTCCTCTTCCTCCGTTTCCCACTCCGATGCCTCCGACGAGGAATCGAGGGGCTCTGGCATCGACGGCCCCGGTGCCGACCGCCCTGATGCCGGGAGGCTCAGCGGCAACGACCTCGGTCCTGAACGGGAGGCCAAGCGGGACCTCGACTGAGGATCGACTCAAGCCCGAAAGGTCTCGAGGATCGGCTCAGCCTCTGGGGTCGACTTCAATGGCCCGGTGGTCGGGACAGAAGACCGGACAGACTGGCAATCAACGCCCACTGCTGCTCCATGAAGACAGTGAAACTGCGCTCCAAGGCTACCACATCCTGGACTCGAGTCCGGAAGGCTCTGCAGCCACATATGGGACTCCCTAGCTTCAGGATGCCAGGGCCCAAACCACGACAGCAGCAGCAGCGACCTAAGGGAGGGTCTTGAGTTGCAGATGGTGAGTCCCTATCAAGAGACTCTGCAGATCCAAGTGACCAGCATCACCATAGGTCTGGTAGCCTGAACACTGAAGGGTTGGAGGGCAGGAGTTGCCTATACACCAAGAATGCTTCTGATCACTGCCTGGATAAAGGTACTGTCCCTGTGGGACTCACTCTCAAGGCAGTAGTGGGCTGCGGACATATGGACTGAAGACCACATGGTGGCCTTACAGATTACTTCCACCGGCACTGCGTGTAGGTTGGCCACCAATGTAGCCATAGCCCTCAAGCAATGAGCAGTGATTAAGCGTGCCAGAGAGAGAGGATAAGCGAGGGCAATGCAGTGCCCCACCCAGGTGGACAGCGTTCACTTATTCACAGGTAGCTCCAGTCTGCTGGGGTCATAAGAGAGAAAAAGCTGAGGAGCTTTTCGATGGGCCTTGGTCCTCTGTAAATAAAAGGATAGGCCCTCTTGCAATCCAGGGTATGCAAGACTACCTCCTCCCTGCTGGCGTGCGGCCATGGGAAGAAGGTGGGGAGAACTACCTCCTGATTGACGTGAAAAGCGGAAACCACCTTTGGGAGGAATTTGGGGTGTGTGCGCAGCATCACCCTGTTCGGATAGAACGTGGTATAGGGCGAGTCCGCCACCAGGGCATGTAGCTTGCTTACTCTGCGAGCGGACGTCAATGCCACCAAGGCGGCCACCTCCCAGGAGAGGTATATCAAGTGGCAGGAGGCCAAAGGCTTGAAGGGCAGCCTAGTGAGCTCCAAAGGCTTGAAGGGCAGCCAATGGGGTCCCATTCCGCTGCTGGAGGGCAGAGAGGGGGCTTGGGGAGCAGGAGGCCCCTGAGGAATCTGGAGACCAGAGGCTGGCCTGAGAGGAGTTTCCTCTCTATAGGGTGATGGTTAGCCACTATGGTGCTTAGATACACCCACACCGAGTTAGATTTCAAGCCTGAGTGTGAGAGTGCAGCAAGTACTGCAGCACGAGCTTTACCTGACAGGAGAACGGGTTCTTATTCCCTTCTAAACACCAGACGGAGAACCTCCTCCACTTGAAAGTGTAAGCCCTTCTGGTGGATTTCCTTGACCTCACCTGAGAGGTTGGAAAGGGGCCAGTGCTACCCTTTCAGCAGCCATGCTGTCAAGAGTCAGGGAACCCAGGTTAGGGTGTAGCAGGGAGCCTCCCTCCTGGGATAGGAGGTCCGGATCCGGCCCAGTGGTACTGGGGTTGCCACAGATAGGGAGAGCTGTAGGAGGAACCAGGTCTGCCTGGGTCACCTGGGCGCAATCAAGATCACTGAGGGGTGCTCGCTCTGGATCTTGAAAAAGCAGTTAGCTATCAGAGGTGTCTGTGGGAATGCATAATGCAGGCCCTGTGACCAGGAGATCAGGAAGACGTCCGCCACCACCCTCCTGTGGTGTGGCTGAGAGCAGAATTTGAGCAGCTGTGAGCTGTCTATCTTACTCAAAAAAGAGATCCTCACGTTACCTATCTAATATCATCAAGACCCCCCTTCATGCCCCCTCCTCTTCCCCTCCCTCATGTCCCTCAGGGAGGGCACACTCATCCAGAGACACTCATCCATTCCCCGGCCCCTCTATATCTCTGTACTACTCTGGAAATAGAGCCTCACGTAACGGCCCCCCTAAACCCCTGCCTTACTCTCGTAAGAAATCCTCACGTAACTTGTCCAACCTCATCCATATCCCTTTCCTTTCCCCCTCCACTCTTACATTCTCATGTGCCCTGTGGAACGCTTGCTCAGTCTCTAACAAACTTCCTTTTACTCATGATCTCTTTATCTAATGCGCTCCACCTTCTTGCCCTAACTGAGACCTGGCTCCTCCCTGACGATACTGCATCCACTGCTGCTCTCTGCCACGGGGGCTACCAGTTCACCCATACACCTCGATCCACTAGCCGTGGTGGTGTTGTTGGGCTTCTACTTTCTCCCTCTTGCCAATTCCAACCCCTCCTGCTGCCTCAGTCTCACTCCTCCCTCTCCTTCGAAGTCCACTCCATTCGCCTCTCCACACCACTTCCCCTACGAGTAGCTGTTATCTATCGTCCACCCAACAAATCCAAATCGACCTTCCTTACTGACTTCAACTCTTGGCTTTCCATCTTTATGGATCCCTCTTCCCCCACCCTTATTCTTGGCGATTTTAACATTCACATTGATAACCCCTCCGATCCCCATGCTTTAAAGTTCCTCACCCTCACCTCCTCATTCAGCCTCCAACTCTACTCCACTGCCCCCACCCACCTACATGGCCACTGCCTTGACCTGACACTCTTCTCCAATTCCTCTCCTTCAAACCTCCACAACTCAATCCTTCCCTCATCAGACCATCACCTTTTAACCTTTAATCTTCAGCTTCCACTGTCTCCCCCTTGTTCTGTCTCCCCCAACCTATTTAGAAACCTTCATAATATTGATTCCTTGACTCTCTCCTCCACCATTTCTCCATCCCTTTCCTCTATTATGTCCTCCAAATAGGTTGACGAAGCAGTTTCCTCTTATAATGCTGCACTATCCTCGGCTCTTGACACTTGCCCCACTCACCCCACGCCCTGTCAGGCGATCTACTCCCCAGCCATGGCTCATCTACAACCCGCTATTTAACGCATCTGTGCCCGTTCTGCTGAATGTGCTTGGACCAAATCCCGCTCCCCTGAAGACCTTCTACACTTCAAATTCATGCTTGGCTCCTTCCAGTCAGCCATAGCACTTGCCGAACAAGAATACTACATCCATCTAACTCCCTTGCCTCCGATCCTCGCCGCCTCTTTAATACTCTCAATTCTCTCCTCAAGGTGCCCCCACCCCCGGTCCCACCCTCCCTTTTTGCCCAAACCCTAGCCGACTACTTCCATGACAAAATTCACAAGCTCACCCTCCAATTCCCCACTTCCTCATCTACCTCTCCCCCTCCTCAATTCTCCCCCCCCAATCCTTACTTCCCCTGCTACCTTCTCCTCCTTCTCTATGATCTCCGAAGAAGAAACCGCACTCCTTCTTTCCTCCTCCAAACCCACCACCTGTTCCACTGACCCCATCCCCACCCATCTCCTACAACCCCATCTCCCCTACCATTGTCCCCCCCATCTCTCACATTCTAAACCTTTCACTATCCACTGCAACTGTCCCCGTAGACTTCAAACATGCCGTTGGTCACACCTCTCCTCAGGAAACCCTCTCTTGATCCCACCTGTCCTTCTAACTATCAACCCATCTCTCTCCTTCCCTTCATATCTAAACTACTAGAACGGGCAGTCCATCGCCGCTGCTTCGACTTCCTCACCTCCCAGACCCTCATGGACCCACTACAATCTGGCTTCCGTCCCCAACACTCCACTGAAACGGCTCTTACAAAAGTGTCCAACGACTTGTTCCTGGCAAAATCTAAGGGCCTTTACTCAGTCCTCATCCTTCTTGACCTCTCCGCTGCCTTTGACAGTGTTGACCACAATCTTCTCCTCACCACCCTCTCCTCGCTTGGTTTCAAGGGCTCCGTACTATCCTGGTTCTCCTCCAACCTCTCCTATCGCTCCTTTAGTGTGTGCTCTGGTGGATCCTCTTCTTCTCCTACCCCACTCCATGTTGGTGTGCCCCAAGGATCCGTCTTGCCCCTCCTTTTCTCCTTCTATACCCAATCCTTTGGCGCTCTTATCTCCTCCCATGGCTTTCAGTACCATCTCTATGCCGATGACTCCCAAATTTACCTCTCTACACCTAATATCTCTCCGGCAATCCAGACCAGGATCTCTGCCTGCTTTCTGACATCACTGCCTGGATGTCTCACCGCTGCTTGAAGCAGAACATGGCCAAGACTGAACTCCTTGTCTTTCCCAACTCCTCCCCCTCCTCTTCCCCCTTCTCACTCTCCGTGGATGGTTCTACGATCCTTCCTGTTCCCTGGGCCCGCAACCTGGGGGTTATCTTTGACTCCTCTCTCTCCTTCTCCACACATATCCAGCACATAGCTAAGACCTGCCGCTTCTTTCTCTACAACATTGGCAAGATCTGCCCCTTCCTTTCTGAACACACTACCAAAACCCTTATCCACTCCTTAATCTCCTCTCGCCTCGACTACTGCAACCTACTCCTTGCTTGTTTTCCCACTAGCCATCTCCTTCCCCTTCATTCTATACAAAATCATGCTGCTCAACTAATCTTCCGTCAACCTCGCCATGCCCACATTACTCCTCTTCTCAAGTCGCTTCAATGGCTCCCTGTCCAATTCCGCATCCAGTTCAAACTTCCCCTGCTGACCTATAAATGCATTCACTCTGTGGCCCCCCAAATACCTCTCATCTCTTATCTCTCCTTACACCCCCTCTCGGGAACTTCGCTCTGCTAACAAATCACTTCTATCTAGGCCTTTCACTGGCACCGCTAACTCCCGACTTCGCTCTTTTCACTTTGCTGCACCTTATGCCTGGAACAGCTTACCTGTGTTTGTGCGCCAGGCACCTCCCTGGCCCTCTTCAAATCCAGATTGAAGACCCACCTCTTCACTATCGCTTTCAGATCCTGACTTCTTTCTCTTATCTCAACCTGACTCCTGTCAATTTTCATGTCCAAATTGTAAAGACCATACTATGCTTTTGCACCAAATTGACTATTGCTCTGTATTGTCTCAACAAGATTGTAAGCTCTGACCAGCAGGGGCTGTCTCTTGTATGTATACCTGTACAGCGCTGCGTGCGTAGCGCTATATAAGTGCTATGCTAAATAGTAGTAGTAGTAGTAGTAGTAGTAGTAGTAGTAGTAGGGTGGAGGCGAACAGGTCCAGTCAGGGTCTTTCCCAGAGGCCGAAGGACCCGGCTGAGGATGTCCGCCAGGCAGTTGTCCTGACCCAGTAAGTACACCGCCTTCAGAAGGATATGGTTGCACACTGCAAAGGAGTGGAGGGCCACTACCTCCTGACAGAGGGAGTAAGAGCCTGTAACCCCCTACTTATTCACATAGAACATGGAAACCTGATTGTCTGTCTGTATGAGGACTGGGAGGTCACTCAGGAGATGGCAGAAGGCCTGAAGGGCCAGGAAGATGGCCCTGAGCTCGAGGCTATTGATTTGCAGGAAGGATTTCTCTGGGGACCAGGTGCCTTGGGTGCACTGGCCTTCACAATGTGCACCCCAGCCCAAAAGGGAGGTGTCTGCCATCAGAGGGGTCGGTGCCTGGAAGGGCATATTTGCCCTAAGGTGATAGAGGGATTGTCACCAGGTGAGGGAGGCCGCCAGCTGGTGGGTGACCTTTACCCTGTCCCTCAGCCTGCATCCACTGGGAACAGAGTCACCACTGGGCTGCCCACATATGCAGGCAGGCCAGAGGAGTAACGTAAACTGTCGAGGCCATGTGGCCTAGCAGGCGGAGGAGTAAGCAAGCTGGCACCGAACTGGAGCTCTGCATGCACCTTGCCAGCTGCATCAAGCTGTGGGCTCTCTCCATGGGGAGGAAGGCCCTGACCCACAGAGTGTTCAACTGAGCCCCTATGAATTCCAAGTCTTGGGCCAGGGAGAGGCTGGACTTGGGGTAGTAGATGAACCCCAACTGTTGGGTGTGGATAGTGAGCCTTGTGGCCTTGAGAGGTGTGCTGCCTCTGATGAGTCATCCAGGTAAGGGAAGACGTGGGCCCCCTGGAAGCGCACATAGGCGGCTATGACTACCAGGCATTTTGTAAAAGACCCTTGGAGAGGAAGTGAGGCCGAACAGCAACACTCTGTACTGGTAGTGCTGCCCCCCACCACAAATCTCAGGTAATGCCTGTGGGAGGGGTGAATCAGGATGTGGGTGTAAGCATCCTTGCGATCCAAGGAGCAGAGCCAGTCTCCCTGGGGGAGGTAGGGCATCAGTGTCCCAAGGGTGGAGCATCTTAAACGATTCCCTCTCCAGGGATATGTTCAAGTTGCGCAGGTCCAGGATGGGCCGGAGACCCCCTGCTCTTTTTTGGGTCAAGGAAGTACCTTGAGTAGAATCCCTTTCCCCAGAGGTGATGGGGAACCGGTTCCACCGCCCTGTCCCCTGAGCAAGCCTGCGAGTTCTGTGGCGAGCAAAGTCTGGTGGAGGAGAGGCTGTGGAGGCTCTCCGAGGAAGACGTTTGGAGGGTTCTGCTGCAGATGGAGGAAATACCCCTCCTGCACCACCCGCAGAACCCACTGGTCTGTGGTGTTGCTGGCCCATCTGTTGGCGAAAGAGGCCAGTCGACCACCTGTGGGCTGAGGTAGGCCTCCTGAGGGAGGGGAGGCCCAGCCCAGTGAGTCAAAAGCTTCCCCCTGGCTGGGTGGGAGCTGGTGTCTGGGGCTTGGGAGCCTTGGGCTTCCTAGGCCTGTGTCCCTGGCCTTCTGATTGCGAGGACTGGTGAGACTGCTCCGAATAAGGCTGGTATTGGCCAGCTTGGGAGTAGCCCCCCCCGAGGATTTTTTCCTTGGGAGAGCTATCATCTTTTTGGACAGCCTCTGCCGTGTCACTACCTCAGCCTCAATCTCTGCAGCCTTATCAGACATCGGTTTCCCAAATAGGTTCTCACCATTGCAGGGGACATTCAGGAGCTTCTCCTGTCCCCACTGCTCCAGGTCTGAGGTCTGTAGCCATGCCTGGTGCTGATGGTGGCGGCCGCAACCCTGGCCGCAGACTTGAACCCATCGTAGGCAGCCTGGGAGAGAAATTTGGAACAGTCACAGATGCCTGCTGCTAGGGACTGGAACCTTTGCATTTGTTCCCTGGCGAGGTCCACCGAGAACCCCAAGAGTTCCTGTATCAGGCACTTAAAGTACATTCCAATGTACAATTTGTATGCCTGTATGCGGCACCCAAGCATAGTGCCCTGGTAGCACTTGCACCCTATGGCGTCAAGGGCCAGGCTTCCCTGCCAGGGGGGAACTGAAGAGAAGGGTCTCTTGTTTTTTCAGCTTTTGCATGGAGGACTCAACCACCATCGAGTTGTGGCTTGTGGAACCCGGGGCCCTTCCAGACGTGATAGATGGCATCCAGGGGCCGACTGACCACCGGCACCGAGGCCAGTGACTCCCACATCTGGAGGAGCAATCTCTCAATGATGGGTGGAACTGGCACCATGAGAGTCTCCTTGGGAGGGGACTCATATTGTAGGATCTTGAGCTCCTCGGTGTGCTGGTCCTCCTCAGACTCCATCTGGATCGAGACAGCCCGGGCCATGTCACGGACAAAGTCATGAAAAGCCATGTCTTCAGGCGGGGTGTGGCACCGAGACTCTGGGGGAGACGGCTCGGAGGGGACGTCCCAGTGTCGGGAGGTCTCTGGGGAGGTCTTGTCCTCTGTCTCTCAGTTGGAGCCCAAGGGCATCGAGGAGTCAGCCCCAGGGTCGGCCCGCAGGAATTGGGACCCCCCCAGAGGACCTGGGGTCGGACTCCCGGAAACTTGACGGAGAGGACAGCAACCCCTAGTGTGATTGAGACCTCTATCAACGCCAAGGACTTACCCGAGGTCGATGGCGCTCAGTTCCAAGTTTGATGCCCAGAGGCTCCCCCAAGGCCAGGGGGCCCAGTGTCGGGGGGCCCAACATCAACGCCCGCTGAAAAGCCAAGATGGAGGAGAGAATGGCCACCATGCATGACTTGAGGCCCGAGGGTTGTGTAGCACTCAGCGTGGACACCGAAGGCCTCGGGTTCAATGCTGGCACTCAGGAGAGTGCATCCTCAAGGAGGACTATAGGTTCATGGGTCCTGGTGCGATCTCCGCCGGCCAAGGGCTCTTGGCTCAAGACTTTCTGAGGGCGTTGCACGGAGTCACCCGAGTCCCGTCGAGGGACCTTGCCAGGTTTGATAGGGAGGCACCTCCTTCGGGACCTTCTTTTTGGGAGGGTCCGGAGCTGCAGCGGAGGAACCACCGCTGCGGGACTCTGAGGATGCCCAGACCTCTCTTGAAGGGCCGACTTCGGGGCTCAGCGATGGGAAAGCCTGGGCAGAGTCAGACCTTGGGAAAAGCTTCCCCTGCAACTCAGACCAACGTCTCCTGTTGGTTTTAGGGGTTATGGCCTGGCACCGGTCGCAGGAGGAACTATCGTGGTCCGGGCCCAGGCAACGGATGCAGCAGTCATGAGTATCAGTGACTGAGGTAGTCTGACTGCATTTCTTGAACCCACCGGCAGTCATAGTGGGAGCGCACTTGGCTGGGGTTGAGGACGCCCAGGCGAAAAAAGGCACGAAGGCCGGTCGAAGTAGCTGAGATTGGCACCGGTGGGGCCGCCTCGAGGCAGGAAGGGAACCGGTATGCAAACCGGACAAAGGGAAGGAATAAAAGAAGTAATTAGACCTTAACTGCTAATTAGTGTTCCTGAAGGATCTCCAGTCTAGTCCCTTTCTTCTGGGTTGTGCTCCTCTTCTAGCAGCTTGGAGACTGAGTACGTCATTCTTTGATCCTTCAGGATATATAATCACTGGCACCACCCACCAGCTTCAGTATCCTGTTAACAAAGCAGACCTAACAGAGAGACAACTAAGCAAACATGACTAACTATAAACTTTTTAACCAAAAAACTCCCCTCCCCCTCCCAGGAATGGATGTCCCCACCCTTCCTTTGAAGAGGAGGCTTACCTGACACAAGGCCTTGCCCTACCTCCAGCCAAGTCAATTTCAATGATGATATCAGTGCCCTGTAACTGCCTCTTCCACTTCGGCACCGAAACCTGAAGGAAAACTTCTGTCAAATCAACCATCCATCCAACTTCTTCGGACCGGAAAACTTTTCATCATTCCGGGTGGGATCAGGGACTAGACTGGAGATCCTTCAGGAACACTAATTAGCAAGTAAGGTCTAATTACGTCTTCCTAAGCGTCTCTCCAGTCTAGTCCCTTTCTTATGGGATGTAACAGAGCAGTTCAAGTATGGGAGGGGCCTGACAAACCGGACCGAAGTACCGCTCTCCCAAAACCATCTGCTGCCGCCTGAACATCCAATCAGTAGTGCTTGGCAAAAGTATGCAAGGAGGACCAAGTAGCCGCCCTACAGATCTACGAAAGATGAACCAAACTATACTCCGCCCAAGAGGCAGCCTGAGCTCATGTGGAATGAGCCCAGAAGCCCAGCGGAAGCTGTCGCCCTCTCAGGCCTCCTTGATCCACCTTGAAATTGAAGCTTTAGCCGCCGCTTCTCCTCTGCGCGGCCCCCCAAAAAGCACAAACAACATCTATGACTTATGGAGCGCCTTCGTACGCTTCAGTTAACGCCTCAATATCCTACGCACATCCAACTTCCGTAAACGTGCGTCACTCTCCTCTTGCCCTAACCCGTTAAAGGACAGGAGAAAAACCGATTGATTCACATGGAACGGGAAAATCACCTTGGGCAAGAATGAAGGAACCGTCCTCAAAACCACCTCATCTTTGAAGAAAACGAGAAAGGGCGGGGAACAGGACAGTGCTTACAACTCAGACACCCGCCTGGCCAAACAAATAGCCACCAGAAAAACCATCTTGAGAGTCAAATCTTTTAAAGAGGCAAGATGCACCGGCTCATAAGGATCTCCCACCAGTGAACCCAAGACCAGGTTAAGATCCCAAGGTGGGACGGTCACCCTTCTTTGCGGCCTCAAACATCTCACTGCCTTAAGGAAATGGACCACATCAGAATGCTCGCCTAACAGCTTCCCCAAAACCTTACTTCTGTAACAGGAAATAGCTGCGAGCTGAACTCGCAAGGAACTGGCTGCCAGACCTTTCTGAAAGCCATCCTGTAAAAACTCCAATACCTCAGGGACGGAAGCTTTTAACGGCCTCTTCTGCCGCCCCTCACACCAATTCTCAAAAATTCGCCAAACTCTCACATACGCTAGGCAGGTAGAGCACTTGCGTACCTTCAGCAAGGTTGAAATCACTGCCCCGGAATATCTCTTCTTGAGCAGCCTTGCCCTCTCAATAGCCAGGCCGTAAGCGAGAACCGATCCACCTGCGTCATTCTCACCGGACCCCGAGAGAGGAGACCCTCCCTTACTGGTAGACGCCATGGCCTGTCTGCCAACAGATGCATCAGATCGGCATACCACGGTCTTCTTGGCCAATCCGGAGCTATCAGGACCACTAAGCCCTGATGCACCTCTATTCTTTGCATAACCCTGCCTATGAGTGCCCATGGAGGAAATACATACAGCAACCCCTTCGCGGGTCACTCTTGAACTGGGGCGTCCAGCCCCTCTGACAGTCTCTCTTTTCGTCTGCTGAAGAATCGGCTGGCTTTGGCCGACTCCCAGCGTGCCATCCGATCCATGACCGGCGGACCCCACCTGCGTACCACCTGATGGAAGACTTCCTGGCAGAGCACCCACTTGCCATGATCCACCTTGTACCGGCTGAGATAGTCTGCTGTAACATTTTCCACTCCGGCCTTGTGCTGAGCTGACAGAGCCAACTGATGAGCCTTGGCCCACTCTAAGAGGCTTTCCGCTTCTTCTTCCAACAACGGGCTGCTGGTGCCTCCCTGCCTGTTGACGTAAGCTACCGCTGTCACGTTGTCTGAAAGAACTCCGACTGCCCTTCTGCTCACCCAAAACCGGAATGCTTTGAGAGCTAGGGTCATCATCCTCAACTCTAACCTGCTGATGGGCCACTGGGATTCCTGAGCACACCAGAGGCCCTGGGCAAATCTCCCCTCACAGTGGGCTCCCCAGCCGGCCAAAATCGCATCCGTTGTTACCTGCACCCACTGTGGAGGTTCGAGGGGCATCCCGTTCTCTAGAGCCCCCGGAGAGAGCCATCACTGAAGAGCCTCCTTGGGTTGCTAAGGAAAATGGAAGCGTCACTGACAAAAGCTGAAGCGGATGAGACCATTGCCACAGAAGTGACCTCTGCAAGGGACACATATGGGTCCTGGCCCAGGGAACCAGATCCAATGTCGCCACCATAGTTCACAGCACCTGCAGGTAGTGCCATGCCGAAGGCGCCTTCCGATCCAAAAACTCTCGTACTAGCCGACGCAGCCTTTCTGCTCTCTGGGCTGGCAAGAAGACCTTGCCTGCAACTGTGCTGAATCTTGCTCCTAGATACTCGAGTTCCTGAGAAGGGACCAACCTGCTCTTTGCCAGATTGATTACTCACCCCAAGCTTCAGAGGAAGCAGACCACTCTGGCAGTCGCGTCACACTCTCGTCCTTGAACTTGGCCCTGATCAACCAATCGTCCAGGTAAGGATGGACCAGGATCCCTTCTTTGCACAACGCTGCTGCGACCACCACCATCACCTTGGTGAAAGTACATGGAGCTGTTGCCAGTCCAAATGGAAGCGCTTGGAACTGAAAATGTCCCACCGGAACCGTGAAACGCAGAAACTGCTGATGAGACTCCCTGATGGGAATATGCAAATATGCCTCGGTGAGGTCGAGAGATGTTAAGAATTCTCCCTGCTGGACCACCACTATCACTGACTTCTGAGTTTCCATCCTGAAATGAGGAACCCGCAGGCACCGACTGACTCTTTTTAGGTCCAGAATTGGTCTTAGGGAGCCGCCCTCCTTTGGAACTACGAAATAGATGGAGTATCAACCTAAACCGCATTGGTATTTCGGGACCGGGACCACTGCTTTCAAGGACAACAGCCTTGATAAGGTTTCCTGCACTGCCGCTCGCTTGGCCTGAGACTTTCCCGGCGACTGGACAAAAGAAGGGTGAATTGGTCTTGCAAACTCTAAGGCATAACCGTCCCTCACTACCTCCAAGACCCTCTGGTTGGATGTAACCTGGGCCCAGGCGGGAAGGAACTGCCGCAACCGACCTCCTACCGGCAGCACTTCCCCCCGAGCCCCCGCAGCTTCATTGAGCCTTTCTTTGGGCAGCGGTGGAAGATGAGGCTCCAAAACCTCTTCCCGCTCCCCGAAACCCCCGGAAGCCTTGGCCCCTTGAGGCAAAACGGATCCTCTGAAAGGAGGTCTGCCGAGCCGGACAAAATTTGCGGGAGTCCCTCTGCTGAGAATGTCCCGAACCCGTAAAGCGACCCTGCTTAGGTCTATCCTCAGGCAGTCTGCCTCCTTTTGACTCTCCCAACTCCTTCACCAACTTGTCCAAAACCTCCCCAAAAGAAAGTTTACCCCTAAAAGAGAGTCTACTAAGCCGGGCTTTGGACGAACCGTCCGCCGCCCAATTGCGAAGCCAAAGGTACCTCCGAGCCGCCACCACAGAGGACATATTTTTGGACAGACTCCTAATAAGATCGTATTGACTGTTCGCCAGATAGGCTGCTCCGGACTCTATTTCAGCAGCCTCTCCCTGTGATCCATCCGAAGACTCCTCAGCCATCCTCAGCTGTTGCGACCACCGCAGGCAAGCCCGGGCCACCCAGGCCCCTCAAAGGCTTGCTTCAACAGAGCATCCAGCTTCTTGTCTTGGGCATCTTTTAAGGCAGTACTGCCTTCAACCAGGATCGTAGTCTTTTTAGTTACTGCAGATACTGCCGCGCCCACTCTTAGTGATTTCAACAACTCTTTCTCCGCTTTGGGCAGAGGGTACAAGTGCGACATCGATTGCACGCCCCTCAAACCTGCCTCTGGCTGGTCCTACTCATCCTGGATCATTTGTCGCACCACCTTGTGGACAGGAAAAACCCTCTGGGATTTCCTCACCGCCTGGATTAACGGATCTTCCAACTCCTCGTCCTGCTCAGGCACCCCTGCCATGTTAAGACCTTTAGGGACTCTCCAATTAAGGCCGGCAGCTCTTCTCACCAGAAGACCCTTACAATCCTCGCCTGCTCCTCAGGGATCTCTCCCTCCTTGAGCTCCTCTTCCTCCTCTCCCAGCTCTTGCTCGGAAGTCACCCTCTCCAGAGTCTCCGAATCAGGGGAACGAGGAGCCTCCTCCTCCAGGTTTCTGGTTCGCTTGGATGGAACCACTGTCTCCACCAGCGGCTTGGCCTGTGCCTCACGCTTTAGAGTGCATCCTCGACCTCCCTGCTGACGCAAACAAAAAGCTTTATGCAACAACAAAACAAATTCCAGGGAAAAACCTTCCCCCCAGGCCTACCTCTCCCGAGGAGGTCCCTGGTTGTGGCCGAGACTCCACCTGCTGTTCCAAATTCAAAGCGAGAGCAGAACTTTCTCCCAGGAGTCCTTCCAAGGGTTCCGCCGACTCCTGAGAGACCTCCACCACCGGATTTTGAGAGCCGCCAGCCTGCAGCCCCAGCTCAACTGCAGCCCCTACAGACCCCTGCTTCAGAGACCAAACTTTTGCTAGCTCCACAAAGCAGGTACCGAGGCCTAGCTGGCATCTTGGCTCTCCGTTTTCTTTTCTTTTACCCTATAACAGATAAACTATTGAAGTAGACCTATCCAAGTATATCTATAAATATCTCTCTCTCTCTCTCTATATATAGATATATAGATATAGATATATATATATAGAGAGAGAGAGAGATATATAGATATAGATATATAGATATACAAACTCTATATATCATATTTCTATACTTGAGCCCCAGTGATAATGATTATATACATATATATCAATGTCTATCACCAACTTGTCCAACACCTAAGCCCCAGTTTAACCGAGACTCCGGAAACAAAAATTCCTGCGCCGGGAACACAGCCCCACACTCTTTCTGAGCTGCCCGGCACCCGGCCCCACCCCCCGGCGTGCCAAGCGCGCAAAAATAAGCAGCCTTGCTGACTCACTGCCAAAGAGCCTTGCCGCCGCGGCCCGCTGCCTGCACACGAGGCTCCTCCTGTCCTGGCTGCCTCAGAATGGGCTCCCCTTACCTCTCGGATGGTTCCACTTGTCTCCCCGCCGTTCTGAGGTGTCCTGGCAGAGACGGAGGCCTAACGCCTTCCCGCCCTCGTGCGCAGCCGTCTCCCAGGCTTCTGCTACGAGGCGGGAGGCAGCTCAGAGGCTCTGAATCACAACGAGACATGGCGGAAGAAACCTCGCCAGTCTCTTTTTTTTTTTTTCTTCTTCAAAACGTGTCCCAGGCTAAGGCAAGCCTCCTCCTGGAACAAATCCTACGACAGGTAAGGGAGAAAGGGGGGGGGGCGCAAACGCTCCTACCAACAGCAAAAAAAGAAACAGAAAACTAAAGGCAAATAAACACCCAAAAAAAGAAAATAACAGGGCAACCCAAACTAATCAAACCCCCTGAACTCTAAGGTCTCTCCAGTAAGCCTTCCCTGGCTTAATGCTCCTTCTAGCTGCTTGGAGACTGAGCATACTGAAGCTGGTGGGTTGTGACAGTGATTATATATCCTGAGGGATCAAGGAATGATGTACTCAGTCTCCAAGCTGCTAGAAGAGGAGCACAACCCAGAAGAAAGGGACTAGACTGGAGAGACTTAGGAATAGCTTTTTCTGAGAGAGCAGAGGACCACGTCCGTTGGGCTCCATGGAAAAAAGGAGACTGAGCAAGATGGCACCCTTGGGCAGGAAGGGGACCAAGCATGCATGGTAGCATTCCCAAAGGCTTTCTTTGAAAGTTGGGGAAATGCTCCACGTGGGCTCTGTCGGTGCCGACGTCACCTATAAGTGAGGACTGACTTCCTGCTTGTTCCTGGAGAAACTTGTTTATCTGCTTTGATTCAAGGATAAAGCGGGATATAAATACTTTTAAATAAATAAATAAAAGGCTATACAATAACCACCTGTACAACAGTATAAAATATATGTATCAACTGTTAGTTCACAAAGCTAAATTTGTTTTATGACAATCTAGCAACATTAAACTACACAGCCAAGTTATCACAAATAACAGTTATCACAAAGAAATCTTGAAGGCCTCTGCTGGGATGCTACATCCCTAATCCCAACCCTGACTAGCAGAGATGCCAGCAATAATGTATAGAGCAATCCAGGGTTGGCCCCAAAGTTGGCTAAAGGTGTTGGTACCCTAAGCAAACTTTAAACTTTATACCACCCCACTCCGGCTATCCTAATCTATTGTTTAGCTTTGAATATCCTGATCTTTGCTGCTGCTGCAGCCCCCCCTCCCCTCCATAAAATAAGTTGCCTCCTAGTTTTCCTGATGGTTGGGCTGGCCATGTATCGACCATAATGCATGCTCACATCCCATTGAAAGCTGTCGGGACCTCCAAAGGCAACGGATAAGGAAGCAACTACAGTGGGTCCCAGGCACTGATTTAGCTCATGGGTGAAGTTTAAACAAGCAGAAGAGCTCCTCAGGTTTTTGCAGGGGGCAGAAAACAATCCTGTTCTCACACCCATGACAACCCTGACCCATGGTTAAGTTCTGGCTCTATTCAGGTAGGCTATAGCATAAGCAACATTCCATTCTTGGGGTGCTAGATGTTAGACTGAGGCTCACTTATGGAAGAAGTCTGAAATTTACTACTCTCTCTATATTTTTAGAGGTCTTACTGTATTCCGGGTTTCTCTAGGCCTCTACAGAGCCTAACAACAAAAACTAAAAAGATTTTCCAGACAAAAGGAACACCTTTGACTTGTTTCACAGAAAGATCAAGGGGACTTCAAGACATGCAGCTGTGCAGTGCGTGAGCAGAAATGTATTGTAGGCATTTATAACTCTAGCTAGTATAAGAACATAAGAACATAAGAACATAAGAAATGCCATACTGGGTCAGACCGAGGTCCATCAAGCCCAGTATCCTGTTTCCAACAGTGGCCAATCTAGGTCATACGTACCTAGCAGTTTCCCCAAAAGACGCAGGTTCTGCAGTGCTTGTACTAGGCCAAGCATTGATATCCTGGGTCCCTTTTTAATAGTGGTTTATGGACCTTTCCTCCAGGAACTTGTCCAAACCTTTTTTAAACCCAGCTATACTAACAGCCCTTACTACATCCTCCGGTAACAGATTCCAGAGTTTGATTACACGTTGAGAGAAGAAATATTTTCTCCTATTTGTCTTAAATAGTTTACCCTGTAGCTTCATTACATGCCCCCTAGTCCTTCTATATTCTGATAGCGTAAACAATTTATCCACGTTTATCCGTTCCACTCCATTCATTAATTTATACACCTCTATCATATCTCCCCTCAGCCGCCTCTTTTCTAGGTTAAAGAGCCCTAACCTTTTAGCCTCTCTTCATAGGAGTAGCCTTCCATCCCCTTCACCAATTTGGTGGCTCTTCTCTGTACTTTTTCTAATAACTCTATGTCCTTTTTAAGATACGGTGACCAGAATTGCACACAATATTCAAGGTGCGGTCGTACCATGGAGCGATACAGAGGCATTATAATATCCTTTGTCTTATTCTCCATCCCTTTCCTTATGATACCTAGCATTCTATTTGCTTTCTTGGCCGCCGCTGCACACTGGGCGGAGGGTTTTAACATGTTATCCACGATGACTCCTAAATCTTTTTCCTGGGTGGTGGTTTCTAATGTGGAGCCTTGCATCTTGTAACTATAGTGTGGGTTGTTCTTTCCTAGGTGCATAACTTTGCACTTGTCCACATTAAATTTCATCTGCCATTTGGATGCCCAGTCTTCCAATTTATCCAGATCCTCCTGCAGTTTTCCACAATCCTCTTGGGTTTTAACAACTTTAAACAGTTTTGTGTCATCTGCAAATTTGATTACCTCACTAGTTATTCCCTTTTCCAGGTCATTTATGAATATGTCAAAAAGTAGCGGACCCAGTACAGATCCCTGGGGTACTCCACTATTCACCTTTTTCCATTGGGAATATTGGCCATTTAGCCCTACCCTCTGCTTTCTATCTTTTAACCAGTTCCCGATCCACAATAGTACACTGCCTCCTATCCCATGACTTTTTAGCTTCGCCAAAAGTCTCTGATGGGGGACCTTGTCAAAAGCTTTCTGAAAGTCCAGATACACTATATCAACCGACTCACCTTTGTCTACCTGTTTATGCACACCTTCAAAAAAACAGATCAGATTAGTAAGACAGGATCTTCCTTGTCTAAAGCCATGTTGACTGTCTCCATTAGGCCATGACTATCTACATGCTGTGTAATTTTGTTCTTTATGATGGCTTCTACCATTTTCCCTGGTACTGACGTCAGGCTCACCGGTCTGTAATTTCCCGGGTCACCCCTGGAACCCTTTTTAAAAATTGGTGTTACGTTGGCGACCCTCCAATCTTCAGGTATTACAGATGATTTTAATGAAAGTCCACAGATTACCAATAACAGGTCTGCAATCTCATATTTCAGTTCTTTCAACACTCTGGGATGTATACCATCCGGTCCAGGTGATTTGCTACTATTCAGTTTATCAAATAGTTGTAATATATCTTCCCGGTGTAGCGATATTTCTCTCAATTCCTCTGCAGTATCACCTTTAAATACCACTTCAGTCTTGGGTAACACCCCTACATCTTCCTCAGTAAAGACCGAAGCAAAGAATTCATTCAGTCTCTCTGCTATAGCCTTGTCTCCTCTTACTGCCCCTTTTACCCCTCTATCATCTAATGGTCCAATTGACTCTCTCACAGGCCTTTTGCTACGAATGTACTTGAAAAAGTCTTTATTTCGTGTTTTTGCTTCCGTAGCAAGTTTCTTCTCAAATTCCCGCTTTGCCTGCCTTATCAATGCTTTGCATTTAACTTGCCAGTGCTTGTGCTGTTTCCAGTTTTCATCATTTGGCTCTTTTTTCCATTTTCTGAAGGTTGCTCTTTTGGCAGCAACAGCCTCTCTGACCTCACCTTTAAACCATGCTGGCAGTTTTTTGGACTTTCTTCCACTTTTCTTAATGCGTGGAATACAGCTGGTCTGGGCTTCGAGGATAGTATTTTTAAATAACACCCAAGCTTGCTGTAAGTCTTTAACCTTTGGAACCGCTCCTTTTAGTTTTTCCGAACTATATTCCTCATTCTATCATAGTCACCCTTTTGAAAGTTAAAAGGTAGTACTGTGGATTCCTTTACTATCTGTCCTCCACTGATTAAATCAAACATGATCATACTATGATCACTATTGCCAAGTGGTCCCAACACCCTTATTTCTTGCACCAGATCTGGCGTTCCACTAAGGACTAGGTCCAGTATGGCTTCCCCTCTGGTCGGTTCATGAACCAGCTGCTCCAAGAAGCAGTCATTTATTTCATCTAGAAACTTTATCTCTTTAGCTTGTCCTGCTGTGACACTGTCCCAGTCGATACCGGGGTAATTGAAATCACCCATTATTACTACTCTGTTGTGGCTTTTGTTAGCTTCCTTGATTTCTTTGAGCATTTCATCATCCATTTGTTCATTCTGGCCAGGTGGTCGATAGTATACTCCCACTGCCATCACCTTCCCCTTCATAAATGGAATTTCAATCCATAGAGATTCTACAGCATATTTTGTTCCCTGCAAAACTTTAATCCTTTCTGACTCAATGCCCTCTCTAACATAGAGCGCAACCCCTCCACCAATTTGTTCAGCTCTATCATTACGATATAGTTTGTATCCAGGTATCACAGTGTCCCACTGGTTATCCTCCTTCCACCATGTCTCTGAGAGTGCAATCATATCTAACCTCTCATTTAATGCTATATATTCTAATTCTCCCATCTTATTGTTTAGACTTCTAGCATTGGCATACAAGCATTTTAGAGACTGTATTTTATTAATATTAATCTGGCTATTGGTAGGCATGGGTAATTGGGAATCTTTATGCTCTGTCTGCTCCTTACTCAAGGGCATTTGGGCTACTATACTCCCTTTTGGAACCTCACTGCTTTTGGTAGTATCCTTCAAGGATACCTTTGTCCGAACCGTGCGCTCCCTGGTGACTGTCGGCTTTCCCCTATTTTCTAGTTTAAAAGCTTCTCTATCTCTTTTTTAAAGGTTAATGCCAGCAGTCTGGTCCCATCCTGATTAAGGTGAAGCCCATCCCTTCGGAAGAGCCCCCCCTTTCCCCAGAATGTTCCCCAGTTCCTAACAAATCCAAAACCCTCATCCTTGCACCATTGTCTCATCCACGCATTGAGACTCCGGAGCTCTGCCTGTCTTTTGGGTCCTGCACGTGGAACAGGAAGCATTTCGGAGAACGCTATCCTGGAAGTTCTGGATTTCAACTTCCTACCTAAAAGCTTAAATTTAGCCTCCAGAACTTCCCTACCACATTTTCCTATGTCATTGGTACCAACATGTACCAAGACAGCAGACTCCCCCCCAGCACTATCTATGATCCTATCTAGGCGGTGCGTGAGATCTGCTACCTTCGCACCAGGCAGGCATGTTACCAGGCGATCCTCACGTCCACCAGCCACCCAGCTATCTACATTCCTAATGATTGAATCACCAACTATAACAGCTGTCCTGACCCTCCCCTCATGGGGACATGGCCCTGGAGAAACGTCCTCGGTGCGAGAGGGTTTTACATCACCTGGAGGACAGGTCCTAGTTACAGGATCACTTCCTGCCACACCAGGGTGATGCTCTCCTGTCACGTGACCTCTCTCCTCCATGGCAACAGGGATGCTGCCAGACTGGAGGTGGGACTTCAGGACTATATCCCTGTAGGTCTCGTCCATGTACTTCTCTGTCTTTCTTATGTCTTCCAGGTCTGCTACTCTAGCCTCTAGAGAACGGACTCGTTCCCTGAGAGCAAAGAGCTCCCTGCACTTAGTGCATATGTAGGACCTCTCACCAACTGGGAGATAATCATACATGTGACACTCGATGCAAAAGACTGGAGAACCCCCATCTCGTTGCTGGACCTCTGACTGCATCTTAGTTTAAAGCTTGTGTTTAGGTCTTTTAAATCGGTATATAATAAGGATTGGTGTAGATGCTTATACTAATAAAAGTGTATCTAATACCCCTAATACACCCTGTGTACCTGAAGCTAATTAATCACAGGTCCTCTGTGTATGACTGATTTGGATTAAGAGCTGCACCTGAGAGCAGCCCCTTTCCTCTAAGATGTCCAAGTACCTATAAAACTACAATTTCCCCAGGGGTGGGTGGGTGCTGGGGAGGGAGGGGGGGAGATAAGTCCTATTAAAGAGGGCAGTTACAAGGTACCCTGTCCTGAACCCTCAGCAGGGGGATGGGGGTACCACACAAAGCCCAGTTAGTTGAGAGAGGCAAGGTAAGTACAGCTGAGAAGGCTGAACTTGCACACCACTAAGACAAACACTAAATAATTAAACAAACAACAGTTAGACAAACAGTAAATAATTAAATAAACAGCTAGAACTCACAGTAAGATGTCCCAGGAGGCAAAAATCCACTCACTAGCAGAGCTCTGTAAAAGTTCAGCCCTTCTCTGATCAGAGAAAAGCAAACTAAAACAGCCTATGCACACGTGGAGAAAACAGGAACAAGGTTACAGGATACCTCAGGGGGAGGGGGTCAGGGGGAGGAGTCACTCAGGCAGGCAAGGACAGGAAAAATCTTAACAAACAGCAGGCTCTGGGGAGAGAGATTAATTCAACATGGCTTCCTCCCCCACAGGGGGAGGAGTCACTCAGGCAGGCAAGGACAGGAAAAGCTTAACAAACAGCAGGCTCTGGGGAGAGAGATTAATTCAAAATGGCTACCACACAAGGCCCAGTTAATTGAGAGAGGCAAGGTAAGTACAGCTGAGAAGGCTGAACTTGCACACCACTAAGACAAACACTAAATAATTAAACAAACAACAGTTAGACAAACAGTAAATAATTAAATAAACAGCTAGAACTCACAGTAAGATGTCCCAGGAGGCAAAAATCCACTCACTAGCAGAGCTCTGTAAAAGTTCAGCCCTTCTCTGATCAGAGAAAAGCAAACTAAAACAGCCTATGCACACGTGGAGAAAACAGGAACAAGGTTACAGGATACCTCAGGGGGAGGGGGTCAGGGGGAGGAGTCACTCAGGCAGGCAAGGACAGGAAAAAGCTTAACAAACAGCAGGCTCTGGGGAGAGAGATTAATTCAAAATGGCTACCACACAAACGGGGAGGAGTCACTCAGGCAGGCAAGGACAGGAAAAGCTTAACAAACAGCAGGCTCTGGGGAGAGAGATTAATTCAAAATGGCTACCACACAAGGCCCAGTTAATTGAGAGAGGCAAGGTAAGTACAGCTGAGAAGGCTGAACTTGCACACCACTAAGACAAACACTAAATAATTAAACAAACAACAGTTAGACAAACAGTAAATAATTAAATAAACAGCTAGAACTCACAGTAAGATGTCCCAGGAGGCAAAAATCCACTCACTAGCAGAGCTCTGTAAAAGTTCAGCCTTTCTCTGATCAGAGAAAAGCAAACTAAAACAGCCTATGCACACGTGGAGAAAACAGGAACAAGGTTACAGGATACCTCAGGGGGAGGGGGTCAGGGGGAGGAGTCACTCAGGCAGGCAAGGACAGGAAAAAGCTTAACAAACAGCAGGCTCTGGGGAGAGAGATTAATTCAAAATGGCTACCACACAAACAGGGGGAGGAGTCACTCAGGCAGGCAAGGACAGGAAAAGCTTAACAAACAACAGGCTCTGGGGAGAGAGATTAATTCAAAATGGCTACCACACAAGGCCCAGTTAATTGAGAGAGGCAAGGTAAGTACAGCTGAGAAGGCTGAACTTGCACACCACTAAGACAAACACTAAATAATTAAACAAACAACAGTTAGACAAACAGTAAATAATTAAATAAACAGCTAGAACTCACAGTAAGATGTCCCAGGAGGCAAAAATCCACTCACTAGCAGAGCTCTGTAAAAGTTCAGCCTTTCTCTGATCAGTATATGCTCCATCCTCACACTGTTGGATAGCCATCCTCCATATGTGGAACTAGTTTAGCCCAGCCTTTCCACTGAGAATTTCTTTAATCTAATCTATGGGGCTGAATAACTGATATGATCATACCAATTTCTGATCAATATTAGAACAATTAATGACGACTCAAAACAATTGTGGGTAAATTACTCTTTCCACTCTCCATCACTCATTCCCAATACTCTCTACATGCACCCTCAAGGCTCTATATAATCACTCATCTCTTGATATGTGAGATTTCACTGATCTGCTATTTGTGGTAGCACAAAGAATATCCAAAAGTTCAAAATGGTAGAGAAGATGCTATGGAAAAAATCCCAGGTTTCAACCACCTTTGTCAATACAGTCCTAACTGTTTTCTCAACCGACTTCCATTTCATGATTAATTGAAGGGCTGTATTATAAGTGGCACCTACAGCTTTTCAGCAATGTTCAAAACGTCAAGCTACCCCAGATGATCTGATGCATTATCTACCTTCTATAGGAACACGTCGGCGCATGGCAAGACGTTCCAGTCGGCGCTGTGTCTCTGCAAGGCTGAAGAGGACACCATAGACATACTGACGTGCCGGGCGGAATAGGATAGCAGCTGGGGGGAGATCAGGATTGCACTCATCCTCAATGCAAACAGGGACCTTAATCTCACCCTAGGGAGAAACACCACAGGAAGAAGAGTTAGGAGAGATGCAACTGCAAGACAAGTACAACCCCCACTCATTAACAGTATCAGAAAACAACATTGTTTACTTATAGTGGGAGTTTCCCTATAGACAGCAGGATCATGCAGCCACACAAGCAACAATGTCATTAAGAGGAACTACAGATTTGCTCTCCTAGAGCTCAAGTGGTTTCTGTACTAATGTAGCCCCCTCTGTGCTTCAGTCAATAATATAGCTGAAATGGACGTAAACTAATTAGGGGATGGGACACTGGCTGCATTCACCCTGCTAGGCAGAGATCGCTGCTTACTTGTAATGAGGATTTCTCCCTAAACAGCAAGATAAATGCAACCACACAAATGGTTACTCCAAAGCTGAAAGATGCCCATCTTGTTATATTGCCTGCAGTATCCAGAAGAGAGACTTGTCTTAGGTGAATGAAGCCAAAACATACCATACATACAGGTTTTAAAAAATTGTCTGTCTGAAGGCATCAGACCCGATGACCCAGTGACTAAGTTGTTGCTTTGCAGACACCTACAAGCAATGATAAATTTAGGTTGGCAATAGAGATTGATGCTGCACATAGTTGGTGCACCTCAGCTGTGCCTGGGGATGAAATACCTGCCTGATGGTAGCAGGTGGTGATACAATCTGGTATCCAATAGGAGACAGTCCATTTGTTTGAGAGCATTTCATGTGATTATTTATTCTGTGAATGTAATATAACTACACTAACATGCAGTATGGAGCGCTGTCTTTCCACTGCATGCATGCGGTTTGGAAAGATGATATGTAGTACAATGGGTTGATGGAAATCACACTAACTTTAGGGGAAAATAATAAGAGATAGCATAGTTACTCATTTGTAACAGGTGATCTCCGGGAACAGCAGGAATTTAGTCCTCACATATGGGTATCGTCGGTACCGATGGAGCCTGCGCGGGAACGCTCCCCAGCGTCCAATTAGAAAGCTTTTGGGAGCATCCCACAGCACCTGCATGCTGCCTTCCGAACTTTCCCAACTGCCTCTCTCCAATTGAGTTTTAAAGCTGAGACAAAGAGAGAGAGAGGGAAAGGGAAAGAGAATAGATAGAGAGAGACAACTCCTAGGTAAGGTGGGTGGGTTGTGAGGACTAAATTCCTGCTGTTCCTGGAGATCACCTGTTACAGGTGAGTAACTATGCTATCTCCTGGAACAAGCAGGAATGTAGTCATCACATATGGGGACTCCCTAGCTTTAGATGCCAGGGAGAGACCCCAGAAGTTGTGCGTCCCTGAGAAGGACTCCACTTCCCCCCATGGATCTCTGGCATCCTACCAGGGATGGTGGATAGGAGTTGATTAGGTATGGAACAGGTGTTGGAGAACAGCCTGACCAAACAAGGCATCCCGGCGGGAGTCCTTGTCCAAGCAGTAATGGGCTGTGAAGGTATGAACCGAGGCCCAGGTGGCTGCTCGACAGATGTCGTCGATAGACACAGAGTGCAGATGAGCCATTGAGGCTGCCGCCATGGCTCTCACATTGTGAGAGGTAACATGGCCCTCCAGAGGAAGATTCTTACTCTGATAGGCAAAAGCTATACACTGAGCAATCCAATTAGATAGTGTTCTCTTGGAGACTGGAAGTCCCAAATGAGAAGGATCAAAAGCAACAAAGAGTTGAGAGGACTTTCTATGTTGCTGTTCGAGATAGTCAAATCCTTAGCAAATAGTCCGAGACTAAAAACGGAGCACTGTGCCCTATCGCCACAAACAATGGCTGAATATCTTCAAAGCAAGACCTACAACAGTAAAGCACATACAATCCCAACAGCCCAAGAAAATAATCCCAAGATCGCCTCGTGGCAAACCTTCAGACCAATCTCTCTGGAACACTTAAACATTATCACCATTCTCAATACCACTACTTCCCCAAATGATCCATGCCCAGTAAAGCTGGATCAAAATAGTGTAAACTGAATTGACTCCATGGCTACTAAACATCATCCAGCAATCTGTTACACTAGGGATACATGTCCACTAACCTCAAGAAGGCCTCGGTTCGGCCATTAATCAAAGCACCATATTGGATCCAAAACCTCCCAGCTCCCATAGAACCATCTCCAGCCTACCTTTCCTTGCTAAGATAATTGAAAAAGTAGTACAGCTCCAGCTTCAAGATTACAGTAACTTGCAGGCACCTATTGATCCACCACCACAATATGGCATCAGATCAAACCATGGAGTCGAAACCCTCTTAAAAGCACTCATGGATAGGCTCATATAAGGCATCAAAAAGCCACACTAAGGATTCATCCTAATATTCCTAGAGATCACAACAGGCTTTGGTTCAGTTCTTTACAACCTACTTTTAATATGCCAACAATCCCAAGGATTACAAAAAGCAACACTGAATGGCTCCATTCGTATTTAACAGGACGTCAAGTTAAAATAGGGGCACAAATATCCACTCCATATACCCAACTTCAAGAAGTCCCACAATGCTCCACATTATTCTCACTTCTATTCAACATTTATCCACAACCCATCTGTTCAATTATACAGGAGCACAATGTGTACTATCACATATATATTGACGACAATGCTCTACATACCCTTTTCCACCAAAGGCCTATACATCCACTTAATAAAATGCTTCATTATAGTCACACCCTGGCTATCTAACCACAATCTGTATGTTAACTACAAAAAATAATTAAGTTCTCTATAACATCAGAGACTGAACTTTCAATCCACTATGTTGAAGGTTTCAGAAGCAAAACTGAAGGTCAAAGGTGAAGTACGCTACCAAAGAATAACGCTAGACCAACATCTAACCCTACAGCCTCACATCAGGACCACCACAAGGCTTATATATCACAAAATAAGAACACTACAGCACCTATGACCACTACTGGAAGTCCATGATTTTCATACAGTTTTTTCAGGCCCTAATGTTCCCACACATTGACTACTGTAATATGATTTTCCAAGGCATACCAAAATATGCACTACACCCACTGCAGATGGCACAGAACACAGCAGTCCATATAGTATGTGGTGATCCCAGAACCGAACACAACAACAATACTAAGGCAACTACACTGGCTTCCCATTATAAGCCAAACAAAATACTAGGTCATATTGATCACATTCAAAATATCCCACAACCTATCATCAGACTAACTTCAATCTTTATTACACAGAAAGCCAAACAGAACCATAAAAATCAAGGAGCAAAACACATTCACCAGCCCCACATTAAAAGTGAAGAGTATCCAATCTACCGTTAATCGACCCTTTTCACTATATGCACTGAGCATCTTGAATGCACTACCAGACAATATACGAGACATTACTGACCTAACTTGAATTCCGCAAAAAGCTGAAGTCTTGTCTCTTCCTTAAGCACTTCAGTAATGAAATCTAGACTCTCTCATTCTAAGACACATCTACATAAACGTAAAACAAAGTTGTTATAGGTGTCAATTACTTACTCCTGTTACCATTCACCCGATGTAGAAATTTTATAATTAAGACATTAACTGTACTGCATGTTTTATGTAAAAGTGTAAAGTTCCAGTTACTCTGTAAACCACTTTGACTTTGAGATGAAGTGGTCCATAAAGAGTAGTTACTCACCTGTAACAGGTGTTCTCCAGGAGCAGCAGGAATCAGTCCTCACATATGGGTGTCATTGGCGCCGATGAAGCCCCAGCGGAGCATTTCCCCAGCTTTCTATGAAAGCCTTTGGGAATGCAGGCACGCATGCATGGTTCCCTTCCCACCTAAAGGTGCCATCTTACCTCAGTC
This sequence comes from Ichthyophis bannanicus, assembly GCA_033557465.1. Taxonomy (NCBI): domain Eukaryota; kingdom Metazoa; phylum Chordata; class Amphibia; order Gymnophiona; family Ichthyophiidae; genus Ichthyophis; species Ichthyophis bannanicus. The sequence goes on along the minus strand of CM066032.1, from coordinate 779,243,622 downwards.
AAATGACATAGCTAAGAACAGCACACAAAAATGAAAAAATAAACTATGTACAACTGCAACTCCAAGGGGAGGAGGGAGGGTCGTGAGGACTGATTCCTGCTGCTCCTGGAGAACACCTGTTACAGGTGAGTAACTACTCTTTCTCCAGGACCAAGCAGGAAGTCAGTCCTCACATATGGGTGACTCCCTAGCTCTGGGCTACCGAGGAACCCAGGCTGAACAAGAGAACTCCCTCTAGTCCCAGCAGCAAAGAAAGGCTTTTCAAGGACACAACCTCCACCGGTAGCCCAACAGAGGGCAGGAGTTGCCTAAACCTCAAAGAGATTCCGGAGTACTGCTTGGCCAAAAGCACTGTCCCTACGGGACTCCCTCTCCAGACAGTAATGGGCTGCAAAAGTCTGACTTGAAGACCAAGATGCAGCCCTGCAGATGTCTACCAAGGGCACAGAGCGGAGATGAGCCACTGAGGCAGCCATTGCCCTGACTCGGTGGGCCGTGACCCGACCCTGCAAAGGAAGGTCCGCCGCCTTGTAAGCCCGGGTGATACAGTCAGCCACCCAGATGGACAAGGTACGCTTGGACACAGCCAACCCCAACTTATTGGGGTCAAAGGATACGAAGAGCTGAGTAGCCCTTCTATGCCCCTGCGTACGGTCAAGGTAGAAGGATAAGGCCCTCCTACAGTCCAGGGTATGCAGGACTGCTTCAGCCTGACTTGCATGAGGCCTAGGGAAGAATGTTGGAACAACCACCTCCTGATTAAGGTGGAAAGAGGAGACAACCTTTGGGAGGAACTTTGGATGAGTCCTGAGGACTACCCTGTTTCAATAAATCCTGGTGTAAGGCCTATCACAGACCAGGGCCTGAAGCTCACTCACTCGCCTAGCCGAGGTAAGGGCTATCAGGAAGAGTGTCTTCCAGGAGAGGAAGCGTAGTGGACAAGTAGCCATCGGCTCAAAAGGTAGGCGAGTCAGTTGCTGCAGGACCACATTCAACTCCCACTCAGGAGCAGGACGACGGATAGGAGGCTTGAGCAAAAGCAAGCCCCTGAGAAAGCGGGACACCAAGGGGTGAACCGACAGAGAATGTCCTTCCACCAGTGAGTGGTGAGCTGCTAGAGCTGAGGTGTGGACCCGAACAGAATTGGACTTAAGTCCCTGATTAGATAAGTGCAGTAACTACTGAAGCACTACTGGCACAGTACAGGAGAAAGGATCCTCTGTACGTAGCTCACACCACACAGAAAACCTTTTCCATTTGAGAGCATAGGTTTTCCTAGTGGATTGTTTTCTAGAGGCTAGGACAACCTCCTCAACTTCCTGAGGTAGGCCCCAGGGAGCCAAAACTACCCTTGAAGCCTACAGGCCATCAAATTGAGAGCTTTGAGATTGGGGTGCAGAAGGGAACCCTGCTCTTGTGAGAGAAGATCGGGTTGCAACCACAGAGGCAATGGGGGATCCACCGCCAGTTGAAGCAGAAGTGGAAACCAAGGCTGTCTCGGCCACCTGGGAGCTACCAGCAGGACCGAGGCCTTGTCTTGAAGAATTTTGAAGAGAGTTCGGGCCACCAAGGGCGTGGGAGGAAACGCATACAGGAGGCCCTGAGACCATGAAATCAGAAAAGCATCTGCTGCTATTCTCAGAGGATGCGGTTGCCTGGAGCAGACCTTTGGCAGTTGCTTGTTCAGTGGACTGGCAAAGAGATCTTCCACAGGGAGACCCCATTTTAGGAAGACCTTCTGAACTACTGAAGGATGCAGCTGCCACTCGTGGGGCTGCAGAATCCTGCTCAACCTGTCGGCCAGGTGATTGTCCTGGCCTGGAAGGTAGACAGCCCTGAGGAGCATGTTGTGCTTTAGGGCAAAGGAACAAAGGTCTTGGGCTTCCCGACAAAGGAGCCTGGACCCAGTCCCGCCCTGCTTGTTCACATAAAACATGGCCACCTGGTTGTCTGTTTGAACCAGGACACAATGATGACCCAGGGCAGGCGTGAAAGCTTTGAGAGCTAGGTGAATAGCCCTGAGTTCCAGGAGACTGAACTGCTGTGCCGCCTCCCAAGGACACCAGAGGCCCTGGGTGCACTTGTCTAGACAATGAGCTCCCCAGCCCTGCAGGGAGGCGTCGGTGGTTAGTACCACCGTGTGCCCAGGAACCTGAAAAGGCACACCCATCAGTAAGTTGGGTGGATGTAGCCACCAGGTGAGGGAGTTCAGAAATTGTCTGGACACCCTTACTTTGTCTCTGAGGCTGCCTGTGACCACTGAGTCCGAAGGCACCACTGTGCAGGCCTCATATGGAGCCTGGCATTGGGGGTCACATGTACTGTCGAAGCCATGTGGCCAAGAAGTCTTAGGCAGAGCCTGGCGGAGACCAGTGACCTGCTGAGAAATTGAGTTGCCAAGGCTATCAACCTGTGGGCCCTGTCTTCTGGCAAGAAAGCCTTTGCCAGCAGAGAGTCCAGCCTTGCTCCTATGAACTCCAAGTTATGGGAGGGGAGCAAAGTGGATTTTGCAAAGTTTATGACAAACCCCAATCTTTGAAGAGCAGCAATATTTCTTAGGGTGGCCTGTCTGGCCTTCTGGCACATCTGACCCCTGATGAGCCAGTCGTCCAGATAGGGGAAGACAAAGATGCCCTGATTTCTCAGGTAGGCCGCCACCACTGCTAGGCACTTTGTGAAGACTCTGGGGGCGGAGGTGAGGCCGAAAGGCAGCACTCTGTATTGATAATGGTTTCCTCACACAATGAACCTTAGGTACTTTCTGTGGTCTGGATGAATGAGAATGTGAGTATATGCATCCTTTAGATCCAAGGAGCATAGCCAATCTCCGTGCTGGAGGTAGGGCAGAAGTGTTCCAAGAGTAAGCATCTTGAACTTTTCTTTCTCCAGGAACTTGTTGAGGTTCCTGAGGTCCAGAATGGGTCGAAGGCCGCCGGTTCTTTTGGGTACCAGGAAATATCTGGAGTAGAAGCCGTGACCTTGTAAGTGGGGAGGCACAGGCTCCACCGCCCTGTCCACCAACAGACCTTGAAGCTCTTGCAGGAGAAGATCTGTGTGCAGGGGAGGCCTTGGAAGTTCCCCCGGAAAATATGGTGGAGGCAGTTGGTGAAAATGCAGGGCATAGCCCTTGTGGACTATGTCCAACACCCAATTGTCCCCGGTGATGAGGGGCCACTGGTGGGCAAAGAGGGCGAGGCAACCTCCTGTGCAGGGTTGGGAGAGCAGGGGAGGAGAGGCTATGCTCAAGGAGTCAAAAAAACCCACCCTGCTGAGTGGTAGCAGGGGCCGGAGGCTTGGGGGTCCTCCCCATTACCCTGCCCCTTGGATTGCTGACCCTGGGGGGCAGCTTGGGCAGCCTGATATTGCAGGTACTGTTTGTAGGCAGTGCCCTTCCTCGGGTAAAAGGGCTTTTTACCCCAGCCCTTCTTTTTATGAGAAGGGGCAGAGGTCTTCCTCGACAGCCTTGTCCATGTGAGGTGCTCAGTTTCGAGCTGAGCGGCCTGCTCGGTCATGGGCTTGCCAAAAGGGTTTTCACCTCAGCAAGGGACATCGACCAACTTGTCTTGAACCCATGGCTCGAGGTCCGATGACTGCAGCCATGCCTGGCGTCGAGCCGCGATGCCGGCTGCCGCAACTCGGGCCGAAGCCTCGAAGCCATCGTAGGCGGCGCGGGACATGAACTTCGAGCAGTCCCGAATCCCGGAGGACAAGGACTTAAATCTCTGCAAGGGTTCCCCGGAGAGTCCAGCAGAGAACCCGGCCTACTCCTTGGCCAGGTCCCGCAAGTACATGCCCATGTACAGCTGGTACGACTGGACACGGCAGGCAAGCAAGCATCGAGCCCTGGAAGCACTTTCTACCGACGCCATCGAGGTTTCGGGCCTCCCTGCCAGGGGGCACCGCGGAGTGCATCTTCTGGCTCTTCAGACGATGCATGGCCGATTCCACAACCATAGAATGGTGTGGTAGCTGTGCCTTCTGAAAACCAGGGCTCTTTCTGAGTCGATAGATCGAGTCGACTCGCTTGCTGAGAACCGGCGCCGAGGCCGGTGCCTCCCACATTCGGAAGAGGAGCCGCTCCAGCATCGGAGGAACCGGGACAGTAAAGGCCTCCTTCAGAGGAGAGTCATACTGCAGCGCCTCGAGCTCTTCAGCTTGAGGCTCTTCCTCGGGATCCGCTGGAATAGCCAAAGCAGCGGCCATATCCCGGACGAACTCCGAGAACCAAGTATCCTCCGGAGGGGATCTACTCCGGGGCTCAGACTGCAGTGAGTCCGACGGTACGCACCGAGTCTTGAACGTATCGGGGGACTCCTCGTCCTCCGTCTCCCAGGCGGACTCGCCCGAGGAGGAATCGGGGTCCAACCCCGCAGGGCCCTGGAGCACCCGCCCCGACGCCAGAGGCACCGGCGTCGACGCCCTCGGTCCCGAACGGGAGGTCGAGGGAGACCGCGACCGAGGACGACTTCGAGCCATGATGGACTCGAGCATCGGCTCGGTCTCCGGGGTCGACTTCGAAGTCGATGTCCCGGTGGTTGGGGCAGATGCGCCAGACAGGCTGGCCATCAGTGCCCGCTGCTGCTCCATGAAGGCAGACAGTCTGCTCTCCAAGGCTGTCATCCTGAGACTCAGCTCAGGAGATGCAGCAGCGACCGACTCGGGCCCCGGCGGCGCCTGGCCCGACATCGGCTCCCTGAGAGGAGAGTCAAGGACTACGGGGCTTACGTGTCCAGCAGACTCCGGCTCCACGCGAGGAACTTTGGCAGGCTTCTCTTGGTCCATGGGCCCAGGGCGACAGTCGGGGGTCTTAGACCTGGCCCTCAAGGAGCCAGGGACTTCCTCAGACGCCGCCCTCGCGAGCCGCTTCTTCCTCTTACGTTCCCGGTCGGGGGACCCCCTGTCCGAGGAGCTTCGACGGCGCTCGGGATCGGAATCCCGAGATGTCGAGTCCTCAGACGAGGTCTGGGCCCGGCCGGAGGCTGAGTCCGAGAAAAGCCTTTCCTTTTGCTGCTGTCAACTTCGGAGTGCCTTGGAAGACATCTTCCCACATGGCCCGCAAGATTTAGGGTCGTGGTCAGGGCCGAGGCACCGGAGGCAGCAGTCATGTGTGTCGGTGAGAGACATTAATTTCTTACACCGATCACACTTCTTAAAGCCACTGGAAGCCATCGGGGAAAAAAAAGAGTCCCATTGAAGTCAAAAGATCGGCCTTCCAGGGAAAAATGGAAAAAAGGGCGCGAACGCCAGCCACGAAGGGCAAAAACCGAAAAAGAAGAATCGGGCTCGATACCGGTGTACCGAACCCGGCGGGAGGGGAACCGGCGTCGAACCGGGAGAAAAGATAGCAATAATCGCCGAAAAAAAATCTACTTTTAACCATGAGAACAGGACACACGTCCGGTGGGCTTCTCGGAAAAAAAGAGACTGAGGTAAGATGGCACCTTTAGGAGGGAAGGGAACCGCGCATGCGTGCCTGCATTCCCAAAGGCTTTCATAGAAAACTGGGGAAATGCTCCGCTGGGGCTTCATCGGCGCCGATGACACCCATATGTGAGGACTGACTTCCTGCTTGGTCCTGGAGAAAAATAAATACATACAGGAAGAATATATGATATCACGTCCAGTAACATCATGGCAATAGAGCAAAAGGGCAGTAAGTGGGGAGCACATTGACGAAAAGCAGAAGTCTCAGTATAGCATGGATTGTTTATAGGATAGCTTTAGACAGCATCCCACACTCGGATAATAAATTGCCTTGAAATGTATAAAATAAATCCTACCTTGATAAGAGTACATTCAGTTCACCATGACAATGCAGCAAACCAGACTCTTTTTGTAGTATGAAGACTGTCTATACATCATTCCTAATATCAAGATCCAGCGCTGACTGAGGGCTGTGACATCAAGGAACTTGAACAGGAAGGTGTATATAAATATTTCGGAGTACAAAAGATCAGTAAAGAATACTATAGAAGATTAAAAGTGCCTTAACCTTTTCCACTTGGGTATTCCACCCTATGGGACATTTAAATTTTACCATTCCCATCATCTGTCCCAACCTGTGGGACATATGGATAACATGCTAGTTTATGGCCCATAACATACAACATGACTGGTTACTGTAGAATGTGCATGTCATATCTGTTGTAATTTGACCAGTTTCTTATTAAAATCTATTCTGATCTGGAATGAGCAACATAGAAAATTGATCCGAGTGAAAAGGGTCAACATCGTGGAATAAAAAACAAGACATTAATCAGCTGGCAATTCCTGTAGTCTCATACAGCTTTGGGACTGTAGACTGGTCTCTTAAAGATCTTGCAACAGTGGATGTGCAAACAAGAAAATTCCCCCATACCCATGAGGTAATTTACAAGAATCAGTGTATGACAAGACTGTACATCCCTAGAACTGAAGGAGGGGGTAGGCCTCTGATTACATATACAGAGCTACTATATCATAGGCCTTCAGGTCTACCTAACAGTATCATCGGATCCAAATATGCAAAAAGTGCTGAAATATTAATATAAACATCCAGAATCATCTCCATCAAACTTGGACAAGCGTTTCGACTAGAAGGAATGTTTATGTTTATTAGTTTTTGATTAATCGCTCTTCGTGGGAGCAAGAGCTGTGTACAAAGGCTAATATCAGAATGAGCGAGAATCCACAAGCACACATAGGAAAGAAAGCAACAGATTTTGCAAAACAAAAGAAAAAAAAACTCTCCAAAGAATCAGATCAGCAAATGAGGAAAATAAGTGGCAAATGCACAAATATCATGGGAAATACAAAGTGTTACTCCAGGAACCCTTTGTCAATAAAGAACGGACTCATGAATGGTTAAGGAGAGGTAAACTGAAACACAGATGAGAGATTGATAATTGCAGCCCAGGACAGCAGATTACAGACAAGATGGTTTACGGTAATCACTGAACAAACCTGGCTAAACAGACATTTGTCGATTCTGTAAGAAAGACCTGGAAACAGTGACTCACCTCATAGCTGGCTGCGCAGTTTTGATGATGGAAAATTTCTATACAGAAAGGCATAACAAAAGTAGCATGCTTCATCCATTGGAAACTCTGTAAACACTGTATCATCACTGTGCCTGCTCTGCTACGAGGGGACATAGCATGAGAGTGAAAGGGGATAGGATTCTAGTAGTATGTGGAAATTTTTCTTTACAGAAAGAGTGGTAGATGCATGGAATAGTATCCCAGTGGAGGTGGTGGACACGAGGACTGTATCTGAATTCAAAAAAACATGAGACAAACACAGAAGATCTCTAAAGGTAAAAAGAGCACTATTGTAATTGATATGGAAGGACAGACTAGATATGCCATGTGGTATTTTTATGCCATCACGTTTCTATGTTTCTGACCGACTGTAGAGAAGAATACAATTGGCGACCCCACTAAGTTAACAGCCACATCCAGGTACGAAGCTATGGGGCAACCAGCTACCACCCCCCGAAAGCATGATAAGGTTGCAACTTAAAATCTCAAGGAACTAAGGGACGGGCTGTTATCAAACCTGTTGTGCAGAAAGGCAAGCAAAGATGGCAACTGCACTGAGGAGCCAAGTGGTGTTCCTGACAGCAGTCCTCAAAATTACACCATACCTGCACGTAGGAGAAGGTGGAACCACGCTTTGCCTTCAAGAGAGTAGTAACCATTGTTGGAGAATAGCCCTAGTAACCACACATACACTGTACCCATTACAAAACTACCCTCAACCCTCCTGCCATGTAAATCAACCATCCATATATCCACCACACCACCCAAATCTGCATATCATCTGTACATTCAACCACTCGCCACCAGCCCTACCGCCATGCCCCTATATTTCACCTCTCCAATTCACCCTCCACCCATAACCCCCAAAGAATCATCCCAAAAATTATGTTCTTCCCCCCAACTCCACAGCTTTCAGCTGCATAGATACCCATTAGACAGAAAATATTAGAGAGCTGCAGGCTGCATATGACCTTATATTTTCTCTCCATCTGTTGGTTTGGGGGTGGGGTGTAACAAACTTTATGCATCTGGGCTGGTATGGCAGGACAAAAAAGAACAGCCAATAATCGATTTGCATAAATTTCCCCCTCTGATATAAAGGCAGATATCAGTTGTATGTATGCATTATCTTGTGTTAAGTGTGGTCAAGTAACCTACCTATGCAGCTAGTGACCATCTTCAAAACTTATAGTGGCCCTTACTGACTCTAGAGTATTCTTGAGCTAAAAAGGTGAGTAAAGGACTGAAATCATCAGTTAACTACCCCAGATAATGTTCCACACGTGAAAACATTCCTTCAGTCTTCTATTACCTTCTCTTCACCACCCCCTTTCTCCCCCTCCCCCACTATAGAGCATAGTTAATCAGCTGTAACAGGTGTTCTCCGGGGACAGCAGGAATCAGTCCTCACATATGGGCGACATCGGCACCGACGGAGCACTCGCGGAAGCATCCCCCCAGCTTTCAAAGAAAGCCTTTCAGAGATGCCACCGCACACGCGTGGTCCCCTTCCCACCAAAGGGTGCCATCTTGCTCAGTCAGATGACATAGCTAAAAGGTGGCAAAAATAAAAGATGGTACAGGAGCAACTCCAAGGGGAGGAGGAAGGGTTATGAGGACTGATTCCTGCTGTCCCCGGAGATGATGATTCCTGCTGTCCCCTGTTACAGGTGAGTAACTACGCTTTTTCTGGGAACAAGCAAGAACTCAGTCCTCACATATGGGACTGCCCAGATACAGGCTAACGAAAGCCCGTAGCAAAAACAGGGCTCCCGCAAGGGGAGCCGCAAGCAGCAGCAATTGAGTCCATGTACACAGACCACAGTAGGACTCTTGTGTCCGATGAAACCCGCACTCCGGTAGCCTGAACACATAAGGGTCAGAGGGTAGGAGTTGCATAGACCCCAAAAAGGTTACGGAGCACAGCATAGCCAAAGGCACTGTCCTATCAGGACTCTTTTCAGGCAGTAATGGCTGTGAAGGTATGGACTGAAGACCAGGTGGCGGCCCGGCAGGTGTCCACCATCAGGACGGAGTGCAAGTTTGCCACCAAAGCTGCCATGGCCCTAACACGGTGTGCCGTGACACAGCCTTCTAGCATGAGCCTCACCTGCTCATAAGCAAGGGCAATACAGTCTGCCACCCATGTGGACAGTGTACGCTTGGTCATTGCCTCTCCCAGCCTACTGGGGGTCGTAGGAGATGAACAGCTAAGAAGCTTTGCGGTTGGCCAGAGTATGTTGGATATAGAAGGACAAAGCCCTCTTAAAGTCCAAGGTGTGAAGGACCATCTCCGCCTGACTGATCTTGGAAAGAAGGTAGGAAGCACCACTTCCTGGTTAAGATGGAAGGGCGACACAACCTTCGGCAGGAATTTGGGGTGCATGCGAAGCACCACTCTGTTCTTGTATAAGGCGCCTCTGCCACAAGGGCCTGGAACTCGCTAACTCTGCGAGCGGAGGTGAGCACAACCAGGAAAACCACCTTTCAAAAGAGATAGCAAAGGTGGCAACTAGCCAGAGGCTCGAAGGGAGGGAGAGTGAGCTGCCCCAACACCACGTTGAGGTCCCATTCGGTTGTCAGGGGGAAAACTGGGGATTTCGATAAGAGCAGGCCCCGAATGAAACAGGTCACCAAAGGTTGGACCAAGATGGGCTTACCATCCACCGGACGGTGATGCGCCGCCAGGGCACTCGGACGAAGTTAGACGAGCCTGGACTGATGGAGATGGAAAAGGTACTGTAACATCAGAGCCACAGGGCAGGAAAAAGGATCAGCCCTGTGTTCGGCACACCAATTAGAGAACCTGTGTTTGAGGGAGTTAGTCTTCCTAGTAGAGGGCTTGCGAAGGACCAGTAGAATGTCCTCCACCTCAGCCAGAAGGTTGAGAGGGGCCAAAGTCACCCTCTCAGCAGCCATGTTGTCAGCGAGAGCGACCCCAGGTTGGGGTGCAGGAGAGCGCCCCCCTCCTGAGATAGGAGTCCCGGGGCGGTCCCCAAGGGGTTGGGAGCCTCCACTGTCAACTGCAGAAGCAGCGGGAACCACAGCTGCCTGGGCTACCGAGGAACCAGATGGAGGAGATAACCTTCCCTGACCACCTTTAGTGCCCAGGAGTCGGTGGTGACTGCTACCCACCTCTGGGCATAGAGGGCCAGACGTCCTCCTGTGGGATGCTGATCTCTTTGGGGTAGAGAGGCTATGCTCAAGGAGTCAAAAGCTCTCCCCTGGCTGGGCTACGGCCAGTGCCTGGGGTTTTGGAGCCTTCTGCTTACGCGGGCCATGCCCATGTCCTTTGGCCTGCTGACCCTGTTGGGGAGCCAGGGAGGCCTGATAGGGTGGGTAGTTTCCGTAAGCAGCTCTCTTCCTCGGGTAAAAGGCTTTTTGCCCAAGCCCTTCCATCGGACAGGGGCAGTGGTCTTCTTAGAGAGCCTGGTCCTTGTCATGAGCCTGCTCCTCATCATGAACTCTGTCTCCAGCTCGGCAGCCTTGTCGGTCATGGGTTTGATAAAGAGGTTCTCTCCTTAGCATGAGTCATGAAACAACTTGCCCTGAACCCACCGCTCGAGGTCAGGTGACTGAAGCCAAGCTTGGCGGCATGCACCAACGCCTGCTGTGGCTATCTGGGCCACAGACTCGAACCCATCATAGGCCGCTCGAGACATGAATTTGGAGCACTCACGGACGGCCTTGGCCAGGCTCTTGAATCGCTGCAAAGGTTCCTTGGAGAGACCAGCCGAGAACCCGATGACTTCCTTCGCCAGGTCTCTCAAGTACATGCCCTTGTACAGCTGGTAGGCCTGGATGCAGCAAAGGAGCATCAAGCCCTGGTAGCACTTTCTGCTGAGGGCGTCCAAGGTGCAGGCCTCCCTGCCAAGGGGCACCAAGGAGTGCGTCTTCTGGCTTTTCAGCCGACGCATGGCAGACTCCACCACCATGGAGTAATGTGGGAGTTATGACTTATGGAAGCCTGGGCTCTGGCGGACCCGATATACCAAGTCACGTTGTCTGCTCACCACAGGTACAGACACGGGTGTCTCCCACATGCGGAGCATGAGCTGTTCCAAAATGGGAGGGATGGGCACCGTGAGCAATTCCTGCAAAGGGGCCTCGTACAGAAAGATCTCTAACTCATCTGGCCAGAGGATCCTCCTCTGACTCGGTTGGGAATGCCAGAGCCTTAGACATGTCCTTGACAAAGTCCAAGAAGCCCATGTCCTCAGGCGGGGACCGCCAAGGTTCCGAGACAGGAGAATCCGAAGGGACATTGCAGTGGTGACAGGTATCGGGGGACTCGTCGTCCTGTCTCCCACTCAGAGTAGTCCGTGGAGGACTCGTAGGCGGGCTGCTCCGCGGTCTTCGAGGGGCCCGATGCCCTCCGGCTGGCACCCAGTAAACATGCCGGGGATGACCGCAGTCCCGTTGAGTGGGACTCAGAACGTTACCTCAGCAGAGGATCGACTCGAGGCCGAAGGACCTCGAGGATCGGCTTGGCCTCTGGGGAACGTCTTGGATGTCGATGGCCCGGAGGTCGGGGCGGATGTACCGGCCATGCTGGACAACAGCACCCGCTGCTGGTCCATGAAAGCAGACAAACTGCACTCCAGGGCCACCATTCTGGACTCCATACCAGAAGGCTCCACAGCCTTCGGCACGGGCACCGAGGGACTCGGGACCAAAGCTGGCTCCACCAAAGGGGAAACCTCAACGAGGATTGTGTCTGGAGACTGAGGCTGGTCCGTGGCCGGATCCTTCCGGGGGACCTTCGCAGGCCACTCCTTCCCCAACGCCTCGGACGAGCGTCTGATTGCGGGACCGGGCCCCGAGGAGCTCCCAGCCAGTCAGAACCATCCAAGGATGCCGCCCTCGAGGGTTTCTTCTTTCTTGGTTCCCTCCAGAGGGACCAACTTTCTGAGGACCCACGACGAGGCTCGGGTTTGGAGCGATCCACCCGAGATGTTGGTGCCTCAGAAGACGCCCTGGCTTTCAAAGGCATTGGGGACTTGGGGAAGAACTTATCGTGCTGCTGTTGGCAGCTCTTGAGGGCCTTGCTGGACATCCTACTGCAGAGACCACAGGCTGAGGGTTGTGGTCTGGCCCGAGGCAACAAAGACAGCACCGGTAAGCCTGACGTCAGTACCGGGGAAAATGGTAGAAACCATCAAAGAACAAAATTACTCATCATGTAAATAGTCATGGCCTAATGGGAGACAGCCAACATGGCTTTAGACAAGGAAGATCTTGTCTTAATCTGTTATGTTTTTTTTGAAGGTGTGAATAAACCGGTAGACAAAGGTGAGTCGGCTGATATAGTTTATCTGGACTTTCAGAAAGTCTTTGACAAGGTCCCTCATCACAGACTTTTGGCAAAACTAAAAAGTCATGGGATATGAGGTGATATACTATTGTGGATCAGGAAATGGTTACAAGATAGAAAGCAGAGGGTAGGGCTAAATGGCCAATGTTCCCAATGGAAAAAGGTTAAAAGTGGAGTACCGCAGGAATCTGTGCTGGGTCCCCTGCTTTTTAACATATTCATAAATGACCTGGAAAAGGGAATAACGAGTGAGGTTATCAAATTTGCAGATGAGACAAAACTATTTAAAGTTGTTAAAACCCAAGAGAATTGTGGAAAATTGCAAGAGGATCTTGATAAATTGAAAGACTGGGCATCCAAATAGCAGAAGAAATTTAATGCAGACAAGTGCAAAGTTAGGCACCTAGGAAAGAACAACCGAAACTATGGTTACACGATGCAAGGTTCCAGATTGGGAACCACCACCCAGAAAAAGATTTAGGTGTCATCGTGGATAACATGTTAAAACCCTCCGCCCAGTGTGCAGTGGCGGCCAAGAGAGCAAATAGAATGCTAGGTATCATAAGGAAAGTAATGGAAAATAAAACAAAGGATATTTATAATGCCTCTGTATCGTTCCATGGTGCGACCGCACCTTGAATATTGTGTGCAATTCTGGTCGCCGTATGTTAAAAAAAGATATAGCGTTATTAAAAAAGGTACAGAGAAGAGCCACCAAAATGGTAAAGGAGATGGAAGGATACTCCTATGAAGAGAGGCTAAAAAGGTTAGGGCTCTTCAACCCGGAAAAGAGACGGCTGAGAGGAGATATGATAGAGGTCTATAAATTAATTAATGGAGTGGAACGGGTAAACGTAGATCGATTGTTTGCGTAATCAGAATATAAAAAGACTAGGGGACATGCAATGAAGCTACAGGGTAACCTATTTAAGACTAATAAGATAAAATATTTTTTCACTCAACATGTAATCAAACTCTGGAATTTGTTACCGGAGGATGTAGTAAAAACTGTTAGTGTAGCTGGGTTTAAAAAAGGTTTGGACAAGTTCCTGGAGGAAAAGTCCATAAATCATTATTAAAAGGGGCACGGGATATCACTGCTTGACCCAATACAAGCATTGAGGAACCTGTGTCTTTTGAGGAAACTGCTAGCTACTTATGACCTAGATTGGCCACTGTTGGAAACAGGATACTGGGCTTTATAGACTTTGGTCAGACCCAGTATGGCATATCTTATGTTCTTAAGCAGTTGTGTGTGTCGGTCAAAGACAATTTTGGAGCACCGATCACACTTCTTAAAACCACTGGTAGCTATGGGGGAAAAAAAAGTACACCTGCGAGGTTGAAGACACTCTGGGCTGCCAGCAGGAGAAAAAAGGTGTAGAGGCACCAGAAAAAGAAAATAACGAAAAGACTACAAAAAAATAAACTGAGCCTGACGCTGTGGCACCGGGGTCAGTAGGCGGGAAGAGCACCAGTGCAATACCGGAGATGAGTTGGAAACTCGAGGAACAAAAAAAAAATCAACTTTTCCAGGGACAAGCTAGACAACGTCTGAAGGGCTCCGCGGAAAAAAGGAGACTGAGCAAGATGGCACCCTTGGGTGGGAAGGGGACCACGCATGCGTGGTGGCATCTCCCAAAGGCTTTCTTTGAAAGCTGGGGGGATGCTTCCGTGAGGGTTCCATCAGTGCTGACATCACCGATATATGAGGACTGACTTCCTGCTTGTTCCCGGAGAATCCTGTTAATCGTGATATCAGTTTTTGGCACTGGGTTTGACCTCTCCTGTCTCAGCACTCTAGAGCTGTTGGAGAAATGCTTAGAGAGATTTAAAGATCCGTTTGCCAGTCCTTTGACTTGTGGGATAAAGTTTTCTTTTCTCTCAGATGAACCAGAGAGTACTTTCTTTAAAGTAAGTCTAAACCAGAAGAAACTTTTGACAGACAAATCATGGAAGAAATATTAGGTGACTAATTTCTAAGCCACAGAATCTTATCAATACCCATAGAGCAGATGTCACCGATATGACAAACAGAAAAAAAATTTAAAGACCAGGCTGGCCCATACTTTGTGGCTAGTCTGGCCAAGGATCACAAAATACAGACCTGTCTGTTTTGACATTTATTTTCTGTCTTAATCTGGGGATTATTGCCCTGGAAGCAAACCTCAAAGAGCACAGTGAAAAGTGCCTTGTCCTCATAATCCCTACACATAACCTGTCTGTCTGGACTGGTCCAACAGAGCAGGATGAGGAATAGCTTCCCTCATCACCTCTACCTTCCAATCACCTGATCCTGTGGCTGATCACTGCAGCATAAGATAGGAGGAGGAGAAAGCCCAGAAAATGGCTCCAGATCTCACAGCCACCCAAAGCAGCAAGCATCTCACTAAGGCAAGGAACCGGTCAATCTCAATGACGGGGAACTGGCCTTAAATCAGCAGTCACAGGATTCAGGCTGTAGCAACAGACAGCTAGAGTCCCCACAGAAGTCACCCCACAAAATCTTGCTGCTGTCTCATGTGAAATCATTTTTTTTCCTGAAGGGGCACAAGTGGGCGGGGGGTGGGGGAGTGGGGGGGGGGAGAGAGAAAAGGAGAAAGAGAAAGAAGCTGTGTTAGGGAGCCCAGAGCCGCTCTTAAGAACATCCAAGGAGCCTGCCTCCCCCCCCCCCCCCCCTTTGCAGATGGAAATTCTATTTATTTATTTATTTAACAGGTTTTATATACAGCTTCAACCTTAAATCAAGGCGGTTTACATTACAACACAAGTGGGGGGTTTTTTTGTTTTTCAGAGAACAGTGTAACAGTGTAACAGTATAACTCAGTTTTTACAGAACAGTGCAATAGCATAACAACTTCTCTAGCGGGGATATCCTCCCTGTAGGATGTCTGTCCAGGCATCAGAGAGCTTCAAGCTGCACCACTTCAGCAGAGAAATACTGAAGAGTACTCATAGCTGCTGCAGACTTAGTGCTGGTGATAATGTTTATTTATTTAACAGGTTTATATCTCTTTATCATTTTAGTCAAAGTGGTTTACATTGTAACTTACTGTAAACTTGGTAATGTACATTAAACAGGGACATTGATAACTTGGGATTATCATCAGTGGATGATCTACTCATTAGTCACCTCCTGTCTAGACTATTGCAACTTCCTCCTTGCTGGTCTCCCTCTGAAACATCTCTCTCCCCTTCAACCTGTTCAAAATTTGGCTGCATGGCTACCCACCCTCAATATGCTCATATAACCCCTGTTCTCAAGTTGCTTCATTGGCTCCCTATCCATTTACATATCCAGTTCAAATTTCTCCTACTGACCCAGAAGTGCACTCATTTTGCTGCTCGTCACTACCTTTCCTTTCTTCTCTCCCTACACCCTTCCTCGGGAACGCCACTCTTCTGGCAGATTGCTTCTATCTGTGCCCTTCTCTTCTATTGCAAGCTTCAGACTTAGATCCTTTCGCCTTGCTGCTTCTTATACCTGGAACAAGCTACCTGGGTTTGTATGGCAGGTTTTATATCTGGTTCTTTTCAAATCCAGCCTGAAAACTCACCTCTTCGAGGCCACTTTTGGATCCTGATCTGCCTAGTCTATGTGTTTCCTCACCATTCCCTAGATGTATCCTTAGTCTCAGCTGTTGTGCTGTCTTGACTAGATTGTAAGTTCCGATGAACAGGAACCATCTCTTACATGTGTCTGTACAGCGCTGCATATGCCTTATTGCGCTATACAAATAATCAGTAGTAATAGGATGGGTTCACAGAATTATATATTATTAAAACAAACACCAACCTTCCTTAACTCCAACGTTCCTTAATATTCAAACACTAAAGTAGATCACCAATTTAACAAAGGCAAACAGGCCTCAGAGAAATCTTACCCTTCACTTGGCGAATCGAGTCACCATAGGGTTAGATGGAAAATTCAACATCACGGGCCAAAAGCCTTTCACTTTTTATTATATCAATTTAATTACACCAATTATTATCTATAATCGAATCAAACCTAATTAAAAGAAAACACTAACATCACCTAAAAGTACTTTTTCGGGATTTCAAAGAAGTTCATTATCTTAATCACACAGCTGAAAAGTGTGTACGGAATGCCCAATACGGGTGCTAGCAGGCCTCACACGAGGCTCCGTGACCTACAAAAAATATAGAAAACCTTTCAAAGTGAGTTATGATAACATTAAAAATGTAAACAGCATACTCAACTTAAGGTTCTGCTGAAATCTCCCGCACACGCTTGTCATCAAGACCGCACAAACTTTTTCAATTCTTTAATGTAGAATCCAATAGCCTCAATTTGGAGAAGCAGAGTCAATGCCGAGAAAGTTCTTAAAAGTCCTTAAAAGAACCTTAAGTTGAGTATGCTGTTTACATTTTTAATGTTATCATAACTCACTTTGAAAGGTTTTCTATATTTTTTGTAGGTCACGGAGCCTCGTGTGAGGCCTGCTAGCACCCGTATTGGGCATTCCGTACACACTTTTCAGCTGTGTGATTAAGATAATGAACTTCTTTGAAATCCCGAAAAAGTACTTTTAGGTGATGTTAGTGTTTTCTTTTAATTAGGTTTGATTCGATTATAGATAATAATTGGTGTAATTAAATTGATATAATAAAAAGTGAAAGGCTTTTGGCCCGTGATGTTGAATTTTCCATCTAACCCTATGGTGACTCGATTCGCCAAGTGAAGGGTAAGATTTCTCTGAGGCCTGTTTGCCTTTGTTAAATTGGTGATCTACTTTAGTGTTTGAATATTAAGGAACGTTGGAGTTAAGGAAGGTTGGTGTTTGTTTTAATATTATATTTCCCTTCCTTGCAGTTGTTTTCTGGTTAGTTTCACAGAATTATAGCCATTTCCCCATTTCTCTGGACTTTAAAGTCACCAGTCAGATGTGGCCTGTGAGCCAGTGAACATTCATAGGCCTTTTATCCCTCCTTGGTAAGCTTCCTCTTAGGCTGGAAACCCATGCTGAGTCCTAGGGTTTGTAAGGACAAACTACAAACTGACACAAGGTACCCTTAGTGCTGACTGTTGCTGCCACCTTCCTGCTTTAGATGAGTGGAAGGCGGCAAGAGATCTGCCAGTTTGATTTCATCATCAGCTGTGGTCACGTCAATTTTCAGTTGTTAAAATGGGGTCATAAGAGATAAAAATTTGAAAAGCACTGCCATATTGGGTCAGAGCAAGGATCCATCAAGCCCAGCAGGATGGTAATTTTGGTGAAGAGGGATAATCCACTGCAGATGGTAAAAGTGTTTAAGGATACAAAGGGGAGGTTTTTGTTAATAGAGGGAAGAGACAGATAGGAGGACAATCTTACTACATGTTTACACACCCAATTAGGGTCAAGCCTCCTTTTGGGACAAACTAGATGAAATACTAGGTAGTAAGTTAAAAGGAAAGTTAATAACTGGAGGTGATTTCCATTTAGCCCTAAACCCAGACAAGAACAAGCAGAAGAGAAAGACTCCATGGGATCAGCACGGAAGTTGAGGATTTTGATGGAGAGATATCAGCTAGCTGATTTGTGGAGGGTTTTTTTCCCCAAAAAAGTTTTTTTCTTTTTATTCATACCCTCATGACTATATAAGAATTAGTCTAATCATGGTAAACCGGCAGTGAATGCAAGCTGTTAGAGAAGTGTGCAGAGAAGAAGTTTCCTGGTCAGACCATGCGCCGGTCTAGATGGAAATTTCAACTGAAGGTATAGAATACAGACATGTTCTACTGGAGATTCAATGAAACCTTATTAAAGGATGAGTAAGTAGAGGAATGTTAGCCAATGCATTATAGTATATTTACAATTCAAACTGAACACAAAAGAACTGGCTCTAAAAGAGTGTTGGGTAAATTGGAAAAAGCAGGAATTGAGCTTAGGGTTGTGCAGTTGGAGACTTATCTTTTTCCAACTGAAACAGACATAGCAAACGTTTTATGAATTTGTGAATAAACCCAGGAATTTGCTAGCCCGTAAGTTACGGGCCAAGGTACAGCAATCAACATTCTGAAAGATCCAAGGGAATAAGAATGCGTTAGTATTTAGCTATGACAAAATTAGTGTGACTTTCAAAATTATTCATCATTACGGACCTTAATATTCAGAGGGGGGCGGGGGGGTTAAGCTGCAGCACCTCCCAATAGAAATGCAACAGGAGGGGGAAAGAAAGTGACATCACTGAACAGACTGGAAGCCTAGGCCAGTAGCTCCTGGTAGGGTAAATAAAGACCCCCAGTTTTGAGCACTCAGCTACTGCCCAGACAGTGGAGATATACATGGGAATGTCACTTACCCTCTAGCTTAGATGGCATCGAAGAAAAGTCCTGTCGAGTTAAAATTCTTTGCGTGCCAGGACAAGCAAGATTTATTTATTTAAAGCTTTTCTATACCGCGCTCTTTAAAATCAGTGTGGTTTACAAGTAACATTCATATGTACAATGCAGGCGGTAACCTGCATTGTACTTACATTGAACAGGTATTGTAACTTGGATTTAGAACTGGGGTAACTATATACATACTGAGCAATGTGTCACTGAGCTGTTGTAGCGAGATGACATGCTCTAATAACTATGTACAGGATTGTCAATTATTTACAGTTAGACAGTTGGGCTGATAAGTGCGGTTGCCTCAACATGATAAGGGTGTACTGGTGGTGTTGTTGAGGTGGTATGGGGGGGGGTATGCTGGGTGGTGTTGTGGCAGGCTAGGGCCTACAATAGCCTGTAAACGTATGAGAGGCCTATAAGCTAGGCCTGAGTCCCTCCCCCCACCTGAGACTAGTAGTGCTGAGAAAGACCAAAGTCAGTGAAAGTCTGAGAATCTGCCCTAAACTGCTTTTGATAAGTTTGTATGAATCCTTTATTAAATTCTTCCATGCTGATGATAGATATGTTCTAGTGTTCTGCATTCTCACATTCTCTGAGCTAGAAATGACCTTGCAGTAGAAATGTATCTATGTCTAGAAACTGTGCCTTTGTTAGAATAGCCTGAGAAGGGAGAACAGGGTGCTAGGCCCAGAGAGGGTCCCCGATTGGACAGGTGCAGGGGGAGTTGGGACCAATAGAAAGTTTGCCTGTATCAAACTGTGAAAATTGTATATAAGGAATTTGCTTCTGTTCTCCATTGCTCAGTCACTTTTGGATGCTGTCCTGTCTGAGCCTTGTGCACAATAAATTGGCTTGGAACCTGCAACTGACTCCTGGTTTTATTCATTGCGTGCACGTCGCTGCTACATATTCTTGGTGCGTTGGCCGGGAATGTGCGAGCAGTGGATGGTATTCAAGTGAATAATCCACGTAATTTCACCTCCAGGTTTGGTCCGGTTGGAACCGTGTCTGTCCGACCGCAGGGGAAACCTCAGGCGCCACCGGTCCTCTTGTATCGGAGAGGGTTCCGCCTTGCCTCGGCAGACTACTGGTTCCGGCTGGCCAACACCTCCGAACCCGAGGGGAGTCCGGGATCCAACCCATGTACTGATTTGGTATCGGGAAGCGGATCCGGTGAGTAGAAGTTTGCTTTGCTACTCAGATAGTCAGTTTTGGGAATATGGTATGGTAAACAAAAGAGAGCTTGATCACCTCTCTAGGGCGGTCCTAGCACGCTTCACATAAGGGTTAGCGAAGCAGAAGCCACCGACCCTATGGTATGGTTAGTCAGTAAGGCCTTGGGAAAATTTGGGAAAACGTTACTAGCATGGTTGGTTGTGTGTGTATGAATGAGGGGTCTTGAAATACGGACCACGTGAGAGCGGACTCCTGAGTAGCGCAGTTCCTGGCCGGGCGACCACGCCCAGGTCGCAAAAAGGAGGAAGCGCTTGGTGTTTGTTCTTTGGGCTGCACGGACCCCTTACCTGCAGCCATACTACCCGCCCCTATTGTCTGTTGTCGTGTACGTCATTGTAATCATGGGAGGGACGGAGTCCACGCAAACTCCGTTGCAATGTATGATCAAGAATTTCAGCAAGGGATTTACCGGAGACTACGGGATTAAAATGTCTCCATCCCGATTAGGAATGCTCTGTGAAAGGGAGTGGCCTGTGCTAGTCACTTCATGGCCCCATGAGGGCACCTTCGATATTAGTATAGTTTCCCATGTCCATCAGATTGTACGAAAAATGTTCCCTGATCAGTTCCCGTATATAGATTCCTGGTTAAGTATTTGTGAGAAACAGCCCCCTTGGATAAGGCGTTGCTATGAGGAACAGTGTAGAATATTAGTTGCAACCACAAGGGAAACTCGGACGCTTGAGGAAGGGAAGCTACCTGTGTATTCCGCCTCAGAGTCCCCAAATATCCTGACCCGTTTACCTCAGTATCTACATAGGCTAGGTCCTACAGCTCTGGCACTCCCAGCAGAGCCTGATGCAGACGCCCAGCGGTTACCACCGCAACGGCAAAGAGAATCCCCTCCCCCGATTGATGGCCCTGAGTCTAGCCCGAGTACTTCAGGAGGGCCAGCGTCCCCTGAGGACACCGAGAGCGGAGGCTCTCTCGCCGGATCAGGGTCACCTATTGAGGATGCCTATACCCGGCAATCATATGATTTAAGAAGTGCCACTGCAAAGAAGAAGAAAGGAGAGGGGCGCCTAATGCCACTGCGTCAGGTACCTGGTTTACCTGTCCTGAATGAGCAGGGCCAGATGGCGCCAGGACCAGCCAGTCTAATCTATGTACCTTTTTCCACTACTGATTTATTGAACTGGAAAACGCATTATTCATCTTATACTGAGAAGCCCCAAGATTTAACTGAATTAATGTCTAGTATAATGCAAACTCATCGGCCTACCTGGTCTGATTGTCGCCAGCTCCTGTCCACTCTCTTTACTACTGAAGAGCGAGCGCGAATCGGGCAAGCGGCTATCCGCTGGCGAGAAGAAAACCCTGTAGAAGGAGCAGATATGAATCGTCCGCAAGCAGCCGCTGCAGCTTTCCCAAATGAAGATCCCGGATGGGATCCGAATGATGAAAGGGGGGCGGCGGCCCTAACTCGATTTCGCCAGGTCTTGTTGCAGGGCCTGAGGAGGGGAGGCCAGAAAGCTATGAATATCGGGAAGGTGTCAGAAGTCCTCCAGGGTCCGGATGACAGCCCAGCAGCCTTTTATGAGCGGTTGTCCGAAGCCTATATATTATATACTCCATACGATCCAGCAGCCCAAGAGAATCTGCGTATGGTGAATGCAGCCTTTGTCAGTCAGTCCCAGAGAGATATAAAACGAAAATTACAGAAAATGGATGGATTTGCGGGCATGAATACAGCACAGTTAATGGAAGTTGCTCAGAAAGTGTTTGTGAATCGTGAAAATGAGCATTACAGAGAAAGTGAATGGAAAATGAAGAAGAAAGCAGATCTTCTTGCTGCCGCTTTAGTTGAACGATGTGGAGGTTTTCCTAACCGAAGGACCAGAGAACGTGGAAGAGGCCGCGGAAATAGCTGGCCTCCATTGGG
The DNA here is from genome assembly GCA_033557465.1 of Ichthyophis bannanicus. NCBI lineage: Eukaryota > Metazoa > Chordata > Amphibia > Gymnophiona > Ichthyophiidae > Ichthyophis > Ichthyophis bannanicus. The sequence goes on along the minus strand of CM066032.1, from coordinate 779,221,831 downwards.
TGCGAATCAGTGTGCCCATTGTAAAGAAGGACATTGGAAAAATGAATGCCCGCATCTTGGCTCCACCCCCAGGAGGGGAGGAGGGAGCACTTGGAGAACAGGAGGTCGATTTCAGAGTCGAGGAGGAATAAACCGAGCACAGTTCCGGCAAGAGAGAGAAGAAGCTATTGAGGGAGTGGCAGTTGCCGAGGACTATGATATGGCTGAAGACTAGGCCAGACCGGGCTCCAAGTTTACCCTGGGTCCCCAGGAGCCTATGGTCAGTTTGAAAATAGGAGACCAATATATGGACTTTATGGTGGATACAGGAGCAGAACATTCAGTGGTGGCAAAGCCAATGGCCCCTTTGTCCTCTCGATCTGTCACCATTGTTGGGGCCACTGGGGCTAGGGCCACCAAGCCTTTTCTGCAGAACTGCATGTGTGAACTAGGGGGGCAGAAAATAACGCACCAGTTCCTGTATATGCCTGAATGCCCTATTCCACTTTTGGGCCGAGATATGCTTGCCAAGCTCCAGGCGCAGATATCCTTTGCTGAAGGAGGAGAAATGCAAATGAGTGTAAACTCAAAGCCTGCTGGATTGATGGTGCTGACTGTCCCCCGAGAAGAAGAGTGGCGGTTCTATAGTGTATCCCCAACCAAGACAGTTAGGTCCTGTATACCCACCAACCTTTCCACTCTGCCTGAAGTGTGGGCGGAGGATAATCCACCTGGCCTAGCGAAGAACATAGCCCCCATCATTGTCACCCTCAAGCCAGGAGCGGAACCAGTGCATGTGAAGCAGTATCCTCTTTCTCGACCAGCTATTGAAGGTATCCACTGCCATCTGATGAAACTGCTGAAGTATGGACTTCTTAAAGAATGCCAGTCACCTTGGAACACCCCCCTTCTCCCAGTTAAGAAACCAGGGATGGGGGATTACCGCCCAGTACAAGATCTGAGGCGAGTGAATGATGCAGTTGTAACTATACATCCAGTGGTACCAAATCCTTATACTCTCTTGGGACTGATCCCTGCTGAGGCTACTTACTTCACCGTTTTAGACTTAAAAGATGCTTTCTTTTGCATACGCCTAGCCCCCACCAGTCAGCTTTTGTTCGCTTTTGAATGGCAAGATCCTACAACAGGAAGGCGGGGCCAACTCACCTGGACTCAATTACACCAAGGATTCAAGAATTCACCTACCCTCTTCAGTGCTGCTCTAAATCAAGATCTCTCAAGCTACCCTGTGAACCCAGGGAAAAGGGTTCTTCTCCAGTGTGTAGATGACCTGCTAATAGCCACCAATTCGGAAAGTGAGTGTTTACAAGCCACCAGTGATCTCTTGCATCTTCTGAATGAAGCTGGATACAAGGTCTCAAGGCTCAGCTGTGCCAAACTGAAGTTAAATATCTAGAATTCCAATTGTCTAGCGGAATCCGATGCCTGGGACCAGAACACAAAGAGGCTGCATGCAGTATTCCTACTCCAACCACCAGGAGGCAAGTGAAAGCTTTTCTAGGGGCTGCAGGTTATTGTTGAATATGGATACCCAACTTTGCGCTGTTGGCAAAGCCATTGTATCAAGCCACCAAAGGAATGGAGAGGTCTCCATTGGAATGGGGACCTGAACAGGATGCAGCATTTCAATCTTTGAAGGCCGCCTTGATGTCATCGCCAGCTCTGGGTCTGCCAGATGTCCAGAAACCTTTTCGCCTCTATGTTCATGAGTCACAAGGAAATGCTTTGGGAGTGTTGACTCAATCTCTTGGATCTTGGCAGCGACCAGTGGCCTATTTATCAAAACAATTGGATACGGTTGCAAAAGGCTGGCCCCCTTGTTTGAGAGTTGTTGCAGCCACTGCCCTCTTAGTGAGCGAAGCTGACAAGCTCACTTTGGGGCAGAATCTTCGCGTCATCGTACCACACTCTGCCTTGACCCTTATGGAGCACAAAGGAAACTTCTGGCTCACAAATTCGCGAATGATGAAGTATCAAAGTATGCTGTGTGAGAATCCTCGATTGCAATTGATGGTCAGTAAGGCTTTGAATCCTGCTACACTGTTACCAGTTGGTCCTGGCCCCCCTGATCATGACTATTTGGAAATTATGGACACTGTCTTCTCAAGTCGCCCAGACCTGGCTGATGTCCCTTTGGAAAACCCTGAACGGACGTTCTTTGTGGATGGAAGTAGTCTCGTCATCAATGGACATCGTTGTGCTGGGTATGCAGTGGTGATCCTTGATCTGGTGGTTGAGTCCTCGGCTCTGGCCCCGGGAACTTCAGCACAGAAAGCTGAACTGATAGCCCTCACTAGGGCATTGATACTAGGAAAAGGGCTCCATTTAAATGTGTACACAGATTCTAAGTTTGCCTTTACAACTTTGCACGCACATGGGGCCCTGTACAAAGAACGAGGGTTGATAACTTCAGGAGGCAAGTCCATTAAATATGGCCCAGAGATATTGACATTATTAGATGCTGTGTGGGCCCCTAAGCAAGTTGCAGTCATGCACTGCCGAGGTCATCAGGCAGGAGAAGGAGAAATTACACAAGGGAACAGGTTTGCCGATGCCACTGCTCGAAAAGCAGCCACAATTGGACAAGTTTTGACCCAAGATACCTCAGTTCAGGCAGCCTTATTCCCTGTGCCCCTTAGCTCATGGGCCCCCCGATACACCACGAGAGAGTTAAGACTATTTCTGCGAGAAGGAAGGGGGTGTCCTAACAGAAAAGGGCTGGATAGTGTTGCCACCTCCAGAGGGTAGCTCACCTCCAGGGCCCACAGTAATTCCTGAAGCGTTAGGTCCAGCCTTTGTTTATGCTTTTCACCAGGCCACACATTATGGGAAGACTGCGATGGATAAAGCTCTAAAACCTCATTTCTATATTCCATTGTTAGGACCCCAGTCTGCCTCAGTGGCTCAACAATGTTTAACATGTCTTAAGAATAATGCCAAGCAAGGTCCTGGTCCACCCCCAAGAGTTCAGTCAGTAGGAGTTACCCCCATGAGTAATATATCCAGGTCGATTTTACTGAAATGCCACGAGCAAATTGATATCATTACCTGTTGGTCTTAGTCTGTACCTTTTCTGGGTGGGTAGAAGCTTTCCCCACCAGAACTGAGAAAGCCAGAGAAGTCACTAAAATTCTGCTTCATGAGATTATTCCCTGATTCAGGATACCGTTGATTATAGGATCAGATAATGGGCCCTCATTTGTATCCCAGGTGACTCAGCACGAGCTCTACAGGTGCAGTGGAAATTGCATACTGCTTACAGACCTCAGAGTTCAGGAAAAGTAGAGCGTATGAATAGAACCCTGAAATCTCAGTTATCTAAACTTTGTCAGGAAGTTCACCTGAAGTGGCCCCAGGTTCTTCCTATAGCCCTTCTTAGGATACGCTCAGCCCCTACTAAGTCATTAGGAGTTTCCCCTTTTGAGATTCTATATGGGCGACCTCTGCCTATTGTACAAGGAATAAAAGGAGATATGCAACAGATTGGATCTGAAATTACTAGACAAGAACTGTTGGCTTTAAGTTCTGTTTTGCAGAATCTTCATACGTGGGTACAGGATCAGCTGCCCATCAATCTAACAGAACCACTGCATTCTTTCAAGCCTGGAGTCTCGTGTGGAGAAAGACACCGTTGGCACCACATTGGAAGGGACCTTATGTTGTTATCTTATCAACCCCAACAGCGGTCAAAGTTGCCGAACTTGAACCCTGGATCCATCACAGTCGAGTAAAGCCAGCAGCCGCTTCTGGACTTGGTCACTGGACTTCAGTAAATGACCCTGCAACCCCATTGCGGCTCACGCTGCAACGGCAGCCGCCACTGTGAAAGTCTTTAGAATCTGCAGCCCTACTCCTGTCACACGGCGTGGAAGCTGGCAGGTCGACGTACGGCAGAAGCTTGAGGATCTACAACCCTACTCCTGTCACATGGCGCGGAAGCTGACAGGTCTACGTACGGTGGAAGCTGGGAAAAGAAGCCTTAAAGTTCAGAGTTCTCAACGTTTCAATCCATCCATCAGAGACTGTGATTATGATGATTTCCTATTATTGTTTCATTTTTGTGGTAGCCCTGGGGTCCCTTGGGACAACCTTTGCCCTACCCCCCTGTGCAGCCTGTATAACTACTACCCGAACTGGAATAAAGGTTACTCAAACTTTACTTTATCACTCTTACTACACTTGTACTGGTATAGTTAGCCGGTGCGTGTATAATGGTACAGAGTTAAATATCTGTACAAAAGGAAAGAGCAAAACTTATTTTAGTCCTCGTCAGAACCCTTCTTATTATGTTTTAGAGTTGCGATGGAATGATGAGGATGGGGCCCTCATAAATGCCACACGTCAACTTTCTGATCCCACAAGACCCATACTTCTATACTTTGATGCTTGTGATCTTATAAATAGAAATGACTATTACAAATGTGGGTCTTGGGAGCAAGCCTACTATTATGATGATAAATATATGTGTCCTGAAGGAGCATACGGATGGGGAAAATGTACTGGGAAATAATCCCCATCCACCTACAGTAAGCCATCTAAAGATGCATATTTCTGTCCAAAATGGGAAAGCGTAGTTACTCACCTGTAACAGGTGTTCTCCAGGAGCAGCAGGAATCAGTCCTCACTTATGGGTGACGTCGGCGCCGACGGAGCCCTCGCGGAGCAATTTTCCCCAGCTTTCAAAGAAAGCCTTTGGGAATTGCAGCGCGCATGCGCGGTCGTCTTCCCGCCCGAAGGTGCCATCTTAGCCAGTCAGATGACATAGCTAAAAAAGACAGCATAAAAATTAGCAAAAAGAACATAAGCAGACGATTGCAACTCCAAGGGGAGGAGGGAGGGTAGTGAGGACTGATTCCTGCTGCTCCTGGAGAACACCTGTTACAGGTGAGTAACTACGCTTTCTCCAGGACCAAGCAGGAAGTCAGTCCTCACTTATGGGACTCCCAAGCTCAAGGCTACCGGAGACCCTAAGCACAAAAATGAGCTCCCTCTAGCTCAGCAGCACAGAAGGAAAGAATCTTCGCTGAATTATCACCCACCGGTAGCCCACATCCGGGATGGAGGGTAGGAGTTGCTCAGACCTCAAAGAGATTACGGAGGACTGCCTGTCCGAAAGCACTGTCCCTACGGGACTCCCTCTCGAGACAGTAATGGACCGCAAAAGTCTGGCTCGAAGACCAAGTAGCGGCCCGGCAGATGTCTGCCAGCGGAACAGAGCGGAGGTAAGCCACTGACGTGGCCTTTGCCCGAACGCAATGAGCCGTGACTCGACTTTCTAAGGCGAGTCCGGCTGCCCCATAAGCCCAAGAGATACAGTCCGCAACCCAGATGGACAGAGTACGCTTGGAGACCGGGAGCCCCAATTTATTGGGGTCAAAAGACACAAAAAGCTGAGCAGCTTTACGGTGCTCCCGCGTACGGTCAAGGTAGAAGTTCAATGCCCTTCTACAGTCCAGGGTATGGAGGACCGTCTCAGCTCGGCTGGAGTGTGGTCTGGGAAAGAAGGTTGGAAGTACCACCTCCTGATTCATGTGAAAAGGGGAGACCACTTTAGGCAGAAACTTTGGGTGAGTCCGTAGGACTACCCTATTCTTGTAGAATCGAGTGTAGGGGGGATCAGACACGAGGGCCTGCAATTCACTTACGCGCCTAGCGGAAGTGAGGGCTATCAAGAACAGTGTTTTCCAAGACAGAAAACGGAGAGAACAGGTAGCCATAGGTTCAAAAGGCGGACAGGTGATCCGCTGCAAAACCACATTCAGGTCCCAGTCCGGCGCTGGCGGGCGCAGAGGTGGTTTAAGTAGAAGGAGACCTCGGAGAAACCTCGCTACGAGAGGGTCGTTGGAGAGAGGTCTGCCGTCCACCGGCACATGATGTGCTGAAAGAGCACTGAGGTGAACTTTGACGGAGTTGGACTTAAGTCCCAGATTAGAGAGGTGTAGCAAGTATTGTAGGATCACCGACACCGGGCAGGAGAAGGGATCCTGAGACTGTTGGGAACACCAAATTGCAAAGCGACGCCATTTAAGGGCGTAGCATTTGCGGGTAGAAGGGCGTCGCGAAGCCAAGACGACCTCCTCCACCTCCGCCGGCAAGAGAAGAGGAGCAAGGACTACCCTTTCAGCAGCCAGGCCATGAGGCTGAGAGACCTGAGGTTGGGGTGCAGAAGGGACCCCTGATCCTGAGTGAGGAGATCCGGTTGTACCCCCAGAGGGATTGGATCCTCCACCGCCAGTTGCAGCAGGAGCGGAAACCACGGCTGCCTGGGCCAGCGAGGGGCCACCAGGATCATGAAGACTTTGTCTCGGAGAACCTTGAAAAGAGTCCGAGAGACTAACGGAATGGGAGGGAAAGCGTACAGAAGGCTCCCCGACCATGAGATCAGAAAGGCGTCCGCCGCAACCCGAAGGGGGTGTGGCTGACGAGAGCAGAAGCGAGGAAGCTGCCGGTTGTGAGGACTGGCAAAGAGATCCACCGTGGGGAGGCCCCACCTGAGGAAGAGCTTCTGAACGATCAAGGGATCCAGACGCCACTCGTGCGGCTGGAGTACCCTGCTGAGTTTGTCCGCCAGGCAATTTTCTTGGCCCGGGAGATAAACTGCCTTGAGGAGAATGCCGTGACTGACGGCCCAAGAGCAGAGCTTCTGTGCCTCCCGGCAGAGGAGGAAGGAGCCCGTGCCCCCCTGCTTGTTCACGTAGAACATGGCAACTTGATTGTCCGTCTGGACAAGGACGGACTGTTGGGAGGTTAGGTGGGAGAAGGCCTTGAGAGCTAGGCGGATCGCCCTGAGCTCCAGGAAGTTGATCTGCTGAGCAGACTCCCACTTGGTCCAGAGGCCCTGAGTACGTGCCTCTTGGCAATGTGCTCCCCAGCCCAGGAGGGATGCATCGGTGGTCAGCACCCGGGTCGGCTGAGGTGACTGGAAAGGCATTCCTAATATCAGGTTCGGCTGCGGGAGCCACCACCGGATAGACGAGACCAGCGGCTCGGAGACGCGCACTAGGTCTGCTAGGCCGCCTGTGGCTTGTCGCCACTGCCGGCGGAGACACCATTGAGCAGACCGCATATTCAGGCGGGCATTGGGGGTCACATGGACGGTGGAAGCCATATGGCCGAGCAGTCTCAGGAAGCGCCTGGCGGAGACCAGGGGCTGGCTGCGAAAGCGGTCGGCTAGGTCCATGAGCCGCTGAGCCCTGTCGAGCGGTAGGTACGCTCGCGCCTGAGGAGTGCGCAGCCTTGCGCCGATGAACTCGAGATCCTGTGAGGGGAGCAAAGTGGACTTTGCGAAGTTTATGACAAAGCCCAAGTGCTGCAGCAGAGTCACCGTGCGGCACGTGGCGTTGGTGACCTCCTGAGCGGACGCTGCTCTGATGAGCCAGTCGTCGAGGTACGGAAAGACATAGAGGCCGTGAAGCCGGAGATGGGCCGCCACGACCGCGAGACATTTTGTGAAGACTCGCGGTGCGGAGGACATGCCAAAGGGGAGTACTCTGTACTGGTAATGATTTCCTGCCACCACAAACCTGAGGTATTGGCGGTGGCTGGGGTGGATGAGGATGTGCGTGTAGGCATCCTTTAGATCCAAGGAGCATAGCCAATCTCCCTGCTGGAGGTAGGGCAGAAGGATTCCAAGGGTAAGCATTTTGAACTTCTCCCGCACAAGGAACTTGTTGAGGTTGCGCAAGTCCAGGATGGGTCTGAGGCCTCCTGTTCTCTTTGGTATCAGAAAATACCTTGAATAGAAGCCTTGACCTCTCAGGTGGTGTGGCACCGGTTCCACCGCCTGTTCCTGCAGGAGACCTGCTAACTCCTGAAGGAGCAACTCCCTGTGCAGAGGGGGGCGCGGAGGCTCTCCCGGAAAATAGGAGGGAGGGACCTGATGGAAGTGGAGAAGGTAGCCCTCTCGCACGACCTGAAGCACCCAGGCATCTGCGGTGATGCTGGACCACCTGTGGGCGAAGTGAACCAGCCGGCCTCCGGTGCTGGGGGGGACCAGCGGGGGGGGAGAGGCTATGCTGAGCGAGTCAAAAACCCCCACCCTGCTGAGCAGGGGCTGGTGGTGCAGGCTTGGGGGCTTGCTGCCTACGGGACCCGTTACCCCGTCCCTTGGCCTGCTGGCCCTGTTGGGGAGCTGCAGGGGCCTGATAATGGGGGTATTGTTTGTAGGCAGCTGCCTTCCTCGGGTAAAAGGACTTTTTTCCCGAGCCCTTCTTTTTCTGGGAAGGGGCGGAGGTCTTCCTAGAAAGCCTGGTCCTGGTGAGAGTCTCAGTCTCAATTTGTGCAGCCTTTTCCGCCATGGGCTTGCCAAAGAGGTTTTCACCTCGGCAGGGGACATCGACCAACTTGTCCTGTACCCAGGGCTCAAGGTCGGACGACTGAAGCCAAGCCTGTCGGCGGGCACCGATGCCGGCTGCGGCTACTCGAGCCGAGGCTTCAAAGCCATCATAGGCTGCTCGGGACATGAACTTTGAGCATTCCCGAATACCCGTGGACAAGGCAAGGAACCTCCGCAAGGGCTCCTCGGAGAGACCAGCGGAGAATCCGGCTAGCTCTTTAGCCAGATCCCTGAGATACATGCCCATGTATAGCTGGTAAGTCTGGACACGACAGGCGAGCATAGAGCCCTGGAAGCACTTCTTGCCAAGGCCATCCAGGTTACGGGCCTCCCTTCCAGGAGGCACCGAGGAGTGCATCTTCTGGCTCTTAAGACGATGCATGGCCGATTCCACTACCATGGAATGGTGTGGCAGCTGTGCCTTTTGAAAGCCAGGGCTCTTGCGGACTCGATAGATAGAATCGACCCGCTTGCTCAGGACCGGCGAGGAGGCCGGACTCTCCCACATGCGGAAGAGTAGTCGTTCCAGCATAGGAGGAACCGGCACAGTAAAGTGTTCCCTCGCGGGAGAGTCATACTGGAGGGCGTCGAGCTCTTCGGCTCGAGGCTCCTCCTCGGGATCCGCAGGGAAGGCCAAAGCCTTGGCCATATCCCTAACGAAGTCCGAGAACCGGGCATCCTCCGGGGGGGACTGCTTCCGAGGCTCGGACTCCGGAGAGTCCGATGGGACACACCGAGTCCGGAAAGAATCAGGTGACTCTTCCTCCTCAGACTCCCAGACCGACTCCGACGAGGACTCGGTGGGGTCGGCCCGGGCAGGGTGCGGCGCCAGCCGCCCCGACGCCGAGGGAGTCGGCGTCGGCGACCTCGGTCCCGAACGGGAGGCCGAGGGCGACCTCGACCGAGGATCGACTCGAGTTCTCATCGACTCGAGGATCAGCTCGGTCTCCGGGGTCGACTTGGACGTCGACGTCCCGGCGGTCGGGGCAGCGACGCCAGCGAAGCCAGCGAGCAGTGCCCGCTGCTGGTCCATGAAGGCAGACAGTCTGCTCTCCAAGGCCGTCAACCTGAGTCCGAGCTCAGGTGACCCAGCAGCCCCCGACTCGGGCCCCGACGGCGTCGGGCCCGACGTCGGCTGTCGCCGAGGCGAGTCCAGAAGGACTACAGGACTTACCCGGGCAGGCATCTCCGACTCCAGGCGAGGTCGCTTCGGGAGGTGTTCCTTCTCCAAGGACCCGGGGCGGCTGTCGGGGCTATGCGACCTGGCCCTCGCGGAGCCAGGAGCGTCCACCGACGCCGCCCTCGCGGGTTTTTCCTTCCGACGATGGTCCCCGGAGGGAGAACCCCGGTCGGAGGAGCTCCGGCGATGGTCCGAGCTGGAGCCTTTCGACACGGAGGCCTCCGACGAGGTCCGGGTATGGCTGGGGTCAGCGAAGATTCTCTCACGCTGATGCCGCCGACTTCTCAACGCCTTCGAGGACAGTTTGCTGCAGGGCCCACAGATCAGTTCCTCATGATCCGGGCCCAGGCAGCGGAGGCAAAAGTCGTGTGTGTCGGTTAGTGACATATTTCGGTCACACCGACCACACCGCTTAAAGCCACTGGCAGCCATCGGGGGAAAAAGGGCCCCTGCGAGGTCAAAGGACCGGGCTGCCAGGGAAAACGAAAACGAAAGCTGACTAAGTCAGAAAAACCGAAAAAAAGTAAGAGGACTCGAGACCGGCGTCGCGAGTCTGGCGGGAAAACGATCGGCGTCGAACCGAAAGAAAAAAGTATAAAATAAAGAGGAAAATCAACTTTTTCGCGGGGACAAGACGGGGACGTCTGTAGGGCTCCGCGGAAAAAAGAAGACTGGCTAAGATGGCACCTTCGGGCGGGAAGACGACCGCGCATGCGCGCTGCAATTCCCAAAGGCTTTCTTTGAAAGCTGGGGAAAATTGCTCCGCGAGGGCTCCCTCGGCGCCGACGTCACCCATAAGTGAGGACTGACTTCCTGCTTGGTCCTGGAGAATGTGTGTATTATGCTACTTGGTCGGGTAGCCCTACTGGACAAGATGGGGATAATCGTAAAGCCAATTTAGAAAGACTACCCTTGCTTGAGCCTCAGAAGTGTAAGACAGGTGCTTGTAATCCCCTACGGCTCCTCATACTTGACCCTAGCCAGTGGAAGCAGGGGTTCAGATTTGGTTTACGTATAGCAGGGGGAGGAACCGACCCTGGAACCTTTTTATATGTACAGCTTAACACTAAGACCCATATTTCTTCACCTTATCGAACACATCACACCTTTTATGAGGCTATGAAGGCAGAGTTTGCAATTCCCCACACCTCCCAGAACCTGTTCATTGAGCTAGCTGGAGCTGGAGCGTCCAGTCTTCACATTTCTGATTGTTTCTTCTGTGGTGGAACTAAAATGGGAGACCAATGGCCTTGGGAGGCACAAGAATTGAACTATTCTATCTCATATAACCAAACTGCTCTGCATAAAACCACCAGTGAATGGGTGTTAGCTAACCCCATTGTTGGTAACTTATGTTTTGCTCACACAGGACCACAATTTACTATGCTAGTTGGACAGCTGGTCTGTCTAAACCAGAGGTTTTACAATGCCACCACTAAGACGACGTCCTGGTGGTCGGGTGTAAACACTCCGGAACCTTCCAACCCTCTAGTCATCTTTCCTAATCTTGCTAAGCTATGGACTAATTTGATTTCTTACAATACCTGGCAAGCCCCACCTGGACTATATTGGATTTGTGGAACCCGAGCATATGCCAAGCTCCCTAATAACTGGGGAGGTGCATGTGTATTGGGGACTATACGGCCTTCCTTCTTTCTTTTGCCCATCTCCCACGGGGAACAATTAGGTTTTCCGGTATATAAAAGTCGACAGAAGCGAGAGGTTTTAAAAATAGGCCAATGGGATAAGTGGGATGATGAGGAATGGCCATCTGAGAGAATCATTTCATACTATGGACCTGCCACTTGGACACAAGATGGGACCTGGGGATACCGCACACCTGTGTACATGATAAATCGTATTATACGCTTACAAGCTGTTGTTGAAATAATAACAAATGAAACTAGTAAAGCTTTAACCCTTTTAGCTAAACAGAGTACACAAATGCGTACAGCTATTTATCAGAATCGCCTGGCACTGGATTATTTACTAGCAGCTGAAGGTGGAGTGTGTGTGGAAAATTGAATTTAACTAACTGTTGTTTGCAAATTGATAATGAAGGTCAAGTTGTAGAAGATATAGCTAATCAAATGAGGAAGCAAGCCTACGTATCAGTCCAGACCTGGCATGGCTTGAAACTTGATGGATGGTTTGGTTCTATGTTTTCAGGGTTGGGCGGCCTGAAAACACTCGTCTTCATTGTATTGTTAATATTGGCTACATGCTTGTTTCTCCCATGTCTCCTGCCCCTTTGCTTGCGCATAACCTCAATTATTGATAGAACTGTAGAACGGAAAACGGCTACAAAAGTATTAGCTATGTGGCAATCTCACCCTATACCCCAAAATAATGCTTTTACACGAATATAATATGTGATTTAATTCTCACCCTTTCTCACTTGCGGGTGAGAATAATCAAAGGGGGGAATGTGGCAGGCTAGGACCTACAATAGCCTGTAAACGTATGAGAGGCCTGTAAGCTAGGCCTGAGTCCCTACCCCCACCTGAGACTAGTAGTGCTGAGAAAGACCAAAGTCAGTGAAAGTCTGAGAATCTGCCCTAAACTGCTTTTGATAAGTTTGTATGAATCCTTTATTAAATTCTTCCATGCTGATGATAGATATGTTCCAGTGTTCTACATTCTGAGCTAGAAATGACCTTGCAGCAGAAATGTATCTATGTCTAGAAACTGTGCCTTTGTTAGAATAGCCTGAGAAGGGGGAACAGAGTGCTAGGCCCAGAGAGGGTTCCCGATTGGACAGGTACAGGGGGCATTGGGACCAATAGAAAGTTTGCCTGTATCAAACTGTGAAAATTGTATATAAGGAATTAGCTTCTGTTCTCCATTGCTCAGTCACTTTTGGATGCTGTCCTGGTCTGAGCCTTGTGCACAATAAATTGGCTTGGAACCTGCAACTGACTCCTGGTTTTATTCATTGCGTGCACTTCACTGCTACAGTGTTGTATCGTTGGTGTGTGGCAGCTATTAAAAAGAATAAGGAGGCGGATCTGCCTAACCCCGCTGTAAGCAAGGATGACGATAAAACTAGTGAAGCCGCCCAACTTCAGGTGAAGATGAGGCAGCAGATCTCAAAAGCAACCTAGCTTCTTTAAAGAGGAAGCACAGACATGACTTAAGGACCTGAGAGCAGACTTAAGTGATTCTAGGCCTGTGGGTGGATAATACAGAAGTTAGGCTGGAGAGCACGAGGATGTATTTGGAAACCTAAAAAATGCTGCTGTGGAGCTGACAAAAAAGCGTAGTTACTCACCTGTAACAGATGTTCTCCAGGGACAGCAGGAATCAGTCCTCACATATGGGTGACGTCGGCGCTGATAGAGCCCGTGCGGAGCAAATCCCCAACTTTCAAAGAAAGCCTTTGGGATTACTATCACGCATGCGTGGTCCCCTTCCCGCCCAAGGGTGCCATCTTGCTCAGTCAAATGGCATAGCTAAAAGACGGCAAAAACAAATAAAGATCGTATGACTACAATTCCAAGGGGAGGAGGGAGGGTTGTGAGGACTGATTCCTGCTGTCGCCAGAGTACACCTGTTACAAATGAGGAATTACGCTTTCTCCGGGAACAAGCAGGAAGTCAGTCCTCACATATGGGATTCCTCAGCTACAGGCTACCAAAACATATAGCCAAAAAAGGTTTTCCTCATAGAGAGCCACATACAGCAGCAATGAAATCCGTATAACGGACCAAACAAGACCCCTGTGTCCAATGGAACTAGCACTCCGGTAGCCTGAACACAGAAGGGTCGGAGGGTAGGCGTTGCATAGACCCCAAAAAGGTTACAGAGCACGGCCTGGCCAAAGGCACTCTCCCGTTGGGGACTCTATCCAGGCAGTAATGAGCTGCGAAGGAATGGACTGAGGACCAGGTGGCAGCCCGGCAGATGTCTGCCAGCGGGACCGAACGCAGGCTGGCTACCGAGGACGCCATCGCCCTGACACGGTGTGCCGTGACCCGGCCTTCCAATAAAAGCCTCGCCTCCTCGTAGGCCCGGGCAATACAGTCCGCCAACCATGTGAACAGCATATGCTTGAACACCGCCTCCCCAAACTTACTGGGGTCGTAGGAAACGTAAAGCTGAGAGACTTTTCGGTGGCCTTGAGTGCGTTGGATATAGAAGGACAAGGCCCTCTTTACAGTCCAAGGTTTGGAGGACCGACTGGCTTGTGGTCTGGGAAAGAAGGTAGGAAGAACCACCTCCTGGTTGAGGTGGAAGGAGGACACCACCTTCGGAAGGAATTTAAGTGCGTGCGAAGCACCACCCTATTCTTGTAAAACCTGGTGTAAGGTGCTTCCGCCACCAGGGCCTGGAGCTCGCTTATCCTGCGGGCAGAAGTGAGCACGACCAGGAAAACCACCGACCAGGAGAGATAGCGAAGATGGCAGGTAGCCATTGGCTCATATGGTGGCAGGGTGAGCTGCCCCAACACCACATTGAGATCCCACTCAGCTGCCAGGGGGCAAACCAGGGGTTTAGGCAGGAGTAGGCCCCGCAGGAAGCGGGACACCACTGGGTGGGTCAACAGGGGTTTCCCGTCCATCTGATGGTGATTCACCGCTAGACTACTGAGGTGTACCCTGAATTCGACTTGAGCCCCGCATGAGAGAGGTGGAGCAGGTATTGTAACACCGTGACCACCGGGCAAGAGAAGGTGTCGGCCCCCCGATCATGTCACCAAAGTGAGAATCTATGCCACTTGAAGGCGTAGGCCCGTCTGGAAGACGCCTTGCGTGAGGTTAACAGAATATCCTCCACCTCTCTAGGGAGGTGGAGCAGGGTTAGTCACCCTCTCAGCAGCCACACCGTCAGAGAGAGGGAGCCAAGGTTGGGATGCAGGAGAGAGCCCCCCCCTCCTGGGAGAGGAGTCTGAGGGTGGACCCCAGGGGTATGGGGTCCTCTACCGCCAGTTGCAGGAGCAGTGGAAACCATGGTTGCCTGGGCCACTTTGGAGCTACCAAGATGACCAAGGCCCTGTCATGAAGAGTCTTGAACAGTCCTGGCGATCAGTGGTGTTGGAGGGAAAGCGTACAGAAGTCCCGCTGACCATGAGACCAGGAAGGCATCGGTGGCCACACTGGCGGGGTGAGACTGCTGGAAGCAGAAGCAGAGTAACTGGTGATTGCCTGGGCTTGCAAACAGGTCCATCAATGGTTCCCCCCAGGTCTGGAAGAGCCTGTAGGCTATCCCTGGGTCCAGCTGCCACTCATGCGGCTGGAGAATCCTGTTGAGTCTGTCGGCCAGCAAGTTGTCCTGGCCTGGCAGATATACTGCTCTGAGGAGGATGCCCTGTCGGACTGCATAAGAGCACAGATCCAGGACTTGTTGGCAGAGGGCATGGGACCCCGTGCCCCCCCCCCCTGCTTGTTCACTTAGAACATGGCCACCTTGTCGTCCGTCTGAACTAGGACTGCCTGGTGACCTAGGCGATGATGAAAGGCCTTTAGAGCGAGATGAATGGCCCACAGCTCTAGGAGGTTGATCTGCTGAGCACTCTCGTCCGGGGACAAAGTGCCCAGGGTGCGGTAGCCCTCACAATGGGCTCCCTAGCCCAGCAGGGAGGCATCTGTGGTGAGGACCCTCGCGTGGCGGGGGGTCTGGAAAGGCATGCCCATCTCCAAGTGCTGGGGCAACCACCACCAGATCAGGGACCTTACCAGCTGGCAGGTCACTCGGACTCTGTCCTGGAGATGGCCCATGGCCTGGGAACATTTGTCCCTGAGGCACCACTGTGCTGTTTGCATGTCTAGGCGGGCATCTGGCGTGACATGCACTGTGAAGGCCATGTGCCTGAGAAGTCGCAGAAGATGCCTGGCTGGCACCGAGGGATGGTGCTGCATATCACTGGCTAGCGCCATGAGCCTGGCTGCCCTGTCTGCGGGCAAGAAGGCCTTTGACCGAAGGGCGTCGATTCTTGCCCCAATGAATTCCAGCCCTTGCGTAGGGCAAAGGGTCGACTTGGGGTAGTTTATAACAAAACCCAGGTGTTGTAGGTCCTGGGTGGTGCGTGTCGTGGCCTGCTACACCTCGGGGGCTGTAGTGCCCTTGATGAGTCAGTCATCGAGATAGAGGAAGACAAATCTCCCCTAGAGCCTGAGAAAGGCGGTGACCACTGCCAGACACTTTGTGAATACCCTGGGGGCTGGGGCTAGACCAAAGGGAAACACCCTGTATTGGAAATGATTGCCCTCCCACCAAAAAGCATAGGTATTGCCTGTGGTTTGGGTGGATTAGGATGTGAGTATAAGCATCCTTTAGGTCTAAGGAGCATAGCCAGTCTCCCTGGCGGAGGTAAGGCAGCAATGTTCCAAGAGAGAGCATCTTGAACTTCTCCCTTACCAGGAATTTGTTGAGGTTGCGCAGGTCGAGGATGGGCCTTAGGCCCCCTGTTCTCTTTGGCACTAGGAAGTACCTGGAGTAGAACCTCTTGGCCTTGAGGTGGTGGGGCACCGGTTCCACCGCTTGGTCCTCGAGAAGACCTGCCAACTCCTTCAGAACAAGGACCCGGGAAGTAGTGTGGAGGTACTTGGCTCAGATGGAGGAGGTAGCCCTCCCTGACCATCTTTAATGCCCAGGACTTGGTGGTGATAGCTCCCCACCTGTGGGCATAAAGGGTGAGAGGACCCCCTATAGGCTGCTGATCTCCATGTGGGAGAGGTGATACGCTGCAGGAGTCAAATGCCTCCAGGCTGGGCCGGAGCCGGAGCCTGGGGCTTGGGAGCCTTCTGCTTACGTGGGCCATGCCCTTGTCCCTTGGCCTGCTGCCCTTGCTGGGGAGCCGGGGAGGCCTGGTAAGTAGGGTAGTTTTGGTAAGCAATGGACTTCCTCGGGTAAAAGGGCTTTTTACCCGAGTCCTTCCTTCGGGGAGGGGCAGCGGTGTTCTTGGAGAGCCTAGTCCTCATCATGAACTCGGTTTCCAGCTCTGCGGCCTTGTCGGTCATGGGTTTGCTGAAGAGATTTTCCCCCTGACATGGGACATCGACCAACTTGTCCTGTACCCACTGCTAGAGGTCGGACGACTGGAGCCAAGCTTGGCAGCGTGCACTGATGCCCGCCGCGGCTACCTGGGCCCCCCACTAGAAACCATCATAGGCCACCCGAGACAAACTTGGAGCACTCACGGACAACTTTGGACAGGCTCTTGAAGCGCTGCAAAGGTTCCTCGGAGAGACCAGCCGAGAACCCGGCGAGCTCCTTTGCCAGATCCCGCAGGTACATGCCCATGTATAGCTGGTAGGCCTGGATCTGGCAGTTTAGCATCGAGCCCTGGTAGCACTTTTGGCCGAGGGCATCCAAGGTGCGGGCCTCCCTGCCGGGGAGCACCGAGCAGTGCATCTTCTGACTCTTCAGTCGACACATGGCAGACTCCACAACCATGGAGTTGCGTGGCAGCTGTGACTTTTGAAACCCAGGGCTCCGGCAGACTCGATAAATCGAGTCGAGCCACTTGCTGACCACCGGCGTCGACGCCGGTGTCTCCCACATGCAGAGCATAAGCTGTTCCAGGATGGGAGGAATGGGCACCATGAGGGTTTCCCAGGCAGGAGCCTCATATTGGAGGATCTCAAGCTCGTCAGCCCGAGGAACCTCCTCAGACTCGGTAGGGAAAACCAAGGCCTTGGACATGTCCCTGACGAAGTCCAAGAAGCCCATATCCTCTGGTGGGGACCTTCTCAGAGGTTCAGAGACCAGGGAATCGGAAGGGACATCTCAGTGCCGATGGGTGTCCAGGGACTCCTCGTCAGAATACTCCAGTTTCGTGACTGCCTGCCCCAAGCGATTAGGATCGTAGGACACGAAGAGCTGGCCAGACTTGCGATGAGGATGGGTGCGCTGCAGATAGAAGGCAAGAGTCCTCTTGCAGTCTAGTATATGCAAGACCGCCGATGCCCGGGCAGCATGGGATCTCGGGAAGAAGGACGGCAAGACTACCTCCTGATTGATATGGAAATTCAATGCCACTTTGGCAGGAACTTGGGGTGGGTACGGAGGACCACCCTGTTCTTATAGAACCTGGTATCAAGGGGCATCAGCCATGAGGGCCTGAAGCTCACTGACTCGACAGGCCGAGGTCAAAGCCACCAGGAAGATCACCTTCCAGGATAGGTGCCGAAGCAAGCACATCGCCATCGGCTCAAAAGGTGGACATGTAAGCTGTATAAGTACTACGTTCAGGTCCCACTCCGCCGGGGGAGGCCGGATGGGAGGTCGAGAAATCGGGAGACCAGGAGCTGCTCGGAAAGGGTTTTACCCTCAACAGGGAGGTGATTCACCTAGATGGCACTCAGGTGCACCCTGACCGAGTTCGACTTCAGCCCTTCCTTTGAGAGGTGAAGGAGGTTCTGGAGAAACCATCGGGTAGGACAAGAAAACAGGTCGATCTGGAGCCCGGAGCACCAAATCGAGATGCGCCGCCACTTGAAGGCATATGCCCGGTCTTGTCGTGTCCTTCCTCGATGCGAGGACCACCTCCTCAGGAAGATCCAGCGGGGCTAAGAATACCCATTCAGCCGCCAGGCTGTGAGGGATAACGAGGCCATGTTCAGGTGGAGCACCCGACCCTCCTCCTGAGTTAGCAGAACCTGTGCCTCGGATGAGAGCAGCTGCAGGAGCGGGAACCATGACTGTCGGGGCCACAAAGGAATGACGAGGATCACCAACGCCTGATCCCGCTGAACCTTGTGGAGGGTCATTGCGATGAGAGGAGTGGGAGGGAACACGTAAAGACGACCGGAGGTCCAACTCAAGAGGAACGCATCCGGGGTCTCCCTGCTCGGGCGCAGAATCGGACAGCACAAGCAGGGAAACTGCACATTCATCGGACTGGCGAACAGGTCCACAGTCGGAGTCCCCCACCGATGGAACAAGAGGCCAGTCGCCTCTGGGTCCAGCCGCCATTCGTGAAGGCAGAGAATCCTGCTGAGCCCGTCTGTGAGGACATTCTTGTGGCCCGTAGGGTCTTCCCCCGATGGAAGGCAAAGGAGCAAAGGAGGATCGCCTCTCAGCAGAGGAGGCGGGAGCCTGTGCCTCCCTCCTCGTTGATGTAAAACATTGCTACTCGGTTGTCAATCTGCACGAGTACAGACTTCCCTTTCAGATGGTCCTCGAAGGTTTTCAGGCCCAGCGGATCGCCCGAAGCTCGAGCAAATTTATTTGCTCTTGGGACTCTTTGGGTGACCAGTACCCCTGAGTGCACAGCGAACCGCAGTGGGCTCCCCAACACATCAGGGAAGCGTCAAAACAAGCTCGTGCTGTGGGGCTTGGAAGGGCAGCCCGCGGAGGAAGTTGTGGAGGTCCTGCCACCAGTCCAGAGACCTGCAAAGGCTGTGGGAGACCCGAATGGGGTCTCTGAGGTGACCAAAGGCCGGGCTCCACTGAGCACTGAGGCACCACTGGGTTGTCTGCATGTGCATGCGGGTGTGGGTGGGTGACATGGACAGTAAAGGCCCTGTGCCCCAAAAGGCACAGCATAGTACACACCATGACCCGAGTGCTGTTCTGGACCTGAGCCGCCAGGGCTCAGAGGCAGGCCGCCCGGTCCACCGGCAGGAAGGCAGTTGCTCGCTGGGTGTCGAGGTGCACGCTGTTGAACTCCAAGGCCTGTACCGGTTCGAGGTGGGACTTGGGGTAGTTGACCAGGAACCCCAGGCCTTCGAGGAGGCAAATCATGCGGGATGCCGCCAATCAAGCTTCTCCAGCCGAGGACCCCGTGACGAGCCAGTCGTCGAGATAAGGGAAGACTGGGGCCCCTTGCCGCCTGAGGGAGGTGGCGGCCATGGAGAGGCACTTAGTGAAGACCTGTTGGGTGAACGTGAGTCCGAAGGGGAGCACCCTGTATTGGTAATGTTCCTCTTGCACCTTGAAGTGCAGATATTGTCTGTGCTGAGGATGAATCAAGATGTGGGCATAAGCATCCTTGAGATACAAGAAGCATAGCCCATCGCCCTGCCGGAGAAAGGGCAGCAGGTCGCTAAGCGATAGCATTTTGAACTTCTTCCACACCAAGAACTTGTTTAACTTCCTGAGGTCATGGATAGGCCATAGGCCTCCCGTATCTTTTGGGACGAGGAAGTACCGAAGGTGCCTTGGTACCCTCTCGACCGCCCGCTGGGCGAGGAGGTTGTCCAGCTCCTGCTGCTGATATATCTGGTGCGCAGGGAGTCGAGAAGGCTCCACTGGGGAGAAGGAAGGGGGAAGCCTGTCCAGGTAGAGATGGTACTCATCTCGGATCACCCGCAGGATCCAGGTGTCCGATGTGACAGATGCCCACTGAAGGGCGAAGAGGAACAGGCGTCCCCCCACCGGCTGCGAAGATGCTGGGGGCGAAAGGCTAAGCTGCTGGCGTCAAAAACCCTGAGCAGGTTGAGGTGGTGCCGGGGTTTGTGCTTTGGGCCCTTTCGGCTTATAGTGGGCATGGGGAGCCTTCCCCTGCAACGCTGTGGCCGGAGCGGGAGTGGGTTGGTAACCCCGGTAGGGTAGGCCTTTCTTCGGGAAGAACGGCTTCTTAGCCTGTGGTTTCTTCCAAGGAAGATAGGAGGTCTTGTGTGAGAGACGGGTTTGGGTTATGAACTCAGTCTTTATCTCAGCGGCCTTGTCCTCCATGGGCTTACCAAAAAGTTACTCGCCAAGGCAGAGGACATCCAGGAGCTTCTCCTGGACCCACTGCTCCAAGTCTGAGGATTGGAGCCATTCCTGATGCCGAGCCCCGATGCTGGCAGCCGCCACATGGGCCAAGAATTCAAAACCATCGTATGCGGCACAGGAGATGTACCTGGAGCACTCCGCGGCTGACCTCAGGAGGGTCTGGAACCTCAGGAGGGGTTAGCTTAGAGGCCTGCAGAGAACCCCCCGAGCTCCTTGGCGAGGTCGCGTAAGAACATGCCCATGTACAAATGGTAAGCTTGAATACGGCATGCAAGCATGGATCCTTGGTAAGCCTTGCGTCCCAGGTCGTCAGGGCTCTCGACTCCCTGCCCGGCGGGACCGAGGAATGAGACTTCAAGTTCTTTTGCTTCCACAACGCTGACTCCACCACCATGGAGGTGTGGGGAAGCTGGGTCTTCCTAAACCCGGGGCCGTGTTGGACCCTGTACATTGCGTCGAGGCGCTTACTCACAATGGGAACAGAGGGAGATGTCTCCCACATGCGGAGAAGCAGCCTGGACAGAATGGGAGGAACTGGTACAGTGAGAGACTCCAGAGGCGGGGACTCGTACTGCAGAATATCAAGCTCTTCAACTCAAGGCTCCTCTTCGGCATGGGTAGCCAGGTTAAGGGTCCATGCCATATCCCTCACGAACACTAAGGAGGTGGTGTCTTCGGGCGGTGAATGCCACTGAAAGGTGGATGGGGACAGGTATGAAGGGAGGTCCCGGTGGGCACGGGTTTCTGGGGAAGTATCCCCATCTGACTCCCAACCCGAGAGATCCGAAGAGGAATCTGATTCAGGTTGGTCGCCCCGTCTGGAGGCCAAGGCCCGTTTTGAGCCAGAAGCCCTGGAGGATCTTGTCCCCGAGGAACGTGAAGGTGAGTGAGACAGATGCCGAGGACCCTCACGAGACCCACGGCTCTCGGGGGTTTCCAAGGTGGGTTTTGACCCCCCCTCTTGAGGAAATCTTGGTCTCTCGGCGCGAACCAGCTTAGCTGGGTGTTAGCACCTGCTGGGCAGCTAAGAACGCAGAAACGCTGTGCTCTAGTGCCAGCATACGGGATTCCCACGCAGGCGCGGGGCCCTGCAATGCCGATACTGGGGGTAAGTCAGGTGTCAAGGAAGAGAGGGGGTCCTTGCCAGGACAGCCCTCAAGAGACCAGGCGCCATCGCCGGAGGTCTCTGTATCTGTACAAGGTACTTTTCGAGGCCGCTCCTTGTCCGACTCGCGGGAACGCCGCGGGGGTTGAGCGACCGAGCGCGAGAGCGCTCGCGCTTGTCTGGGGCCCCCGACTGCTACTTCGAGGTCATCTTCTTTTTACGCCACTCCCCTTCAGGGGATCCCCTGGTCGGCGTGGCGCATGGAGCAACGGGCCAAGGAAGGGGATTTCACCAGTGGACAGATGACCGGGGCGCCACTGGGGATTCCGTGGCGGCCTTACGGAAAAAGTCATCAGACTTCTGCTTACGACTCAGCAAGGCCTTAGAGGACATTTTCTTACAAAGCGAGCAGAGCTCCGGATCATGGTCGGCCCCAAGACAACGCAGACAGCAGTCATGGGTGTCCATAAGCGACATGTTCTTGGAGCACATGTCGCATTTTTTGAAACTGGTGGCCATCGGGGCAAAAAGGGCCCCCGCGAGGTTGAAGACCCACGCGGCCAGCGGTTGGGAGAAAAAAGGGCGCAAAGCTCACAAAAGGGAAAAATGCTACAAAAAGAACGTCCCCTTGCTCGAAGAAAGAAAGAGCAGTGGACAGGTAGAGGACCGGTGAAACCGGGAAAATAGCAGGCCAGAGGCCGAAAAAAAGACACACTTTTTCCAAGGGACGAGGACGTGCGTCCGAAAGGCTCCGTGGAAAAAGGGAGACTGAACAAGATGGCACCCTTGGGTGGGAAGAGGACCAAGCATGCGTGGCAGCAATCCCAAAGGCTTTCTTTGAAAGCTGGGGAATTGCTCCGCGCAGGCTCCATCGGTGCTGATGTCACCCATAAGTGAGGACTGACTTCCTGTTTGTTCCTGGAGAAGTGGTAATGTATGCTGCGTGCAAGTTGAGCAAAATTCAGTAGAAAATACAGCTATGAAAATTATGCAGATTTACATGCTATTATGAGGAGAAAGAAGTGGAGGAGCAGCCTAGTGGTTAAAGCAACTACCTAGTACTCAGAAGATCAAGGGTTCGATTCCCACTGGCATTCCTTGTGACCTTGGGCAAGTCACTTTACCCTCCATTGCCTCAGAAGAAAAGACCCAGCAATCTACTTCCGGTGATACATTGCAAGAAAACTCAGAGGCAGCTGGGTCGCCAGGAGTCAGCACTGACTTGACGGTACTTAAAAAAGGAGGAAGAGAATTTCATGAAACAACAAAATGCCTGAGAGCAGAAAACATTAGATATCATTGGTCCTATCCTTTTGGACTTCAATTTCCATCTCTGGTGTGCTTACCAAGACATGAATGCAGGAAGAATCTGTCAATGGAATGTTAAAAGCATGTTGGACCAACTTGCCTACAGCACTGGTAGTGGAGACTACCATGCAAGAAGCGAGATCCATCCAAGTCATGATGGCAGTGAGCAAGACAAGAAGGAAAAAGGCTGCACAGACAGAAAGAGCAGACTGTCTCAGAGGTAGAAGATGGCATTTAAGAAGAGACTTCCTGGACTATTTGGTTTAAATCTCATGGAAAGATGAACGTCTGAGTAGGACAGCGTTTCAGAGACTTAAGAGTTTATTTATTTTTTTTTTTTATTTAAAACTTTTTATTCATCAACTCTTATAATACAGCGTTTTCACACACTTCCAGTACATACTTATAGATCCATCCATTACCACCCTCATTCCACTGTCCTCCCAATTATCCCACAGATTTTACTGGGAACCTTTATCCATAGTCCATGAACTTCCTCCTTTACCTCCTCCCTCCTTTGCTCCAACTCTTTTATGCTGCTCTTACTTTATTTTAATTTAATTTCCTCTTAACTTTTAATCTTACCCCTCGCCTCCCACCTCCCACTTTTCCCTCCCCCATTGATGCTATTAACATTGTACTTATTGAAATATTAATACAGGCTAACACCCAAGGAACACCACTGACTGTAATGCTCATATATCGTCTATTTACCCTCCCTTGCTTTCTTACAGCCTTATTTACCAAGTTGCATCATTGAACAACCAATAGCATGGCCACTTTTTTCTTTTTCCTATATCTCCTGTTGTATCTCCATACTGCTTTTCCATCGAACATATGGGGCCCATCTGATTGAAAACAGCTTAACTTTTGATTCATTCTGGCACTTAGCTCGGCCATTTGGTAAATAAACTCTAAAGGTTTCAAAACTTGGCTTCTGTCGGGCCATCTATTTTCCTTCCATTTACATGCTATTTCCATCCGAACCCCGATTGCAATAATCTTCAGCAAATATCCTAAATCATGCCCATTTGCTCCCCATTCATTCAATAAGACCTGTTCTGGACCCACAAACCCCCTTCCATCCCACCATTGATTGGGCCACTGTTTTCATCCACTGCCATATTTCCTGGATTACACCAAACATGAAGGTTTGGATCCACCAAATATGAAGGTACGTGCCCACTGCTCCACATCCCTTCCAGCACAAGGGGCTCTTTGTCTTGACTATATGTGCTACTCTCTTCAGTGTAACATACATACAGTATAGCAACTTATAACAATGTTCTTGTATAGAGGCAGAGCTTGTTGCAATCCGGGCCTCCTCAAATATATTATTCCATCTTTCTTCATCCCAATACCCACCTATTTCTTTTTCCCAGGCTGATAGGCCTCTTTATTGCTACCGCATTCAAACACCTTATAAATCTGAGATATAAGGCCCCGTGCCTCACTATCCTGACTTAACAATTTCTCAAATGGAGTCCCTTTCTTTGTTATCCTTTACCCCCTTGTTTTTGATATAAAACATTTTTTATCTGCAAATATCTGAGCCAATCACCCTTTTTCAATGAGAATATCTCCTGCAATTGCTCGAAGGTATACAAGTTTGCCTGTCTTATTATACAGCTGCCCTACATAATGCAACCCTTGTCTTTCCCATCTATCTAAAAATAGTGATTGTCCCCCTTCTTTAAGTCCTGTGCAGTGCTTTATTCGTTGCAGCTGGACTGACACCTTTTCTTCTACTATTTTACACTTTTCTTGGTGCCACAATCTTAATGTTAAAGCCTTAAATGGGCTTTGCCATTTGTCCTCTCCTCCTCTGTCCCGACACCCACTCTCTGGTTCCCATAAGCTATCCATAATAAATTCTTGTTCACCCTCATCCTGCTCTATCCTCACCCACTGACTGTGTTCCGGGCCTTTTTTCCAATATACTATCACCCTCAGCTGTGCAGCTTTATAGTATCGCATCATGTCCAGTACCCCAAGTCTTCCGTCACTTCTACCCCTATACATCAATCTCTTATTTATTCTCGGAGGAGGACGTCTTCTCCATATGAAGGAAAATATCCTCTTTTGTAGTAATCCTAGGTAGGATATTCATTTTTATAATAGCAATTCGCCCCAGCCAAGAAAATCTAGACTTATCCCATCTCACCAAATCTGTCAGAACACTGGTGACTACGTGGTCATAGTTAAAGCCATTCAGTTCCTTCCAGTCTCGACTGATCCGCACCCCTAAATATTTTATCTGTTTCTTCGCCCATGTAAATGAGTACTCAGCTTTTAATTTATTCTCTACTTCAGATTCCAAATGTATTTTTAATATTTCAGTTTTTCCCATATTCATTTTATATCCTGTCATTTCACTATACCTTTGTATCTCCTTTAACAAGTACGGGAGTGATACTAATGGGTTGCTCACTGTATATATAATGTTGTCAACAAATAAAAATATCCCACCTGGATCCCACTAATTTCCTCTTGGTTTCTAATCCATTGTGCCAGTGGCTCAATCACTATACTAAGGGCGAGAGGAGGCAACCCCACCTGGTACCCCTGGCCCAATAGGACTTCTCTTAAATATGTCCCATTTACTCTAATCCTTGCTTTTGGATTTGCATAAAGCACTCTAATCTATTTCCTAAAACTATGCCCTGTCCCCATTGTTTGTAACACCTCAAACATAAAATTCCATTCAACTCTGTCGAACGCTTTCTCCGAGTCAACAAACATCACTAACGATTCCATCTGCTCCCGTCCTGCAGCCCAGATTACATTTAGCAGTTTTTGGATATTGTCACTTGCCTGCCTTCCTGGAATGAAACCAGTTTGATCATTACAAATCAATTTTGGCAAGAAATTTTTAAGTCTAGTAGCCAAAATCTTTGCATCAATGTTAATCAAGGATATAGGTCTATACAATCCACTTTCCCCTTTATCTTTCCCAGGTTTGGGCAGAATTGCTACCCAAACTACTGCCATAGAGCTTGGCAACTCTCCTCCTCGAATAACCCCATTAAACAGTTATGTTAACTCACTCCCTATTTCATTATAAAAGGTTTGTAAAACTTTGCCGTTAGGCCATCCAATCCGGGCGCCTTTCCTTCTCTGAATGACTTTATAGCTAAAAAAAAAAAAAAAAACCCTCTTCTCCCTAACCATCTTTGTTCACTCCCATCTAATTTCATTAGGTCAGTCTCATCCAAGTAATTTTTGATTTCTGTTTTGTGTTCTTTTTGCTCTGAGTAATATAATTTCTCAAAATATTTACAAAAGATTGTATGAACATTAGCAGTCCCATATTCCTAGCTACCCTGCTCATTCTTTAATCTATGTATCTGCTGCTGTACTCGTCTCTCTTTAAATTGTCTGGCTAGATATCTACCTGGCTTGTTACCTCCTGCAAAATAAGCATGTTGGAGCTTTTTCATTTGAAAAGCCCATTCTTCCAACTTTAATTTCCCCAGCTCCCTGCGTACCTGCTCAATCTTCTTTAAAGTACTCTTCCCCTCTTTTCCTGGTGCTCTTTTACCGAGATCTCAAGTGTTCCTCCTCCTTTTCTGCCTCTTTTCTTTTTTGTAGCCAGTGCAATTAAATAACCTCTTACTACTACCTTCATCCCGTCCCAAACCATATCACCGGGATTGTCTCTGCCCCCCTTGTTCTCAAAGTACTCTTTAATAATTTCCTTCAAGGAGCTAACCCCATTTGGATCCTCTAAGTGTGTTTCATTTAAACGCCAAAAGCGTAAACCTTCTCGCACTCTATGAATATCAATGTCTATTTTAACTGGAGCATGGTCTGACCAGTCATGGTCCCTATTTCAACCCTTCCCATCCTGTCCATCCAATTATTTTCTATCGATATCATATCAATTCTACTATACGTTTGATGCAGGTGTGAATAAAAAGTATATTCCTTTTCCTTTCCATGCAACTGCCTCCATGCATCCACCATTCCAAGACTAGCCATCATTTTGCCCAACTTCCTTCTTGCTACCCTCTCCCCCGGCCTCCCTCTTCTTGAGGTGTCAATCTGGGGGTTTATCATAGTGTTGAGGTCTCCCCTGATAATCAAGATTCCTTTCTGATGCTCCTCTATTTGTGGCAACAGTTTATCAAAAAATCTTCCCTGCGCACTATTGGGTGCATAGACACTACATATTCTTACCTCTTTCCCCTCCAAGAACCCAACCCAGATAACATACCTCCCTTCCTTATCCCTTATTATCTCTTTCATTTCAACCAATAAATCTTTAGCAAAGAGAATCCCTATGTCACCCTTCTTTGGACTATCATTATTAGCTGCCAGGGTGACCTTGTCATATTTCCCTTGGCACAAGCCCCCTCCTTGGGATAACTTTAAATGCGTTTCTTGCACCAGGATCACGTCCGCCTGAGCCCTAGTTCCCTCTCTCACCAATGCCTCTCCTCTTTTGCCATGTATTGAGGCCATGTACATTGAGCATTAATATTTTTA
Organism: Ichthyophis bannanicus; assembly: GCA_033557465.1. Taxonomy (NCBI): domain Eukaryota; kingdom Metazoa; phylum Chordata; class Amphibia; order Gymnophiona; family Ichthyophiidae; genus Ichthyophis; species Ichthyophis bannanicus. Next base: position 779,194,753 of record CM066032.1, on the reverse strand, counting down.
ATTCACGTCCCATTTGTTAAGTATTGTACAACTTGAATATTATTCGGTTCCTCAGGGCTCCCCCTCCCCAAAATTACGTGTTTTCTCCCCCCTTGTCGTCTCAGTCTTCCTCTTCTCACCCCCTTCCCCCTCCTTTCCTCCTCGTACCTCTATGTTGCCCCCAACGTGAAGTCATCTCACCAAGACTGCCATTTTCCTTATAATCTTCCTCATTAACTTTACTTTCTTCTCCTCATCGCCCCCTCCCTTTGTCACAAACATTCTCTCTCCCTCCTACCCCCTATTTATATTACCCGTTCCCTCCCTAAACACTCTAACACCAATCCTTAGCTACCAACTTTCGTCGTTATAGTAAGCAACAAGGGTAATAATATTAACAGCTTTAAGTCCCACCGTAAGGTGTTAATGCATCCATTAGTCTTTCAACCTTTAGGGGGTTTAAGTCCAATTATTGTATTTCTTCTCTCCTTTCGCCCTACTCGTTGCCATACTTTTTCTTGATCTTACTTCTGCGTAGTTCCAGTCTGCTCCACCACAGGGATCCTTTGAATTCCTGCCTCTTTCATTGCTTTTACTAAGTCATTCGGTGTCCCTGCTCTATGCGTGATGCCATTGATAGTAAATGCAAGGCCCATTGGATACAGCCATTTATATCTGAGATTTTCCTCATGCAGCCGAGCTGAAAATTCCCTCCAGTTTCTTCGTCTTTGTAAAGTTGCAGCTGCTAAGTCCGCATAAATTGCAATCTCAGAACCCTGCCATTCAAACTTTCCCAGAGTCCTCATTTTGGCTGCTAATCTCTCCTTTATGGAGTAAACATGTATACAGATAATGATATCCCAAGGCTGCTCTTTTCTTCCCAGACCCAGTGATCTGTGCGCTCTGTCCAGTATGATCTCCTGCTCTACTTCATCCTCTCCAGCCAGCATTGCAGCACATATCTCCTTCGCTGTTTCATGCAATCGTGATAGTACTTGTTCTCAGGGACCCCTTTTATTCTTAAATTATGGCAGTGTGCTCTGTTTTCCAGATCCTCTATTTTTAGTGCTAAGGCTTCTTTCGCTCCCTTCAGATTTTGCACCATTGTTTGCAGTGAGTCCGTTCTTTTTTCCAAATCTTCTATACATCCCTCCGCCTCAGTTACACAGCATCTGACTTCATTTATGTCAGTCCAAAGCAGTGAAAACATCTCCTCTACCTCCACCTCCACCTTAAACCCAGCAATTTCAGTTTTTAGTTCTGTGAACCAGGATCTCAATTCGTCTTTTGAAATAGGTAAGAGCTCCAGCATTGCTCAACTCCTCCCTTTTACCTTGGCCACTCATTGCCATGTTTTCCACTAGACCTCCATTGCCATTTTTCTTCTCCTCCTGGCTCTCAACTCTGGCGTTCCCAAATGCAAAGTGCCTCAAATCAGCCGTTTTCTTGCACATTCTCCCTCTATGCTCATCAACACTTAATCTTATATCGGAGGGTAGTTTCTCCGTTCGGAAGCTAATTTTAAGCTTTTTTTTTTTTTTTTTTTTTTTAATTTTTCAGCAGAGCTACCTAGCCATCCATGCCTGACAGATGTCGTCACCGGACCCCCCGAGACCTAGAGTTTATATATGATTGACAGGACAACAATTGTGGGCAAGCTTCTGGGTAACAGTTGGGAAAGTGCGCAAGTTGAGGGGTTCATGGAATGATGATAGATTTAGGATCTACTGGTTTAGTAAATGATGCTTCAAGGGGATAGGCCATGTTTATTGGTGCCTGTTGGGTGTCGGGGAGGGGGGTGTAGGAGACGTGGGTGGATGGAGGAAGTTAGAGAGGGAGACTAGGATGAGGGATCCATGGAAAGTCTATAAAGGCTGGATTTTAGATATTATGAGGGGGCCTGAGAATTGGTACATTGAATGCATGTGGGCTAAATTTATCATACAAGAGACAACCAATGTTTAAATAATTAGTCCACTTGCAGCTGCAAATTGCCTATATACAAGAAACACATCTGTTAAGTAAAGATGAATATAGAGTTAGTCATAAGAATTTTAAGAATGTATGCTTTGCATCTAATAGGGTAAAAGGGAAAATGGGACGTGATGGTGGCTATATTAGTACTGAACGAGATTCTATTTCGATTCTCAGATATCTATTGGGACCCTCAAGGGCACCTCCTTTCGTTAAAATGCAAATAGCTAACACAAACGTTAGCTGGGGAGCGGGGGTGGTGGTGATATGCCCCTAAATGTGGACCAAGGAGAATTTTGTGACTTGACTGCCAAAAAAAAATTGGGTGGGGGGGGGGGAGTGTGATTTGTTAAGAGTCACATATTTGCATGGGGGGGGGGGGCCTTAAATTTGACTTATAATCCTAAATACCTGTGCCTTATACTTCCAGAGGGATAGGCACAGGTAATACAAAAGGTGAGACTTTTTACTTACTGGATAATGTCCTTTCCTTGAGTCCTGCTAGGCAGGATCCTTGGCACAGAGGAGTTGAGAACACCCCAAATCCATTCTCTTCTGAGGGCGCTTCTATGCAGGGGTCTGCCAATCCTTTAACGGGAAACTTTCCTCTGAGCAAGAGGAGAAGGAACAAGAGGGCCCTGAGGCCAATGGTCCAAACTGCCATGCTTGCAGAAGAAAAGAGAATAGTTTGGGAAAGATAGGCCAGAGGCTGGCAATTGTCCAGTCATCTTGGCTCTCCCCATAGTAGGAGGCAGGCCAGACACTGGGGAATCTCGCTGGGAAGTTCCTGACTGGCCAAGCACCAAAGAAAAGGTGGAGGAATCCCAAGCCGGGGTGCCGTCGCTCTCTCCAGCCAACCCCATTGCTGCCTGAACGTTGAATGATCTACCAGGGGATAAGACCTCCTGGTATATGGTCACCATGGACATTAAAGCCCTTTATACTAATATCAATCAGGAAGCAGCATTGGCCATGGTAGAACAGATCCCGTTGTCCTTACCACCACGTTTGCCACAATCCTTTGTAATTCAGCTGTTGCGATTGGTATTGACCAAAAATTTCTTTCGGTTTGAGGATCAATATTTTCAGCAAGTGTATGGCATAGCTATGGGGGCGACGGTGGCGCCATCAGTGGCCACTTTTTATGTGGCTGAGTTTGAGACTAGATATATATATCCCTCCGTGTGGTTTCAATGGATACAGATGTGGTCTCGGTTTTTGGATGATGTGTTTTTTTTCTGGACAGATACGGAGACAACTTTAAAAGAATTCTTGATTTGGATCAACACATTGTCTCCTGATCTTCAATTTACACCTAATTTTCATAAAACAACGATTGATTTTTTGGATATTCGACTGATTAAGGAGGGATCGGAAATACGCTCAACTCTGTACAGGAAAGAAGTTCAACGGAACACGTTGCTCCATTACCGAAGTTACCATCCTGGCCCCCTACGCAGGGGATTACCAGTAGGACAATTTTTCCGCCTGCGACGATTATGTTCTACATTGGAAGATTTTAAATTCCAGGCATCTCAGTTGAGAATTCATTTATTGGATCGGGGTTACCCCCTTTCTATTATCAATCGGACCTATCGTCGGGCCTGGTTTAGCTATCCTGATTGGTGGGATACCCCGGGTACTGCCTTGGCGAACCCCTCCCCTTTTGTAGGAGTATTGCCTTATATGCCTGGTACGGCGGAGGTGATTAAGATCTTGAAGTCTCATTGGCCATTACTTTCTTTGCATTCGAGTTTTGTCAAACCACTTCTGTTTGCTTTACAGAGAGGGAGGAATATAGCCGATTGGGTAGTGCACCATGACAGTTTCTCTTGGGTAAGGACAGGGGTTTCTGTGGGCCATTTTCAATGTACTGGATGCGATTTTTGCATGTCGACTTTGGAGGGCCCTGTATGGCAACATCCTAATACCCATCGGAAGCTTTATAGCAAATATGCCACGACATGTTTAACTGCTTTTGTAGTATACATACTTATTTGTCCTTGTCAGTTGATTTATGTAGGGAAAACCACACGAATGATGAAGAAACGTCTTCAAGAACATCGTTCCTGGATAAATGGAGCAGTATTGACTGCCCCGCTAGCTTTGCATTGCCAGGAACACCATCATAGTTTTGCAGATTTACACTGGCGAATTATTGACCATGTACCTCTTACAGTTCGGGGGGGTGACCGGAACTCCCGCTTAAGTTATCAGGAGCAATTTTGGAAAGAGTCGAGAGTTTCAGGGACTCGAAACAGCTACAATGTTGGGTTACTTGGAAGGGGAGGCTCCCCTCATACAGTTGCTTGGGAACTGGGGATTCCTGGAACACGGTTTGTCTGCTAGAAGGAGGTATTTTTACTTATGACCCCGAAGCGGTGTATTCCGGTCAGAATTTTCAGACATGGACTTCAGCGTTGTGATCGCTGCTACAGCTGGGACCGTTAGTTTCATCAAAATTTCCTGCTGCCTCCTGGTAGACATGTTCCGGTTCTAAGCTAAGTGACTTTGGTTAATCCCCCTTTTTGGCTATTCATACTTTCAGTTGGTGTAGGAGGGTAATTATTCCCTCTGATCCCTTTTTTTAGGGTTGAATCCCTAATTTAAATACAGAGAAAAACGGAACAGCACACAACGAGAGGGGTTTTCCCCTCATGGTGTGAGTTCCAACAAAAAAGATCATATAGAGGTGTTTCCCTTTTTGGTTTGGATGCAGAGCTGAGGAGGCAGAAGAAAAGTCCATTTCCAACCTCCAAGAGATAAGCAGAAACCTCTGTGCCAAGTTGCAGAGGGAGGGCAGAAAGGCAGAGTCATCTCCCAAAAGACAATTGCCTATGTCAAGCAGAGCTGCTTCCTTCGGCAGGCCATCAAATGGCACAAAAAGAAGGTTGGAGTTACGAAAGGAATTCGTAACCTCCGAGTACCAGAGAAACACCCTTCGGACATCCACAAGGCGAAGGTCCTTATCCTTCCTCCAACACTGCTCCTTAGACTGGCAGTGAACCAGGCAAACCACCTGGTTCACATGAAACGGAAACAGCACTTAGGCAAGAAGGAAGTCACAGGCCAAATGCAAATGGCCTCCTTTGAAAAAGACAGATAAAGATCTCGGCAAGACAGAACCTGCAGCCTGGAAATCCGCCTTCCGGAACAAATCTGGATCAAGATGATCATCTTGAGCATCAAATCCTTTAAGGTAGCATGCTTCAAAGGCTCATAGAATGCTGCTATCAGGGCCCTGAGCACCATAGGCAGATCCCAGGAAGGGATCATAGATCGAAGAGGATGCAGATGTCAAACCTCTTGGAGAAAGTGCGAGACGTCCGGGTGCAAAGCCAGAGACTTACCACCCCCCAGACCTCAGAAACAGGATAAAGTTGCCACCTAAACTTTCAGGGAGCTGACAGAAAGGCCCTTCTCCAGGCCATCCTGTAGAATGGCCAACAGAGCTGGCATGTTGGCCAATGCAGGAACCAACTGCCAAGAACAGCACCATTACCCAAAGAGGCACCAGATCTGCACATATGCCAGCTTAAAAAAACTTTATCAAGGCTCCGAGCAAAGTAAAAACCACTGCAGGGAGTAGCCCTTAAGCGCTAGCCATCTTTTTTCAAGGGCAAGCCATAAGCAAGAAGGAAACCAGATCCTCCAGGATGATCAGTCCTTGCCGAAATAGGCCCCAAGACAGAGGCATCCGAAGAGAAAGTGCCTGCAGGACCCGCATCAGGTCTCCGAAGCATGCTCTCCTCATCCAATCCTGTGCCACCACAGCAATCCTGCCCAGATGGTGTTCTATAGGCCGAAGGCCAAAGCAGGGTCAGGGCACAGATGCCGTTGGGACCCCTTCTCCATGCAGCAACTGAGATAACGGCAAACTGTGGCATTAGCACGGGTCGCCATCAGATCCATTTTGGGGTGACCCCAGTGGCACAGAAACAACTGAAATGCCTCCTAACTCAACTCTCGCTCGCCAGGATCCAGAGAGTACCAGCTGATGAAGTCCACTTCCACCCCGACGATGTGCTGAGTTCACAAGGCTAACCCACCCAAACAGAGCTATCTCCAGACCTACTCCTCGTTCTGCCTTGGCAATTGACAGAAGCCACCACTGACTGGCCCTCGACCAGGGGGCCGGAAACACAGAGGGGCCAACCTGATGGCCCCCACCTTGAGGCAGTTGATGGGCTACACCGTGCTTCCTTGCAGTTCCAACGACAATGGATCATACGGTTTAGACAATGGGCTCCCCCAGCCCAAGAGACTGGAGTTCTTCATTAGGAGAATCCAGGAGAAATCATCCAGCGGCACGCCCTTCCTTAGATGACAGGGCAGCTGCCACCCCTTGCAGGCTGGTCATCACCATCAACAAGTGGAAGCCTGTGCTCTTACCCCTGAGAACCTGAGGACTACTGAGCCAGCAAGGACCACTGGAGCGGCTGCATGTTGGCACATGCTCATAGCACCATCTCTATGGTCGCTGCCATCAATCCAAGCAGCTAAAGATAATCCCCGATTCTGGGGACCTGCTGCGCACAAAACAGCACCAGGCAATTCAACTGATTTTTGGCAATTCAACAGATTTTTGACCTTCTCTCTTCTAGCAGGAAAATGCTGCTCATTAGAGTGTCAAAACATGCTACCAAAAACTCCAGGGACTGGGAAGGCAACAGCTGTCTCTTTCCCTGATTGATCAGCCAGCTGAGGCTTTTCAAAAAAGACACCATCCAAGACGCTTCTGAAAGGGAACAGGCTCAGATGAGCCAGTCATCCAGATATGGGTGGATAGTCTGAAAGGGAGGGCAGCAAACAAAGTGAGAGCCAAGCATGGCAAAATGCAGATACTTCTGCTGTTCTGCTCGGATCAGGATATGAAAATATGCCTTGGATAGATCCAGAGAAGCCAAGAACTCCCCTCAGTGCACTGCTTGAATAATGGAGCACAAGGTTTCCATCCAGAAGTGCAGAACGCGCAGAGTGCTCATTGACCCCACTGAGATCCAGAGTAGGCCAGAAGGAACCGTCCCTTTTGGATATCATGAAATAGATGGGAGTATCTGCCCTTGCATCACTTGTCCAGTGGGACGGGCACCACTGCCTTTAGGAGCAGCAACTTGTCCAAGAACAAGATTCAGTTCCCATGCCACCGGTGGTTGTTTAATGGGAGGTTTTGTTAAGAGTAGGCCTCTCATAAATCTTGATACAAGTGGATGAGAGATTGTCCATCGAAAGGTTTATGAAAAGCAACAATAGCACTAAGATGGACTCTCACTGAATTGGTCTTTAGACCAGAAGTTGATAATTGGAGGAGATACTCTAGTAGCGGACTCTACAGGTACCAAAAGGGGGTTAAGTCCCTTTTGTGAACACCAGACAGAGAACCTTTTCCACTTAAAAGCGTAGGAACGTCTTGTGAAAGGTTTTCTGGAAGCCAGAAGGATATCCTTTACTTGTTGAGAAAGGTTAATACCCTTGAATTCTAGGCTTTCAATAACCAGGTCCTAAGATGTAGGGACTGGGGATTGGGATGCAGTAAGCATCAGTCCTCCTGAGACAGAAGATCTGGAGCATTCCCCAACTCCAGAGGAGTGGTTTGAGAGAGACGCAGAAGAGAAGGATACCACGTTTGTCGTGGCCAACATGGAGCTATGAGTATCATACGACCTCTGTCTCTCTGAAGTTTGAATAAAGTTTTGGGAATGAGGGGAATGGGTGGGAAGGCATAGAGGAAGTCCTGACCCCAATGGAGTAGGAAAGCAACTCTTGCCCGACAGTTGTGAGCCGGGATTCTGGAACAGATTCGGGGATGTTAGGCATTCTGTGGACTTGCAAAGAGGTCTATATCTGGTGTTCCCCAGATATGAAATACTCGAGCAAGCTGGTATGAGTGGAGGGACCACTCGTGTGGCAGCAGTATTTGACTGAGTCTGTCTGCCCATAAGTTTTGAATGCCCGGAAGGTATACCGCAAACAGGTGAATTTGCAACTCTCTGGCGAGGGCCCATAGTCGCAAAGTTTTGTTGCATAGTGACAGAGAGCCCGTTCCTCCTTGCTTGTTCACATAGAACATAGTTACCTGATTGTCGGTTTGGACTAGTACTGATTTGTTGCTGAGATGGGTCTGAAAGACTTGAATAGCATTGAAAATGGCTCTCAGCTCTAGGAGATTTATGCGAAGGGAAACCTCCTGTGAGGTCCAAAGACCCTGAGTGGAGAGATCGTGCAAGTGAGCCTCCCAACCCATCTTGGACGCATCTGTTGTTAGGGTGGCCTGATATAGAGGCTGCTGGAAAGGAGAGCCTACGAGGAGGTTTTCTAGAGATTGCCACCATTGCAGGGACGAAATCAGACGTGTGGTGTTTCTGTTCTTGTCCATTAGCTGTCCCGAGGCCTGTGACCATTGAGAAGATAGGGTCCACTGGGCTGTCTGCATGTGGAGGCGAGCATAGGGAACCACATGGACAGTGGATGCCATTTGTCCCAGAAGTTGAAGCATCTCCCGAGCAGTAAGGAACACCTTCATAGATGCTTGAGATGCCAGTTGTATTATCCATAGACAGCTTGGCTGTGGCAGGAAAGCCTTTGACTGCCATGTGTCTAGACGAGCCCCTATGAATTCGAGAGATTGAGAGGGGGCGAGATGAGATTTTGGGAGGTTTATGACCAGTCCCAAGTATTGAAGAATTCTCATTGCTCGAGAAAGAGCGAAGCTGGCCTCTGGAACTGTCGATGCTCGAATGAGCCAATCGTCTAAGTAAGGGAAGACGAATATTCCCAGAGTCCTCATAAATGCTGCTATCACTGCCATGCATTTTGTGACGACTCTTGGAGCAGAGGCCAGTCCAAAAGGAAGAACTCTGTACTGGAAGTGTCTTCCTTGGACCAGGAATCGAAGGAACTTCCTGTGATCTGAGTGGATGAGAATATGCGTGTACGCATCTCTTAGATCTAGAGAACATAGCCAGTCCTGACTTTGAAGGTATGGTAGGAGTGTCCCGAGGAAGATCATTTTGAACTTTTCTCTGAACAAATATTTGTTTAATTCTCTGAGGTCTAGTATAGGCCTGTGTCCCCCTGTCTTCTTTGGAATAAGAAAATAGGGGGAGTAAAACCCTGAACCCTGTTGGGGTATGGGTACTTCTTCAATTGCTCCTTGAGCGAGAAGTGATGTGACCTCCTGCCACAAGAAGTTGGTGGCAGGGGCTTGAGAATTGAACTGTTTTATTATTGTAGGTGGGGGCAAGTTGAGAAAATGAAGCTTGTACCCCAGTCGTACAATGGACAGAGTCCAGTTTTCTGATGTTATTTGTTGCCATCTTTTGGCAAAATAGCATAGTCTTCCTGGAATGGTTAAGAGTTCTGGACTTTTCAGGGGCAGAATAACTAAGTTCTCTAGGTAGAAGTCAAAGACCCTGAGAGGGCTGGGTCTGCTGGGCCGGTTGAGCTCTTTGAGCTTGCGGCTTTCTTTGCTGTCTGTTCTGTTGTTGCCCCTTCTGGGGAACATGAAGCAGACAGTGGCTTTGATGGGTGTAAGATGGGTAAAACTTCTTTTTCATACTGAAAAAGGGTTTTTGAATGTTTTCTTCTTTGCTGGGTTGGCTGTGGACTTTGGCAATCTGTTCAAAGTAGTATTATCAGATTCAAATCTGATTAGCCTTGTTTTGCCAGTCCTTGCCAAAGAGATTTTCTCCTGTACAAAGAATGTTTCCCAGCTTTTCTTGCACACACTGATCTAAGTCTGATGCTTGAAGCCAAGCAATACAACAAGCTCCTATGGATATAGCAGAGGTTCTCCTAATACATTCAAAGCAATCAAAGGTAGCACGGTTTAGAGACATTCTGGGCGTGCTTGACCAGAGTAAGGTAGTCTGCTCTTTTTTACTCAGAGACTTGTGACTTCTTCCAGGAACATTCCCATGTAAAGAATGTAGGAACTGATCCTGACTGATAGCATGGAGGATTAAAAGCATCGATGCCCAAAGGCATTGAGTGTCCGGGATTCACGGCCTGGAGGATTAGAAGAATGTGTTTTAGCACTCTTGATTCTTTGCATGGCCGATTCCACTACTATTGAATGGTGTGGTAACTGAGTTTTTTGAAAACCAGGACAACTTGGCACTCGGTACATAGTGTCAAGGCATCGGGAATGGGAAGATACCATTAAAGGAGTTTCCCACATTCTCAACATGAGATCATGTAAGATCTTGTGAATGGGAAGCATAGCTGCCTCCTTGGGAGCCATAGGGTATTGTAGAATTCTTAATTCTTCTGCCCTAGGTTCCTTTTCTGGAATTACAGTGATTGCAAGACCCTTTGCCAAATCACGTATGAAATCCTGGGAGGACATATCTTCTGGAGGAGACATTCTGCTTTGAGAAGGAGAAGGAGTTGAATACTCTAGTAGGTTCACTCTGGTACCGGTAGAATCGTCAGAGTCATTGGAATCGGAAGACTTAAGGGCACTCTGTACCTGGTGCTCCTATAACGCATGGTATCCATACCTCTCAAAGTCGGTACCGAAATGTCTCGGTTCCCGATCCCCGAGATAGACTCAAGGCTCGGCATGGGGGGAAGCAGCCCTGTTGAAGCAGGTACCATCGGTACCGATACCTGTTGAACCGTCTGTAGCGGTCTTAGCAGTACCAAAGCTGCTAAGAGGGATGCTAGACTGCGTTCAGTAGTGAGGATTCTCTTATCCATCGCTCCTGCCGATGCCTGTGTGTCGGTACCGGTGGAAGCGGCTATGACCCCAGAACATGGCATCAGTAGTTCTGCAGAGGTGGAAGCCTCTGGAACATCCTGGAGCCCTGTTAATGCTTTGGAGCCCAAAGACTCCCGCTGGGGCTGTTTTGCCAGTGAACTATCCTCGAGGGCAACGCCAGAGGCATCTCGATACTTTGAAGGAGATCTAACCTTTGAGGACCGGCCAGTCTTAGAAGACTTACGTTTAGTTACCTGAGATCCATGGAAGGAAGATGAAGCCCTGGAAGACATCGATGCAACTGACATCGTATCCACGGCAAAAAGGGTACCGAGTTTTGCAGCTCTATTCTGCAGGTCCCTTTTGGTCATCCTCGTGCAGGAGAGACACTCCGTTGGATAATGTTCAGGACCTAAACATTTTAGACACCAATCATGGGTGTCGGTGACGGAAATGGTACCACCACACTTAGAGCATTTTTTGAAACCACTAGTTGGTTTCTCCATGCCTGAAGAAAAGTGGGCCTAGTGCTCAAAATGGCGCCTAGCACCAGAAACAGGGGAAAGACCCCTGAACAAATACAAGGGTTTTTTTTGTTTGTTTGTTTTTTTTAAAGAAAGAAGAACCGGCGGTACCGGTAGGCATCGAATGAAGGCAGACGCGACCACAAAAAAAACAAAGAATAAAAGGAAATTTTCTGCAGTGACAGGGTACACGTCCTTTCAGCTCCGCATTAAAGGAAGAACTGAAGTGAGAGGTACAGAGGCGGGAAGGCAGCATGCATGCGCTGTGGGATGCTCCCAAAAGCGTTCCTATTGGACGCTGGGGAACGTTCCTGCATGGGCTACGTCGGTACCGATGATACCCATATGTGAAGACTACATTCCTGCTTGTTCCTGGAGATTGTGCTTGAAGCCCAAAAGCAAAAGGGAGGAAACATTTTACAGGTCAGAAATGCCAGGAGTACCAAGACCCCCAAAAATCGGACCAGCACTGCCCTTGGTGAATGGGCGGAGGCTGATGAGAAAGGGGCACCAGACGGCTTCACAGGTCCCTTGGACCTGTCCTCAGGAAGGCAGTAAGATTTTGTCTTGCCTAGGTCCTTTCACCAGCTTCTCCAAGTCGACTCCAAACAGAAGCTTCCCCTTCAAAGCCAGTTGGGTCAACCAGGCTTTGGAAGATGTGTCCGCTGTCCAGTGCCTGAGCCAAATCTAACACTGTGACAAAGTCATCAGGGCATCATCTCTGGCCGCCAAGGTCATAAATGGCACCAGGTCATAAATGGCACCAGAAGGAAGGCCAAAAACAACTCCAAAAGAGGGGTAGTATCATCCAGTAGAAGAGGCTGAATCCACTGGAATATGGCTCGAGACTTCAGGCTAGTACATACCATCAGCTGAGGGCAGTAGCCATCACAGCGAACTGGCTCTTCGGTAACTAATCCACCTTATGTCCAGAAAATCCTTAAGACCAATCCGCCTTCCACAGGAATGGTGGTCCGTCTGGTAACTGCCATAACCTGCACATTCATCTTGGGAATGCCAAACTACTCAATGCACTTCTCCTCCAGGAGAGCGAAGGTCATCTTACACACCTATAACCCTTTAATAAGCACTAAGTCGGGAGAGTTGCATTCCAACCAGATTATATCCTTGATCACATCTGGTAACGAGAAAACTAGTGGATTTTCACACCCCTTGAAGGAGCAAGTGTACCTTTTGCTCCTGCTCTGTGCCAGAAGCTTCCATCATGTTTAAGGCAGATCAGACCCTGGCAATCAATGCTGCTGGCTCCTCCTTCAGGGATAGGCAGATCACTCTGGTCTCTGCACAATCTTCTGAAGATGAGATTACATCTTCATCCACATCAGAGCTCAGTACTGAGTTACCTGAATCAGAGTCATAGACAAAATCTCAGACAGCTCCCAGCTGCTCCCCATCTGCAGGGGGCGCCCCTCGCCAGGGACACTTAGCCAAAGATCGAACAGGGCTTCCACTTCAGCCTGCCCTGCATGAGACTGTGTCCAAGGGCACCCAGAGACCGCAGGGTCTAAATTTCCACACAAGGATCAGATCTGCTGCAAAAATGAAAGGTTTCCAGGGAGGACAATCCAGAGTCCGGAAGCTCTTCTCTCGGCCATAACTACTACCCAATGCCAGAGGGCACAGCTGCCACAGACCCCCCTAGAGGGCAATGAGCAGCTTACAGCACGGTCGCTGGATCCTCCAGCCACCTGAATATCCTTACCCATACTGCCATCCATCACCTCCTGTCTTAAAGAAGACAAGGTCAGACTAACTGTATCCCCCAATTGAGAGGGGGAAAGCAAGCCCTCCAGGTATGGCTCAAAAGCTGCCGTACAAGAAGAGCAGTGTCCAGAATCTGGGGATGAGGCACCTTGCTTGTCACAGGTCAAACAATGTTTCCTTTAAGATGATATAGAGAGCTAGGCAAGTATCACAACATCGCACGCTAAGGCTGTGGGCAGCCAGGAGGCACACTAACTGCACTTTTATGCAACGCACATTACAGATGCTAGGGAAGGAGCAAGTGTTGGAGCTGCTTGGGCAGAACGCGTGACCACCAGGCACATAATAGGTAAAAATGTTACTAGCACATGCAGAAAAGAGCGAGAAACCTCCACACCGCACCAATGGTCACCAGCGGTCCACCCCAAATTGCATCCCAGGAAGATGGAATTGGGAGCCCCCATCAAGGACAACGATGAGGTCAAGCCTTGATACTCACCCCAAGAGCCCCAAGGCAGAGGATTTGTGCCGGGCTGAGCTTTACACCCCTCAAATTGTTACTGGCTGGCTGTGCAGCACTGCGTTTAATGTGGATGGCAGGCTGATTGAGAGCCTTCTGCAATGTTCAGGAGAGAGCAGGGAAAAGAGGAGGAAGGAGAGGGCATTGAGGTTGTGTGAGGCTGCTGAATTCTTCCAACTTTTTATCCAGGGTAAGAGTGTCTTGTAGCGCTATATAAATGATTAATGGTAGTGGTAGTAAGAACGTGGAGCTGAACAAATTTTTCCTCCTGCTATGGCTACTGAAAAAAAGACTGAAAAATAGTGGAGCCTCCCACATCACGCTCAATTGAGAGGGTCACCTTTGTTTCTCAAGGTGGTCGTTCACAAGCGTTTGATCAATCTTTTCCTCTCAATCCTCAGATTTTCTTCAGAGGGGAGAAAATCCATCCACCATATGCTGGAGACAAAAATTACTGAAGGGACCTCTGGTGGCTGAGGTGAATAAAGGCATGAAAGTGATGTCATTGAAAGCTGGGCTTTTCATTGGTTCTTTGTCTCCACCAATCTTGCTGGTAGGGGAGCACCACCCCACTTGTCTAGACAGATGATATGGAACATTCTATTATGCATCAGGGTAAAATTCCGCTGAAGATGGAACCTGTCCCTCTGGAAAAACCTCTGGGCTCAATCAATATCAAAAGATGCATATCTACGTTGTATGCAATGCAATGTGTGCCTTCGAGTCAATGTCAAATCCTGGAGACCCATCAGCTCCTGGAGTTTTTTGGCAATGTGACCGGAAGTAGATTGCCAGGCCTTTTTCTCTGAAGCCCCAAGCTATATAAGGATATCATGGCAACCTACTTGATAGAGAATAATTATCACCTATATTATAGATATTATACCATTATGAAAATTAATAAATATATGAGGATAGGAGACAGGAAGTGCTGGAGATTATGTTAAAGGGATGGGACCTTTGCCCATATATGATGGTCATGCCCTAAGGCAGAGTTTACTGGAAGCAAGTTTTTCATTTATTGGGAAGAATTCTGGGGGGAGAATATGCTCTCATATGGCCTTTGCCCTGCTGCATAAAGTTCAAAGTATGCTTATGAGAGCAGAAGCACAGTTCCTTCAGTTGTGAGTTAACTGCTGTGAGATTAGTTTTGGTATAGGCATGGAAGCAAGAGAAATTACCCCCAATTAAGATGGTCCAAAGAAATTTGGACCAAACATATTAGATTGCGAGACTGACTGCCCAGTGCCAAAATACAGAAATAAGTTTCTTACAGCATGGGATCCCTTTATAAAATGGAACTTGGGCAGGGTAGCATGTTCTGATCATGGGGCTGTGGTTTAAGCCTCTAGTTTGGGCCTAGTTTAATCATTGTATAGTTTCTGTACACTTAAACGGAATTTCTGGAAAGGGGCAAGGGGGAAGGGGGAAGAAATTTATAAGAGAGATCCAAGTCTTGTGGAGTTAATATTATGTTAAGAATATGTAAGTTTCTACTGATTGTTACTGGGAAAATACTGACACTGTACATGACAGTGTAACATTAAGACCGCAATAAAAAACTATACCCCCAAAAAAAAATTGGAACAGGACGTGAAAGCAGAGATCTCAATTCATAAGATCTTGCAAGTTATTAAAGAATTAGCAGTGGATAAATCACCAGGATTAGATGCTCTTATGACAAGATTTTATAAAACATTTACACCACAGTTGATTGCTCCTCTTGCAGCATTGTTGGAAAAGACCTTTTCCTGCTGTCAATGTGCACGGCAGAAAACAGTCACTCACCTCTACCAAGTGTTCTCTTGGAACAGGAATTAGTCCTCACATGACATTGGCACTGTGGGCGTGGCCTACCCCAGCTAGGCCCCAAATGTAAGTTGGATGTAATCAGTGAAGTAGATGAAAGCACTGCTGACAAGCAAGTCTATACACCTATGATTTATCCTGGATATGCAGATTTGGAAATGTCAGATTCAGACTCAGATTCAGGAACAGACAGCAGATCAGGCTCAATAATCTCGATTGGAATAAAACCAAAGTCAGCTACACATGAAACCATACATGACACAAAAGTATAGTAATCTAGCTCAGTATAGGCCTAACAAAAGTACAGGTCAAGATTGCATTTAAAACTATCCCTTTAAAAAGCACTTCTGCTTTCAGCTAGACATTAAGTTGGGAAATTAGAAGCATTTGCGCTTTTGCAAACAGTCTGTGTACCAAGCAGATATTAGGTCAGATTGAAGTTCCTTAATTAAATAGAACAAAGGGTGAGGCTGTTCATCCTGCAAGAGGATAGGCTAAGCAGTTTCTGGGGCAGGTTGCCCTGCTCTTGTGAAATTGACTCTAAGCCACTTAGTAAATATAACGGATTTAGTTTAATAGAAATCAGCAAAATATAATGAGTAACTAATTAGCTTTTAACAGCACAGCGACACCTACTGGATTTAATGAATGTAATTATAAGATATAACTTCTTTTTATATAAATAATATTGTCCATGTTGGCAAAATTGATGTACACGTGGAATTTGGAAAGTACCAGATGTTAATTAAAGATTAACTGAATCAGCTGATATCACCTAATAAAAGCTAAGCTCTTCGGAACCATCTTTGAAGAGGCATGTTGGAATAGTCAAATTAGACTCGGTGTGTCTCTTCCCTATAGAGCTCAATAGCAATTGATTGATTAATTAATTGTGTCGTGTCTTTATTTCCTGTTGAGGAGTACTGGAAGATAAGAACCCAGGTATTTTGTGTGTGTGGGATCCAGACCCCATGGGGGTTATAGAGTCTACAGTTTTTGTGCCTCGACTCGGATTCCTTTTGCTGTTCAACAGGAAACAACCTACTGAGGACACAAGTTGTGAGTATATTGACAGATATCTGTGTGTGTGAGGTATTACAATGGGTAATAAATCTGCTAAAGTGAAGCAGGAGTCTCAGTTAGAAGACTGGGAAGAGAGAGTTCGTGCTATAGCAATAAATAAGAAAGGGAGTCCCAATTATGTGATGAAAAGAGAATATGGGGACAGTTCTTTAAATTATGTGGCCAAATGGCATTCTGTGACTGCTGCAAATCCCAAATTGCAGTTTCCCCTTGGAGGGACCTTTCATGAATCTAAATTGAAATATTTACAATCTGTGCTAGCATTAGATGAGAATTCCTGTCATGAATGGATTACTTATAATTTCTGGTGTTCTAAAGCGGCCGAGAAGAATAAACACACTATTGATTCTACATTTAAGAAGGTCAGAGATCAGGTGTATCGCATGGAAGAGCAAATATGTGTTTTAACTAAAAGAGGTAATGATGAAAGTAAAACTGTAAATAGTTGTGAGCCTTGTGCTGTGGCATTCGCGCCGCCCGCTTATGAGGATGAAGTTAATGCATTAGCTATTTCTCTGTCTAGAAATAATGTGCCAGCCATAGTCCCTGGTCAAGATCGAGAGGCGCCCTCGATCCGGCTGGGTGCTGTGTCTGATATCTCTACCCCTGTTAAGCTTGATGTGTCAAGTATAGTATCTGTTGATTCGCCACCGGGAGCAGTTGGGGGTGATGGCTCCTTTGTCTCTACACCTGCAGCTGTTCACCGCGCTACTAGAGCTACGGTGTTAACTAAGGATATTTTAGAGCTTGAAAAGTTAATTGGCATTGAAGCAAGTCAGTTAGGAGGTTTAACTACTGTGGACCAATTAAAAAAATATAATGATTCTCTTTTGACTAGAGCTCATACATTAACTGAATTAATTACAACTGTATTTGAAGCATTAGAGTTACAGATTCAGCAGCATACTGTAACCTTGTTGCCTTTTAGTCAGGCTAAGGGGATTTTGTCCGAAGCGATAACAGCTACTGCCAAGGGAATCGGGCATTGGACCAAGGCTCCATTGCTTTCTAATTGGCGGAGTTTGCAGAGTTTAACTTTGCAATTAGGTGAATCATTAAATCAAGATAAACAGCTTAGGGAAATAAGCACAGAACACAACCTGTTGGCTCCATTCCGGGCATTTCCAAGAGGAGATGGGGGATTAGTTACCTTAGCGACAAATTGGTCCCCAGCCGAAATTTTTAGCTTAGCTCGATCATGCCCTGATTTAAGGGAAAAGCCTGGTCAGTTTGTAGATTATTGGCGACAGCTAATAACTACGTATGATCCTTCTTGGGTAGATTTACAAAATTTATTGAAAGCAGTTTTTCTCAATCCTATAGAGTTAAGGGCAGTCACCCACCCTCAACTGCGTGATAATATTAATTGGGTGTGGCCTGGTATAGATCCTGTGGTTAATGCTACTGATGCTGCTCAAATGACTGCATTTAGAGAACATAGGGATAACTTGTTAAAAGCCATAGAGAAGTGTACCCCAGTCCGTGATCTGTCCAAACTCTTGGAGGTAAAGCAGTGTGGGGGTGAGACGGTAAACCAGTATCACACTAGATGTTGCCTAGCGTTCCGAGATTTTTCTCCTCAGAAAGCTGAGATGGAGGGTTTTGCTTCTATTTTTGTGAATGGACTGCAACCAGAAATAAAAGATATTCTTGAAAATGCTTTGCTTGGCTGGTCTACTAAGTCTGCACAAGAGATCCTGGAAGCGGCTTTGCATGCCGAGAAGCGAATTCAACGACAGAAAGAAGCTGACAAAGGTAAACTTGACCGGCAACGTCAAAAACTTTTAATTTTACAAGTAGCTAGTTATGAGTCCAACTTTAGAGGACGTGGTAGACCAAGGGGTGGAAGAGGTGCAGCCCCCTTTAGAGGAAGAGGACGTGGCTATATGGGGGGACAGCAGGGGGATCGTGCCTGTTATGGTTGTGGGCAAGTGGGCCATTTGATTCGAGATTGTACTAAGCCAAGGGGCAATTTTCCCCAGCCTGGGATACAACAGGATGTTGCTAGATATCCATCTGCTTCATTCCCTGTATCTACCCCTAACCAGCCTTCAGTGATGACTCAATACTATGCAGAGACTGATGTGGATTATAGTGAGGATTGACTAGGCCTGGTTGTGTGTCCAAACACACAGGGGGAAATACGTGCTACTGTTATGGGGTGTGAACTGCTTTTCCTGTTAGATACAGGTGCCTCTACATCTGCCATAGCGCTATCCCAGTTACCTCCACCTCTGTTTGAGGCCCTACCTGCAGCTCCTAAAGTACCTTGTGAAGGAATTGAAGGAAAGACTATAATGCATCAAAAGTTATCAGATGTGCCAATTATAGTGGAGGGAAAATTATATCATACAGATTTTCTGGTAGGCCCTACTTTGCCTGTCAACTTGCTTGGTCGAGATTTCTTATCTAGGAACAAGACTGTTATAAGCTGGGAAACTGGCACTTTGACATGTACCTTGTGTCCCCTGCAAGTACAACAGCCTATAGCTGTGACACCGGCTGTTGCGACTACTCCACCATTGGCTACCCTTCCTTCCACCTTGTGGGCAGTACCAGGTGATGATATTGGGCATCTCAACATTCCTCCAGTCAAGATTGAAGTACAACCAGAAGCTCCACTACCATATGTGCGTCAATATCCATTGCCTGCAACGTCGGTGGCTGGAATACGGCCAGTAATTGAAAATCTGCTAGCTCAGGGTGTGTTGGTGCCCACTTCTTCTCCTTGCAATAATCCTATCTTACCTGTGTTAAAGGCTGATGGTAAGTCCTACAGATTCGTGCAAGATTTGAGAGCAATTAATCGTATTGTCATGCCCATCTTCCCTCTTGTGCCCAACCCTCATGATATTTGGACTCGCATACCATGTGACTCCACCCACTTCTCAGTTATAGATTTAAGCTCCGCCTACTACTCCATAGCGGTAGGGGAGGACTCGAGGTACTTACTGGCATTCACGTTTGAAGGGCGCCAGTATACATGGACTACGCTGTCTCAAGGCTACACGGAAAGTCCTGCTTATTTTTCACAGGCCCTAAAAGCTGCTTTACAAGACTTGGCGTTGGACAAATCTGTGCTGATCCAGTATGTAGATGATTTACTTATCTGTTCTCCATGTTATGATGCTTGCATTGCTGATACTATGTTAGCTCTTGTACATATTTCTCGTCTAGGGTTGAAGGTAAACCAATCAAAATTGCAATTTGCTGTACCACAAGTGATCTTTCCAGGTGTATGCCTTTCTTCTGCTGGACGCTCTGTTACTGCTCAGAGAATTGGCCCTATTATGTCAATGCCTTTTCCTGCTACTGTACCTCTAATACGCCGCTTTCTAGGCCTTCTGGTGTTCTGTCGCCAGTGGATACCAGATTTTGCTGAACTTGCTGCTCCACTCTATGCCCTACTTGGCCGTGAAGCTCCAGAGGGTATTATAGTTCCTACTGAAGTGCAGCATAATGCTTTTCATTCTCTACGACAAGCGCTGCTAAAATCTCCTTGTCTCTCATTTCCAGACTATAACTTGCCTTTCCGCCTTTATGTAGCGACATCTACTAAGGCTGCGGTATGTGTTCTAGCACAACGTTTTCCTTCTGGACTCAAGCCTCTAGGCTATTTCTCTCAAGCTTTTGATTCTGTTGTTGCTGGCATGCCACCTTGTTTTCAATCTTTAGCTGCTGTGGTATTTGCAATACAGACTACTGACTTCCTTGTTCTCCAGCATGAACTGCATGTATACACATCTCACTCAGTAGCTAGGCTATTGCATTTAGCTAAGACTCAACCTTTATCCAGTTCCCGTTTACTGTTATTTGATTTGGCTATTTCTCAAGCACATGTGACCTTGCATGAAGTTTCCTTGTTACAACCAGCTCAAATTTTGGCTTCCTTGGAGCCCTTGTTGCATTTGTCTGACCCGGATGGCACTCATGATTGTCTTTCTTCTGTGACAGCCTATTCAAAGGCTAGGCCTGATTTATCTGCTGTACCTTTGTCAAACCCTGATTGGGTTCTATTTACTGATGGTTCTGCTTTCCGTGATGAACATGGACATTTACTTGTGGGGTATGCTGTAACTACTATTGATTCTGTACTAGAAGCAGGAGCGTTGCCATTTGCAAGTGCCCAGTTGGCGGAAGTGTTTGCTCTCATTCGGGCCTTGGAAATGTCTACGCATTTGGTTGTCAATATCCATAGTGACAGTAGTTACGCAATCGGGATTCTGTGGGATTTTGGAAATATTTGGGCTCAGCGGGGGTTCCTGACGGCTGCCCATAAGCCCATCAAACATGCCCGCTATATTGAGCGTCTACTTGCTGCAGTGCTTAAGCCAGCTCAGGTGGCTGTATTGAAATGCAAAGGACATGATCTTAATGGTACTCTGGTGTCACAAGGCAATCAGTTTGTAGACCAAGCTGCTAAAGACGCAGCAGCAGGACCTACAGTTCCATCACACCTTTTATTAACTCTTCGTTCACCTGCAGCTTCTACTTCTGGCTCAATATCTTTGGACTTGATGCGTTCTCATCAGGACTCAGCTGACTTCACTGAAAAACAGAACTGGCTCACTTGGGGAGCATCTCCTGATGGTACTGGACTTTGGTTAAAGGACAATTTGATTATTTGTCCTAAATCTTTGCTATATCCTGTTGCCTTATTTTTGCATCACAAGTTGCATTTAAGTGTACTGGCTATGACAAAAGCTTTTGCTCAATTGTGGCATAATCCTACATTCGCTTCTGCTGCTCATGCTGTGTGTATTTCTTGTCTCCCATGTTTGCAAGCAGGAAAATCCGGGAGCACTTTGCGTGCATCGCCTTCTCCATCCTTGCCTAGGCCTCGAGGACCCTTCCTCTTCTTGCAAATGGACTTTACTGATCTGCCTTGTGCCAAGGGGGGAAGGAAACATCTTTTGGTTTTTACTTGCTTATATTCTGGATGGCCTGAGGCCTATCCGACAAATTCTTTGTCTGCTGCTACTGTTTTGAAATGCTTGCTTACTCAGTTTATTCCTTTGTGGGGTATGCCTTTACTTTTGTCTTCTGATCAAGGTCCAGCCTTTACGGCGGAGGTCTGGAAGGGCATAACTGCATTTTTTGGCCTTCACCAGCAACTTCATCCTCCGTACCATCCGCAAAGCTCTGGCCAAGTGGAACGGATGAATCGGATGCTGAAGGCGCTTCTCCGGTCTCTGACTCATGATTGGAGTCAGGATTGGGTGGAAGCTTTGCCGTTTGCCTTATTCTCAGTCCGTAACTCTCCTCAGAGAACTCGACAAGGTCTTACCCCTTATGAAATTGTGACAGGACGTCCAGCGACCACTCCAGCACATGTGATAATTCCACCAGATCAATTGCCGGATCCCAACTAGTGCGCAGCGATTTATTATCTTACTGTAAATATTTGTACCAAACGCTGGTGTCTCCTTCCTTTTTGCAGCTTACAAAGCAGGGAGCTCAGTCACAATCAACCCCAGACGTGGAACCAGGAGATTGGGTACTCATCAAGGATCCAGCACCCAAGTCAGCTCTAGCAGCGAAGTTTCTGGGACCGTTCCAAGTGTTGCTGGTGGGATATTCGGCATTGAAGGTGAAGGGGCGCAAAGCGTGGATACATCTGGACCAGTGCAAGAAGGCGCCGTCCCCTGGATAAGACAACTTCCTCCTAGACCACCTCCTGAAGAATTAATTGAAATAGAACTGGACTCATTTCCTCCAGGGTCATCTCCACTTGACCAAGAAAGTGACTGTGAAATTGTTGAACAATCACAACGTAATCCAGAGTTGGTTATTGATAAGTGGTTAATATGCATATTTGCAGTAGCATTGGTACTGTTTTTGTTTTTCTGGGTTTGGTGTCTGTCAGCTCTCTTAGTAGTATCAACAGCATAGATGAGTTGATAACGTGGCTGTCAAGAAGAGCAACCATAGCCCCTATACATCAGGAAATGGTGGATAAGATGCTCAGGGACCTTGAGGGTGTTACTACTCCTCCAGATCCAGTTCCTACAGTCCCTGACCATACAGTTCCTGAATATGACCCACATGCTCCTTGGGCAAAACATGGTACTTTCTATAATGTGTTTCATTCACACATTTACTCCTTAATTCAGCGATTTAATATTTCCAGCTGTGCAGTCTGCTTGCCTCACCCAGTGGCTACACAGTTTGGATTCCTGCCTAGACCTCGACCTCTTTCCTTGCAAGAGCTGAAGGAATTATCTATGAATGAAACCCTGTTTAATCTTACTATAACATGGCCAGAAGGAGTAACTCCTGCTCCGAGAATAATTAGCCCTCAGCCAATGGCTGATCCTCCTATCTGTTTCCAAAGAAAA
The DNA here is from genome assembly GCA_033557465.1 of Ichthyophis bannanicus. Lineage (NCBI taxonomy): Eukaryota > Metazoa > Chordata > Amphibia > Gymnophiona > Ichthyophiidae > Ichthyophis > Ichthyophis bannanicus. The sequence goes on along the minus strand of CM066032.1, from coordinate 779,172,100 downwards.
GGAACATATCCTGTGGGTGAAACTCCTTTGTCTAAGTGTCAGACTGTTATGACTAACAACCATGTCCATTTAGTGTTAGAGTCCTCTACACCAAGTTCTGTGCAAGCCCTTTCAAACTTGAAGGTAGTCAATGTCATCCCTGATCCCAAGACTCGTCTTGATCAGTATGAATTACAGTATTATGATCAGGATGGGTTCCCAGCATATGGGAAGTATAGATTGCAGAATAGCAAAGATGGTTTGTCATCTGGGTATGTTGACAACTATGTGTATCCCTATTTAGGATATTATCACCCATGGCTAAGAAATATGGGGCCTGGAACTGAAGTTCTAATCACAAAACCTAAAGATTTTAAAATTTGGCCTGATGGACTCCTTGCCTTGGTAGGTCACTATTTTGTGTGTGGAACTCTTGCTTATGTTCGATTGCCTGCTGATTGGTCTGGCAATTGTTACATAGCTACTCTTGACTTACCATGGAAACTGGTTCCTTATGAGACTTTATTAGGGACGTCCCCAAGTCGTCAGCGCAGAGCAACAGATGATTCTAGTGTTGATATACGTGCAGCAAGGAAATTGTTAGAAGATACCACTATGTTAACTCAACAGGAAGTAAGCACTTTCACAGGAACAGTGTGACTAAGTACGTTTGGTGCCATACATCCTACACAACGTTATGGTGAGCAATTATTGCGAATTTATGCTCTAATTGAAGTAACAGCCCAAGATTTGACTGATGCTCTTACAATCATGCAAGGTACTGTAGACAAGTTAACTGCTTACTCTGCACAGAATAGGATGGCCTTAGATTATTTGCTAGCCAAAGAGGGCGGAGTTTGTGGTGTCGTAAGAGATCACTGCTGTACGATTATTAATTCACAAAGTAAGGTAGTCTCAGGTATCCTAGAACAGGTGAGAAAAGAAACCCACTTTTCCAGAGAGAATATAGAGGGAACTTCTGATTCTGTATGGCCTTGGTTTGATAATATATGGAGTGGCTTGTCAGGTCCAGTAAAAGCGATACTGACAGGCCTGTTTGGTTTCCTAGTGGCTCTCCTACTTTTAGGACTTGGTCTTGTTTGTTTTATGAAGTGTTGTACTACATACCTGCCTAAATCTACGCACACTATTGCAGTTTTGAAATTGCGAAGTGTTCCTAGTACAGGAGACTTGCTTCGTGAAATGCCTTTCTATGAAGATTGTGGTTCTGGGCAGAACCAAAGGGAGGACTGTGGGCGTGGCCTACCCCAGCTAGGCCCCAAATGTAAGTTGGATGTAATCAGTGAAGTAGATGAAAGCACTGCTGACAAGCAAGTCTATACACCTATGATTTATCCTGGATATGCAGATTTGGAAATGTCAGATTCAGACTCAGATTCAGGAACAGACAGCAGATCAGGCTCAATAATCTCGATTGGAATAAAACCAAAGTCAGCTACACATGAAACCATACATGACACAAAAGTATAGTAATCTAGCTCAGTATAGGCCTAACAAAAGTACAGGTCAAGATTGCATTTAAAACTATCCCTTTAAAAAGCACTTCTGCTTTCAGCTAGACATTAAGTTGGGAAATTAGAAGCATTTGCGCTTTTGCAAACAGTCTGTGTACCAAGCAGATATTAGGTCAGATTGAAGTTCCTTAATTAAATAGAACAAAGGGTGAGGCTGTTCATCTTGCAAGAGGATAGGCTAAGCAGTTTCTGGGGCAGGTTGCCCTGCTCTTGTGAAATTGACTCTAAGCCACTTAGTAAATATAACGGATTTAATTTAATAGAAATCAGCAAAATATAATGAGTAACTAATTAGCTTTTAACAGCACAGCGACACCTACTGGATTTAATGAATGTAATTATAAGATATAACTTCTGCTTTTTATATAAATAATATTGTCCATGTTGGCAAAATTGATGTACACGTGGAATTTGGAAAGTACCAGATGTTAATTAAAGATTAACTGAATCAGCTGATATCACCTAATAAAAGCTAAGCTCTTCGGAACCATCTTTGAAGAGGCATGTTGGAATAGTCAAATTAGACTCGGTGTGTCTCTTCCCTATAGAGCTCAATAGCAATTGATTGATTAATTAATTGTGTTGTGTCTTTATTTCCTGTTGAGGAGTACTGGAAGATAAGAACCCAGGTATTTTGTGTGTGTGGGATCCAGACCCCACGTGGGTTATAGAGTCTACAGGCACCGACAAGAGCCCACGTAGTAACCTTTCCCCAGCTTTCAAAGAAAGCCTTTGGAAGATCCACTATGCATGCATGGTCACCTCCCCACCCAAGGGTGCCATCTTGCCTCAGTATGACATAGCTAAAGATGGCAAAAAGAAAAGCAACCCCATGGGAAAGAAGAAGAGTTTGAGGATCAATTCCTGCTGTTCCCAGAGAACACCTGCTATAGGTGAGTAACTACGCTTTCTCCGAGAACATGCAGGAAGTCAGTCCTCACGTATGGGACACCCCAGCTACAGGCTACCAAAAAAAACCAGTACAGCTCCTGATCGAAATGGAGGATGTAACCCTTCCCCACCACCTGCAGGACCCAGGTGTCGGTGGTGACACTGGAGCACCGGTTGGTCTAGAACACCAGGCACTCCCCAACACTGTTCCCTCTAAGCTGTGCGCGTGTGCGCGCGCACACACCTTGCCAAGCGAGCGCACATACTTTACAACAGAGCGCACAAAAATTACGGCTCTGATTCTGATAGAAAACAACACAGACATCTTAAAATTTAAAAGTTATGATTGTAATTACTAGAAATTTCCCGCTTCATTTAGTAATCGTCTATTTTCATTTAATTTGATTAAAATCAATGTGGTGTACATACTGTATTCTGACGTGTAGTCAAATTTTAAAGTATATGACTCCGAGTGTCATTATGTGGCGCACAAAAATTTAACCTTCCTTCAAAAGCTGCACACAGCTGATATTTTATGCGCACACAGCCTACAGAAAATTAGAGGGAACATTGCTCCCCAAGTGCTGCAGGGTTAGACCTCTCGGGGGAAGGAGGGACTATGCCCAAGGAATAGAGCAGTTATTCACCTGTAACAGGTGTTCTCCAGGAGCAGCAGGAATCAGTCTTCACATATGGGTGACATTGACGTCGATGGAGCCCCTGCGGAGCATTTCCCCAGCTTTCTATGAAAGCCTTTGGGAATACTGCACGCATGCGCAGTCCCCTTCCCGCCTAAAGGTGCCATCTTGCTCAGTCAAATCACATAGCTAAAAAACAGCACACAAAAATAGAAAATGAACTATGTACAACTGCAACTCCCAGGGGAGGAGGGAGGGTTGTGAGGACTGATTCCTGCTGCTCCTGGAGAACACCTGTTACAGGTGAGTAACTACTCTTTCTCCAGGACCAAGCAGGAAGTCAGTCCTCACATATGGGTGACTCCCTAGCTCTGGGCTACCAGGAACCCAGGCTGAACAAGAGAACTCCCTCTAATCCCAGCATCAAAGAAAGGCTTTTCACTGAAAGAACCTCCATCGGTAGCCCAACGGAGGGCATGAGAACAGGAGTTGCCTAAACCTCAAAGAGATTGCGGAGTACTGCCTGGCCAAAAGCACTGTCCCTACGTGACTCCCTCTCCAGGCAGTAATGGGCCGCAAAAGTCTGGCTTGAGGACCAAGTTGCAGCCCTGCAGATGTCTGCCAACGGTACAGAGCGGAGATGAGCTACTGAGGCAGCCATTGCCCTGACACGGTGGGCCGTGACTCGACCCTGCAAGGGAAGGTCAGCCGCCCTGTAAGCCCAGGTGATACAGTCAGCCACCCAGATGGACAAGGTACGCTTGGACACAGCCAACCCCAAATTATTAGGGTCAAAAGATATGAAAAGCTGAGTAGCCCTTCTATGCCCCTGCATACGGTCAAGGTAGAAGGATAAGGCCCTCCTACAGTCCAGGGTATACAGAACTGCTTCAGCCTGGCTTGCATGAGGCCTAGGGAAGAATGTCGGAAGAACCACCTCCTGGTTGAGGTGGAAAGAAGAGACAACCTTTGGAAGGAACTTTGGATGAGTCCTAAGGGCTACCCTGTTCCTATAGAAGCGAGTGTAAGGCCTGTCACAGACCAGGGCCTGAAGCTCACTCACTCGATTGGCCGAGGTTAGGGCTACTAGGAAGAGTGTCTTCCAGGACAGGAAGCGGAGAGGACAAGAAGCCATCGGCTCAAAAGGTGGGCGAGTCAGTTGCTGCAAGACCACATTCAACTCCCACTCAGGGGCTGGTGGACGGAGAGGAGGCTTTAGCAAGAGCAAGCCTCAGAGAAACCAGGACACCAGGGGGTGAACCGACAGAGTGCCCTTCCACCAGTGAGTGGTGAGCTGCTAGAGCTGAGAGGTGGACCCGAACAGAATTGGAATTAAGGCCCTGATTGGATAAGTGCAGCGGGTACTGAAGCACTACTGGTACAGCACAGGAGAAAGGATCTTCTGTACGTAGCTGACACCACACAGAAAACCTTTTCCATTTCAGGGCATAGGTTTTCCTAGTGGACTGCTTCCTAGAGGCTAGGACAACCTCCTCAATTTCCTGAGGTAGGCCCCAGGGAGCCAAAACTACCCTTGCAGCCTCCATGCCATCAAATTGAGAGCTCTGAGATTTGGGTGCAGAAGGGAACCTTGATCCTGAGAGAGAAGGTCGGGCTGCAACCCCAGAGGCAGTGGGGTGTCCACTGCCAGTTGAAGCAGAAGTGGGAACCAAGGCTGCCTCGGCCATCTGGGAGCTACCAGCAGGACCGAGGCCTTGTCCCGTAAAATCTTGAACAGGTTCGGGCCACCAGAGGCGTGGGAGGAAACGCATACAGGAGGCCCTGGGACCAGGAAATCAGAAAAGCATCCGCTGCTAGCCGCAGAGGATGCGGTTGCCTGGAGCAGAACCCTGGCAGCTGTTTGTTCAGAGGACTGGCAAACAGATCTATGGATGGAAGTCCCCATTTCTGGAAAATCTTCTGAACCACTAAGGGATGGAGCTGCCATTCGTGGGGCTGCAGAATCCTGCTCAACCTGTCTGCCAGGTAGTTGTCCTGATTACTAGATATACAAAATACAATCCTCAACGGCATCTAAGGCTATTACTAAATTAGATGCGGCAACTAATAGCCTTAGATGCCGTTGAGGATTGTATTTTGTATATCTAGTAATCAGCTGAATCCTCTCAAAAGATTAGACCTTTCACATTTAGGTAGTTGTCTTGGCCAGGGAGATAAACAGCTTTGAGAAGCATGTTGTGTCTGAGAGCAAACAAGCAAAGGTCCTGTGCCTCCTGACAAAGGAGCCTAGATCCAGTGCCGCCCTGCTTGTTCACATAAAACATGGCTACTTGGTTGTCTGTTTGTACTAAGACAGACTGATGAGCCAGGGTTTGAGAGAAAGTCTTGAGGGCTAAGCGGATAGCCCGGAGTTCCAGTAGATTGATCTGCTGTGTGGCCTCCCAGGGAGACCACAGGCCCTGGGTGCACTTGTCCAGACAATGTGCCCCCCCCCCCAGCCCTGCAGGGAGGCATCTGTGGTCAACACCACTGTGGTCCCAGGGACCTGAAAAGGCACCCCTTGAAGTAGATTGGGGGGGTGCAGCCACCAGCGGAGGGAGTTCAGGAATGGTCTGGACACCCTTACTCTGTCTCTGAGGCTTCCTGTGGCCTGTGACCACTGAGTTCTGAGGCACCACTGTGCAGGCCTCATGTGGAGCCGGGCATTGGGAGTCACATGTACTGTCGAAGCCATGTGGCCGAGAAGCTTTAGGCAGAGTCTGGCGGAGACCAGTGACCTGCCGAGAAACTGGTTTGCCAAGCTTATCAGTCTTAGGGCTCTGTCCTCTGGCAAGAAAGCCTTTGCCAGCAGAGAGTCCAGCCTTGCTCCTATGAACTCCAAGTTCTGGGAGGGGAGCAAAGTGGACTTTGCGAAGTTTATGACAAACCCCAGGTGTTGAAGAAGAGAAATAGTTCGGAGGGTGGCTTGCCTGGCCTCGTGGCACGTCTGACCCCTGATGAGCCAGTCAACCAGATAGGGGAAGACAAAGATACCCTGATTTCTCAGGTAGGCCGCCACCACTGCCAGGCATTTGGTAAAGACCCTGGGGGCGGAGGTGAGGCCGAAAGGCAGCAATCTGTACTGATAATGGTTTTCTCCCACAATGAACCTGAGGTACTTTCTGTGGTCTGGATGAATGAGGATGTGAGTGTACGCATCCTTTAAATTTAAGGAGCATAGCCAATCTCCCTGCTGGAGATAGGGCAGAAGTGTTCCAAGAGTAAGCATCTTGAACTGTCTTTCTCTAGGAACTTGTTGAGATTCCTGAGGTTGAGAATAGGCCTGAGGCCTCCGGTTCTCTTGGGTACTAGGAAGTACCTGGAGTAGAAACAGTGACCTTGGAGGGGGGGGGAGGCAGGCACCGGCTCCACCGCCTTGTCTCGCAACAGACCCTGAAGTTCCTGAAGGAGGAGGTCTGTGTGGAGAGGAGGCCTTGGAGGCTCTCCTGGAAAGTAAGGAGGAGGCAACTGATGGAAATGCAGCATATAGCCCTGGTGGACTATGCTTAAGACCCATGTGTCTCCTGTAATTGGTGGCCACCTGCGGGAAAACAGGGCTAGTCGACCTCCTGTGCAGGGTTGGGACAGCAGAGACGGAGAGGCTATGCCTTGGGAGTCAAAAACGCCCACCCTGCTGAGTGGGAGCAGGAGTCAGAAGCTTGGGGGTCTTCTGCCTACGGGGCCCATGTCCCTGCCCCTTGGCCTGCTGACCCTGTGCTGGAGCTGGGGAGGCCTGGTAAGGTGGGAACTGTTTGTAGGCAGACATCTTCCTCGGGTAAAAGGACTTTTTACCCAAGCCCTTCTTCTTCTGAGAAGGGGCAGGAGTCTTTCTGGACAGCCTTGTCCTCGTGAGGTGCTCGGTTTCGAGCTGTGCAGCCTTCTTGGCCATGGGCTTGCCAAAAAGGTTCTCCCCTCGGCAAGGGACATCGACCAACTTGGCCTGAACCCAGGGCTCGAGGTCCGATGACTGCAGCCAAGCCTGGCGTCGAGCTGCGATGCCGGCTGCCACAACACGGGCCGAGGCCTCGAAGCCATCATAGGCAGCTCGGGACATAAAATTAGAGCATTCCCGAATCCCCAAAGACAAGGACTTGAACCTCTGCAAAGGCTCCCCGGAGAGACCAGCAGAGAACCCGGCAAGCTCCTTTGCCAGGTACCGCAAGTACATGCCCATGTACAGCTGGTAAGACTGGACACGGCAAGCAAGCATCGAGCCCTGGAAGCACTTTCTACCAAACGCATCTAGGTTTCGGGCCTCCCTGCCAGGGGGCAACGCGAAGTGCATCTTCTGACTTTTCAGACGATGCATGGCCGATTCCACCACCATGGAATGGTGTGGTAGCTGCGCCTTTTAGAAGCCAGGGCTCTTACGGAGTCGATAAATGGAATCGACCTGCTTGCTCAGAACCGGCGCCGAGGCCGGTTCCTCCCAAATCCGAAAGAGGAGCCGTTCCAGCATCGGAGGAACCGGCACAGTAAAGGCCTCCTTTGGAGGAAAGTCATACTGGAGGGCCTCGAGCTCTTCGGCTCGAGGCTCCTCCTTGGGGTCCGCGGGAATCGCCAAAGCAGTGGCCATATCCCGAACGAACTCTGAGAACCAGGTGTGCTCCCGGAGGGGACCTACTCCGGGGCTCAGACTGCGGTGAGTCCGACGGGACGCACCGAGTCTTGAAGCTATCGGGGGACTCCTCGTCCTCCATCTCCCAGGCAGACTCGTCCGAAGAGGAGTCGGGCTCCGACCGCGCAGGGGTTGGCAGCACCCGCCCCAACGCCGAAGGCACTGGCGTCAACGCCCTCAGTCCTGACCGGGAGGTCGAGGGTGACCGCAACCAAGGACGACCTTCATGGTCTCGAGTATCGGCTCGGTCTCCGGGGTCGACTTCGACGTCCCGGTGGTCAGGGCAGATGCGCCAGCGAGGCTGGCCATCAGCACCCGCTGCTGATCCATGAAGGCAGACAGTCTGCACTCCAAGGCTGTCAACCTGAGACCCAGCTCAGGAGACTCAGCAGCCACCGACTCGGGCCCCGGCGGCACCGGGCCCGACGTCGGCTCCCTGGGAGGAGAGTCCTCGAGGACAACAGGACTTACGTGTCCAGCAGACTCCGGCTCCAGACGAGGTACTTTTGACGGCTTCTCCTGTTCCACGGGCCCGGGACGGTGGTCGGGGGTCCGAGACCTAGCCCTCGAGGAGCCAGGGACCTCCTCTGACGCCGCCCTCGCGAGCCGCTTCTTCCTCTTTCGCTCCCGCTCCGGGGAACCGCTTTCCGAGGAACCCCGACGATGCTCGGGGTCAGACTCCCGAGACCTCAGACGAGGTCTGGGCCCGGCCGGAGGCCGAGTCGGAGAAAAGCCTTTCCTTTTGGTGCTGACGACTTCCCAGCGCCTTAGTGGACATTTTTCCACATGGCCCACAGGATCGTGGTCAGGACCGAGGCACTGAAGGCAGCAGTTGTGTATGTCAGTGAGAGACATTAGCTTCTTACACCGATCACACTTTTTAAAGCCACTGGAAGCCATCGGGGAAAAAAAGAGTCCCCACGAGGTCAAAGGACTGGCCTTCCAAGGAAAAGGAAAAAAGGGCGCGAACGCCAGCCATGAAGGGCAAAAAACGAAAAAAGAAGATCAGGCTTGATACCGGTGTACCAAACCCGGCGGGAAGGGGAAATGGCATCGAACCGGAGAAAAAAATCGCGAAGGAATCGGAGAAAAAAACAAGAAAAATCTAACTATTTTCCGGGTGAACTAGGACAGACGTCAGACAGGCTCCACGGAAAAAGAGACACTGAGCAAGATGGCACCTTTAGGCGGGAAGGGGACCGCACATGCGTGCAGTATTCCCAAACGCTTTCATAGAAAGCTGGGGAAATGCTCCGCAGGGGCTCCATCGACGTCGATGTCACCCATATGTGAGGACTGACTTCCTGCTTGGTCCTGGAGAACAAAAGCCTCTCCAGGTTGCAGCTGGGGCACCGCCTGGAGCTTGGGAGCCTTAGGCTTACGTGGGCCGTGCCCCTGTCCCTTGGCTGCTGTCCCTGTTGGGGAGCTGGGAAGGCTAGGTACTGGGGGGGTAGTTTCTGCAAGCCTTCCTCTTCTTTGGGTATAGGGGCTTTTTCCCCAATGCTTTCCATCAGGAATGATCATGAGGTCCCGCAAGTACATGCCAATGTACAGTTGGTAAGCCTGGATCCGGCCCATGAGCATCGAGCCCTGGTAGCACTTTACTCTCTTCATTTAGCCAAGCTCTATGACAGCTATTCCTGCAATGAAAATCAAATAAAATGGGTAGTAGTGGTTGAAGAAGGTTTTGAATACATTAAACACATATCTATTGAGGTTCTGATAACGTTTAAAACCATAGAATGAATAAAACTGAAGGTGGGACCAGGCTTTGGCTTTGCCATAGTGTAGAAGACATGGAGTTGTGTTTCCTGTCCATCAACGCTTGTACATCATAGTGAAGTGTTGAATGCAGGCTCCTACTGGCATAAGAGAAATCACGAGTGTGTGTGTGGGGGGGGAGTGGATATCATGCTCCGATGAGTCATCTCCAACCAGTTTTTGGCCAGTGACAAAACCTAGGTCACCTGTATTAGCATTTTTGGAAAGAATTCTGTGCAAAAATGCATACAGTTTGAAGAACTGAAAACCTAAAGCTCCACCAGTTAACCTCAAGTCACTTAAAATGTTAAAAATCTCTCCTTAGCTTGCTCTTTAATTCAGGTTCCTCCAAAATCAAGTGTTCAGTCTGTCAGTTATCGTGGTGGTGACTGACAGACTACAGAGAGAACCAGGGAGATCAGTGATCAGCGGTGATCTCTGCGGGACATGAAATGCCGACTGCAGAGTTCGTTCCCCACAGTGATCGCTGATCAAGTGCTGCTCCCGCAGATCACTGATCTTCCTGCTTTTCTCCGCACAGAGATCGGTAATCAGCGGGGAGCAGAGCTTGATCGGCAATCACTGCAGGGAATGAACTCTGCAGTTGGATAATTCCCCAGGCAGTGGTTGGCTAGGTAGTATGCTTTTTGCCCAGTTAAAGGGTTAAAGTAATTGCTTTGAGCTATTGCTCCCCTATTTGCACAGATTACTACAGATTTGACATGGCAGAAAGGGGACATACTGTATCATGACTGGGGTGTACTGCTATGATAAAAATGACTATATTTTTACTGTATTCTTTCCAAGCGCTTCTTATAAAGCCCCCAACATCAGTGCTCAGAATGCTCCACAGGAAGCTATCCCAGTTTATTTGGAAAAGCAACACCTGATAATATCTAGGAAGGTGATTTTCATTTCATTTAGTTGATATTTCACCTGCCATTACAAAAAGCCCAAGGTAGAATACAATAAAATAAACATAATAAAAACATACAAGGTGGTTACTCCCTGTAACAGGTATTCTCCATGGACAGCAGGAATAAGTCCTCATGTACTGGGTGATGTCACCAATGGAGTCCCACAATGGAACACTCTCCAGCTTCTATTAGAAGCTTTTGGGAGGCTGCACCATGCCTGTCTTTCTGTCATGGCACCCTCTTCTTCAGTATGATAAAGCACAGTTACTTACCTGTAACAGGTGATCTCTGGGAACAGCAGGAATAAGTCTTTACATATGGGTACGTCGGTACCGACGGAGTCTGCGCGGGAACGCTTCCCAGCGTCCAAATCAAGAGCTTTTGGAAGCATCCCAGCATGCCTGCGTGCTGCCTTCCCGCCTTTCCCAACTGCCTCTCCTCAGTTAAGTTTTAAAGCTGAGACAAAGAGAGAGAGAGGAAAGGAAAGATAGATAGAGATACAACTCCTGGGGAGGTGGGAGGGTTGTGAAGACTTATTCCTGCTGTTCCCAGAGATCACCTGTTACAGGTAAGTAACTGTGCTATCTCCAGGAACAAGCAGGAATGAGTCTTCACATATGGGGACTCCCAAGCTGAGATGCCTGGAGTCCCAGCATGTCATAGGCTGGAACATGCTATCTCCCAGAACACCAGGCATCCTGAGGATGGAGGGTAGGAGTTGAAGAAAGAAGGATGCTGTGGAACAGCTAACCTAGCATAGGACTGCAGAGATGGAGTCCATGTGTGGATGATGATGATCATCAATAATATTGCAAAGGATATTGCAATATGGACCTCCCCTGACAGGATTTCACAGAAGTATGGAGGTTCATGGATCTACTGGGAAACCTAGTAGAGGAACCTTGAAGAGGACCTCACTGTAAGTGGAGGTAATAATCCTGTAGGAAAACCAGTGGAGGTCAGAATCTTGAAAGGTAACAGGTAACCCCAGTAGGGAAACTGGGGTAGTCCAAAAACGGTGGGCCTTCAGCGGAAGGCTTTATGAGAAAAACCCTAGCTCTTTTGGAGGCAGAGTGAGTCACTCCTAGGAGCAAAACGAGAAGGCTAACCGATTTGGACAAACAGGCACAGTCCTTGTGGGGAGAAAGGTGTGGGAACTCCTTGTATCCCAAAAAGAGAGGACAAATGCCTGAGGCGTTAAGCCTGTGATTAACTGAAGATCCACAATGTCTCTCCTAACTGGGGTAAGCTAGGAGAGATATTGGGCACGGAGAGCTTCAGAGGTACCTAAACCGTTAGGTTATGGTATAAAAATTCTTGACAACCACAGGAGTGGTTGTGTGTGTAGAACCCCAAACCTTGCTAGATAGCATAGGTATGGGTAAACCCCCTCTGTCAGAATCATATAGCTATATGAGGATAGACAGTGAGATAGATATGTAGCCACATACTTATCTATCTATAATAAAATATCTCAACAGATACATATACATATATACATATAGATATAGATAGACAGACATATAAGAATATATCTATAGTGAGATATGGCAGGGCATAAAATACACACAAAAAATAAATATGGATATGTAGGCCTACATATGGGTGTCTGCAATTAAACAGACAGAGATATGCCTACAGCACAGTGATCACATAGGATATGTGGAGAGGAAAGATTCATCTAATAACAAGGAGGTGGAACCTACTTGAGAAGACAAATAGAGAATCTATTCCTCCTGGTCATGATCTGCAAGAATGCTAATTAGTGAAAAATAACCAGGACTGTTACGTGAAAAACAAAGGACAATGTCAATGTGCAGCCAGCAAGTTCCGAGTCTTCCAGGACTCTAGCATGGGAAGTAGACAGAAGACGCCTAGAGATGAGATACCATGTTGACCTGCTTAAGGGCAAAGGTATCATGCATTCTTACCATGAGGACGAGCATATCCCCGATTGGGAATACTATGGACCAAAGCAGGGAACTGGCAACTCCTTGAGCTTTCACGTAAGAGAAGGCCTATGTCCTTTATATCAAAAATGGAGATAGTAAAAGAAGGGAGAACCTTCTAGTCATGGGAGACATGACTGAAAAGCCTTTTCTAACCAGCTAGGATAGCTGTTGGAGAAAAAAAACCCATGCTCTCTAGCAAGGGCCCATAGTGGAAGTTCTGCTAACAGACTCAAAAGAGTCTAGGGAAGCACGAGAAAGAAACCAAGAAATATTCTGGATATGCTTAAGCAGTGAAGAATAGTCTTTACTCCTAGAATTTGGAAGGAAAGGAGTCAAAAGTTGTAAATGCTTTGTGACCTCCTCAAGAGAAAGACTCATATAAAAAATATATGAGAGAATTCTTGCAGAAAGCATAGATGTCTGGAAGGTTTGACGTCCAAAGGCATCTAGTGTCTTAGACTCACGACCTGGCGGATAAGAAGAGTGCTTTTTCTTACTCTTTACCCGCCTCATTGCTGATTCCACTACTATGGAATGATGAGGAAGTTGAGTCTTTTGAAACCCTGGAGAGGGGGGCACCTGATATAAAAGATCAGTTGCCCTGGGAGGTGGGGGTACCCTTAAAGGTGTTTCCCACATTCCTAGGAGATGATCCTGCAAGGAATGATGCAAAGGAAGCATTATGTTGTCCTTTGCTTTGGCAGAAACAGAGCCTTGTGCAGGATCATGTCCTGGAATAGGAATGGCAAAAGATCTTGCTATATCCAGGAGGAAACTCTGAAAAGAGGGATCCCAAACAGGAATCTCCCCTGGACAGGGTAGATCTAAAGAACTAGCCTGAGCATCCACAGAGTTATCCAAATATATAGGAATAGAAGATCCTGCAGAGTGCAGTGTGGAATGCTTAAAAGATGGTTGCTGGTACTGGCTGTCAGGAGCAGCCCCCATCCTTACCACATCATCCATGCCAGGTATCGACTCCAAGCTTGGTATAGAATGGAGTGATCCTGTTGAAAAAAGCATGGCAGGAATTGGCGACGATGCTACTTTGGGTACCGGTACCGATGTCGGAATCGAACCCGACAAAGACATCGGAGCAGTCATCGGTGACAGGTCAATCGGTACCGAGGTAACCGAAAACCTCCGGCCGCTATCCTCGGTACCAAAGCACCGGTATCGATCGGTGTCGGTACCAAAATCTATTGGTACCCAGTCTTCTAGACTAGAGATCGATTCCAAACTCGGCATCGAGGGCAAAGAGCCTGATAAGCGAAGCATGGAAGGCACCGACCGTGAAGGTAATGAGGACATCGGTACCAACTTCGGTACCGTGTCTGATACCAGTGAAGGAAAGTCAACCAGTGGCAACTCAATCGGCGTCGGGGGAACCGAGAGTTGCGGATCCGAATCATCGGAACCGAGCCTTCTGTACCGTCGAGAGCCGGTACCAAGGCGAGTCGGTACCCAGTCCTCCAGACTGGAGATCGATTCCAGACTCGGCATCAAAGGAAGCAAGGCTATCGATGCACATCTGGAGGGTACCGACGTCGGGGTTTTGAAGCCAGTGGGCCCTCGAGGGCAAGGCCGGAGCTGTCTACATGCTGCGCATGAGACCTACCACTCGAGGACTGGCTAGTCTTAACAGACTGTTTGTGGGTTACCTGATCCTGTGTGGACGAAGAAGGGGATGATGCCCCGAAGTTGGAGGGCAACCGTGTATCGAGGGAGCCTCGATGTTGAAAACCTCTTCTTACCAAACTGTTGTCAGGACCCAAGCAGGTTAGACACCGACTTCGAGGGTCTAAAAATAAAGTTGTACCGCCACAGTCTGAACATTTCTTGGAGAAAGTGTCTGGCGGTTCCATGAAGGAAAAAGAAGAGGCCTAAAAGGCCTAAGAGACCGTGGGACACTATGAAGAAAAAATATCCCGTGGAAAAGGAAAATTTTTCAAGAAAAGAAAACACCGGCGGTACCGGTGGCGTCGGGAAGACAGCCGCGACCACAAGAAAACTATAAACTAAAAACAAGAATTTTCTGTGGTGACAGGAGGTTGTCCTGCCGGCTCCGCGGAAAAACGAAAACTGAGGAGAGGCAGTTGGGAAAGGCGGGAAGGCAGCACGCAGGCATGCTGGGATGCTTCCAAAAGCTCTTGATTGGACGCTGGGAAGCGTTCCCGCGCAGACTCCGTCGGTACCGACGTACCCATATGTGAAGACTCATTCCTGCTTGTTCCTGGAGATCAAAACTGTAGCAGAATACAGCTCCTTGGGGTGTTCAACCACCTTTTCTCCATTTACAAGCAGGAATGAAGTCCTCATGTACGGGACTCTCAAACTACAGGCTACCAATAACTAAGGAGACTGAAAAACCCACAGAGGCAAATGAAATAAGAACTGGAGAAACAACTATGTACAGCATAGGTAGTTTCCAAATGAGAACTCCTCCGATTCATCTTCTTCGCCATAAGGTTTCAATCATGATCATTAATGCTCTGTGGTCCTTTTCTTTGGTAGCCTGGATAGACAGAAGGGCCTTGGAGAGATGGAGTTGGATTCTAATCCCCAAACCAATGCCAAAGGTATAGATTGGCCAAAGTTGCTTTCATGTAGGGAATCCCAATCCAGAAAATAGAGAAATGCGAATGTATGGACAGAAGACCACGTTGCAGTCTTGCAGATCTCTACCATAGAGCCAGAGTGGGAGATGGCCACCGACACAGCCATGGCTCAGTTGTCATGAGCTGTAACATGACCATCAAAGGCTCAGGCCAGCCTGGCAATAAGCAAAAAAGGTGCAGCTTGACAGTCAATTGAAAGAATGCATTGGATACAGCAGCCCCTAGCTTGCTCAGGCCAAAAGAGAAACAGCTGGAAGGACTTCCAGTGAGACTTCGTCCACTCTACGTAGAAGGCCAAAGCTTGCTTGCAGTCCAGTGCCGCTTCCCCTCTAAGAGGCCTCAGAAAGAAGCAGCAGAACTAATAAAGAAGGAAAGCCGATACCACTTTCAGGAGGAACTGAGGACGAGTGCATATGACCACTCTATTAGGATGGAACCTAGTGTATAGTAAGTGAGCCACTAGAGCCTGGAACTCAATAACACGGTGTGCTCAGGTATCTGCTATCAGGAACAAGACCTATGAGGTCAGGAACCTCAAAGAACAGGAGACAAACGTCTCAAAAGGAGTCAACATGAACTGCGCCAGAACTACATTAGGGTCCCAAGCCACTACTGGAGGCTTGAAGGGAGGTTTCCAGAGAAGCAAGCCTTGAATGAAGCAAACAGCTAAGGCTGAGTCGATATGGACTTTCCCTTCAAACCGCAATAGTAGGTCCCAATAGCGCTGAGATGGACTCAGACAGAGCTGGACTTGAGACCAGACTCAGAGGTGTAGGAGGTACTCCAGAAGTCTGACGGAACAATTAAAGGGATCCAGTGCCTGAGCTGCACACCAGGAAGCAAATCTCCATTTGAAAGCATAAGACCTTCTCACAGAGGACCTCGTAAAGGCCAACAGAACATCTGCTACACCATCAGGCAGGTTAAGCTCTGTCAGGACCAGACTCTCAACATCCACCCAGTGAGGGCCAATGATCTGATGTTGGGGTGCATCTTCCTGTCCTCCTGAGATATAAGGTCCAGGGCAGAGTCCAACCGCAGAGATTTCCACTAGGAGAGTTGAAGCATAAATCAGGAGACGGTTGGTGTCCCTTCAAAGTTATGGAGGCCGATTTCGCTCTCTGGGATATTGTAGAAAGCCATTCACGGCCACTGCTCTCGACATTGCGTAGGGAAGGACTCTGATGCTGATGCACATGGGACTTATTCCGGTGCTTGGATGGGCTCCTTCGACATTGATGGAGTCGAGGAGTCCTCCTTTGATTCCAGGCGGAGACCAACCAATGATCCGGGGCACCAAAGGGGGTCAGCTCTGACCAAGCCGAGGAATTTCTCAATGTCGATGCACCTTAAGCTATTCTAGGGGAGACAGAGACAGATGCCGGTGCTGAAAATGCTGAGTCAGACCTCTGACCAAGAGGGATTCTCTCCTGATCCATCAAGCCTCTCAGGACCCAGACACTGGAGGCACCAATTGTGCCTGTTGGTGACCAAGATGATCCTGGAAAATTCATAGCATTTCCTGAACCCGCTGCTGGTTTCTGGGACATGCCTGGGAGATGGCCATAGCAAAATCAAACAGCTCGATAATGACCAGAGGCCCAGCCGGGTCACGGGAAAAGAAGAAAATAAGAGTTAACAAAAAAGCACTGGAATTGAAGGCAAAATCAGGCACAAGAGGAGCAGATCACTCTTGCAGAGTCAATCAGGTAAACACAAGGAGCAAGAGTGAATGATGAACACAGGTGCTTTATTAAAAACCCCAACGCGTTTCGGCGAACGCCTTCTTCAGGGGGACTAAATAACTTACAAACAAAGCACAGTTACTTACCTGTAACAGGTGATCTCTGGGAACACCAGGAATAAGTCTTCACATATGGGTACGTCGGTACCGACGGAGCCTGCGCGGGAATGCTCCCCAGCGTCCAATCAGAAAGCTTTTGGGAGCATCCCACAGCGCCTGCGTGCTGCCTTCCCAACTGTCTCTCCTCAGTTGAGTTTTATAGCTGAGACAAAGACGGAGAGAGAGAGGGAAAGGAGAGAGATAGAGAGAGAGCGAGACAACTCCTAGGGGAGGTGGGTGGGTTGTGAGGACTTATTCCTGCTGTTCCCAGAGATCACCTGTTCCAGGTAAGTAACTGTGCTATCTCCAGGAACAAGCAGGAATGAGTCTTCACATATGGGGACTCCCTAGCTTTTGATGCCAGGGAGAGCGCCCAGAAGTTGTGTGACCCTGGGACAGGGCTGCACTTCCTCACCTGGATCTCTGGCATCCCCTGAGGGATGGTGGGTAGGAGTTGATTAGGTATGGAACAGGTGTTTGAGAACAGCCTGACCAAACAAGGCATCCGGCGGGAGTCCTTGTCTAAGCAGTAAAGGGCTGTGCAGGTATGAACCGAGGCCCAAGTGGCTGCTTGACAGATGTCGTTGATAGACACAGAGTTCAGATGAGCCACTTAGGTTGCCATGGCTCTCACATTGTGAGCTGTGACATGGCCCTCAGAGAAATGTTCTTGCTCTGATAGGCAAAAGAAATACATTGGGCAATCCAGATGGAAAGAGTTCTCTTGGAGACTGGTTGTCCCAAATGAGAAGGATCAAAAGCAACAAAGAGTTGGGAAGACTTTCTATGTTGCTGTGTCCTCTGTAAGTAAAAAGCCAGAGCTCTTTTACAGTACAGGGTATGAAGATTCCTCTCTGCAGGTGATGCATGAGGACCTGGAAAAAAGACAGGTAGGTAGACCTCTTGGTTAAGGTGAAAAGGCGAGACCACCTTAGGCATAAAATGTGGATTAGTCCTAAGGACCACCTTGTCATGATGGAATCTTGTATAAGGTGGATTAGCTACTAGTGCTTGCAATTCACTGATGCGGTGTGCTGATGTGATTGCAATGAGAAAGATAACCTTCCAAGAAAGGTATTTCAAGGAGGTAGTAGCTAAAGGTTCAAAAGGCGGCTTCATAAGCGGACCAAGAACCAAATTTAAGTCCCATGCCACCGGAGGTGGTCTAATGGGAGGCTTTGTTAAAAGGAGGCCTCTCATGAACCTTGCTACAAGGGGATGAGAGAAAACAGGTTGTCCATTTAGAGGCTTGAGTGAAGCTGCAATAGCACTCGGATGGACTCTTACTGTATTTGTCTTAAGGTCTGCATTAGACAGATGCAGGAGATACTCCAGCAACGATTCCAGAGGTATGGCACGGGGGTTAAGACCCTTTTCAGAACACCAGATGGTAAACCTTTTCCACTTGAAGGTGTAAGAATGTCTAGTAGAAGGTTCTCTGGAAACTTGAAGAACATCTTTCACTTGCTGAGAAAGAGGAAGATCCTGGAGATCTAGGCCTTCAGCAACCAGCCCCGAGATGCAGAGACTGGGGATTGGGATGCCACAACTTTCCATCCTCCTGAGAGAGGAGGTCTGGAGCAGACCCTAACTCTAGGGAGGGAGCTTGAGAGAGAAGTAGAAGCAGAGGGTAGCACACTTGCCGTGGCCAATGTGGAGCTATGAGAATCATGTGGCCTCTGTCTCTCTGAAGCTTGAACAGGGTTTTGGGAATTAGGGGAATGGGTGGAAAGGCATACAGGAAATCTTGAACCCAGTGAAGGAGGAAAGCATCCCTTGCCTGAGCCCCCTGGGCCGGAGTTCTGGAACAGAACCGGGGAAGTTTGGCATTCCACGGACTTGCAAAGAGGTCTATGTCCGGGGTTCCCCAAATTTGAAAAATTTTGGACACCTGGTCCATATGTAGGGACCACTCGTGTGGAAGCAGAACTCGACTGAGTCTGTCTGCCCAAGAGTTTTGAACCCCTGGAAGACAGACTGCCAGAAGATGAATGTGATGCTCTCTGGCGAAGGGCCACAGTCGCAGAGCTTCGTTGCAAAGCGACAGAGAGCCAGTTCCTCCCTGCTTGTTTATGTAGAACATGGCCACCTGATTGTCCGTGTGGACAAGGACTATCTTGTGGCTGAGCAGGGTGTGGAAAACTCGTAGAACAAGGAAGATTGCTCTGAGTTCCAAGAGATTGATGTGGAGACAAGTCTCCTGTGGGGACCAGATGCCCTGGGTGGAGAGGTCCTGAAGATGAGCTCCCCAGCCCACTGGAGAAGCATCTGTTGTAAGAGTTGCCTGGGGTAGAGACTGTTGAAAAGGACACCCCAGCAAGAGGTTCTGAGGGGACTTCCACCACTGGAGGGACAAAATGAGGCGACTTGTGTTTGCTATTTTGTCTGACAGGCAGCCTAATGCCTGGGTCCATTGGGTGGATAAAGTCCACTGAGCTGCTCTCATGTGAAGGCGAGCATATGGTACCACATGAACGGTGGAAGCCATGTGGCCTAGCAACTGTATCGACTGGGTCAGTGTCACGTCAGGACATGCTAGGGAGATAAAGTTCCTAGATGAAATAAATGACTGCTTCTTGGAGCAGCTGGTTCATGAACCGACCAGAGGGGAAGCCATATTAGACCTAGTCCTTAGTGGAACACCAGATCTAGTGCAAGAGATAAGGGTGTTGGGGCCACTTGGCAATAGTGATCACAGCATGATCGCCTTTGATTTAATTAGTGGAGGAGGGATAGTGAGGAAATCCACAGTACTACCTTTTAACTTTCGAAAGGGAAACTATGATAAAATGAGGAAAACAGTTAAAAAAAAACTACAAGGAGCAGTTGCGAAGGTTAAAGACGTACATCAAGCTTGGGTGTTGTTGAAAAATACTATCTTGGAAGCCCAAACCAGCTGTATTCCACGCTTTAAGAAAAGTGGAAGGAAGTCCAAAAAACTGCCAGCATGGTTTAAAGGTGAGCTCAGAGAGGCTGTTGTTGCCAAAAAAGCATCTTTCAGGAAATGGAAAAAAGAGCCAAACGACGAAACCTGGAAACAGCATAAGCACTGGCAAGTCAAATGCAAGGCATTGATAAGGCAGGCAAAGAGAGAATTTGAGAAGAAGCTTGCTGCGGAAGCAAAAACGCGAAAAAAAGACCTTTTCAAGTACATTCGTAGCAATAAACCTGTGAGAGAGTCAGTTGGTCCATTAGATGATAAAGGGGTTAAAGGAGCACTAAGAAGCGACAAGGCAATAGCGGAGAGACTGAATGAATTCTTTGCTTCGGTCTTTACTGAGGAAGATGTAGGGATGTTACCCATGACTGAAGTGGTATTTAAAGGTGCGGAAGAATTGAAGGAAATATCGATACATCGGGAAGATGTCTTACAACTATTAGATAAACTGAAGAGTAGCAAATCACCTGGGCCGGATGGTATACATCCAAGGGTGTTGAAAGAACTGAAATATGAGATTGCAGAACTGCTATCAGTAATCTGTGAACTATCATTAAAATCATCTCTAATACCTGAAGATTGGAGGATCGCCAATGTAACACCAATTTTTAAAAAGGGTTCCAGGGGTGATCCGGGAAACTACAGACCAGTGAGCCTGACGTCAGTACCGGGAAAAATGGTAGAAACCATCATAAAGAATAAAATTACTCATCATGCAGATAGTCACAACCTAATGGGAGACAGCCAACATGGCTTTAGACAAGGAAGATCTTGTCTTACTAATCTGTTATGTTTTTTTGAAGGAGTGAATAAACAGGTGGACAAAGGTGAGTCGGTTGATATTGTGTATCTGGACTTTCAGAAAGCCTTTGACAAGGTCCCTCATCAGAGACTTTTGGCAAAACTAAAGAGTCATGGGATAGGAGGCAGTGTACTATTGTGGATCAGGAACTGGTTAAAAGATAGAAAGCAGAGGGTAGGGCTAAATGGCCAATTTTCCCAATGGAGAAAGGTGAATAGTGGTGTACCCCAGGGATCTGTGCTGGGTCCGCTGCTTTTTGACATATTCATAAATGACCTGGAAAATGGAATAACGAGTGAGGTTATCAAATTTGCAGATGACACAAAACTATTTAAAGTTGTTAAAACCCAAGAGGATTGTGAAAAATTGCAAGAGGATCTTGATAAATTGGAAGACTGGGCATCAAAATGGCAGATGAAATTTAATGTGGACAAGTGCAAGGTTATGCACCTAGGGAAGAACAACCCAAACTATGGTTACACAATGCAAGGTTCCACATTAGGAACCACCACCCAGGAAAAAGATTTAGGCGGCATTGTGGATACCATGTTAAAACCCTCGGCCCAGTGTGCAGCGGCGGCCAAGAGAGCAAATAGAATGCTAGGTATGATAAGGAAAGGAATGGAAAATAAAACAAAAGATATTATAATGCCTCTATATCGTTCCATGGTGAGACCGCACCTTGAATATTGTGTGCAATTCTGGTCACCGTATCTTAAAAAGGATATAGCGATTTTAGAAAAGGTACAGAGAAGAGCCACCAAAATGGTAAAGGGGATGGAAGGATACTCCTATGAAGAAAGGCTAAAAAGGTTAGGGCTCTTTAACCTGGAAAAGAGACGGCTGAGGGGAGATATGATAGAAGTCTATAAATTAATGAACGGAGTGGAACGGATAAACGTAGATCGATTGTTTACCTTATCAGAATATAGAAAGACTAGGGGACATGCAATGAAGCTGCAGGGTAAACTATTTAAGACTAATAAAAGAAAATATTTTTTCACTCAACGTGTAATCAAACTCTGAAATTTGTTACCGGAGGATGTAGTAAAGGCTGTTAGTGTAGCTGGGTTTAAAAAAGGTTTGGACAAGTTCCTGGAGGAAAGGTCCATAAACCATTATTAAGAAGTGACCGAAGATATCAATGCTTGACCCAGTACAAGCATTGTGGAACTTGTGTCTCTTGGGGATACTGCTAGGTACATATGACCTAGGTTGGCCACTGTTGGAAACAGAATACTGGGCTTGATGGACCATGGTCTGACCCAGTATGGCATATCTTATGTTCTTATGTTCTGTAACATCTCTCGAGCAGTGAGTAGGGGTTTCAACTCTGCTTGAGAAGCTAACTGCATCAAGCGAAGGCAACAGGCCTGGGGAAGAAAGGTCCTTGCCTTTGTGGTATCCAGCAATGCCCCTATGAACTCCAGGGACTGAGTAAGGATCAAATTGGATTTTGGGATGTTTATTACCAGCCCTAAGTATTGAAGGATACACACCAATGTTCCCTCTAATTTTCTGTGGGCTGTGTGCGCATAAAATATCAGCTGTGTGCAGCTTTTGAAGGAAGGTTAAATTTTTGTGCGCCACATAACGACACTCAGAGTTATATACTTTAAAATTTGACTACACGTCAGAATACAGTATGTACACCACACTGATTTTAATCAAGTTAAATGAAAATAGACGATTACTAAATGAAGCGGGAAATTTCTTGTAATTACAATCATAGCTTTTAAATTTTAAGACGTCTGTGTTGTTTTCTATCAGAATCAGAGCCGTAAGTTTTGTGCGCTCTGTTGTAAAGTATGTGCGCTCGCTTGGCGAGGTGTGTGCGCGCGCACACGCGCACAGCTTAGAGGGAACAGTGATACACACTGTGCAGGTTAGAGCAGTCCTGGCCTCTGATTGAGTGGGAGCTCGAATGAGCCAGTCGTCCAGGTAGGGGAAGACAAATATTCCCAGGGTGCGCAGAAAAGCAGCAACCACTGCCATGCATTTCGTAAACACCCTTGGTGCAGAGGCCAGGCCAAAGGGGAGCACTCTGTATTGATAGTGCTTCTCCTGGAAAAGGAACCGAAGGAACCTTCTGTGAGTTGGATGGATGAGAACATAAGTGTACGCATCCTTGAAATCTAGAGAACAAAGCCAATCCTGACTCTGAAGGTATGGCAGCAGAGTTCCTAGAGAAACCATCTTGAATTTTTCTTTGACTAGGAATCTGTTCAATTCTCTGAGATCTAAAATGGGTCTGAAGCCCCCTATTTTCTTTGGGATAAGAAAATAGGGGGAGTAGAACCCTGTGCCCTGTTGTTGAGAAGGCACTTCCTCTACTGCCCCTTGGGCTAGAAGAGTGGCAACCTCCTGCTCTAATAGGCTGAAGAGGGAGGTTGGAGAATTGAACTGGTGCACTCTTGTGAGAGGGGGCAAGCTGGAAAAATGAAGTTTGTACCCCAGTGTCCACTGCTCTGCTGTGATTTGCCCCCATCTGGGAGCAAAGTGACATAGCCTTCCTGGAATGGTGGAGGGCTCTGGTCCTTCTAGAGCCAGAAAGGCTAAGTTCTCTAGCAGAAAGTCAAAGGCCCTGAGGTGGCTGAGACTGCTGGGCTGGAGCAGGCCTCGCAGCCTTTGCCTTGGTCTGTTTGGAGGATTGCTGACGTTTGGAAGGGAACTGAGCTGCAGAAGATGCTCTCTGACTATAAGCAGGATAGGATCTTCCCTTCTTTGAAAAAGGTGTTTTCTTGAACAACCTTTTCTTAGCAGGAGCAGCTGTAGATTTGGATAGTCTATCCAAAGCAGAATTTTCAGCATCCATCTGATTGGCTTTTGCTTGCCAATCTTTACCAAACAGATTTTCCCCTGTACAAGGGATATTTCCCAATTCATCTTGGACCCAGGTTTCCAAATCAGATGCTTGAAGCCAAGCAACCCTACGTGCTGCTATAGCTATAGCTGAGGCTCTGCTTATGCATTCAAAGGAATCGAAAGCTGCACGGTTGGAGAATTTGGAGACATCCTGGGCATGTTTGAGCGCAGAGAGAAATTCTTGCCTTTTATTGTCAGACATAAAAGGACTTAAAGTCTGCAAATGGTCAGTGACCTCTTTTAAGAACATGCCCATGTAGAGACTATAAGAATTAATTCTTGCAAGCAAGCATGGAAGCTTGGAAGATTCTTCTACCAAAAGAATCCAGGGTTCTACATTCACGTCCTGGAGGATTAGAGGCATGTCTCTTGGCACTTCTAATCTTTTTCATTGCAGACTCAACCACAATAGAGTGGTGAGGAAGCTGAGTCTTATGGAAACCAGGACAAGGAGGGACACGATACATGGTGTCCAACCTGCGAGAATGAGGAGAGGTGGTTAGAGGTGCTTCCCACATCCTTAACATGAGATCATACAGAATCTCATGAATAGGCAAGGTAGCTGCCTCTTTAGGAGTTTTAGGATATTGTAAAATATCTAACTCCTTAGCTCTAGGCTCTGACTCTGGGGCTACTGTAATAGAGAGACCCCGAGCCACCTCTCTGATAAAAGTCTTGAAAAGACAAGTCCTCTGGAGGAGACATCCTTCATTTAGGAGAGGACTCCTCCTGTGGAAGAAGCATCGCTGCATCGACAGACTGTTCAGAATCCTCAGAGTCAGAGGAATCAAAGTATCGAATGTCGGGATGCTGTTGCAAAGCCCGATACCCGTACCGACCGGGGTCGGTATCGGGAATCATCGGTACCGGAAGGCTGCAGAGGGCAGGGTACCGGCATGGCTGACACAGATGCCGATGTCGATGCCACCGGTACCGGGATCGGTACCGATGGCGATACCTGAGCCGGTACCTGCGGAGTAGTCTGTTGCGGTACCACGGGCGTCGATGCCACAAGGAAAGCCGCCAGACTGCGTTCCATGGACAGAATCCTCTGATCCATGGACGCTGCCAATGCCTGGAAGTTGGTTCCGGTGGAGGCCACCGGTACCCCAGAGCATGGCACCAGGAGATCGGTTGAGGCCACGCTATCTAGATCGTCCTGGAACCCCGATGATGATGCTTTAGAAGTCGAAGCCTCCCGCCGGGGTAATTTTGCCAGTTCAGAATCCTCGATGGCAAGGCCAGAGGCATCTCGATGCTTAGAAGAAGATTTGCCCTTCAAGGACCAGCTGGATTTATGTTTAGTTACCTGAAATCCATGTGAGGAAGAAGCAGCCCTGGAAGACATCGATGCCACCGAAGCTGCATCAGAGGGAAACAGGGTACTGAGCTTGGCAGCTCGGTTCTGTCGACCTCTCTTAGACATCATGGAACAGGACATACAATCTTTGATGGAATGGTCAGGGCCTAAACATTTGAGACACCAGTCATGTGTGTCGGTGAAGGATATAGTACCGCCACATTTTGTGCACTTCTTAAAACCTGAGGCAGGCGAGATGTCTGGAGGGACACTCATGAGGGGGAGAGAAGCTACACATACTATTCTCCCGTTCATCAGGTGCACACCCGCATAGATTACTTCTTGTTAGATCAGCGCCTGATGGATGGGAGAGTGGAGGCCGGCCATGGGGCTCTAACCTGGTCGGACCATGCCCCGTGCTGGCTTACTCTCCCGACGGGCCTGTATAACGAGCGCCATTGGCTTTGGAGATTTGATGTGCGATTTTTGCGGCGGCAATGCGCAGTGCAAGAACATAGTCATTTTATAACCGACTTTTTTGAGCTTAATGATTCTGGGGAAGTTTCACTACCCTTGGTCTGGGATGCTTTCAAGGCCACGGCATGGGGCCAGCTCCTGGCGGAAGCGGCCCGCATGCGGAGAGCTTGGAAACGAGAATATTGTCAATTAGTAGGAGATTCCACCCGACTGCGTTCAGAGCATGCCCAGACTGGATCGCGGCGGGCTCTGCGCCAGTGGCGGAATGCCCGGGCTAATTTGGATGCATGTTTACAAAGAGAAATAGATAATAAGCGCCGGAAACTCCGGCAAACGTTTTATGAGCATGGGAATAAGACCGGTCGCTTTCTAGCTCTGCGCCTTCGGCAGCAGCACTCCGCGAGAGTGGTTCGCGAGCTTTGCGACTCTGGGGGGCAGAAGAGGGTGACCTCTCGGGAGATACGCGACATCTTTGCTGAGTACCTGGAGCAGTTATATAAAGCCAAACCTTTTGCCTTGGCACGTGTACAGGACGTTTTGCGGACGGTCACCTTGCCACACCTGCCTGATCCCGATCGGGATCAGTTAGATTCTGAAATCACAGTGGACGAGGTGGAATACGCAATTCGGCGACTGAAAACCGGGGGCGCGCCGGGTAACGATGGCTTCCCCGCGGAGTACTATAAAAAATTCCGCGTACAACTAGCGCCAACGTTGGCAGTGCTTTTCAATGAGGTTTTGAGGGGGGTGCCTCTGTCCCCATCGCAACGTGAGGCTTTGATAGTGATGATCCCTAAGCCATGTAAACCCTTGCACGAGGCGGCCTCCTATCGCCCCATTTCCCTGCTAAACACGGACGTCAAAATACTTGCCTCTGTGCTGGCCGCGCGATTGAACCGATTTCTCCCGACTTTAGTGCACCCTGATCAGGTTGGGTTTGTGCCTGGCCGCCAGGCAGCAGATAATATTCGGCGTATGCTGCAGGTCTTTCACGTGGCCCAGCAGGATCCACAGCCAACCTTAGTAGTGGGAATCGATGCAGAAAAGGCCTTCGACCGAGTCAGTTGGGGTTACCTCTGGTGTGTGCTCGAAACGATGGGTTTTGGTCCCAACTTCATCCGCTGGGTTCACAGTTTATATCACGAACCTAAAGCGTGCGTCCAGGTTAATGGGGGGCACTCGCGAAATTTCTTATTGGAGAGGGGCACTCGCCAAGGATGTCCTCTGTCACCACTACTGTTCGTGCTTGTGATGGAACCCTTGGCGCAAAGCTTTCGTGAACATCCGGGCTTGCAGGGTGTTCGTATTGGCCCTGCGGACTATCGTATTGCACTCTTTGCGGATGATATTATATTATCCCTGGTAAACCCCACTGCGTCCCTCCCTGTCGCGATGCAACTCTTTGAAACTTTCTCCCGGGTGTCGGGCTTCAAAATCAATTACACTAAATCCAAAGTTTTAAATGTCGGGGTTCCCGGGGCGGTCTGCGCGGAACTCCAAGCGGCCTATCCCTTTCGCTGGGTGTCGGGTGCCTTACGCTATTTAGGGGTGCAGCTGACCGTGGAGCGGGCGGCTCTTTTCAAGGCTAACTATGATCCTCTACTCCGTCAGATTCGGCGGGACTCAGACACCTGGAATAGGCTGATACTTTCCTGGTTTGGACGTATTGCGGTAGTTAAGATGGTGGTCATCCCCCGCTTCTTGTATCTCTTCCAGGTTCTCCCCATATCGTTAGCGCGGGGCATCCTGGCCACCTGGCAGACTTTGTTAATGAATTTATCTGGCGGTACCGTCGCCCGCGGTTGGCCTGCTGTGCTCTCTATACCCGTACACGTTTTGGGGGTATGGGTGCGCCCAATTTGCACTGGTATTACGCAGCGGCACAAAGCCGCGCAGGGGTGGAATGGATGATTGCTGATACCTCCAAGCGGTGGGTGCAGATGGAAATGAGTTTAGCGGGGGGAGCGGGATTGGGGGATCGGCTGTGGCTTGGTCCAAAACTACGGTGTGGTGTACGTCTTAGTAATCCCTATATCCTACATACCCTCCGCTGCTGGGACCAATTCTTTCGGCCCCGGGGGACGGACCTGACCCCTTTGGCACCCATAGTGGATAATGTCTCATTTCCCCCGGGGATGGTTGATCCGGTTTTCCGGTTGTGGGGCCACAGGGGCCTTAGCCGGGTCGGGCAACTGTTCGATGAGGGTAAATTACAACCATTTCGTATACTGCAGGAGGATTTTGACCTTCCTGATGGTCACCTCTTTCAATATATGCAAGTAGCGCATTGGGTTCAATCTAAAACTGTTCGACCCCACGTGACCCGAGAGTTGACAGATTTGGAGCGTTACTGCGCGGGGTGTACTACCACTAAAGGACTGGTGGCGACTTTGTATGCCCACTTGCAGGGGCAGCAATTGAGATTCATTAAGCATAGAGAACTTTGGAACTCTGATTTGAGCCTTCTTTTCTCTGAGCAGCAGTGGGAACAGGTAGAGGGCCGACTGTGGAGGAGTTCGGTGGCGGTTAATGCCCGCGAAACTAACTATAAAATATTGTTCCGATGGTATATGACACCTACGCGGATAGCTCGTATTTATCCGGGGGTCACGGATCTCTGTTGGCGAAACTGCGGACAAAAGGGCTCCCTGGCGCATATCTGGTGGGCGTGCCCTCGCATTCGAATCTTTTGGCGGGGCATCCAATCCCGGTTGCAACAACTGCTTGGGTTGAGCATCCCTTGGGACCCGGGGATTTTTCTTTTTGGGGTAGCTGTGCCCGGGGCACGTGCTCTTCAGCTGGCTTTGCTTCGCCATGGTCTGAACGCGGCTCGACTGTCTCTCGCGTCGGCTTGGAAGAGCGACCTCCCCCCGTCTTTCTCCGCCTGGTTGGAACGGATGTGGGATATGTATAGCATGGAGCGAGGGGTGGCTGCTAGTAGGATGCGTCTGCCGCGTTTTGAGCAGGTGTGGGAGCCCTTTGTCCTTCGTTATGGCTCCTGATTGTTTACAATTGTACTACGGCCTGGGACCCTGAGGCTATAGTCTGGGCCGCGGTATGACTCTTTGGGGTACTGCATTTTCCCTCATGAGCGCTGTTTGGCTGGCATGTTTCCTCGTTTAAACGCCAACATTGAGTCCTGTGGGTGGGAGGGAGGGACAGGGGGTTAGATTAGGGGGGCTCGGGGGAGGGGGGGTCTTGGAGGGTGAGAGGGGTAGCTGCCTTTTTGTTGGGAGTCGGGCGCTGTGATATCATGCTGAATGGGGGGGTGGGGGGACATTGGGATTGGGAAGGGGTAGGAGGAATGTGCTATAATTGTCATAATATTGAACTAAAAAAACACAAAAAGAAGGCGTTTTTGTAGGCTAGTTCTGTGTTTCATGTTAGCGGCTTTGGCCTTGCTATTCTTTGATATTGTAATCTGTTAACGTTTCATGTTCCTCTGTATTTCATGGAAGCCTTTCAATAAAAAAAAAACCTGAGGCAGGTTTTTCCATATTTGAGGAAAAAGATTTTGGGCCTAGGGCCCAAAACTGAAGTACATCTGAAGAAAAAATAGGTGGTCTTTTTTTTTTTAGGAAAAGAATAAGAACCGGCGGTACCGGTATAGCATCGAGGAAGGCAGACGCGACAGAAAAGAAATAAAGAAAAAAATAAGGAAATTCTTCTGCGGTGACAGGAATATGACCTGCTGGCTCCGTGGAAAAAGAACAACTGAGGAGAGACAGTTGGAAAGGCGGGAAGGCAGCACGCAGGCGCTGTGGGATGCTCCCAAAAGATTTCTGATTGGAAGCTGGGGAGCGTTCCCGCGCAGGCTCCGTCGGTACCGACGTACCCATATGTGAAGACTCATTCCTGCTTGTTCCTGGAGAAAAAAATAAATAAACATATTAAAAACATGATAAAGAATAATTAAAACAAGAGGGCATATACAATAAAAATATAAATTAACAAAACTGTTGCATATTGATGTATAGAATAACACTCAAAAACACCAGTAGAATAAATGCATAATACCATTTATAAAAATATAAATTATGATTATTGATTTACCTGATCATAATTTATATTTTTATAAATGGTATTATGCATTTATTTATTTATTGTACTGGTATTTTTGAGTGTTATTCTATACATCAATATGCAACAGTTTTGTTAATTTATATTTTTATTGTATATGCCCTTTTGTTTTAATTATTCTTTATCATGTTTTTAATATGTTTGTTTATTTATTTTTTTTGTTTGTAAGCTATTTAGTCCCCCTGAAGAAGGCGTTCGCCGAAACGCGTTGGGGTTTTTAATAAAGCACCTGTGTTCATCATTCACTCTTGCTCCTTGTGTTTAACTGAAGGCAGAATCGCCATCGATGGACCCGAAGCTACTGACAGCAGGCAGAGAGTATTAAAACAAGTACAAGAGAGACCCCTGGAGGGGAGAAAAGGAGAAATTAGATCTTACCTGCTAATTGTCTTTCCTGGAGTCCCTCTGGGCCAGTCCAGGAATTCCATATACACATGGGTAGTCGCTACTCTCCAGCAGCTGAGAACTGAGCAGGTCAGGTTTCTGAGAACCCAGTAGAAGAGCTCCCCCTCTAGTCTCAGCATCCAATCTCCTACTGACTAAGCAGCTTACTCCTCCCTCTATGAAATAACTAACCAACAGCTAAACAGAGCTAAAACTATGTCCATTGCGCTTTTGAGTGTCTTACCCTTTTTGAAACCTTTTTTTTTTTTTAAAGATAGTTGCAGTGAGCGATATACACCTCTGGGAAGCCACCCAACCGGGATGCCCAAACACACCTGCATAAGACCTGCTACTGCGTGGTGCTGTACCTCTTTATCGAAGCTCACCTAGATAACCTTGGTCTCTATTATGGGAGGGGTCTGGACAGGCCCAAAGGAACTCCAGGAAAGAAAATTAGCAGGTAAGACCTAATTTCTCCTTCCTTATCGTCCCTCCAGGCTAATCAAGGAATTCCAGATACACTTGGGATGTATTCAAAGTAGTGACTAAACCCAGGAGGGACCCCTGAGACCAGTTCTAAGAACTACAGAACCAAACCTAGCATCCTCCATCGCCTGCACATCTAGGCGATAATGCTTAGTAAACATATGCAACGACAACCACGCTGCCACCCTGCAGATCTCTATAGGAGGAACTAATCCTGCTTCTGCCCAGGACGACATTAGAGAATGAGTGGAGTGTGCCCGTAGCCCCACAGGCATATTTTGGCCACGCTGCTCATATGCCTCCGCAATAATACGTCTCACCCAATGGGCAATCGTGGACTTAGAAGCTGCCGTCCCTGCCCGAGGGCCTCAAAAACACAATTTTTTATTTATTTGCATTGCTTGATATACCGCCCTTGCCGAGGCATCAGGGTGGTGTACAATAAAAGTAAAACAGGCTACTAGAGAGAAGCAGGAGATGAAAGGAACGCCATTGATTTTATAGGAACACGACAGAAAAGGACAGAGAGAAAAGCAGGGAAAGGGACATACAGAGACACTGAATACAACTGTCAAACGAGTAGGGTGGGAATGGACAGGGGGAGGGGGGCTGATGGCCCAAGCAGCAGGCGTAAACCCGCACCTGACTTGCGCAAGGCACAGATCCAGGAGGTGTAGTTGTCTATCCTCCTTGGAGTCTCCCAACTCTGAAAATGAAAGCAACGTAACCGCCTGATTCAAATGAAAGCGTGACACTACCTTAGGCAGAAAGGAAGGAACTGGGAGCAAGACCACCTTTTCTCTGGAAATACACAAAAATGGATCCCTACAGACCACCACCTGGAACTCCGAAATCCTGTGTGTCGAATAGATCGCCACCAAAAATACTGTGTTCAAGGTGAGATCCTTGAGCGATGCCCTCACAATTGGCTCAAAGGGAGCTGTTGTCAGCACTGACAATACCAAGTTGAGGTCCCAAGACGGCACTGTCGCCCTCCTAGGTGGTCTCACCTGCTGGACCGCCCGTAGGAAGCGAGCCACATCTGGGTGCGCCAACAGGGAGCGCCCCTGAATACGACCCCTGTAGCAAGCCAGAGCCGCGACCTGAACTCGGAGGGAACTAAGCGCCAGTCCTTTTTCCAGACCATGCTACCAAAAGAGCAAGATGTCCAGCAGCTAGCAGCAAAAGGGTTGCAGATTCTGGTCCACACATCAACCTTCGAAGATCCGCCACCCTCGTACGTATGTCAGGTTGGTGAAACGTTTTCTGGCCTGCAACATGGTCACTATGACCGATGGAGCAAAGTCCCGCTGCCTCAACCTCGCCCTTTCAAGAGCCATACCATAAGCAAAAACCGTGCTACCTGCGGCATCATGACCTGACCCTAAACCAGAAGGTTGATCCTGTCGGGTAGCCGCCAGGGTTGCGAGACCAGCAGGCGTCTGAGGTCCACATACCAGAGTCTCCTTGGCCAATCTGGTGCTATAGAATCACCGAACCCTTGTAGCCTTCTATCCTCCACAGCAACCACCCTATCAAGGGCCACAGTGGAAAGATGTACAGCAATCCTTCCGAAGGCCAAGGCTGGACAAGAGCAGCCAGACCTTCCAACATTTGCTCCCTGTGCCTGCAGAAGAATCTGCTCACCTTCGCGTTCGACTGCGATGCCATGAGGTTCATGACCGTCTGCTCCCAACATTCTGTGAGGTCACAGAATACAGCTGGATTGAGTTCCCACTCTCCTGGATCCATGTGATGCCAGCTGAGAAAATATGTCTTAATATTCTGCTTGCCTGCCACGTGAGAGCTGCCGACAAAGCTAGTAAATTCTACTCTGCCCAGGACAGAATCGCCAGGCTGTCCTCCCAAGAGAGCAGCACTGCCCATTCCTCCCTGTTGGTTGATTAAGCCACCGTGGTGGCATTGTCCGAAAAGACTCTCACCGCTTCCTGTGCAATCCAGGGATGAAAACATTGAAGGGCTAGAAAAACCGCCCTCATCTCTAAGCGGTTGATGGACCACGAACTCTCCTCAGGCGTCCCACTGACCCTGAGTGACTCGAGAGTCACAATGGGCTCCCCAACCCTGAGACTGGCATCCGTCGTTACCAGCGTCCAGACCAGATCTTCCAATGGGACCCCTGCCACAAGGTTGTCGACTTGCAGCCAGCATTGTAAGCTGTCTCGCATGGATTGTGACTGCGGAGCCCAGCGGGATAGTAGCGCATGTTGCAAAGGATGCATGTGGGCTCTGGCCCAGGGAACTAGATCCAGAGTCGCCACCATGGAGCCCAGCAGCTGTAGGTAATACCAAGCCTCTAGAGGTGGCCTGCTCACAAATTTGACCACCTGTCGCTGTATCTTGTGAATGTGCTCCTCTGGAAGGGAGACCAAGTCTGCTGCCATGTCAAACTGAGTGCCCAAGTATATTAGGCGCTGAACTAGTTGAAGCTGGCTCTTAGCCAGATTGACGACCCAGCCCAGGCTTCGCAAAAGTTCAAGGACCCGTACAGTTGTCTCGAGGGATGCCTTCTCGGACTTTGCTCTGATGAGCTGATCGTCCAGGTATGGATGCACCAGTATTCCTTCCTGACAGAGCCGCCACAACTACGACCATGACTTTCGTAAAGGTTCGCTGAGCTGTGGCCAGCCCAAAGGGCAACACTCAAAACTGAAAGTGTCTCATCGATAGGGTGAACTGCAGGTACTGCTGATCCTCTGACCGGATGGTGATATACAAGTATGCCTCCTTGATGTCCAAGGTCGTGAGGAATTCCCCCTGCTGTACTGCTAACATGACCAACCTTAAGGTCTCCATCCAAAAACGAGGAATGTGTAGAACTCGATTCATGTGTTTGAGGTCCAGGATAGGGCGAAAACCCCCCTCCTTTTTGAGGACCACAAAGTAGATGGAGTATCGACCTACGCCGCACTGCTCTGGAGGCACCTGTACCACTGCCCACAACTGCAGCAGGTGTCCGAGAGTCTTCCAAACTGCTTCTGCCTTTTTGGGTGCCTTGCAGGGCGAGTGAACAAAGGCTTTGCACAGTGATCTTGCGAATTTGAGAGCATACCCCTCCCAAATTATCTCTAAGATCACTGGTCAGTTCTGAGAGCGACCCAGGTGGCATAAAACTTCTGTAGCCGGCCCCTACTGGCACCACCGCCTGGGCTTGCCTGGCTTCATTGTGGCTTCTTACCTTGATCCAGGGAAGCAGTGTAAAACCCCCGCCTGAACCCCCTGGAACCCCGAAAGAACCCGCTTCCTTTTCAAGCAGTAAGCCCTGTGGATAGAAAGAATAAAATCTGGCAAGAAAAACCCTTCGGGGAGTTGAGGACTCTCCTCTACAGCCGACCGCGATGATGGAGAACTGATCTTTTAGCTGCGCTGCCTTTGCCTTCTTCCCGCGCTTTACAACTGTCCCCGAGAAAATGGCCACCAAATTCCCCGCGGTCTCACCAGCTGATCCCTGCTTCACTTCGGCCCCAGAATCCATGAGTGAGCCCGGGACCGATGCCAGTCTGCAGCTGCTTACCCTGAGAGAAGCAGCACCTGCACAACCCGGAAGGCGTGACGCTGTGGCTGCTGTCACACATGGCATCCCTGCCAACACTGAGCCAGCATGCACCATCCCCTCGCGTCACTCCCACTGCCAGCTCCAATAGGAAGAGAAGGGAAAGGAGGAGAGAACCAATACTGCATTTCAGGAGCACCGAGCTAAACAAAGCGCTACAGAAACCAATGCTTCCCCCTCCCTAGAGAGGGACACTTACCGCCTCTATAGCCTGTTTTGAAGATGGCGCATAGTACAACGATAATATCGGGACCCCAATCCTGGTAGCCGAGGATAACTGGGGGCCCCCAATGCAGAAGAGGAGGAAAGGGACCTAGGGCTCCCAGGCAGTTTGACCCCGAGCAGAAAAAGGAGAAGGCAGGCTCTGCCAACCCTGACTGCCCCCCAAGCGCTCTTTTTTTTTTTTAGCAAGCCAATTCGATTGCACTGCAGACCCCTCTGCAACTATCTCCAAGACCTTGAAATGCCTACCAGCTACAAACTACTAAAAACTACCAGATACCAGGGGAGCTCCTTCTCCAGCTGCTGAGAACTGAGAGACTGGATGCTGGGACTAGAGGGGGAGCTCTTCTACTGGGTTCTCAGAAACCTGACATGCTCAGTTGTCAGCTGCTGGAGAATGGCGACTACCCAAGTATATCTGAAATTCCTGGACTGGCCTGGAGGGACGATAAGGAATGAAACAATTTCTGGTGGACGAATGATTCACGTCTGTGGAGCTCCATGGAAAGACAGAGAAGATGGTGCTGCAGCATGTGGGAAGACAGGCTTGGTGGAGCCTCCCAAAAGCTTTCAATAGAAGCTGGGGAGCATTCCCACACAGTGCTCAGTCTGTGACACCACCCCATAGGTGAGGACTTTATTCCTGTTTGTCCATAGAGAAATCATCATGCCACTAAAGATTTGGGAGGACTGGAAGTACCTTATACTGAAGCATATTATATTATTGCTCAACTGCGCTCTTAGATTGGTGAGGAGGTGTAAATACTAAACGTTAAAGTACAGAATGAACAAACTTACATTCCTGGGTGTCCTATACACTATTTACCACAGGAATCTGAAGAGTTATTTAGATAGAACCAGAGGGTCAACTCCTTCATGTAACATGTGATAGCAGTGTGGACCAGAGTGAGGAAAAACTTAAATGGGGGGCATAAGTTTCTCCATGTTAACCCCACTTCGATACTGTTGGTATTTTAGATCACACTGGCAGAGTGGAGTATTTAGCAAATTGGAGAGTCAGAGCTTAAAACGTTCAGTTTGTAGAGAAGAGGGGAAATACTTAGTTTCAAAGAGCTCCAAGGACCAGTATGATCTGAGAGACACTGACTATTTTTCATATGCTCAAATGGTCTTCAAGGGGGACTACACATTTACGGAAAAGATCTAATTGGGTAATAAAGCATCTTAGGGATTGATTTCAGAAATATACAGAACTATTTAGGGGAATAGGTTTGAAAACGTTTGATATATGACTGAATGGAAAAAGAATTGGGGGAGGAGGGATCATATAGTCTGAAAAGCAATGGAGTGGAATATGGAAAACTGTTGGGAAGTCATCTGTAACAGTAACTAAGTAAGATGGATAGCGGGCCTTACTTAGATGATACTTTACAACATTTAGGAGCCACAATATGTTTTCAACAGCTTTAAAGAAGCACTGGAGGAAATAGGGACATTGAATCCCTACTGATATTTCATATTTGGTGAACCTACTCAAACGTAAAAACATACTGGCTGGTTATTTAGCAAGCTATTTTGGAAATCTCTAAGGCTGCACTAATAATTCAGGCCAAACTATTCCTGTTGGATGTGTGGCCAATAGGAAGTCCTAGGAAATATAGCAAGCCAATAGCAACTTGTCTAACTGCAGCAAGATGTGAGCTAGTTTTTTGCTGGAAAGAGATTGATCCTCCAAGTAAGGAAAGCACAGTTACTTACCTGTAACAGGTGATCTCTGGGAACAGCAGGAATAAGTCTTCACATATGAGTACGTCGGTACTGACGGAATCTGTGCGGGAACGCTCCCCAGCATCCAATTAGAACACTTTTGGGAGCATCCCATCACGCCTGCGTGCTGCCTTCCCGTCTTTCCCAACTGCCTCTCCTCAGTTAAGTTTTAAAGCTGAGACAAAGAGAGAGAAAGAGGGGAAAGATAGAGATAGAGAGATACAACTCCTAGGGGAGGTGGGTGGGTTGTGAAGACTTATTCCTGCTGTTCCCAGAGATCACCTGTTACAGGTAAGTAACTGTGCTATCTCCAGGAACAAGCAGGAATGAGTCTTCACATATGGGGACTCCCAAGCTAAAATGCCTGGAGGAGTCCCAGCATGTTGCGGATCTGAGAAAGCCATGCTATTCAACAGAACCTCAGGCATCCTAGGGATGGAGGGTAGGAGTTGAACTAAAAAGATGTGCTGTGGAACAGCTGGACCAAACAGGGCACCTAGATAGGAGTCCCTGTGCAGGTGATATCTAGCAGTAAATATTGAATTGCAATGCAGCAATATGGACCTCACCTGGTGGTATTGTAAAAGGTTATGGAGGTTCATATGGATGTGCTAATATGAACCAGCAGAATATCCCCAAGGGGTACCTCAATGTAAGCAGAGGTAAATAAACTGTGCAAAAAGACAGGTTGAGATCAAAACCTTTAGGGCGGAAGAAAAAACCCCAGTGGAACTGGGGTAGTTCAATGAGGGAGGACTTTTGCAGGAAACGCGGAAGTCCCCATTAGATAATACTGAAGCTCTTTTGACCTTAAAGAGACATAGTTCTTATAGGAGAAGAGGGGCTTTGAAGATCCCTATATCCGATAACAAAGAAGGACAGAAGTATGAGGCATTATAGCCTCCTATTTTCTGAAGATTCAGAAT
This sequence comes from Ichthyophis bannanicus, assembly GCA_033557465.1. Classification (NCBI taxonomy): domain Eukaryota; kingdom Metazoa; phylum Chordata; class Amphibia; order Gymnophiona; family Ichthyophiidae; genus Ichthyophis; species Ichthyophis bannanicus. The sequence continues at coordinate 779,135,566 of CM066032.1, read as the reverse complement.
GTCCTTCCTAACTGAAGTCACTTAGGAAAAAGAGGGTATATGGAGGGCTTCAGATGTACCTAAACTGAAGGTCATGGTGTAAAAACTATAACTACCACAGGGAAGTGGTTGCTTATGGAGAACCCTAAGTATGCTGGAACAGCATTGCAAGGGATAGTGACTATCTGTCGGGGCCGTGAGGAAATATATATATAGATATATATCTATATACTTTTTCTGTCTGTCTGCCTAGGTTCATATATATATATATATATATATATATATACCTACTATCATATATTGCAATATATATTGTAAAATGGAAGATCTGCCCTCTGCCTCAGAAGCACAGAAATCTGCTGTTTGCAGTTTAGATTCTGACAGGCAGGCAAGTCACAAGGTTCCCAGTTACCATAGGCAACGTAAACAAACTCAGACACAAGGTCTGCAGTCACGCCTAGCTAGTAAGCATTCCCCAGCTGCTGATGAAAACGGCTTTCACCTGTGCAAGGGAACGCCCAAGAAGCTGTATAAAAAATGCTCAATGCAGTCAGAGTTAGACTGGCAGGGCAAGAGAAACTTGCAAGACACGAGAGACTTGCAAGACTCAGAAGAAAGTTCAGAATATTCAGGAAATACAGACACAGAGTCAGAACTGCATGGAACCTCTAGCAGGAAGCCACAAAGGAATTCACAGAAAGAAACACGGAGAGTTTCATACAGAGAGGTCAGCTGTAAGAAGTACTTACCTCTGACGCAGCTTGAATTTCCTAAGCACCGGGCTGTGCTGAATGAATGGGAGGCAGTGGAAGGCAAACCGTATGTATCTGAAAAGCATGGCAGCTTAAAACAGTTACAAACCCTAGAGAGAGAAAGAAATGCTATTGAAGATGTGTGTATGTCTGACCCTGAAGAGTGTGTGCCAGTGAAACCCTGCAAAAGATTTCCAAGAGAGAAATCCTCACATAATAGAAGAGAACAGTGTTATGGTTTACAGCCAAATGTAAAAGGCAGGAAGTTTAAAAGTTTTAAGGATAAAGCTTACTCAGAGAAAGGTGTTTCTCCTTCCTGCTATTACCAGCTTTATGACAGCTATTTGCCCTCCTGTGAAGAAGGCTGTTCAGAGAGCACTGATAGAGATACGGGACTAAGAAAGGTGCAAACCTTCTGTTCCAATGAAAATACTGTAAATGATAAAGCAAAGTGTGAGCCTATGATTACAGAGGCTGGTATGGAAAGCCCATGTGATGAAGCCATGGATTGTACGCTGTTGTTATCCGATATGATTTCCTCCTTATGCTGAAGCCAAGATAAGAGTGCCTCGTGAGTGCTGGGAAAGCTAAAGAAGAGACAGCTAGCATATCGGATAAGCTTTATACTGTGATTTATGAGTTCTGTTGAAGCAAGATGCTATGTTTAAGTTTTCTTCAGTTTACCAGAAGTATGGTTGTATCCTGAGTTTTTTGTATTATAACCTTTTTGAAAATCCAACCCCGGGAGGGGAATAAAAATCCTTTTGAAAAACCTGACCACTTGACTCACAACTACAACTTTCTAAGAAAGGTCAGGCCAAGCAGGCTGGCTGTTAGCTTAGGCCACAGTCCAGCTCCTGCTGGTGGCAATATATATAGATAGATAGATAGATCCATTTATATGAATATATATATAAATGAGCACAGACATGCATATGTCTATATACATGTATACATGTATACATATATATATATATATATATATATATATATATATATATATATATATATATATATATATACCGATGTCCCCACATAGGGAATGTGGAGAGAGAAAGATTCATCTAACAAGAAGGGAGATACCTGCTTGAGAAGATGTTTAGAGAATCCATTCTCCCTGGTTATGAGTGGGAGAGCTAAGGGAGTGCTCTCACTGGCAAGGAGAAGTCTAGAGTCCTCTAAGAACTCTAGCCCTTGAATAACCAGGAATGGAGACCTACATGAAAAATGCAGAGGATGTTTTTAATCTGCAGATAGTAAGTCTGAATCCTTCCATAACTCCAGCAGGCAGCTGGAGAAAAAGATGCAATGAAATAAAATACCATATTTACCCTTCTATGAGGGCAAAATGAGTATGGTGCATTCTTGCGCTCAATATGAATTACGCCATGAAGAATTGAGGATGGAAGGAAAATACAAGACAAGGACTGGCTATTACTGAAAGAAAAACATCCCTGGTGAAGGAGTCCACTAGAGATGTGAACCAACCCAGGGAATTGGATAATTCTTTAGGTCTTCGCTTAATTAAAGGCCTGTGACCTTTATTTAAGACAACTTTAATGGAAATGGTAAGGGCAGGGAAGAACCTAGTAGTCATGACTAGGTAAAGCCCTTCCTAACCATCTGGAATTATTTGCTCTCTGACAAGGTCCCATAGTGCAGAGCTGCTCTGTAGAGATGCAGAGAGCATGTTGCAGGTAGATTAGAAGAAAAAACTGGCTGTTTAAGAGCCAGTATGTAACCTGAACTACTCCGTCAAGCCCAAGGATTGGGGAAGGCCAAGGATAGGAGGTAAGGTGATGTGTCTGCAACAATAGCCAGAAAAGGTTGATATTGGAGATCAAGCCCTGGTTGCTTGGTCAGCAAGTCAGTGGTCTAACCACTAAGAGCCCCTGCAGTTCTAACTATTGTTAGGGCAGCAGAAGAAATCTTAGGTCCTAAGATTGGAGAAAGACATACAGACATAGGAGTAGGAGTGGTAAGACTCCGTCATTGTCTGAGAAGCTGCCAGCAAAAACAAGAATGCAAGGGGGAGACAACTCAAAGAAAACTTAGGGGCTTAGGGATAAGTCTTCATTTAAGTGGTACCACTCTTACAGAACAAATGTCTTAGTAAGAGGGACAGAGTTGAAAAAAGACTTACGATGGAGTAAATCTTTGAAAAAGTAATATGAGACATGCTGATACAGGAGAAAAAGTCAAAGGTAAAGGTATAGCAACCTTATTGACAGCTGTTACTCCTCTGTGTACCTTCAGAGGAAGAGGAGTAACTTTACTACCTGTAAAGCATAATCATCTTAAGAAGCTCTATGAGCTAAAAGTCAAGATGTCTCTTTAAGAGAGCCATGTGTAAATTTTAGGATGGAACCGATGTAGATGCTTGTAATGGGAAGAAGCAAACAACAGGTTTTAAACCTCAAACAGGAAGAGGATTCAGTGAAGAGTCTATCATCAACCCTGCGACTGCTGGGTTTGCTGAACCTGTTGAGGTTGTGGTTTCCTTAGCCTGGTTGGATGTTTCCCCTGTCTGGGAACATCTGTATGATGGGTAGAAGATGAATAAAACTTTCTCCCCTTAAGGGAACAAAGTTTGTTAGTAGATTTTCTAGAAACTGGGATAGAGGAAGGCGTAGACAAGCCTCTGAAAGCAATAGTGTCAGTAGTTAACTGAGCAGCTTGGAGTAAAGTCTCCTTGTTAAAGAGATTCTCTCCAGTGCAAGGAGTATTTCCCAGTCTATCTTGTAGCCATTTGTCCAAGTCTGAAGCTTGGAGCCAGGCTCTACATCGTGCCCCTATGGCTATAGCAGAAGTTCTGCTAACAGACTCAAAAGAGTCCAGGGAAGCACGAGTAAGGAACCTAGAAATATTTTGAGCATGATTGACTAGTAGAGAAAAATCTGCTCTTTTAGGCTCTTGGAGAAAAGGGGTCAAAAGTTGCAATCCTTTGTGACCTCCTCAAGAGATAATCCCATAAAGAAAATATATGAGAGAATTCTTGCTGAAAACATGGATGCCTGGAAGGTTTGGCGTCCAAAGGCAGAGCTGAGGCTTTTGAAAACCTGGAGAAGGGGGCACCATGTATAGAAGATCAGTTGCCCTAGAAGGTGGGGATACCGTTAAAGGAGCTTCCCACGTTCTAAATAGGAGATTCTGCAAGGTCTGATGCAAAGGAAATATAATGACTTCCTTTGGATTGCAGGGGATCTGCAGAGGTTCTGGATCCCCTGGTGCAGGATACTGACCAGGCATAGAAATGGCAAGTAACTTTGCCATATCAAGCAGGAATGCTTGAAAAGAAATCTCCCCAGAGGGGAGTCCTCTAGGAAGAGGAGGAAGAACTAGATCTGTTGAAGAACTAGCTCCAGCACCGACAGGTTCATTCAGATTCTCTAGAATAGAAGATCTGAAGGGGTGGAGCATCGGATAGTCCTTGAAGAATAGTTGTCGGTACCGCTGGAAACCGGTACCCCAACCCGTCGGTAGCAAATCGTCCATGCTAGGGATCGATTCCAAACTCGGTATGGAAGGAAGCGAGCCGGTTGAAACGAGCATGGGAGGTACCGACACCGATGTTGATGTCGATACCGGTACCGAGACCGGTACCTTCGTTGATACCGATACATGAAGATCAGTCTGTGATAGCACTATCGGTACCGAGGTAACCGAATGTGGCAGACCTTGATCATCGGTAGAATGTCTTCAGTACCGTTTGAAGTCGGTACCGAGACGAGTCAGTACCCAGTCATCCAGACTAGAGATCGATTCCAGACTCGGAATCGAAGGAAGCGAGTCTATCGATGCATATCTGGAGGGTACCGATGTCGATACCAGTACCGGTACCGGGATGGATACCGATACTGGAAGATTGGTCAGCAGCGGCTCAGTCGACCCCGAAGGAACCGAGAGCGCTAGACTGCGATCTTTGGTGAGGAATGTTTCATCCAACACCATTGCCGATGCCGGGGTATCGGTACCGCCCCAAGCGGATGCTGCCACCGAGCATGGCTCAGGTATGTTCGTAGAGGTGAGAACCCCAGAAACAACCTGAAACCCCATAAATGGTTTGGAGGCCAAAGAATCCCACTGGGGTTTTAATGCCAAGGTGTTCGAGGGCAACGCCAGAGGCATCTCTATGCTGAGCATGAGATCTACCACTCGAGGCCTGGTTAGTCTTAACAGACTGTTTTTGGGTTACCTGATCCTGTGAAGAAGCAGCGTTGGCTGGTCCCGTGAAGTTTAATGGGGACCGCGTATCGAGACATGCTTGATGCTGAAGACGTCTTCTGGATATACCGCTGCAGAAAGAACACTGCAGCGGATGGTGGTCAGGACCCAAACAGGGTAGACATCAATTATGAGTGTCTACAATTAATTTTGTACCGCCACAGTTTAAACATTTCTTAGGGTTAGTGGCTGGTATTTCCATGAAGGAAAGTGAGTAGGCCTAGCAGGCCGAAAAAACTGTCAGGCACTAACAGGGAAAGCACAGTTACTTACCTGTAACAGGTGATCTCTGGGAACAGCAGGAATTAGTCTTCACATATGGGTACGTCGGTACCGACGGAGCCTGCACGGGAATGCTGCCCAGCTTCCAATCAGAAAGCTTTTGGCAGCATCCCTCGCGCCTGCGCAGTGACTTCCCGCCTTCTCCACAGCCTCTCTTCAGTTGAGTTTCAGAGCTGAGACAAAGGCGAGGAGAGAAAAAGAAGAAGATAAAAAAGATGCAACTCCTAGGGGAGGTGGGAGGGTTGTGAAGACTAATTCCTGCTGTTCCCAGAGATCACCTGTTACAGGTAAGTAACTGTGCTATCTCTAGGAACAAGCAGGAATGAGTCTTCACATATGGGGACTCCCTAGCTGGAGATGCCAGGGGGAGATCCCATAAAAATGCAAGTGCCCGGATCAGGGGTGCATTTTGTCTCCAGGAATCCCCGGCATCCAATGTGGGATGGAGGGTAGGAGTTGACAATAAAGGAGCTGTGAGGAAAGAAACAGCATAGCCAAGGACTAGGTGTTCTACAGACTACAGGAGTCCTTGGTAGATATGATGAGTGGCATTAAAACATATTTAATGTACACTTAAAATATGCAGCTTACCTACTGTATTGTAGGAAGTAGAAAGCATGATGGAGTCTACTGGATAAGCAGTGGCGGAATCTTCAAGGTGACCTCTCAGTAGTGAGGATGAAGGTCCAGACCTGGAGGTAGTAGATGATCCAGGTGTCAACTGGGTAGGAGTAGACGTCAGGTCTTCAATGGAAAGCTTTATGGGAAAAGCTGAAAAGTCCTTTAGGCATAAGGTCATTAACATTGAGGACTAAAGGAAGAAGACTGACGGAGTTGGAGAACTAGCCCAGTCCTGGCGGGAAAAGGGGGACTGGAAAAAAACCCTATTCCCACGGAAAACAGTTGTGTACTCAAAGAGAAAGATGTACACTGTTTTTCCTAGCTGGCGAGAGATAGGAAAAAATATTGAAGCTTGATGCTTCAAGGGCTTAAAGAAAAAATGGAAGATGTTAGCACCAAAGTGGTTATTGGTGCCTAACAGTTTCTGCATCGTAATATGGTATGGGCCGTAGGGCGACAGACTGTCTAAAACATCTAGGAGGTAAAACATGTCTATAGACAGTAAGGGTGATAGTGTGTAAGACAGACCAACCCTTAAGAAGCCCCCTATCAAACACATATATAGAGAGGAATATATATATGTGGCTGGAATATATATGTATATATATATATATGTCCAGATGTGTATATTAGGATATGGGTGGTGAAAAACAGCAAATATATATATATAAAGATATGATATACCTAAATATATGTACATTTGTGGGGCATGGTTTTGCGCCACCAGAGTAAGATAGGTATGTAGACATATATGGAGATGCTACATACCAAAGAACAGGTTGAAGATACCTGTCTACCACCCAGCCCCATAATTGTACATGGGGAATATAAAAGAAAAAGATTCTGCGTTCTACAAGAGGGTGAACCCACTTGGGATATGTATAGAGAATCTATTTTCGTGGATTGAGGGATGCAGGAAGACAATCCAACAAGATAACCGTGATGTTCGCGTGAAAACAGATGATCATATGAATCTGTAAGGAACAAGGCGGGAGTTCCACAGAACACTGACATGGCAGATGTGCAGAAACGCAGAAGATGATACCAGAGGGACATACTGGAGGGACCCAGAGGTAGCATGCGGAAACATCAGCCTTGGATTTTCACGCAGAAGAACTGATATCTCGTTTTAACACCCCAGGCTAGAGGGTGTGGAGAACCCTCACAGGCATGGGAAGGGTTTATAAGCTTTTCCCTACTAATAGAGAAGCTTCAGAGACAAGGTCAATGCTCTATAGCAAGGCCCTCATAGTAGAAAGCTTCTCTGAAGAGTGCAGAGAGCATTGTGCAGGAGAGATATGAGACAAACTGACTGAAGTCAGGTGTGTTGCCATATCCTAGGAGAGGAGATGGTTAGAATAATGCGAGAAAGCCTAAACGAGTAGGAGGATCCAAGATAGATGACGAATAGCTTGGAAGCACTACTGAGGCTAGACAAAATTTTGAACAAGGGACTGGAACTTGGAAAAAGTACCAGTAATACAATTACTGTAACTCCTGCAGGCACGGCTGCTGTCGGAAACAGCAGAGAGATTGTCTTGTGCCCAATAAAGAAAAACAGACAAGAAAAGAGAGATCCCTTCTCCTTGTCCGAGGAACGAGCTTGCTAGAGAAGCTTTTCAGTATGGTACCCCTCAGTCAGGGAAAAAACCCGGTTGAGAGGGTAGAGTAAGTAATTGGAGGGTGACGTACCCATAGGGTAAGTCAACTGAAGGAAAAAACGTTCAGTTGGGACAGAACTATCAGGGGATAGTTGCAACTGCTCTTCTAGATAGTAAGAAGAGGAGAAGTCTGTAGTCCCTGAACAAAAATTTTTCCGACAGGTTAGTATACTGAAAAAGAAGAGCACAGTGAATAAACTTCTAATGGGTAGAAGTGAACTGTAGATTACAATTCCCGGCCCCTATGGTTGCTGGGAATGCTGAGACTGGCCAGAGCTGGAGGACTTCAGGCTAGGCTGAGGCGTCCCTTGTTTAGGTACAGCCCAATGATGGGCAGGAGATGAATGAAACTTTCTTTTCTTAGGGAAAGAAGGTTTGGTAGGACATTTCCTACCCCTTGAAGAAGGAGGTGGCTTAGAATGGTCTTTAGTGGAAGGAGAGTCAGTGGAGCATTGAGCAACCTGACATAAAGCCTCCTTATTGAAGAGACCTTCTCCTGTACAAGGAGAATGGGCCAGTATAGTTTGTGCCCATCTGCTCAAGTCTGAAGCTTCAAGCCAGGCTCTGCGACGTGCTGCAATGGCAATAGCAGAGGATCTGCTAACGGACTCAAAAGAGTCTATAGAAGCACGAGAAAGGAACCAGGATATATTCCGGCTGTGATTGATGAGCAAGGAATAATCAGTAGCCTTGGGCTCTGGTAAAAAAGGGGTCAAAAGAGAATTTCTCTGTGACTTCCTGGAGTGTTAGACTCATGTGAAAAATATATGAAAGAATTCTGGAGGCCAGCATAGAGTTTTGGAAGGCTTGACGACCAAAAGCATCGAGTGTTCTTGAAGAACGACCCGGCGGATAAGAAGAATGCTTCTTCTTGCTCTTAACTTTCCTCAGTGCCGATTCCACTACAAGGGAACGATGAGAAAGTTGAGGCTTTTGAAACCCTGGAGAGGGTGGCACCCGGTACCGAACCTCAATGTCTGTAGAAAGTAGAGGAAGTCGTAAGGGCGATTTCCAGACCCTCAGAAGGAGATCCTGCAGAGCAGGATGTAAAGGAAGCTTGATATTTTCCATTTGTGCCGCTGAGCCATGAGTAGGATCACAACCAGGAATAGAGATATTAAGAAAGGTTGCCATATCCAGGAGAAAAGCCTGAAAAGACTGATCTCCTATGGGAACCATTCCTGGTAAGGCTAAAGAAAGAGCTTGAGCACCAGAGGACGTAGAGGGTACTGCATTAATGCCAGGTATCGGTTCCAAACTAGGCATCGGTGCAAGGACAGGCATTGACATCGATACTGATACAGGATCAGTAGGTGAAGTTGCCATCGGGGACTGCTGCAGTGGTACCGAGATCATGAGGGAGTTATGGCTAGGATCTTCGGAACTGCCCATCTGGAAACGACAGGAGTCGGTTCCGGGACGCGTCGGTACCCAGTCCTCGAGACTAGATATCGATTCAAGACTCGGCATCGAAGAAAGCGAGACTATCGATGTATGTCACGAGGGTTCCGACGCCGGTGGCGGTATCGGCGATGCCGATACCACTAAGGCAGCCTGGGTTACATCGATCGGTACCGACGGTACTGAGGATACCAGATAACCCCCCCTTGCCAAGGGTAAGGCGGTCCACCTCGATGCCGATGCCAGGGTATCGGAACCGATCGATACCGGTACCGTCCCGGACCATGGCTGAGATTGAGAGACGTCAATGCGGTGCATATCGATCGGTCCCGAAGGTACTGAGGATGCCCGATGACGATCCCTAGTGAAGAGTGGAACACTCGACACCGGTGCCGATGCCGGAGGCTCGGTACCGCTCGAAGCGGATACCACCCTCGCGCATGGCTCAGGTATGTTCTGTGAGGGGTGAGCCCCAGGAACAACCTGAAACCCCTTTAACGCTTTGGAGCCCGAAGACTCCCGCAGGGGTAATGCCAATGGATTCTTGAGGGCAAGACCGGAGCCGTCACCATGCTGGGCATGGGACATACCACTCAAGCATTGACTAGTCTTAACAGACTGTTTGTGGGTTACCTGATCTTGTGAAGTAGAGAAACCGGGTACCCTCACTGCCGAGGAAAAAACGGTATCGAGGGAAACTCTAAAAACTGAAGGTTTCCTCACAAAATTATCCCCTGACAAGTCAGGGGAAAAAGGGTCAGGACCCACACAGTTGAGACACCAACTATTGGTGTCTAAAAAGAAACAGGTGTTTCTACATCGAATGCACTTCTTAGGAAAAGAAGGCTCCATAATGAAAAGGCCTAGTAGGCCCAAAAAGTTAAGGCAAAAAACTGAAGAAAACGTTTCTCAGAATTTAGTCAAAAATCCACCGGCGGTACCGGTGGGAGCGGGAAATACAGCCGCGACCACAAGAAAACAAAAAACTAAAGTAATTAAAGTAATTAAAAAGAAAGGTTTCTGCGGTGACAGGACGACGTCCTGCCGGCTCCGCAGAAAAACGAAAACTGAAGAGAGGCTGTGGAGAAGGCGGGAAGTCACTGCGCAGGCGCAAGGGATGCTGCCAAAAGCTTTCTGATTGGAAGCTGGGCAGCATTCCCGTGCAGGCTCCGTCAGTACCGACGTACCCATATGTGAAGACTCATTCCTGCTTGTTCCTAGAGATAAAATATTCCTCAGAAGGAAATTTTGTAAGAAAAAAGAAGCAAGAAACACCGGCAGTACCAGTGGCGTCGGGAAGGCAGACGCGACCACAAGAAAATAAAAAAAAATAAAAGAAGAATTTTCTGCGGTGACAGGCGTGCGTTCTGCCAGCTCCGCGGAAAAACGAAAACTGAGGAGAGGCAGTTGGGAAAGGCGGGAAGGCAGCACGCAGGTGTGATGGGATGCTCCCAAAAGCATTCTAATTGGATGCTGGGGAGCGTTCCCGCGCAGACTCCGTCGGTACCGACGTACCCATATGTGAAGACTCATTCCTGCTTGTTCCTGGAGATTAATGATTCAAATTACTAAGAGTAGCGCTGATAGAAAAATTAACAGCAATATAGCATACATCATGAGGTCTGAAAAAGACAGACTAGCCCTACTTGCTATTTCTGAACAGGAGAGTGCTATTTTGTTAAGTCACGTACTATAGTGGGAAGGGGAGTGGCACATGGGGAGTTCTAAAATAAAACAAAAAAGACAATAGTACTGGTTTATGTGTATGAAGCTATGTTTATTACAAAGTTTGTATTATCAGAGCAAAGATGGCAGAACTGTACTATGTAAAAGCTGTCTTTTTTTAAAAAAATTTCACAAAAGACATGCACTCTTTTCTGACCTCTTTAGGAACTGTCCGTTATCTGGCTGAGGCCATTTCTCGTCAATAAACTCCTGAATGCCTGGGTCCACAGGAAGGACTTAGTCTTTCATTTTGATCCCCTGGCCACATGAGCAGTGGGAAACTTGCAGCATTTGAGCACAGAGCTCATCTCCAAGTGCTGGTAGCAAGGAAGGTGAAAAGGTGAAAAAAAAATAAAAAGCGAGATGCTGCTGCTCACTCAGAACAGCTCTCAAAGACTGCTCACTTACCTGGACCCATATCAAGTCTAGTTGATACCAGTACTGTGATATTCTATTTATAGGTGGATCCGTTTACCAGCCCACAGCCTTCCCCATCTGCAGCCTCTCCACTGTTCTCTTGAACAAGCACTCACCCCAGATGACAGCAGCATCCCATGCTACTAGCCCTGACTTCTGCATCATCATGGATCCAACAGTGCACCTCTGCTCATAGGAACCCCATCTGACTGCTGTCCATTACCCATTGCCACATTAAATCCACTTCCAGAGCAGCATGAAGGGGGTTGGGGAGAAGGTTTGCCAATGCTGCCAACAATATGGTCTGCAAACAATAAGATCAAAGCAAAAACTGGTAGAAAGGTTCTGTGCAGCAGCCACTGCAGTGAGGAGACAAGTGACGGTGACTTTCGCTCTACAGCAGACTCTAGTAGTGGGTCTGGAATACTGAATTCCCTGAGCCAGGCACAAGAGAAAGGCAAATTGCCTGGCTGCCACCAAAGGAGCACCTTTCATCCTTGAAAACCGCTTGCATTGGAAGAACTGGATATGATAATTGTATCTTATAATGAAAAACCCTCAGCGTGATATAGCCTTCTCCAGGAACAAGCAGGAAGTCAGTCCTCACATATGGGTGACGTCAACGCTTGCGGAACCTGCGTGGAGCACTTCCCCAGCCTTTGGGACAGTTGTCTCCCTCCCACCCAATGGTGCCATCTTGCTCAGTCTCCTTTTTTCCATGGAGCCCGACAGAAATCTGACCTGTTTACCTGGAAAAATCCTTGCTAATTATCATCAAAATAATTAGTTCCTCTTCCCACCTCTAGCCGGAGCCATCCCAGGTGCTGTTCTCTGCTCCTTTTGTCTTTTTTGATCAAGGCTCGCCTCGAATGGTCTTTTCTTGCCAGGGGTCGTCGACCCTGTCCAGGTGTTCCCCACCATGTCCCCTGGTGGGTTTATTTAATTATTTTATTTTAACATGTTTTATATACCGCTTTATCATTTCAAAGCGGTTTACATTGTAACTTAAACTTCGTAATGTATATTAAACAGGGATATTGATAACTTGGATTTTACTGAAGTAATGGAGGGTTAAGTGACTTGCCCAAGGCCACAAGGAGTGGTAGTGGGAATCAAACCCTGGTATCTGGGTTCCCAAGCCAGTGCTCTAACCATTAGGCTACTCCTCCACTCCATGTCAGTGACCAACACCCACGACTGCTTCCTGGGCCAAAACCATGACAGCACCTCCTGCGACCTGTGCCAGGACATGATGCCTAAAACCAATAAAAATAGGTTGGAGTTGCAAGAAAAACTGTTTCCTTGGCACCAGCCTCCCTAACACCAAGCTGCAAGCCCAGCATGTCCCATGAGGCCCGAGTATCCTCAGAGTCCCGCGGCAGCGCCTCAAAGAATACCTCGGACCCCGAGAGAAAAAAAATAAATCCTCGAAGTTCACCAAGGTTGCACCAGAGAAACCTGGTAAAACCGCTCGGAAGGACACAGGTGGCTCCGAGAAGCGCCCTACCGAGGTCCTCAGGAAGGATTCCTCGGCCAGTGGAGACTGTGAGAGATTCCACGAGACTGTAGTCCTCATCGAGGACACACTCGCGAGAGTGCCGGCGCCAGGCCAGAGATCCTCGGTGCACATGCCGAAAATTGCAGAGCCTTACAGCTTGGAAACCAGAATGGCGGTCCTGGAGCAGATCATCACTGCTATCCTGGCCCTGCAGCAGGCAATGATGGCTTGTTCATCCGCATCATCTGCCCTGATGACTGGGCCCCTGACTGTGGAGTCGTCCCCAGTCGTCGAGCCAAGTTCCGAACGCCATCGGCCTCGGGTAAGTGCTCAGTACCAGTTGAGGTCTCCATCCCATTCCTCGGGCATTTGGTCCTCCCTGGCCAGTTTCCGTGACTCAGACACCAGGACCTCCAGAGACCACTGGCCACTTGGCCCCAGCCTCGACGTTATGAGTTGCAAGGCCTTGGACTAGTCATCGCCGTTCAATTCCCAAACCAAGCGGCACAAAGATAGTCCCTCGGACCCATCGCCCTTGCGCCATTCTCCTCTGGAAGATGTCGCCTTCCACGTCTTTGTCAAGGATATGGCCAAAGCTCTCTTCGTGCAAACCGAGGCAGATGAAGATCCACACACAGAGGAAATGGAGATTCTCCAGTATGAGTCTCCTCCCAAGGAGACTCTCACGGTGCCTGTGCAGCCGATCCTCAAGCGGTTGCTATTCAGGATGTGGGAGACGCCAGCCTCAGTGAGGGTGATGAGCCGGCGCCTCAATGCCATCTACCACGTCCGGAAGGGACCCGGGTTCCACAAGCCCCAACTCCCACAACTTCATGGTCATAGAGTTGACCATGCAAAAGCTTTTAAGCCGGAAGACCCACTCTTTGGTCCCTTCTGGGAGAGACCTAGAGCCCTCGATGCCCTCAGGGGCAAGTGTTACCAAGGCTCCATGCTGGGTTGTCGGCTCCAAACCTATGAATTGTACAAAGACATGTACCTAAAGGCTTTTACCCAAGAGCGGTGCGGGTTTTCAGCGGGGCTTATCAGGGATCCCCCTCCAGCAGTTCCAATCCCTGACTTCTGGGATCAAAGACTGTTCTAAGTTCCTTTCCCGGGTGGCCCATGAAGGCTTTGAGTCAGCGGCTCGAGTAGCAGCAGCCAGCATTGGCACCTGATGCCAAGCCTGGCTGCAGTTCTCGGACTTCATGCAATGGGTCCAAAACAAGTTGCTCAATGTCCCCTGAACTGGGGAGAACCTATTCAGCAACTATGGCCAACAAGGCAGCCAAAATCGAGGCCGACGTGGTGACTCAGAGGCTCTCCAAGAAGACCTCATCCTTTCCCTGCAAGAAACTACTGGGGAAAAGACCCCTGCTCCCAAGGAAAAATGGGCCTTTTCAGCAGTCATCATTACCAGCTCTTCTTGGGCCAGCAACAGGGTTCTGACCCTAAAAGGCAAAGCCATGGGGCTCAGAAGCCGAAGGCACAGAAGCCCCAGGCCACAGCCCAAGTTCCCCCCAGAATGGGAGGAGCTTTTGACTCCCGGGGAAGGGTCTTCCCTCCCCCAGTAACCTTCACCAGCCCACAGGGGCCACCTCACACTCGTCACCCACAAGTGGGTCAGTATCACCTCAGACCAGTGGGTACTATAGGTGGTACGGGAGGGATACTACTTCTACATACAGCAGGTACCACCCAGGTTCCTTTCAGGAGATCCAGTGCAACCTCTCCTTCACCAGAACCTTCTACTCTCAGAACTTGCAGGGCTGCTCAGGGACAACACAGTAGAGCCTGTACCCAAACACCTATAGGGAAAAGGCTTCTACTCCAGATACTCCCTTATCACAAAGAGAACTGGGGGGCCTCAGGCCCATTCTAGACCTGAGAAACTTAAACAAGTTTCTGGTATGGGAGAAGCTCTCCCTTGGAACACTGCTGCCTTACCTCCACCAGGGAGATTGGCTGTGCTCTTTGGACCTAAAGGATGCATATACTCACATCCTGATCCACCCTTCCCAAAGGCAATGCCTACGGTTCGTGGTGGGAGAAGGGCACTAACAGTTCAGGGTGCTAACCTTCGGCCTGGCCTCTTCGCCAAGGGTCTTTACCAAATGCCTGGTGGTGATAACTGCCTACCTATACCTAACAAGGGGCTTTTGTCTTCCCCTACCTGGACTGGCTCATCAGGGGCAGTACGGCCTCAGAGGTCAGTAAGAGGGCAGAACGTGCAACCCTCCTTATGCAGAACCTGGAGTTCATCATCAACTAGCCAAAATCTCATCTCTCTCCAGCCCAAAGCCTGGAGTTCAACAGTGTGAAGTTGGACACGTTACAGGTCAACGCCGCCCTCCCAAGAGAAAGGGCAGAATGCCTCAGGCAACTGGCAGGAGAGGTACAACACCGTCAGTCAGTACCAGTTCATCTCCTCCTCCGCCTACTGGGCCATATGGCCTCGACGGTTCACGTCATGCCTTCAGCACACTTACACATGCGGACAGCCCAATGGTGCCTACACTCGCAATGGACTCAGGTCACAGCCAGGCTACGGGACAGGGTTAGGTTTACCCGCCGGCTGGCAGAGTCCCTCAACTGGTGGGAAAACTTGCACCACCTCCAGACGGGAATGCCCTTCTGGGCACCCACACCGCAGAGGACCCTGACCACAGATGTCTCCCTCCTGAGTTGGGGGACACACTGCAGAGACTGCTGCACACAGAGCAGCTACTCTCAGAAGGAGTCACTCTTACAGATCAATCTACTGGAGCTCAGGGCAATCTTCTTGGCCCTGCGAGCCTTCCGCCACCGCCTACGACACTATCCCTTGCTGATCCAGATGGACAACCAGGTCACCATGTTCTATAACAAGTAGGGGGGCATGGGTTTGTACGCTCTCTGCTAGAAAATGGTGGCCCTGCTCTACTTTGCAGCACGCATCAGCATGCTTCTGTGAGTGGTTTACTTCCCGGGTCAGGACAACTGCCTAGCCGACAGGCTGAGCAGTGTCCTTCGTCCAACGAGTGGTGCTTAAACCCAGAGACCCAGAGTAACAAAGCAGCTCTTCCACCTCTGGGGCAGGCCCATGATGGACCTATTCACTTCTCTGCTAAATGCGCAGCTACCCCACTTCTGCTCCCGTCAGCTGCACCCGGACAGAATGGCGGCAGATGCCTTCCTGATCTCGTGGTCTCGAGGGCCTACTCTACGCGTTCCCACTGACCCCCCTGGTCACCAGGACCTGCCTAAAGGTCCAGAGTGAAAGGGCATCAGTTATACTGATTGCTCCCAAGTGGCCCAGGCAACCTTGGTTCCCTCTGCTGCTTTCCCTGTTGATGGCACGCCCAGTCCCACTGGGTCGAGCTCCAGACTTCCTGTCCCAGGAAGGCTCCTTCCTGCACCCCAATCTGGGATCGCTAACACTAACAGCGTGACTGCTGAAAGGGCAGTGTTGGCCCCTTTCAATCTTACAGGAAAAGTCGAGGAGATCCTACTGGCCTCCCGAAAACCCTCCACCAGACAGGCTTATGCCTTTAAGTTGAGAAGGTTCTCCGTCTGATGTGCAGAAAAGGAGGAGAATCCCTTCTCCTGCCATGTGCATCTAGTACTTCAGTACCTACTGCACCTGTCGCACACCGGGTTGAAATCTAACTCAGAGAGGGTACATCTGAGTGCCAAAATCACTCAACAACACCCCTTAATCAAGGGAAAACCTCTCTCAAGCCAATCCCTGGTCTCCACATTCCTCTGGGGCCTTCTGTTATCCAAGCCCACTCTCCGTCCTCCAGTGGCAAAGTGGGGCCTCAACACGGTGCTCTCCCAGCTCTTCAAACTGCCGTTTGAGTCCCTGGCCATTTGCCACCTGCGGTAGCTGTCTTGAAAAGTGGCCTTCCTGGTGGCCCTTACGTCCACTCAAAGAGTGAGCGAACCGCAGGCCCTGGTGGCAGATCCACCATATACAAGGTTCTAAAAAAAACAAGATAGTGCTCCGCACATCCCCCAAATTCTTTACAAAGGCTGTGTCTCCTTTCCACCTCAACCAAGAGGTGGTCCTCCCCACCTTCCTTCCGTGGCCTCACGCTGGCAAGAAAGAACTAGAACTTCATACACTAGATTGCAAACGGATCCAGTCCTACTTACAGCAGACTCGGGCCCATCGAAAAGCACCTCAGCTTTTCATGTCTTATGACCCTAGCAGACTGGTGCTCCCCTTGACTAAGCGAACACTGTCCACTTTGGTGGCAGACTGTATTGCCCTTGCCTATGAGCGAGCTGACCTCTCCCTCGAGCACCAGATCACAGCGCATTGCATGAGGGCAATCTTCATGGCCGCCACATGGTCTTTAATTCAAACGTTTGCAGCTCACTACTGCCTGGAGTGTGAGTCCTGCAGGGACTGTATCTTTGGCCAGGCAATACTCCGTAATATTCTCGGGATGTAAGCAACTCCTGCCCTCCAACCCTTCTATGCTCAGGCTACCGGAGTGATAATGTTTCTGGACGCTAGAGTCTTGCAGAGTCTCTCAGTGGGGACTCACCTTCTGCAATTCCCAGCTACCCGATTGGTCGCCGTTGGTGCTGTCATGGTTCGGTCCTCGGCAGCCTGGAGCTAGGGAGTCCCATATTTAAGGGCTTACTTCCTGCTTGTTCCTGGAGAAAGCATAGTTACTCACCTGTAACAGATGTTCTGCAGGGACAGCAGGAATCAGTCCTCACAATCTTCCCTCCTCCCCTGGGAGTTACCTCCCTACCTTGTTTTAGTTTTTACTGCCGTCCTAGCTATGTCATCTGCTGAGCAAGATGGCACCCTTGGGCGGGAAGGGGACTACGCACGCATGGTAGCATGTCCTAAAGGCTTTCTTTGAAAGCTGGGGAAATGCTTCATGCGGGGTCTGTCGGTGCAGATGTCACCCATATGTGAAGGCCGATTTCTGCTGTCCCTGGAGAACACCTGTTACAAATGAGTAACAACACTTTCTCTTCCCACAGTGCTCTAACCTTTGTGAGGATGTGATAGATGAAGGGGTACATAAGGCCTCTCCGATGTCTGTGTTCAGCCACACGAAGAACCTCTGGTGCTACTGGTGGTAGGGGTGGCGTGGTGATATCCATGTGATTGCGTGTTGCCATAGACAGAAGGGATGGAATCTGGGCCTCAGCACCACTCAGGCCACCTGTCGAATCCCCAGCATGCTGTCCCCACCCGTGGGGCGGCTTCTCACTACCAGGATCTTCCCATCCAGATTTAAGCACCTCTGTTACATGGCTGAGAAAGAGAAGTAGAAATATGCCACGTCACCTACTAAAACTTCCTCCATTCCTCTCCTTAAACTTCAATCTTTATCACTGCCCAGCAAAGGCAGTAAAAGATACTTACTTGGAACTGCCCCCGTTCTGCTCCTCACCATCTGAGGGGGAGGAGGGGGAAGATGCTTGCCCTGATGAGGGGGAAGCCTTGCAGGACATATGATTTGGAAACTTGGAAGGAACAGAAGAGGTATCATAGGGTATGGACCAGTTGGCAAAGGGGCCACCTTTCACCATGAGATCATCCTGGAAAGGGGGGAAGTCACTAAGAGGATGGGGGGAGAAGAGGAAGCCAGAATTAGGACCTGAGGGGAAGGAATGTTGATACTGAAGCTTCTGGGGCACTTGTTGAGCAAACTGAAAAAAGGAAAAAAAAATAGATGAGATACTGCTGTATAGAAATGCTCCCACTCCCACTCTAATCATATGCACAGCATCGACAACATTACTGTCATATTTAATCACTTACAGAACACACAGTGAGATTGCTAAAATGCAACAGGAGTTCTCCATGGACAACAGGGGTAAAACAGCAATGCTTCCAGGTGATGTTATCACAATGGCTCCTGCATCAGATGATTGTTCTCCTCTTCAAAGCTCAGAGAAATCTGAGCATACACTGGTGTTCTTATGCTGGTAACTGCCTCCTCGTCAGTTCATAATATAACCAGAAGACAGGTTCAGCAAGGCGAGTGGAAGGGATAGCGTGGCTGTTTTCCCCAGCTGTGCAAGGAGAACCCCTATTACAGGTAAGCAATCTTGCTTTCTCTGTGGACAAGCAGGGAAACAGTCGCACTGCCAGGTGACTCCCAAGCTGAGAGTTGCTCTGGATTTTCTTTAAAATGCAACAGGTGCTAGCGTTTCCTAAGTGGTTGGCAATATGATAATCAAATCTTACGAAAAAAGTTTAAGTATAGTTTGGCCAAAAATACCATCCATTTGACAGGGAGTCCAGGCAGTACTGCGTCGTGATGTTGTGAACTGATGACCATGTCATTGCCTTGCATATGTCCAAGATGGAAGTCATTCTAAAGTTGGCTATTGTAGCGGACTTTACCTATACTTGATATTTAGTGACATGGTCTAGAGATGGGATAGCAGCTGAACTGTAACAGATGTCAATGCAGTCTGAGATCCAAGTGTTGCATGAAAGTAGCATATTAATGCCTGCTTGACGTCTAATGTATACAAAACAGCATCTGATGGGTGTGCATGAGGTTTTGGGGGGAAATGGTTGGACAATTAACTGACTGAGATGGAATTTTGATATAACATTAACACTATCTGAGGAAATGGGAGGAGGAGGGGGAGGAAGAAGGTGGTAGGCCTGGAAGACATATAGGTTTCTTTGCAGTGACTGAAGAGGGCAATAACTAAATTTTATTGATACCTAGGTGAGAGATTTTCAGAAACACAAATTTAAATGGGAAAGGGACATTGGGGCGTAAAGTACTGAAAGGGATAGAAAAGAATATTTTAGGGAATGAGGAAAATATCCATAAGTACTCTTATAAAAGAGAACACTTATAAAACTTTATATAGGTGGTACTATACACCAGTAAGTCTATGGACTATGTTCCCTGGAGTGAAGAAATTGCAGAGAAATTAGAGATTTCATCCATATTTTGGGGAACGGCATGAAAATCAAGGAATATTGGGAGAGGATTAAAGTAGAAAAGGATGAGTAATGTGGTGCCACATTGCCCTACGTGGCTGTTATTGGGCATGATGCTGATAAAGCTAAAGAAGGTGCAAAGAAGGTTGGGGAGAATGACAGTCAGCGGCTTGATGTAAATTGCTGGCCATTGGAAAAAGTGCCTTCACTGGATGACTGGAAGAACGGACTGGGGTTTGTGGGATGAATGGAAAAATTAAGATATGCAGAAGGGTATATATGTATGGAATAGGGAGGAGTGGTTGAAAACAGGATTCTGGTGCTATTAAGGGGAGGAACAGAGAGGTGGGTGAAGAAGATGATGAAGTTGAAAAGGCTATTGGGGGGGACAATATGAATGGAAACTGAAGGTTTGGAATATGTTTATTGTTATTTGGAAAGTTGGAAAAATTGATATCGATAAAAATTAAAAGTTCAAAACTTGTTAAGCATGGCGAAATTAGAGCTTACCTGCTAATTGTCTTTCCTGGAGTCCCACCAGGCTAGTCCAGGCCATGCTTGGGTAGTCACCATTCACCAGCAGCTGCTGAGAACTGAGCATGTCAGAACTCTGATCCTCTAGTAAAAGAACTACCCCCTGAGCCTTAGCCACCAGTCTTAAAATTTTCAAAGCAGCCCCTTTAGAGCTTTCTACCCCCCCCCCATTTCTTTTTTAAACTTGAGCAGCACAATCATGCATTGCCCTTCTTCATTTTTTTTTAATTTTTTATAAAGTACCAAGGAGACCAGGCGAAGAATAAGCAGTGGAGAGGACCCGCCCCGCTAGGACGCCCTCCTTCCCTTATTTAACAATTCTGTCTCAACTAATGGGTCCCCTTACCAGACCCTCGGGTCTCACCATACTTGTATAATACTGATTGAAAAACCTTGGGTGGGATCTGGACTGGCCTGGAGAGACTCCAGGAAAGGCAGCAGGTAAGCTCTAATTTTGGCTTCCTAATCGTTCCTCCAGGTCAGTCCAGGTCACACTTGTGATGTACAAACGCTTGAGTCAAACACGAGAGGGAGCCGCGAACCAGCCTGCAACACCGCAGCTCCAAATGTAGCGTTGCTCGACGTCTGGACATACAGCCTATAATGCCTGGTAAAAGTGTGCAACGAAGATCAAGTTGCTGCTCTGCAGGTGGGACTAGTCCTGCTTCTGCCCACAAAGCCGCTTGAGCTCAGGTCAAATGTACCTGAAGGCCTACTGGAAGGGTTCTCCCCTGCTTTTCATGCACTGAAGTTATGGCCCATTTCACCCACCAGGCAACTGTGGCCTTCGAGACCGCCTCACCTGCTCAGGGCCTCCAAACACCACAAAACAATCTGTACAACTTGTGCAAAGACTCCGTCCTCCGCAAATACCTGCACAAGGTCCTGCGACTAGGAGATGCAACTGTCTCTCCTCCTCCGAACCTCCTAGGTCAGGAAAAGCCGGAAGCGACACCATCTGAGGTGCACGTCTGACTGAAGTGAAAGCTCGATACCACCTTCGGTAGGAAGGACAGTACCGGATGTAAAACTACTTTCTCTTTGGAAATGACCAGGAACGGCTCCCTGCAGGAAGGGTTTGGAGCTCTGAAATCTGCCTCGTCAAGCAGAGAGCCACCAAAAACACTGTCTTCAGAGTCAAATCCTTCAGAGATGTGCCTGCCAGCGGTTCAAACGGCACCTCTGTCAAGCCTGACAGAACCAGATTAAGATCCCAGGCCAGGACCAACCTCTTGACAGGTGGTCACAGCTGTTTCACCACTTTCAGGAACTGTACCACATTAGGGTGTACCGCCAGCGAGTGCCCTTGCACCCAGCCATGATAGCAAGACAGCGCCGCCAGGTGCACCTTCAAGGAATTGAGCGCCAAGCCTTTGTCCAGCCCCTTCTGTAAGAGAGCAAAATGTCTTGGACTGTAGTCCTGAGCACCTGCACCTGCCACTCTTCCCACCAGGCCTTGAATATTCTCCAAACTCGTATATAGGCCAAGTTGGTGATATGCCTCCAAGCCTGTAGCATAGTTGCTACCACAGTTGGGGCAAAGCCCCGACACCTCAACCATGCCCGCTCAAGAGCCATGCTGTAAGCAAGAATCAACTGACTTGGGGCAACAACAGCGGGCCCTGAGCCAAGAGGTTGGTCCTGTCAAGGAGTCTCCAGGGCTTGTCCACTAGCAGCCTGCGGAGGTCTGCATACTACAGCCGTCGCAATGAGGAGTACCTGCCTCTTGTGGGCCTCTATCCGCCTGATCAGATGACCGATCAGCGGCCAAGGAGGGAATACTTATAGAAGACCCTCTGTTGGCCAGGGCTGAGAGAGCGCATCTAGACCTTTGGACATGTGCTCTCGGCGCAGACTGAAAAACCGGCTCACCTTGGCATTGCCCTGAGATCCATAATTGGCTGATCCCAACACAGGGTTATGTCATGAAGACCGCCGCATCCAGCTCCCACTCACCCGGATCCAACCTATACAGACTGAGGAAGTCCACTTGAATATTGTCTTTGCCCGCTACATGTGCAGCCGAAAGCACCACCAGGTGCTGCTCGGCCCACATCATGATGTGGAGATTCTCCTCCAGTAGTACTGTGCTCCCAGTGCCTCGTTGCCAGTTGATGTAAGCCATCGTTGTCACGTTATCCAAGCACATTCAAACCAATTGCTGCGCCACCAGAGGGAGAAAGAATTGCAGGGAAAGAAACACCACCCTCATCTCAAAGCAATTGATGGACCATGTGCTCTGCTCAGAACTCCACTCCCCCTGAGTCACCTGAGAGAGACAATGGGCTCCCCAGCCTATAAGATTGGCATCCGTCATCACCGCAATCCAGTGCGGGTATTCTAGATGGATCCCCGCTGACAGGTTCGAAACCGCCACCACCGCAGACTGTTTCTCATTTCCTCTGAACACTCCAGTCTGTGTGTTAAAGGATGAGTTTGCAGTGACCAACATGATAGCAGTGCCCACTGTAAACGGACGCATGTGGGCCCTTGCCCACAGCACCAGGTCCAAGGCCGCCGCCATGGACCTCAGCAGCTGCATATAAAACCATGCTGCTGCCAACTTGTTGAGGAAAAGCCTCACCTTTAAATCTTGATGATTCGGTCCTCCAGAAGCAACATCCGACCGGCCTGGGTATCGAAGCAAAACCCCAGGTACACCACTGATTAGACTGGTTGAAGCTGACATTTGTTCAGGTTGACCACCCAACCGAGATACTGCAGCATCTGCATTACCTCCTGGGACACAAGCGCCCCATCGCTCAGCCCCCTCTTAAGGTCGCCTCTGGGAATTCCCACTCTGCTTCAATCATCTTCTTGATGACACTGTGCACTGGGAAACACACCTGTGCACCGCTGAACCCCTGTAACAGGGGATATTCCAGGGGCTCCTCTGCCACCACCAGAGGAACAGCAATATTCAACGCTGTCAGAGACTGGCTTATGAGGGCAGCTAGCTCCTCTCTATGAAAGGACCTGAACATGTTAGGATCATTGGAATCATCTCCAGTCAGGATTTCCCCCTCTTCCAGCTCCTGGGACATAGGCTCCCTCCAGAGGTCTGAGGTTCTTTCGCCCAAGTCCTCCGAGGCCTGAGATCCTGGGGAGTCTTGGGCCAGCCAGGCCTCTGCCTCCTCCTTGCTCCATTTAGGCTAGGATAACTGTGCTATCTCCAGGAACAAGCAGGAATGAGTCTTCACATATGGGGACTCCCCAGCTAGAGATGCCTGGGAGATCACCCAGATTGTGAGTCCCTGGGAAGGGCTCCACCTCCACTCATGAATCTCAGGAATCCAGTCAGGGATGGAGGGTAGGAGTTGATTAGGTATGGAACAAGTGTTTAAGAACAGCCTGACCAAACAAGGCATCCCGGCGGGAGTCCTTGTCCAAGCAGTAATGGGCTGTGAAGGTATGAACCGTGAAGGTATGAACCAATGCCCAGGTGGCCGCTCGACAGATTTGGTCGATGGACACAAAGTTTAGATGAGCCATAGAGGTGGCCATGGCCCTCACATTGTGAGCTGTGACATGGCCCTCCAGAGAAAGGTTCTTACTCTGGTAGGCGAAGGAAATACACTGAGTTATCCAATTGGACAGAGTTCTCTTATAGACTGGAAGTCATAAATGAGAAGGATCAAAAGCAACAAAAAGTTGAGAGGACTTTCTATGTTGCTGTGTCCTTTGTAAGTAGAAAGCAAGTGCTCTTTTACAATCCAGGGTATGAAGATTCCTCTCTGCACTTGAAGCATGAGGTCCTGGACAAAAGACAGGTAAATACACCTCCTGGTTCAGATGAAAGGGTGAGACCACTTTAGGCATAAGGTGTGGATTAGTTCTTAGGACTACCTTGTCATGATGGAACCTTGTATAAGGAGGATTAGCCACTAAAGCTTGCAGCTCACTGATACGGCGAGCTGAAGTGACTGCAATGAGAAAGGAATTTCAAGGAGGTAGTGGCTAAGGGTTCAAAGGGTGGCTTCATATGCTGGCCAAGAACCAAATTCAAGTCCCATGCCACTGGAGGTGGTCTAATGGGAGGTTTAGTTAAAAGAAGGCCTCTCATGAATCTTGCAATAAGAGGATGAGAGGAAATAGGCTGTCCATTGAGAAGCTTAAGGGATGCTGCAATAGCACTCAAATGGACTCTTACTGAATTTGTTTTAAGGCCTGCATGGGATAAATGCAGCAAATACTCTAGTAAAGAATTCAGAGGTATTGCAAGGGGGTTAAGACCCTTCTGTGCACACCAAATGGTAAACCTTTTCCATTTAAAAGCATAGGAACGTCTAGTGGAAGGCTTTCTGGAAGCATGAAGGATATCCTTCACCTGCTTAGAAAGATGCAAATCTTGAAGGTCTAGGCCTTCAGCAACCAGGCTCTGAGATGAAGAGACTTGGGATTTGGGTGCCACAACGTTCCCTCCTCCTGGGACAGGGACAGGAGATCTGGAGCAGATCCCAAGCCCAGGGAGGGAGCTTGAGAGAGATGCAGAAGTAGAGGGTAGCACATCTGGCGTGGCCAATGTGGTGCTATGAGGATCATAGACCCCTTGTCTCTCTGAAGTTGGAACAGTGTCTTGGAAATTAGGGGAATGGGTGGAAAGGCATAGAGGAAGTCTTGCCCCCAATGGAGGAGGAAGGCATCCCTGGCCTGAACTCCCTGACACGGAATCCTGGAACAGAACCGGGGAAGTTTGGCATTCCACGGACTTGCAAACAGGTCTATGTCTGGGGTTCCCCAAATTCGGAAGATCCTGGCTATCTGGTCCCCATGGAGGGACCATTCGTGTGGAAGCAGAACTCGACTGAGTCTGTCTGCCCAAGAGTTTTGAACCCCTGGAAGATACACTGCCACGAGATGAATTTGATGCTCTCTGGCGAAGGCCCACAATCTCAAAGCTTCGTTGCAAAGCGACAGAGAGCCAGTCCCGCCCTGCTTGTTCACGTAGAACATGGCCACTTGGTTGTCCGTGTGGATGAGGACTGTCTTGTAGCTGAGCAGGGTGTGAAAGACTCAGAGCTAGAAGAATTGCTCTGAGCTCCAAGAGGTTGATATGTAGAGATGTCTCTTGTGGAGACCAGATGCCCTGGGTGGAGAGATCTTGTAGATGAGCTCCCCAACCCCTTGGAGAGGCATCTGTTGTAAGGATTGCTTGGGGTAGCGACTGTTGAAAGGGGGACCCCAGCAACAGATTTTGAGTGGACCTCCACCACTGGAGAGACCAGAAGAGGCGACTGGAGGTTGCTATTTTGTCTGACAGGCACCCTGATGCCTGGGTCCATTGGGTGGACAGAGTCCACTGAGCTGCCCTCATGTGTAGGCGAGCATAAGGAACCACATGCACGGTGGATGCCATGTGACCTAACAGTTGTAACATTTCTTGAGCAGTTAAATGGGACTTTAACTGAATTTGTGAGGCTAACTGCACCAAGCATAGGCAGCGGGCCTGGGGAAGATAGGCCCTTGCAGTTGTGGTATCCAGCAAGGCCCCTATGAACTCTAAAGACTGAGTAGGGGTGAGATGGGATTTTGGGATGTTTATTACAAGTCCCAGATACTGAAGAACATGCCTTGTGCAGGCTAGGGAAGTCTGGGCCTCTGACTGGGACGGAGCTCGGATGAGCCAGTCGTCCAGATATGGGAATACAAATATTCCTAGAGTGTGAAGAAATGCAACTACTACTGCCATGCATTTTGTGAACACTCTTGGAGCAGAGGCCAGACCGAAAGGAAGCACTCTGTATTGGTAGTGCTTTCCTTGATAAAGGAACCGAATGAACCTTCTGCGTGTTGGATGGATGAGGATATGGGTGTACGCATCCTTGAGATCTAGAGAACAAAGCCAATACTGACTCTGAAGGTATGGAAGGAGAGCACCGAGAGAAATCATCTTGAATTTCTCCTTGCATAGAAACTTGTTCAATTCTCTGAGATCTAATATGGGTCTGTAGCCCCCTGTTTTCTTTGGGATAAGAAAATAGGGGGAGTAGAACCCTGAGCCCTGTTGAAGAAGGGGTACTTCTTCTATTGCCCTTTGGGCAAGAAGGGTAGCAATCTCCTGACCCAGAAGGTCGAGGAGAGATGTTGGATAATTGAACTGTCTCACCATGGTGTGAGGAGGAAGGTTTAAGAAATGAAGCTTGTACCCCTCCCTTATGATGGAGAGGGTCCATTGCTCTGCCGTGACTTGTTCCCATCTGGGAGCAAAGTGGGCTAACCTTCCTGGAATGGTGAGAGGCTCTGGTTCTTCTAGAGCCAGAAAGGCTAAGTTCTCTAGATGTAAGTCAAAGGAGGAGGCTGAGGCTGTTGGGCCGTAGCAGTCCTTGCAGCCTTAGGCTTGGCTTGTTTAGGTTGTTGCTGACGCTTTGCAGCAAAACGACCTGCAGAAGATGCCTGCTGACCATAAACAAGATAATATTTCCCCTTTTTGGGAAAGAAAGCCTTTTTGAACAACCTTTTTCTAACAGGAGCAGAAGTAGACTTTGAAAGTCTATCTAAGGCAGAATTCTCAGCATCCATCTGAGTGGCCAATCCTTGCCAAAAAGGTTTTCACCTGTACAAGGAAGATTTCCTAATCCATCCTGGACCCAGGGTTCCAAATCAGAAGCTTGTAACCAGGCAACTCTGCGTGCACCTATGGCAATAGCCGAGGCTCTGCTGGCACACTCAAGAGTCAAAGGCTGCACGGTTGGAAAATTTGGAAACATCCTGGGCATGTTTAAGCCAGGTGAGAAACTCCTCCCTTTTATCTTCTGAGATAAAAGGAGATAAAGTTTGCAGATGATCTGTAACTTCCTTTAGAAACATCCCCATATAGAGACTATAGGAGTTGATTCAGGCAGCAAGCATAATGGCCTGGAAAATTCTCCGGCCAAAAGCATCCAAGGTTCTGCATTCTCTTCCTGGAGGATTAGATGAGTGTCTTTTTGCACTCTATCTTCTTCATAGCAGACTCCACCACAATAGAGTGGTGAGGAAGCTGAGTCTTATGAAAGCCAGGACAAGGAGGAACACGGTACATGGTGTACAACCTACGAGAATGAGGGGAGATAGTGAGAGGTGTCTCCCATATGCCCAACATGTGATCATAAAGGATCTCATGAATTGGTAAAGTAGCTGCCTCTTTAGGAGCCTTAGAATATTGTAAAATATCCAATTTCTTGGCTCTAGGCTCTGATTCAGGGGGCCACTGAAATGGAGAGGCCCCTGGCCACTTCCCTAATGAAGTCTTGAAAAGACAAGTCTTCTGGAGGAGACATTCTTCTTTTTGGAGAAGAGGGCTCCTGAGGAAGGAGTACCGATGCTTCAACAGAAGCCTCTGATTCATCAGAGTCTTCGGAGGAATCGAAGTATCGTCTGTCTGGATGCTCCTGCAGAGCCCGATAGGCGTACCGAGTGGTATCGACATCGGGAGTGATCGATACCGATTCGGTACCGATGGGCATCACAGAACAGGGTACCGCTGCAGTCGACACCAAAGCCGATGTCGATGCAATCGGTACCGGCACCGGAACCAATATCGGTGCCGGTGCCGGAACCGGTACCGACAACGAAGTTTGTTGCGGTACCGGAGGCGTCGCAGCTTGTATGAATGCCGTAATGGCACGCTGCATGGTCAGAATATTCTGATCCATCGACGCAACCAATGTCTGGATGTCGGTACCAGTGGAAACCAACGGTATCCCAGAACATGGCAACAGGTGATCAGTCGAGGCCGCGCCATCAATGTCAACCTGTGACCCCATAGATAAAGCTTTGGAAGCCGGAGCTTCCCGCCGGGGTAATTTTGCCGGTGCGGGATCCTCGAGAGCAACCGGAGGCATCTCGATACTTAGAGGGAGATATACCCTTCGAGGACCGGCTGGACTTATGTTTGGTTACCTGAGATCCATGGGAGGAAGAAGCAGCCCTGGAAGATGTCGATGCCACCGAAGCTGCATCAGAGGGAAACAGGGTACTGAGCTTGGCCGCTCGATTCTGTCGACCTCTTTTAGACATCATGGAACAGGACTCACAATCGGTGATGGAGTGGTCAGGACCCAAACATTTTAGACACCAGTTATGGGTGTCGGTGATAGAAAGAGTACCGCTGCACTTCGTGCACTTTTTAAACCCGGATGTGGGCTTTTCCATGAGGAAAATTTTTCTAGGCCTAAGGCCCAAAAGGAAAAAATGCACATTAGTGGGAAACAGTAGGTTTTTTGTTTTTTTTTAAAGAAGAAAAGACCGGCGGTACCGGTCCGAAGTCGAAGAAGGCAGACGCGCGACCAAAGAAATAAAGAAATATAAAGAACTTCTTCAGCGGTGACAGGAACACGACCTGCTGGCTCCGCGGAAAAGAAGAACTGGAGAGAGGCGGTTGGGAAAGGCGGGAAGGCAGCGCGCAGGCGCTGTGGGATGCTCCCAAAAGCTTTCTTTCTGGACGCTGGGGAGCGTTCCCGCGCAGGCTCCGTCGGTACCCATATGTGAAGACTCATTCCTGCTTGTTCCTGGAGATCACACAAGCAACGGTCATGCAAAAGAAAGAAGCAGTTCGGGAACTCCCCCAAAACCTTACTGTCAAAGATTCAAACTTCAATCGAATAGATACAGGGAACTCTGAGGGCCAGACATTGCGTCTCAGGCCAAGAAGGCTGAGCCAAATCTTTTGAGGCCTGAGTCTATAAGCTCTAGCAACAAAATGAAGTCCTTCTTGATAGAGAGGATAAGAAAAACTGCAGAAGGCACAATAATAGAGTAGTGGGGCTTCTTAAATCAATCCAGGAACAAGATTTGAAATGCTGCTGAAATGGTTCCTAGAATCAATAGCTCTGATGCCAGCCCAGTGATTATTGAAAGAGCACACAGGCTTGGGTTATGGAAAGGTGGAGAACCTAGGCCCTGCTTGCTCATTCTGCAATTTTTGAATTTCGCAATCAAGAAGCAGCTTCTTACTTGTTAAGTTGTTAAGCACTGTCGGAGTCGGTATAGATTCCCGGTGACCTTCTGGATAGTTGACCTAAACTTTGTTCGGTCTTCAGCCAAACGGCTCATTGCGGATGATACCAAAATCTGCAATAGAGTAGACACCCAGGAAGGTACAGATAACATGGAGGGATTTAGCTAAGCTTGAAAAATGGTCTAGAATTTGGCAGCTGGGATTTAATGTTAAAAAATGCAAGGTCATGCATTTGGGCTGCAGCAATCCAAGGGAGCAATATAGTATAAGGGGTGAAGTACTTTTGTCCACTAAAGATGAGCGAGACCTAGGCGTGGTTGTGTCTGATGATCTTAAAGTGGCTAAACAGGTAGAAAAGGCGACAGCAAAAGCTAGGATGCTTGGGTGCATACAGACAGGAATGGCTAGCAGAAAAAAGGAGGTGATAGTGCCTTTGTATAAGTCTTTGGTGCGACCTCATTTGGAGTATTGTGTGCAATTCTGGAGACCGCACCTTCAAAGGGATATAAACAGGATAGAATCAATACAGAGGGTGGCTACTAAAATGGTTAGTGGTCTTCATTATAAAGCATATGAGGACAGACTTAAGCATCTTAATATGTACACCTTAGAGAAAAGGTGGGATAGAGGTGATACAATTGAAATGTTTAAATACCTCCGTGGCATAAATGCACAGAGAGAGAGCCTCTTTCGACTGATAGCAAGTTCTGCTATAAGGGGACCTGGGATAAGGGTGAAAGGGGATAGATTCAGGAGTGATATACGGAAATATTTCTTTACGTATAGAGTGGTGGATCCGTGGAATAGTCTCCCAGTGGAGGTGGTAGAAATGAGGACAGTATCAGAACTCAAAAAAGCATGGGACAAACGCAGAGCATCTCTAAAGGAAAAAAGGGTACTGTTGTAGTTGATATGGAAGGACAGACTAGATAGACCATGTGGTCTTTTTCTGTCGTCATTTTTCTATGTTTTTATGTTTCTATTGTTGATAGAGTGGTATCCATAGCTGCTGTTATTGTATCGATCCATCTCAATGCCGGCCTTCCTCTTTTACGGGGACATTCTACCTTGCCAAGCATTATGTCTTTCTCCAATGATCTCTCTTTTCGCATATGTCCAAAGTATGAAAGTTGAAGTCTTGTCATCTGAGCTTCTAAGTAAAGCTTCTTACTAAATATAGGCAAACAAGAAAACTTGTATAGAAAGACTCTAAAGTCTTGTGGTTTCAAGATTATTCCATATAAATGATGGCAAAGCACCAGACCTTTACATCATACTTGTACTGAATTATACCAGCAGGGACAGAGATTTGCACTACTATACCCAAGAGTATAACACCAGAATAAAACAAATGTTTGAAAACTGGGGCACCTGTCTGGGGCATTTTGGTAAAGCTCTTGGCAGCTGTACTAGATCTCTTGAGACCGGAACAGGATAGATTGTGTAATAATGACTGAAGTCGCTGGCTTGTGAATATTTAGAAGGTAAGCGTGTGAAAAGAAGCTCTAAACTGTGATGATAAAATTGTATTTTGAATATGGGACAGCACGTTAAGCTCCCGAGTTAACTGACCAATGCATGGACAATTAGGAATACTGCTATGAACACACGTTTGAATTAATGATTGAAGATAATCTTAATGAAGGGGATCCCTGCATGCCTAAAAAGACTTGGGAAAGCCTGAACCCCTAAGAGGATTGGAGATCATAGAACATTGGACATGGTGAGAAGAGATATTACACTAATAAGCATGTAACTGGGGAAAGATCATAACATCTCAAATCAGCATAAACCCACAGAACCGAGACAGTCATCACGATCTAGAGAGAGGCAGCACAGTCTGCTGGAAGCCGATATGGGAAATGCATGGGCATTTTGAGTGCAGGTCCAAGAAACCATGGAAGTAGTGAGGTTAAACTACAAGAATGAAGACAGGCCTCAGGCATACAGTACCTTACATGGACTTTTTCTGGACTTGTGATTTCTATGCATGTCTGTCTTTGTTAGTTCCTGGGGAAGGCAAATAGCTGCAGATGGGCTAATCATGGAGAAATGTAAGTGATTTGTGACATCTGTTACTCTGGGAAGCATATTGTCATCACAGTACTTGCACGTTTGGGGCATTTCATTTAAAAGTTAAGCGGGTTTACTGTAGAATTGGTTGATTTAGGAAATTATCTTGTTGAAAGTAGATATGGGACCTAGGGAGGAGAAAGAGGGGAATGTTTAATTTAGCCTAGTTAGCTGTAAGTGTTAAAAGGGGTAGGAGACATATGCTGTCCATAATTCCCTCTTTCCTTCTTCCCCATCTTGTCCCATTGCTCTCTTATCATCCCACCTTCAGCAACATAAGGAAAAGAATGACTGGTGGAGTAAAGAGTGTGATATGAATGAGAAGCAAGTGGAATACCGCATGAATGGAGTATGCAGGGGAGGGGGGTGGGAGCAGGGGAGGGGGTGGGTGTAGGGGAGGGAGGTGAAAGACTGCCTGGGAAGACAGGCTAGGTAGTGCGATGAGGCTCAGCTGGGAAGCCTTAATCAGACATGGAGAAAAAGAAAAAAAAACAGTAAGAATCTAGGTGGACTATGGGTGATCATAAGGTGGTCGCACTAAATGTTGATGGACTACAGTCGCCAGTAAAGCAAACAAAAATATTAACATATCAAATTCCGGACAGATGTGGCTTCATTCAAGAAACACACGAATGCAACATCAAAAACTTAAAAAAGACAGGATAGGAGAGTTGGGATTCTTGTCCTTCAACAAGACAACGGAAGGTGGCTATTTTACTTAATAAGCGCGTCTCTAGGGGGGTCATGTGATTTGTTGAGAGCCAGCAGACATGGATTGCTAGCTCTCCAGGGTTCTCTTTGCCGATCCGCCCTAGAAACATTGGAAATGCAGTCCCTCCCCATGCTAAGTGAGTGAGAACCAGTGACTTCACCTCCCTACTCTCTCGAAGCGAGTCCTCTGCCCCACAGCGATGAAATCAATCCACAAGGAGCAGAAAAGGCTCTGGCGGGCAGCAGTAAGATGGCTGATGGGCCTCCCTCCCTACCGTCCCCAAAACAGATCCAGCTCATCAAAGAAATAACCACAGCTGTGGTAAATGCCTTAGTGGGCCGTTTCATTGATATGAGCAGCAAATTGGACAGGGTCTCTTGATCGTTGGAGGGACTGGGAGGCCGCATACAGGAGGCAGAGCACTGTTATCTCCCAAGTGAAAGATGAACTGAGTAAGGGCACCAAAGACCTAAATGCCCAGCAGGCAGCCATTACATGGCAGGCTGAAAAATTGGAGGATATCAAAAACAGAAGCTGCCGCAACAACCTGTGATTTGTGGGTGTCCCAGAGTCTGTGCAAGACATGGATCTCCATGGATTTCTTAAAACTTTACTGCCTACTTCACTTGTGCTGGGAGAAACTTGCGGTCTGTTGGTCATCGAGCAGGCGCATCGACAGGGATTCTGTCAGACAGGCAGGAACAGGCCTCGCGTGGTTATTGCCCGCTTCTTGAACTTTTTGCAAAAAGATGCAATTTTGCAGGCAGCACACAGGCAGGGGTCATTACAGCATGACAGACAAAGAATTCTAATCTTTCAAGACTACTCAGTCCTCCTTGGCCAAAAATGTAGAGCCTTTTCAGAAGTGTCTCAGAGGCCTGCAGAGGCCAAGATTCAGTTCATGCTCCAGTACCCAGTCCACCTGAGGATCTTATATAATGGAACAGCATGAGTGTTGACAGCCCGGCTGCGACGGCGGCATATGCACAAGACATAGTAGAGGTACCTCGAGAGCAATAGGAGTAAGGAGAGTGGACTTCGGTCAGTCTGGATGGGACAAATGCCTTGGCAGTTTCTTACCCGGGAACGCTTTACCTGTTGCGGTACTAGGACCTGAGAACTTTGCTATACCCTAGCACATTTGCTAAAGTAGGGTCTCAATGGACAGACCGAGCAGGTAGTTACTGCCCACCAACCATATTGGACATTGGCACTTAATAGGACCATCAGAAATGTATCCCTTCCCTTCTGAACTCCCCCCCCCCCCCCCTATTTTTCATTCCTTGCTTCTCGCCAGTTTTGGGGTTTTTTTTTACTTTATTATTCGATTAATTGGTATTTCCTTTCTCCTTCTCTTGGTTTGATTTTGTAATCGCACAACACTGTCTTGATAGGAGGTCTGGCAAGTGGGAAGCAATCTGAATGTGTCTTTAAGAGGACTGGGGAGGGGGGCATGAATGCAGAATGAATGTGACTTGGTGGGGAATAGGTCTGAAGGTATGTTAGATAAACTGTATGTGGGAATGGAGTGTGAGGTTCTGGGAAGGGAGGTAATAGGCCTTATGCAGACCCGTTTGATCTGCTTGGCAGGGAGGTGATGTGTGTAGGTAACTGGAGAACTGGAATGCTGGGGGGGGGGGGGGGGAGAATGGATAAGGGGAGCTGTGATACTGTGACAATAGGAGTGCATGTGGATGGGCCCTGGGGGGAGGGAAGCCCAACGTCTATAGTGACATAGGATGGGTGAGAGGTTGATAGGATTGGTTGATATGAGAGATGGGGGTAAAGGGAGGGAGGGGAATGGCAGGGGGGAGAGGGGTAGGGATACAACCGTAGCAGGATAGGAGGGATAAAATACTACCTCACAGGCAGGCTGGAGGAGCAAACGGGGGTCTCTAGCTTTGGGGGGTTCCCAAGTTGTTATGGGTACACCTGTCTGAAGCGATTCTTTGTGGATTGGACATTAAACTGAGGATTGTAAACCTGGAATGTCTGTGGGCTTGGCTCCCAAATAAAACACTACAAGATCTTACGCACTATGGCAAGACATCAATGTGATATCGCCTTTCTCCAAGAAACTCATCAGACAGTTGAGAAGCACATAAAAACTAGAAAGAGTAGTTCGGCCAGGTTTTTGGAGCTCCCACATAGGGGAGAAAGGCTGAAGTGTTTATTTGGATACAAAAAAGGGTTCAGTTTGACTATGCAGTTAAAATCCCGGATATCTCTGGACACTATCTTATTTTGAAAGGGGATTTGGAAGGGAAACCCATTATTTTCTGTAATGTGAACGGTCCCAATGTGCCAGATGCCCCCTTCTATGCACTGGTAGCCTCCTGACTGGAGCAACTCCCCGAGGACCCGTTAATAGTGGGGGCAATCTTAATGGGGGTCCTGGAGCCAACTATGGATACCTCAAGTATCAGGGGGTTAGGGGTATGCAGCGACCTTACCTGAATTCTACATGGCTTCCGGCAATACCTAGGCTTGGTCGATCCCTAGCATTTGTTTCCCTCTGACTGTGACTACACACACCAATCACGGGCTCATGCGACTAGCACTCGTATTGACTACTTGTTAGTCTCGGAACCTTTGTTTTCTTGGGTAGAAGTGGCAAGGGATAGGCCCTGACGAACTTTCTGACCATTACCCTGTCTGGATAGACTTGACGTGGCAGGCGTCAATGCAGCGGTTGCGGATATGGCATTTTCTGCTGGATCTTTGCAGAGATGAAGGATTCCAAACTTATATTCATGACTGTTGGCAGTCATATCTGCAGCTCAATGAATAACGGGACGCCAGAATTATTTTGGGAAACAGCAAAGGTCGTACTTAGGGGACACATTATCGCCTATGTCACACAGAGACTTTGGTTGTTTAATACTTGAGTGGTTCGGTTAGAGAAACAAGTGGTCCAGGAAGAGCAGCATCACGCTCGCCGCCCGACTGAGACCAGGGCCCGATTACTGGAGTCTCAGGTAGCTCTTAACGAAATTTTGCACCAACGAGCCAAGAAATTGCTGATGTATTATAAATACCAGCTTTACTGCCATGGCGATACATCGGAGTGGCTCTCGGCATGCTGTCTCAGAGGCAGTAGAGGATCCCAGACAATTGCGGGTTTGTGAGATGAAACTGGGAAACGTCATAAAGCAACACTGGAGATTGCGAGATTAATTTCAAACCTTTTATCAGGCTCTATATACCAGAAACTCAGAGTCACCTGCTCCATTGGAGGATTACTTGCGAGACTTGACCCTGCCACAGCATTCAGTCCAGCAGAGGGCACTGTTGGGAGGGGCGATCTCGGCATCCGAGGTACAAAAAAGGCATTCAACACACTCAGCTTTGCAAGGTACCCAGCACAGATGGGTTTACAGCCAAATTCTACAAGCTTCTCCAAGTTTGTCTTTAGACCTGTCGAGGACAGGTGGAGGAGATACTAGAGGAGTGACTCTACTGGAGTAGAAAAAGAATTGAGATCTTTCTGGGACCACCAGATAGAGAATCTATGCCACTTAAAAACGTACGACTGTCTGGTAGAGGGCTTTCTAGAAGCTAAAAGGATCTCCTTAATCTCTTGAGTAAGGTCAAAACCTTGTAAAGCTATGCTCTTAGCAGTCAAACTGTGAGGCGGAGAGACTGTGGATTGGGATATAGTAGTGAGCGTTCATCCTGTGAGAGGAGATCCAGAGCATATCCCAATTGCAGAGAATGAATTTGAGTCAGACGTAGTAGCAGTGGAGACCACGGTTGCCGTTGCCAGTGAGGGGCTAAGAGAATCATGGACCCTTGTTGGACTAAAGCTTGAAAGTGTCTTGGGAATGAGGGGTATAACAGGGAAAGCATAAAGCAGACCCTTACCCCAGTGTACATAAGAACATAAGATATGCCATACTGGGTCAGACCAAGGTCCATCAAGCCCAGTATCCTGTTTCCAACAGTGGCCAATCTAGGTCATACGTACCTAGCAGTTTCCCCAAAAGACACAGGTTCCACAATGCTTGTATTGGGTCAAGCATTGATATCCTGGGTCCCTTTTAATAATGGTTTATGGACCTTTCCTCCAGGAACTTGTCCAAACTTTTTTTAAACCCAGCTACACTAAAAGCCTTTACTACATCCTCCGGTAACAAATTCCAGAGCTTGATTACACGTTGAGTGAAAAAATACTTTCTCTTGTTGTTAAGTGCCGTCGAGTCAGAATCGACTCATGGCGACCCTCTGGATAGCTATCCTAAAATGTGTTCGGTCTTGAGTCAGGCGGCTCATTGTTGACAGACTGGTACCCGTAGCCGCTGTTATTGTATCGATCCATCTCATTGCTGGCCTTCCTCTTTTGCGTTGACCTATCTTGCCAAGCATGATGTCTTTCTCTAATGATCTCTCTCTTCGCATGATGTGTCCAAAGTATGAAAGTTGAAGTCTTGTCATCTGGGCTTCTAAAGAAAGCTTAGGTTTGATCTCCTCTAGTACCGACTGGTTTGTTCTTCAGGCAGTACATGGTATACACAGTATTCGCCACCAGCACCATAATTCAAAGGCATCAATTTTCTTCCTGTCTATCTTTTTCACTGTCCAACACTAAAGAACGAACACCACGTACTAGCAAGCAAAACCAGTACAAAACCGTGGAGATGAAAGGAAGAATGATCTTTATTATTCAATCAGAAGCCACTGGCCCGACACAGGCCGTGTAAAGATCATTCTTCCTTTCATCTCCATGGTTTTGGACTGGGTTTTTTTTTAAAATCTTTTTCACTGTCCAGCTTTCATTAATTTATAGACTTCTATCGTATCTCCTCTCAGCCGTCTCTTTTCCAGGTTAAAGAGATCCTAACCTTCTTAGCCTTTCTTCATAGGGGTATCCTTCCATCCCCTTTACCATTTTGGTGGCTCTTCTCTGAACCTTTTCTAATAACGCTATATCTTTTTTAGGATACAAACCAGAATTGCACACAATATTCAAGGTGCGGTCGCACCATGGAACGATACAGAGGCATTATAATATCCTTGGTTTTATTTTCCATTCCTTTCCTTATCTTATGATACCTAGCATTCTATATGCTTTCTTCGCTGCCACTGCACAATGGGCAGAGGGTTTTAACATGTTATCCACAATGACGCCTAAATCTTTTTCCTGGGTGGTAGTTCCTAATGTGGAACCTTGCATTGTGTAACCATAGTTTGGGTTGTTCTTCCCTAGGTGCATAACTTTGCACTTGTCCACATTAAATTTCATCTGCCATTTTGATGCCCAGTCTTCCAATTTATCAAGATCCTCTTGCAATTCTCCTCAATCCTCATGGGTTTTAACAACTTTAAATAGTTTTGCGTCATCTGCAAATTTGATAGCCTCACTCATTTCCTTTTCCAGGTCATTTATGAATATGTCAAAAAGCAGCAGACCCAGCACAGATCCCTGGGATACACCACTATTCACCTTTCTCCATTGGGAAAATTGGCCATTTAGCCCTACCCTCTGCTTTCTATCTTTTAACCAGTTCCTGATCCATAATAGTACACTGCCTCCTATCCCATGACTCTTTAGTTTTGCCAAAAGTCTCTGATGAAAGACCTTGTCAAAGGCTTTCTGAAAGTCCAAATACACTATATCAACCGACTCACCTTTTTATTCACACCTTCAAAAAAAACATAACAGATTAGTAAGACAAGATCTTCCTTGTCTAAAGCCATGCTGGCTGTCTCCCATTAAGTCATGACTTACATGTTCAGCAATTTTGTTCTTTATGATGGATTCTACCATTTTTCCCGGTACTGACATCACGCTCACCGGTCTGTAGTTTCCCGGATCACCCCTGGAACCCTTTTTACAAATTGGTGTTATATTGGTGATCCTCCAATCTTCAGGTATTACAGATGATTTTAATGATAGTTCACAGATTACTAATAGTAGGTCTGCAATCTCATATTTCAGTTTTTTCAACACCCTTGGATGTATACCATCCGGTCTAGGTGATTTGCTACTCTTCAGTTTATCAAATAGTTGTAATACATCTTCCCAATGTATCAATATTTCCTTCAATTCTTCCGCACCTTTAAATACCACTTCAGTCATGAGTAACATCCCTACATCTTCTTCAGTAAAAACCAAAGCAAAGAATTCATTCAGTCTCTCCGCTATTGCCTTATCGCCTCTTAGTGCCCCTTTAACCCCTCTATCACCTAATGGACCAACTGACTCTCTCACAGTTTTTTTGCTACGAACGTACTTGAAAAAGTCTTTATTACACATTTTTGCTTCCGCAGCAAGCTTCTTCTCTAATTCTCCCTTTGCCTGCCTTATCAATGCCTTGCATTTAAGTTGCCAGTATTTGTGCTGTTTCCATTTTTCATCATTTGGCTCTTTTTTTTCCATTTCCTGAAAGATGCTTTTTTGGCAACAGCCTCTCTGACCTCACCTTTAAACCTTGGCTGAAGGCAGCCACTTGTTGGTTGGTGGATGTCGGAGTTCTTGTACAGAAGCGAGGAAGCTTGGCATTTTGTGGACTCGCAGACAGATCTATGTCTGGAGTTCCCCAGGTCTTGAAGATGTAGGATGTTGTGTTCGGATGGAGAGATCATTCGCGGGGAAGAAGGATGCGACTTTGTCTGCCAAGACATTGGACTCTCTTAGGAGGTTCACTGCTTGGAGGTGTATTTGATGAGCAATGGCAAAGGTCCAGAGGTGTACTGCCTCCTCACAGAGGGCCCAAGAGCCTGTTCCTCCCTGCTTGTTTACATAGAACATAGTTTCCCAAAGTTAAATTCCCAGTTGACTACTCCTGTTATATGTAAACTTATCACAATTTGTTGATTGTAATGAGTATTTCTGTTTAATGTAAACCGCGCTGATGAAAAAGAGTGCGGTATAAAAGAACAATAAATAAATAAATAAATAAATAAATAACATGGCAACCTCATTGTCTGTCCTAAGACTACTTGTGCTCTGAGGTGGTGCTGAAACACCTGGAGGGCATTCGAGATAGCACAATGTTCCAGGAGATTGATTTGGAATTGTGATTCTTCTGTTGTCCAGAGCTCCTGCATAGTCAGGTTGCCCAAATGAGCTCCTAACCCAGTTTGGAGGCATCTGACGTCAGGGTGCATTGAAGTGGAGGCATCTGAAAAGGTGATCCTACGAGCAGGCTTTCTGGAGACCACCACCACCACTGAAGGGATGTGTTTAGATGGGCAGTGACTTGGATCCTATCCCGGGGTGACCCGAGGCCTGCTTCCACAGGGAGGCAAGAGTCCACTGGGCATATGTAGTCAGGGAAATGGAACAACATGTAATGTAGAGGCCATCTGCCACAGGAGCTGCAGCATCTCTCAGGCGGTCAGATAGTCTCGTAGGAGTGACTGGGAAGCTAGTTCGACTAGACGGGCACAACAGAGCTGGGGCAGAAACGCCCTGGACTGTTGGGTGTCTAAGTAGGTCTCCGATAAACTCTAGTTTTTGAGCTGGAATGAGTTAGGATTTTGGGAAGTTTATCACAAAGCTCAAATGTTGTAGTAATGTGATGGTACGATGCAATGAAAGCAGTACCTCTTGGGCGGTGTCGGGTTTCATTAGCTAGTCGTCTAAATAAGGGGAGACTAATATCCCCAGAAATCATAGATATGTGGCCACAGCTGCCATGCACTTTGTGAAGACTCTTGGGGCAGAGGTGAATCCGAAGGGAGGACTCTGTATTGATAATGTTTTCCTTGAAAGGTGAAGCATAGATACTTCCTGTGTTCTGGATGTATGAGGGTATGTGTGTACGCTTCTTTTAGATCTAGAGAACAGAGCCAGTCCTGACTCTGGAGGTAGGGAAGAAGAGTCTTGAGAGAGATCTTGAACATTTTGTGGACTAGAAACTTGTTGAGGTTTCTGAGGTCCAGAATAGGCCTGTACCCTTCTGTTTTCTTTGGAATGAGAATGTACGGAGAGTAGAAGCCCATTCCCTATTGGGATGTTGAGACATCTTCTATGGCGCCCTGAGACAGAAGAGAGGACACCTCGTCCTGTAGGAGAGCAGTGAGTGAGGGTTGCGTTTGATATTCCCCTGTGAAAGTGGAGGGGGCAGATTTTGCAGATGATGTCTGTACCCTTCCTGGACTATGGTGAGTGTCCATACTCTGAAGTGAATTGCCATCTGTTGGCGTAGTGACAGTCTGCCTGCTATGTGGAGGGGGTTGGGGTCCTTCCAGAAGCAGGGTGGCAAAGTTCTTTAAGAAAGAGTCAAAAAACAGGCACAGACTGTGGCTGTGGAGCTGGTTGAGATTTAGCCACCTGTGGTTTCTGTTGTTGCTTAGGAGGAGTGGCCTAGTGGCTGGGGCAAGGTACTTCAGGCCGGAAGGT
The DNA here is from genome assembly GCA_033557465.1 of Ichthyophis bannanicus. Taxonomy (NCBI): domain Eukaryota; kingdom Metazoa; phylum Chordata; class Amphibia; order Gymnophiona; family Ichthyophiidae; genus Ichthyophis; species Ichthyophis bannanicus. The sequence goes on along the minus strand of CM066032.1, from coordinate 779,095,486 downwards.
CGGGGGTTCAAATCCCACTAGAGGACAGCAACCTTGGGCCGGAAGGACTGGGGTTTCTAGTCCCACAGGTGCTCCTTGTGGTCTTGGGCAAGCCACTTAACCCACCATAGCCCATGTTCCCTGTAAAATAGTTATCTCCAAATTATAATGCCCTGTTCAATGTAATTTCATTTTGTTCAATGTAAACCGCACTGATGCAGAATAGCGCGGTATATAAGAGAATGTAAATAAATAAATAAATAAATAGGAGGCTGCTGCCTCTTCTGCAGGGCCTGACCCTGGTACTGAGAAGCAGGAGGGTAAGAAGAGAACTTTTTCTTCTTATTGTAGAAAGAATTCTTTGCAGGTGTCTTTTCCTAGCAGGGTCAGCTGATACTCTTGACAGTCTCTTTAGAGCAGTATTTTCTGACTCTGAGAGGCCTTATCTTGCCAGTCTTTGCCAAAGAGGTTTTCCCCTGTGCAAGGTATGTTGCCCAGCTAATCTTGGAACCCACTGTTCAAGATCTGAGGCTTGAAGCCATGCAATTATATGTGCACCAATGCATATTGCTGAGGCCCTGCATGTGCATTTAAAGGCATCGAAGGTAGCCCTATTGACAAACTTCGAAACATTTTAGCTATGCTTAACTAGGGCGAGATAATCTGCCTGCTTGTCATCTGGGGCAGAGGGGCAAAGGCCTCAAGATCCCTGGAGACCTCTTGAGGAACATTCCCAGTAGAGGATATAGGTGTTAATCCTTGCCGAGAGCATGGATGCTTTCTCAATTCTCTATCTGGAGGATTAGAGAAGCGAGACTTTGAGCTTTTCATTCAGCAAATCGCCGATTCAGCCACCATAGAGTGGTAGGGAAGCTGTGGCTTTTGGAAGCAAGGACACTCCGGTACCCGATACATAGTATCGAGATGTCGACTTTGAGGTGAGTCCATGAGAGGCGTGTCCCACATACGGAGCATAAAGTCATGAAGGATTCAGTACACCGGTAAAGTGGCTGCCTTTTTGGATGCTGTTGGGTATTGGTGGATCTCTAAATCCTCTGCCCCTTGGCTCCTTCTCCGATGTTACCATGAGAGAGACCCTTGGCTAGGTTTTGAATGAATTCCTGGAAGGACATGTCTTCCAGAGGCGACATGCGTCGCTATTGAGGCAGTAAGGGTCCGAAGGTAGGTTCCAGGGCCCCCGGAAATTGAGTGACTCCGCATCCAAAACTGGGTAATTGATATCGGAGGACTCTAAGTATCAACAGACATGGTATTCACCAGAAGCTAGTTGCCGGTACCGATGCTCCAAGGTATCGGTCTCGGTGAACCGCTTGGGTTTGGCACTGGTAAAAGTTTCAAGGGAGGGCATGGGTGGGAGTGATGTCGATGTCATCTACAGCAGCCCTGATGCCATGCCCAGAACCGGTGTCCATGTTGTTACTGTAACCGGTATTAACGGGCCAGTGTCTGTAGCCAAGGATTTTATCCGTACCGAGTCTGCAGGAGGGCTGCCAAGCTCTGCTCTATGGCCAGTATGCGCTGGTCCATCGAGGTTGCCGATGCTTGCATGTCAGTGATGGGCATTTGTGCTACTGTCCCAGAGCAATGGACCAGTAGCTCTCCAGAGGTCGAGGTCTCGGGAGCATCCTGGAGCCCCTTTGATGGCTTTGGAGGATAGGGCCTCCCACCGGGGCTGTTTAACAGGCCAATCCATCTCCAAGTCAACACCCGAGGGTCTCAATGCTTTGAGCAAGATCTTCCCATGGAGGTATTGTCAGACTTTGATGCGGCCTTGTGCTTGGACTTCAAAGATATCTGAGACCCATGGGAGAATGATGAGGCCCTCGACCAAGTGGACACCATCGATGCCGTGTCCAAAGCAAACAGTGCTCCAAATTTAGAAGTCCAGTTTTATAGGCCTCTCTGTGTCATTTTCTGACAGAGGGAACAGTCTTTTGGCTGGTGGTCTTGGCCGAGGCATTTTAAACACCAATCTTGTGTGTCAGTCGCCGAAATGGTGCTAGCACAATTAGAACCTTTTTTGAAACCACTAGTTGGTTTCTCCATACCTTCGAGAATGTGAAGGGTATGGTAGGTTTAAGGCCTAAAAAGGGTGTTGACGCTTAAGGCACTTTTTAAAAAAAAAAAAAATTTCCCCGAGATGATAAAGAAAGAAGTAAAAGAAAAAAATAAGGGATTCAGTGATGTCTTCGACGATGCCAGTGTCGACGGGAAGGCAGAGATGCTATACACAAATGGAAGTTTTTCTGCGGTGACAGGATTTGCTTCCTGTTGGCTCCACAGAAAATGAAGAACTGAAGAGAGGGAGTTGGAAAGATGGAAAGGCAGTCGCGCAGGCACAGTGGAGTGCTCCCAAAAGCTTTCCAATTGGACGCTGGGGAGTGTTCCCGCACGGGCTCCATCGGTACTGACATCACCCATATATGAAGACTACATTCCTGCATGTTCCTAGAGATAGGATAGGTTGAGGTTGTTTTACTTGGGGAGACAATTGTACACATCATTCTTTTAGCCAAACCTTGGAAAGACCCCTAACAGACTTCAACATACCGATCGATCTTACTGACTTAACTTTGATCTGAAATTGCTGGCTAAAGTTTTAGCAGACTGACTGCTGCCCATGCTCCCAAATTTGATTCAGGACTCCAAGTGGGGTTTGTGAGAGAGCGCTATGCCTCACGCAACCTTTGGCAAATCATAGCTTCCCTAGAGTGGATGCATGAACATCAGATCCCATCTATGCTGATTAGTTTTGACATCAAAAAAGCTTTTAATAAAGTGCGGTACAATTATCTTTTTCAACTCTTATCCCACTATGGCCTGGGAGACTAGTATATATGTATAGTGAGGTTGCTTTATTCCAAACCTACAGCAACAGTGACGGTCAATGGGATGCTTTCTGAGGCTTTTATCCTGGGGCGAGGGACACGGCAGGGGTGCCCCTTTTCCCCCCTTATTTGTTTTATCTCTTGATCCCTTAGTGCGTAGGATTGTAGCATGTCGGGAAGTACTGGGAGTCCATATAGGCCTTCGCAGATGACATGTTAGTCCATCTCACCTCTTTGAGGTTGTCTTTATCCTGGGTGTTCGAGGAGTTTCAGTGGTTTGGGGAGTTTGCAGGTCTACAAAATAATAAGGATAAACCGGAAGCCCTGGACGTGTTAGGGCAGTTGTGGTCCTCATGGGGATCCCCCCTTCCTCCTGCGCTGGGCTGAAATCGTTTTTTACATATACAGGGCACCTACAGCAAACTCAGATCTATCAGATATTCTCAAACAGCACTACGAAAGAACATATAATTCTTGGTGACTTCAACCTCCCATCCCTACATGAGAAGCACGCCAATGCATTCCTTGAAGCAACGGAAGCGATGGAATTGACACAAATCGTCAATGCACCAAGACATGAGAAAGGAAACACCCTTGATCTCATATTCCTTAATTTTCAAAACACCTCTACAAACAAGAACCTGAAGATCACATCTGTCCCATGGTCCGACCACTATCTCATTACCTTCACCAGCTCCTGTCAACCCACATCCATCAGAGATGATGCGCAACAGACAAGAAGATTCAACCATTCAACAAAGAAGATTTCCTTAACCAAGTCCTACCAAACATACAATCGGATCAATCCGACCCTGAGAAATTAACCAAAAATTGGAACATAATAACCACTGCGGCACGATCAACAACAACACACAAAGGAAACAAAGTAAGATCAGCAAGAGCACATTGGTTCACACCCACCCTGCAGAAAATGAAAATGCAACTCAGGAGAACTGAGAGGAAATGGAGAAAAACAAAAACAGGCATACATTGATGCTCTAAACTACTTCTGCACTGAAACAGACAACGCAAAAAAAAGAGCATCACTCAAAGCTTATAAATGCATCAATCAACAGACCACGCAAACTCTTTGATATCATCAAGCAGCTAACCAAAACCCCTAACCACTCAAACCAACTCCCAAACATACCAGCCCAACAGCTTGCAGCACAATATAAGCAACTTCAACAGATACATAACCCACAACCTGCAACTATAAGAGATAGCAACAATGCAGCTCCCGGAATTGATTGGGTTACGTTTGAGACAATCTCCAAAGAAAAAGAATCAAAACCACCATATCAGGACTCAACACAACCACCTCCCTGCTTGATCCCTTCAGCCTCAAGATGTCCATTATCTGCCCGACTCTCAAGAAACCAGAACTTGACCCAATGGACGCTGCCTCCCACAGACCAGTAGCAAGCCTCCCATTCACCGCAAAAATCATTGAGAAGATAGTTCAACAGCAATTGAAGGACACCTGGACAAAAACACTACCCTTGACCCACAAATACATGGATCCCGACCTTCTCATGGGGTTGAAACCCTTATGATCTCATTAATAAGCACTCTAACCAAAGGAATACAAAACAAACATACTGGATACACCCTGATCTTTCTGGACATATCTACAGCATTCCATACTGTCTCGCACAGTATTCTCCTGCACAGGCTATAAGAAATCGGCATACAAGATAAAGTTCTACAATGGTTCAAAGTCCTACCTAACAGACAGATATCAACTAATTTGAACCCACACCACCACTTCCTCCCCATTTCAACAAACTCAAGGAATACCACAGGGCTCTACACTCGGCTACGCTCCAACATTTCCCTCCAACCACTCTGCTCTATAATACAGACACATGTCAACTTCCACATATATGCTGACGACATTATACTATATGGACCCATCACAACTGCAAATCCAACAACTCTTCAGCTAATAAGCTGCTTCAATGAAGTCTCCAAATGGCTCCAGGGAAAAAAATCTCACAATAAACTTCAAAAAGACAGAAGCGTTATTTGTTACAAAGGACCAAACTTTCACCCCCCCCCCCCACCTCACTCTGGAAACAACCCAAATAGAAGTCCAAACTCACATAAAATATCTAGGGATCATTCTTGATCAAACGCTATCTTTCAAGCCACGGACTGCAAAAACAGCAAGGACAATATTCTTCAAAGCCAAGATTTTACAGCGCCTCAGACCACTTATAGACTCACAGGACTTCAGATCAGTCATGCAAGCAATGAAGCTCCCCCACTTGAACTATTCTAATGCAATATACCAAGGACTCTCGACTACCAATCTCAACCTGCTACAGACAGCCCTCAACACAACAGCCAGTATCATCCAAAAAGGGAAGAAATATGACCATATTACCCCCATTCTGAAAGATCTCCACATCCTCCCTTCTAGAAGCACGGAGTATAAAACACTGGTACTGATCCATAAAGCGCTTCACCAGCAACAAGCCACACATATGAGTACCCTATTACAATGACCAAATTCCATTAGACCAACACGGCAGGCCACAAGCGACTTACTGATTGTGCCACATGAAAAGACTAAGTTTAACCAACGAACCTGTAACCGCGCATTTGACTTATATGCCCCCACATTATGGAACTCTCTTACAGCCAAAATCCAGAGTAACAAAGACCTCTCCTCATTTAGGAAACAGCTAAAAACCCATTTATTCAGGGATCGCCTGGGAATGGAACAGAACAGCACCCAATGAAGCCATGCCCATGCTGATCATAGGACAAACAGACTGAGAAATAGACAAAAACTATAGATAATAGTATGCATCAGGGGGTTTTATCTTATCAGAAATGTAAATATGCTTTAACTACCCTGGTGACTGTAAACCCCCCATGTAAATATGTTATAACCAGTTTTTATGTACCCCCTCTTCTTTATTGTAAACTGCTTTGACCCGGTGAAAAGCGGTATATAAGCACAGCTAAATAAACAAACATGTCTAAGGATTCAATTGACTAGTGACCCGCGTTAATTGTATAGGCGGAACTGTAATAAGATATTGCAGCAGCTGCGATCAAGGCTCAGGGATTGTACCCCCTTACCGCTATCCTTATTGGGGTGAGTGGCGGCTTTCTGAATAGTGTTGTTTCCCAGGGTATTATACCTGCTGCAGATCCTGTTGCTTTAGCTGTTGCATAAAGATGTTGTTATGGGTGAGCAGAAACTGCGGCGTTTCCTATGGCAAGGGAGAAAAGCGAGGTTATCTTGGAAGCGCCTGCGAAGACCTTAGCAGCAAGGGGGGGGGGGGTTGGAACTTCCAGACATTTCTCAGTATGCGCAGGCCTGCTAGCTATGTCACCTGTATGACTGGCTGGGCTATACGGCGGTGTTCACCCTGCAGACCCTTGAGGAGGCTTATGTCCCCCCCCACCCCCACTCCTTGCTGGCAGTTCTGCATATGAATAGCATGCTTTTGCCACAAAGACTTAAGCAGAGCTTACTGACAGGGCCAATTAGGGGAGTGTGGCACTTCTTGTGTGCTTACTGGGGGGCATCACCGACAGTTCAGTTGGCTACCCATACGAGGTAATGTACTTTTTAAGCCAGGAACGGAGACCCAGACGTTTCGGGAATGGACAGTGAAAGGGATACGGAACCTAGGACATGTGGTCGACCCTTTAGGATTGTTTACGTCTTTTTGAACCCTGCAGAATGAATATGCCCTGGGGAATGCTCAAATTTTTATTTATCTTCAACTGCATCATTACATCGGATCTCTTCCACATGACTCCCTAACAGCGGAGACATCTTCACAGATTTTGCAGTTCTTTTACCTGGGTGAGGAGGCGTGTCCATAGATCTCAGTATACGCGCATCGGCTGGCAAGTTGGTCCACCCTATCGGACTACTCCGGGCTTCAGCGAAAGTAGGAGGCGGAACTAGGGCTTTCTATTGACCCCGAAACGATACTGGGAATGATACATCGCATTCCGGGCCAAGTTCAGGCTGCGAGGTTGCGGGAGCTCCATTTCATGCGGTGTGTCTTGCCTTCTTCTCTCCATGGCATGCACTATGGAGCTGCTTGACAATGGATGGTTCTACAATACTTTCTGTGGTCTTATCAGAGCAAAATGTATGATATACCACTTAATGCTAATTGCTCTATAGTAACATTCATTCAACGTGGTGATTGTATTGAAAAATATTTCATATTCACAATGCCAGGATGTCTCAGACTGAATGGCACTCAATCAAACGATATCATAGATACCAAAAGTGGCGCCTAATAGCATCAATGACCTTTCTGGCATGTAACTTTCTTCTGTTTGTATCAAATGTTCCCACAAATGAAATCTTCAAAACACTATTTAATAAAGAGATGCTTATCTTTAGGTGCTACCCAACGCCAGCTTTAGGCGCCAATCCATGCGTTTCACTCAAAAAAGAGTTTCTTCAGGGGGGTCAGTTCAAACTTCTGCAAAGATGATGCCGCGCGGCGTTTTTTGGAACATTTACTGCTTTAAAAACTTTTTTAGAAGGCAACGTTGGCAGCATCTTTGCAGAAGTTTGAACTGACCCCCCTGAAGAAACTCTTTTTTGAGTGAAACGCAAGGATTGGTGCCTAAAGCTGGCGTTGGGGAGCACCTAAAGATAAGCATCTCTTTATTAAATAGTGTTTTGAAGATTTCATTTGTGGGAACATTTGATACAAACAGAAGAAAGTTACATGCCAGAAAGGTCATTGATGCTATTAGGTGCCACTTTTGGTATCTATGATATCGTTTGATTGAGCGCCATTCGGTCTGAGACATCCTGGCGTTGTGAATATGAAAGGTTTTTCCACATGAAATACAATCACCACGTTGAATGAATGTTACTATAGAGCAATTACCATTAAGTGACACTGGATGGTGGCTTTCTGTGGTGCATGGCACCTCTGGTGAATTTGGGCCATATGTGGTGGGTATGTGGGGAAATTCGGCAATACTGGCACCAGATCCAGCAATATGTAAGTTCCTTGGTTGGACAACAGGTGTCACGGATGGGGGCCCTTGTGGTTTTTGATCAGTTGTCTCCCCCACTCCCTCATGGGAGGTGGGTGCAGTTGCTGATTCACAAAGCTTGTGTGGTGGGGAAACAGTCCCCTTTACGTCAGTGGAGGGGACCCCGTTCTCCCACATTTTGTGAGTGGCAGAGCAGTTTCCATCAACTGATGCTCTTATTTATTTATTTAGACAGTTTTGTATACCACCTTATCCTTCAATCAAAGTGGTCACAACACAATTGGGGGATACATTTTAACACGAGGGGACGTGAGACACATACACTAATACTTACAGGGAACATGAGCAATGGAGGGTTAAGTGGCTTGCCCAAGACCACAAGGAGCACCTGTGGGACTAGAAACCCCAGTCCTTCCGGCCCAAGGTTGCTGTCCTCTAGTGGGATTTGAACCACCGACCTTCCGGCCTGTGGTACCTTGCCCCAACCACTAGGCCACGCCTCCCTCTTGGAGCAATTGGACACCCATGGGAATGTAAAGAAACGGGAGGTATTTCTGGTACTTTGAGATGATATATTATTACGTTGATACCTCAGGTATGCAATGAACTCTTGACTCTCTAAGAATTCACTGCTGGGGGGCTGGTTGATCAGGTAATCAGGGGGAACCAGCCTACAGACAGTGAGGTGATTATGAGTATAGAGCCATAGTGTGGGGCTAGTTTGCCTGATGTATATATAATTGGGATACTGAACTACGGTTAAGGTGGGGGAGGGAGGGCGGCAGGGGTATTTAGAGAAGGGGAAGGGGTGAAAGCATAGTTACTCACCTGTAACAGATGACCTCCGGGAACAGCAGGAATTTAATCTTCACATATGGGTGATGTCGGTACCGATGGAGCCCGCGTGGGAACGCTCCCCAGCGTCCAATAGGAAAGCCTTTGGGAGCATCCCACTGCACCTGCGTTGCTTCCTTCTCGCCTTCCCAACTATCCCTCCTCAGTTGAGTTTGTAGCTGAGAGAAAATGAAACCTTACAACTCCATGGGGAGGAGGGTGGGTTGTGAAGACTAAAGTCCTGCTGTTCCTGCTATCTCCAGGAACAAGCAGGAATGTAGTCTTCACATATGGGACTCCCTAGCTCCCAGAGAAATGACCTCAGAACTGGTCGGTTTGCCTCAGAGAAGGCTTTGAGAGGTCTTGAATCCTCCATGGATGTCTGGTATCAATAAGTTCTGGAACGGAGGTTAGGAGTTGCCCTTAGGTTTGAGAGAGATGCTGGAGAACAGCTTGACCAAACATGGCATCCCAGCAGGAGCTCTTGACCAGACAATGAGCAGCAAAAGTATGGACTGAAGACCAAGTTGCTGCTTTACAGATTTCATCAATGGCTACAGAGCGTAGATTCGCCATCGAGGTGGCCATGGCATGAACACTATGTACAGTAACATGACCCTCAAGGGATAGTCCTGCATTGTCATAAACAAATGAGATGCAATTAGCTACCCATTTTGAGAGAGTACGTTTAGAAACTGGCAGCCCCAGGTGACTAGGGTAAAAGGAAATGAACAACTGCGAAGCTCTTCAGTGCTCTCAAGTTTTTTGAAGATAAAATGCTAAGGCACGCTTGCAGTCAAGAGTATACAGGGTTGCCTCTGCTCTAGACGTATGCGGTCTAAGAAAAAAGACAGGAAGGTAAACTGACTGATTCAGATGGAAAGGAGACACCACCTTTGGCATAAAATGGGGGTGAGTCCTAAGGACAACCTTGTCATGGTGGAACCGGGTATAAGGTGGATCCACCACTAAAGCTTGAAGCTCACTAATGAGTCTAGCTGAAGTGAGGGCAATAAGGAAGATTACCTTCCATGACAGAAACTTTAGTGAGGTCGTGGCCAAAGGTTCAAAAGGCAGCTTGAGAAGTTGCCCTAGCATGACATTAAGATCCCATGCCACCGGTGGTGGCCTAATTGGAGGCTTGGTCAATAAAAGACCTCTCATGAAACGTGCCACAAGCGGTTGTGAGGAGATGGGCTGCCCACCCAAGAGATGGTGAGAGGCAGCAACTGAACTGAGGTGAACTCTCACAGAGTTGGTCTTGAGACCAGAGGAAGATAGATGGAGGAGATACTGAAAGACAACTTCCATAGGAGCTGAGAAAGGATCGAGATCCTTCTGGAACATCAGGAAGAGAACCTATACCACTTGAATGCATAAGAACATCTGGTAGATGGCTTTCTGGAAACTAAAAGGATCTCCTTTACTTCCTGAGTAAGGTTAAGACCTTGCAGAGCTATGCTTTCAGCAGCCAAGCCATGAGATGGAGAGACTACATGTTGGGATGGAGCAGGGTCCCCTCTTCCTGGGAGAGGAGATCGGAAGCTGACCCGAGACTCAGATGGCGAGTCTGAGATAGACGAAGCAGGAGAGGAAACCACAGCTGACATGGCCAGCATGAGACTATGAGGATCATGTAGCCCCTGACTGCCTGAAGCTTGAAAAGCATTTTGGGAATCAGGGGAATGGGAGGAAAGGCATACAGGAGACCCCGACCCCAATGGAAGTGGAACACATCCACTTGTTGGATGCTGGACACAGGATTTCTAGTGCAGAAGTGTGGAAGCTTGGCATTCTGTGGTGTGGCAAAGAGGTCTATTTCTGGAGTCCCCCAGGTCTGAAAGATGAAGGATGTTGTTTCCAGATGGAGAGACCATTCGTAGGGAAGGAGGATCAGACGCAATCTGTCTGCCAAGACATTCAGCTCTCTTGGTAGATACACCACTTGAAGGAGAATGTGATGAGCAATGACAAAAGACCAGAGATGAAGAGCCTCCTCACAGAGGGCCAAGAGCCTGTTCCTCCCTGCTTGTTTACATAGAACATAGCAACTTGATTGTCCATCTGGACTAGAACCCTCTGGCATCGTAGATGATCCAGAAACAGCTTGAGGGCATTGAAGATAGCCCAAAGCTCTAGTAGATTTATCTGGAGTTTCGATTCCTGTGCTGTCCAGAGGCCCTGAGTGGAGAGAGCGCCTCTCCTCATCCCAATTTGGAGGCATCTGTCGTCAGGGTACATTGATGTGGAGGCATCTGAAAAGGTGATCTGACGAGGAGGCTTTCTGGGGCACACCACTATTGAAGGGATGCATCCAGAGAGGCAGTGACTTGGATCCTGTCCCGTAGACGTCCTGAAGCCTGCTTCCACTGGGAGGCAAGAGTCCATTAAACTGCACGCATATGCAGATGGGCATAGGGAACTACGTGTACTGCTGAGGCCATATGACCTAGAAGCTGTAGCATCTCTCGGGCTGTCAGGTGATCTCTGAGATGTCAACTGAAGGAGACAGGAACAGCGGGGTGGGGGTAAAAATGCCATTGACCGCTGAGTGTCTAGGAGGGCTTGACTCCAGTGCTTGAGTAGGAGTGAGATGGGATTTTGGAAGGTTTATTACAAATTCCAAATGTTGCAGTACGTGCATTGTACAAAGTAGGGATTGCTGAACCTCTTGGTAGGTGCCTGCCTTTATGAGCCAGTCATCTAAGTAAACGAGGACAAATATCCCCAGAGTTCTTAGATATGCCGTCATGACTGCCATGCACTTTGTGAAGACTCTTGGGGTAGAGGTGAGTCTGAAAGGCAGGACTTTGTATTAGTAATATCTTCCCTGAAAGATGAAGCATAGATACATTCCGTGATCTGGATGAATGAGGATATGTGCATGCACTTCTTTTAGATCTAGAGAACAGAGAGAATCCTGACTCTGCAGACAGGGCAAGAGGATCCCTAGTGAAACCATTTTGAACTCACGGACTAGGAACTTGTTTAGGTTCCTGAGGTCTAGGATGGGTCTGTACCAATGTTCCCTCTAATTTTCTGTAGGCTGTGTGCGCATAAAATATCAGCTGTGTGCAGCTTTTGAAGGAAGGTTACATTTTTGTGCGCCACATAACGACACTCGGAGTTATATACTTTAAAATTTGACTACAAGTCAGAATACAGTATTTACACCACATTCATTTTAATCAAATTAAATGAAAATAGACAATTACTAAATTAAGAGGGAAATTTCTAGTAATTACAATCATAACTTTTAAATTTTAAGACGCCTGTGTTTTCTATCAGAATCAAAGCCATAATTTTTGTGCGTTCTGTTGTAAAGTATGTGCGCTCGCTCGGCAAGGTGTGTGCGCGCGCACACGCGCACAGCTTAGAGGGAACAGTGGTCTGTACCCTCGACTTTTCTTTGGCATGAAAAAGTATGGAGAATAAAAACCAGTCTCTTGCTGAAAAGCGGGAACTTCTTCTATGGCACCCTGTGATAGAAAAGAAGTCACCTCCTGTAGCAGCAAGGTCTCTCATCGGAGACGTTTGGCAAAACTAAAGAGTCATGGGATAGGAGGCAGTGTACTATTGTGGATCAGGAACTGGTTAAAAGATAGAAAGCAGAGGGTAAGGCTAAATGGCCAATTTTCCCAATGGAGAAAGGTGAATAGTGGTGTACCCCAGGGATCTGTGCTGGGTCCGCTGCTTTCTGACATATTCATAAATGACCTGGAAAAGGGAATAACGAGTGAGGTTATCAAATTTGCAGATGACACAAAACTATTTAAAGTTGTTAAAACCCAAGAGGATTGTGGAAAATTGCAAGAGGATCTTGATAAATTGGAAGACTGGGCATCAAAAATGGCAGATGAAATTTAATGTGGACAAGTGCAAAGTTATGCACACCTAGGGAAGAACAACCAAAACTATGGTTATACAATGCAAGGTTCCGAATTAGGAACCACCACCCAGGAAAAAGATTTAGGCGTCATTGTGGATAACATGTTAAAACCCTCGGCCCAGTGTGCAGCGGCGGCCAAGAGAGCAAACAGAATGCTAGGCATCATAAGGAAAGGAATGGAAAATAAAACAAAAGATATTATAATCCCTCTATACCGTTCCATGGTGAGACTGCACCTTGAATATTGTGTGCAATTCTGGTCGCTGTATCTTAAAAAAGGATATAGCGTTATTAGAAAAGGTTCAGAGAAGAGCCACCAAAATGGTAAAGGGGATGGAAGGATACTCCTATGAAGAAAGGCTAAAAAGGTTAGGTCTCTTTAACCTGGAAAAGAGACGGCTGAGGGGAGATATCATAGAAGTCTATAAATTAATGAACGAAGTGGAACGGGTAAACGTAGATCGATTGTTTACGTTATCAGAATATAGAAAGACTAGGGGACATGCAATGAAGCTACAGGGTAAACTATTTAAGACTAATTTAAAAATATATTTTTTCACTCAACGTGTAATCAAACTCTGGAATTTGTTACCGGAGGATATAGTAAAGGCTGTTAGTGTAGCTGGGTTTAAAAAAGGTTTGGACAAGTTCCTGGAGAAAAGGTCCATAAACCATTATTAAGAAGGGACCCAGGATATCAATGCTTGACCCAGTACAAGCATTGTGGAACCTGTGTCTTTTGGGGAAACTGCTAGGTACGTATGACCTAGATTGACCACTGTTGAAAACAGGATACTGGGCTTGATGGACCTTGGTCTGACCCAGTATGGCATATCTTATGTTATGTTCTTATGTTCAGAGCAGTGGGGGAGGGGGTGGTTTAGACTGATATTCCCCCACTAGAGTGGACAGGGGCAGGCTTTATAAATGAAGTCTGTACCCTTCTCTCACTATGGTTGACGTCCACTGCTCTGAGGTGATGAGATGCCACCTGTGGGCATAATGACAAAAGAGAAATTAGACTTACCTGCTAAATGTTGTTCCTTGAGGAACTCCAGTTCAGTCCCTCACCTTTTGGTAGTGCACCTCCTCCTGCAGCATGCAGACTGGGCATGTCAAACTTGTGACATCACTGGATATATCCTGCTGAACTCTCCCACCAGCCTCTAATGACCTATTAACAAAGCAGACTCAAAGGAGCAACAAAATAAGTAGCTATAATATCAAATCAAAGCATTTAACTTTCAATCTGCACTAAATCCCCGTTAACCAAGAGGATAACTCCCTCTCTCACCCCTTTTAAGGAAACAGCACAGAAAGGGGAGGGCAGACAGAAAAGAGAGAAAACAGTGTTAGCACAGAAAGAGCGTAATACTTCTCTTGATCCGCACTCTGCTTAGCTGTTCAAACTCCTCTCACCGAAACAAACCTGCGAAAAGTGAACAAATCCCTGGGTGGGAATCGGGACTGAACTGGAGTTCCTCAAGGAACAACAATTAACAGGTAAGTCTAATTTCTCTTTCTTTATCGTCTCTCCAGTTCAGTCCCTCACCTCTGGGATGTAACAGAGCAGTAATTATTGGGAGGGACCTGTCCACCCGTACCGCAAAACCGCAGCCCCAAAACAGGCATCCTGCGTCGCCTGAACGTCTAGGGCCTAGACAATAGTGTTTACTGAAAGTATGCAGCGAAGACCAAGTGACTGCTCGGCAAATTTCTACCGGCAGAACCAAGCTATGTTCCGCCCACGAAGTCGCTTGTGCTCTAGTAGAATGTGCCCTCAACCCCATGGGCACCTGACGCCTCTGCAAAATGTACGCCGACGCTATTGCTTCACAGACCCATCTGGAAATCGAAGCTTTGACCGCCGCTTCCCCTTTACGCGGGCCACCAAAGATGACGAATAAATGTTCAGATTTGCGGAAGGATTGTGAGATCTTCAAGTAATGCCGCAGAACCCTCTTTATGTCCAAGAGACGCAAACTACGGTCCGACGCATCCTCCCCTGAAACACCCAATACTGGCAAGGAGACAGATTGATTTATATGAAAAGGTGAAACCACCTTCAGCAGAAAAGATGGCACTGGACATAACACCACCTTTTCCCTGCTGTCTTTAGAAAAAGACAGAAAAGGTTCTCGACAGGACAATGCCTGCAATTCTGAAATTCGAGGTGCCGAACAAATGGCTACTAAAAACACTGTTTTCAAAGTCAAATCCTTTAATGAAGCTAGATGCAAGGGTTCAAAAGGCAAAAGGACATAGAGCTCACCCCAATTAAAACAAAAATAGACCCATCTTTAGCAAAAATACAAACAAATGGTTGTTTCAAGGAACCGCAATGGTGGAAACACAAAAGTGGTCAGCAAGGTCTCAGCTTTCATTGGGCAATGGCAAAACCTAACTAGACATGAGTCCAGCTGAATGCCACTTTAACTTCAGCCCGTTAACATCAACGACCTGCCGCCACCACCTTCCACTCATGCACTTCTTACATCCAACAGCATAAACAATAACATGCGACCGTGATAACTCCCCAGCCAACTTAGCTTGTACATAGAGAAACAGGAGTTGAAAACAAGCCGCTACCCCGACGTCACTTATTGAGCTCGTGTACGTTTCGCGAGAAAACTCGCTGCATCAGGGGATATGCTGTAAAAACAAGAAACAAACATCAACCAACAATACCTACTAACAAAGATGAAACAAACAGCACACATTTCCAATCTACAAAGAGAACAGCCAGGAAGAAACTTACCTAAAAGCGGCAGCCTAACTGACACCTCAACAAAGTCACAAAAACGCCGCGCATGCTCGAATCAACCCAACTCACCGCACTAAAATAAGAGACTGCCCATGACGTCAGCGAACAGCCCCCGAAAGAAACTCCACCTCCTTAAGCCTATTATAGGCAAACAGCCCAATCAATACGGAGATTTAAACCCTCCGGCATAACCGTGCGGAGCCTAAAAATCCACTTTTGCTCACAAATTAAAAGGGACTGCTCCCTACTCTTGCCATCCCTCCCACCCAAAACTCGATCCAAACAAAAACATTTCAATTCCGAGAACTGATGGTTAAATTCAAGGCAATGTGGTACCAAGGGTGCTTCACGGACTGAGCATTTAAGCCGGCTTCTATGCTCAATGATGCGCTTCCGAAACATCCTACTGGTACTACCCACGTACAACAGGCCACAGGGACACAAGACCCCATACACAACAAACACAGAGTCACAAGAAGTCTGATGCCTGAACTTGTAACAAACCCCATGATATTGCAATTGGGTAATTTCACTAGATACTGCGCAGATGGAACAGTGACCGCACGGATGATGACCCCGCACCCCGGCGCCCACATCCGCAATCGAGCGCAAACACGAGGGACTCAAAATCTCCCGCAAATTGCGCTGGCGCTGCCAAACACATCGCACAGTCTTGTGTGCCAAACACGGTACCGTGTGTAATATACCCATATGCCTCCGTACGATCCGCTGAATGGAAAAGCTGAACGGGGAATATCTAGAAATTAAATTAACATGATCCCCGTCAGCATTGGGATCACCCCTAGGCTTGGGCGCCAGTAACAAAGACCGGTTATTATAGAGCGCCCTCCGATAGGCATTCCGCACCACCCCATGAGGATACCCCCTGGCCAGAAAACCGCGAACTAAAGATTCAGATTGCAACTTGAAATCCGCAATAGAGGAACAATTCCGGCGATAGCGGACAAACTGAGAGAAAGGCAAGCTGTTGCGTAAGCTCAACGGGTGAGCACTGCCATAGTGCAATAAAGTGTTCCTGTCCGTGGTCTTTCGATGCACACTCGTGACCCAACCGGCCACATCCTTAGTGATGACCACGTCCAGGAACACAATCTGAGCAAAACTGCAAGTACTGGTAAATTGAATATTGCTTTCACAACCGTTGAGCCACCCAACTGTTGGATGTAAGAAGTGCATGAGTGGAAGGTGGTGGCGGCAGGTCGTTGATGTTAACGGGCTGAAGTTAAAGTGGCATTCAGCTGGACTCATGTCTAGTTAGGTTTTGCCATTGCCCAATGAAAGCTGAGACCTTGCTGACCACTTTTGTGTTTCCACCATTGCGGTTCCTTGAAACAACCATTTGTTTGTATTTTTGCTAAAGATGGGACTATTTTTGTTTTAATTGGGGTGAGCTCTATGTCCTTTTGATATTTACACTCCTTAACGTGACCACAATAGCTGTTAGGGTTCAAAAGGCTCCTTCATCAATGCTCCTAGCACCAAGTTGAGATCCCACGGAGGAGACACCATCCTGCGAGCAGGCCATAATCGTGAAACCGCCTTCAAAAATCGTATCACATTGGAATGGGAACCCAAGGAAACTCTCTGAACTTTGCCTCGATAACAAGAAATAGCTGCCAGCTGAACCCTTAAGGAACTGGCCGCCAATCCCTTATCGAAACCGTCCTGAAAGAAACTCAATACCATAGGAACACACACCGAGGTTGGACGGACCTGGTGCTGCGCACACCAGTCCTCAAAGATACGCCAAATGCGTACATATGCTAGCGATGTCGACCTCTTTCTGGCCAACAGCAAGGTAGCAATTACTGTCCCAGAGTAACCTTTCTTTCTCAACCTAGCCCTTTCAAAGGCCAAGCCATAAGAGAGAACTGATCCACCTGAGGCATTCACAGAGGACCTTGGTTCAGAAGATCCGCTCTCGAGGGCATTCGCCATGGCTCCCTGTCGAGAGGATGTACCAGATCAGCATACCACGGGGGTCATGGCCAATCCGGAGCCACTAACACTACTTTTCCCTGATGAGCTTTGATGCACTGAACTACTCGACCTATGAGCACCCAAGGAGAGAAAACGAAGAGCAGGCCTTGCGTGGGCCATGGTTGCAGAAAGGCATCCAGACCTTCTGACATCCTTTCTCTCCTCCTGCTGTAAAAACGATCCGCCTTGGCCAACCGAAAGGTCGCCATGAGATCCATAATCGGAAGTCCCCACCTGGCGACTATCTGAGCAAAACCTTCCGGATGGAGCTCCCACTCTCCGGCATCCACCCGTACTCTGCTGAGAAAATCCACTGTCACATTCTCTGTTCCTGCAATGTGCGCTGCCAATATCGCTTGAAGACAAGGCTCCACCCAGGCGAATAAGCTTTCCGCCGGCACTTCCCGTTCCCCCTTGTTGGTTGAGGTATGCCACTGTCGCGGCATTGTCTGACAGAACTCGAATCGCTCGACCCCTCACCGAGGTTTCGAACGCCCAAAGCGCTTGCAACTCTAACCGGTTGATCGACCATTTTGCCTCCTGTTCGGTCCAACTTCCTTGCGCGGATTCCCGCAATGAGCTCCCCCAGCCTGCGAGACTGGCATCTGTTAACAGCGGAAGCCACTGCGGTTGCTCGAGAGGCATGCCCGCTGTAAGGTTTTGTGGACACAGCCACCATTGAGGCGATCTCCTGACCTGTAAAGGACAAAGGAGCCGTTTGCACAGAGAATCGTTCTGGTGCGACCAACGACAAAGCAGAGACCTCTGTAACAGACACATGTGCACCCTGGCCCACGGCACGACCTCCAGCATCACCGCCATTGTCCCCAGAACACGAAGATAGTTCCAGGCTGACGGTGCAGGAGTCCTCATAAATTTGCACACCAGGCGCCGCAGCGCTTGAGCTTGGAGATTCGGTAGAAATACCGCTCCCACATAAGTGTTGAACCGTACTCCTAAATACTCCAGAACCTGCGATGGCTCCAAACGGCTTTTGGCCGCATTGACTATCCAACCGAGATTCTGAAGAAGCTGCACCACTCTGGCTGTAATGCAGACACACTCGGACTCCGATTTCGTGCATATCAACCAGTCGTTGAGATACAGATGGACCAATATTCCTTCCTTTCGCAGAGCTGCCGCTACTACCACCATACTCTTGGTGAAGGTGCGCAGAGCTGTCGCTAACCCAAAGGGCAATGCCTGGAACTGAAAATGCCCTCATGGAAGCGCAAATCTTAGAAACATCTGATGTCCCAGTCTGATAGTAATGTGTAAATACGCTTCTGTCAGATTGAGCGTCGTCAAAAATTCTCCCTGACGAACCGTCACTATGACGGACCGCAAGGTCTCCATTCGAAAATGAGGCACTCGCAGACACCGATTTACTCCCTTGAGGTCTAGAATTGTACGAAAGGCTCAGTCTTTCTTTGGAACCACGAAATAAATAGAGTATTGACCGATACCGCAGAGCTCTCGTGGAACCGGAACCACTGCTCCCAGCTGCAACAGACGAGTGAGTGTTTCCCGTACCGCCGTTGTCCTTACCTGCCCTCTGCAAGGAGACAGGACGAAGGAGTGGAGCACCGGACGAGCAAATTCGAGAGCATAACCTTCGCAAATGACCTCTAACATCCACTGATCGAATGTTATCTGGATACAGGCAGGAAGAAAATCTCAAAGCCGACCCCCTACCGGCTGAAACCCTGCCTGAGCCCACCTCGCTTCATTGGGGCTTCCTGAGTGCTGCTGACAAGGGGCTATAAAAACCTCTGCCCGCCCCTTGAAACCCTCGGAAATTTTGACCTCGCAAAGGGAATCGTCCTCTTAAAACTTCCCAACCTGGAGGTACGAAAACGCCTGAAGTCCCGAAACTGACCCTGCGAAGATCCCGGGGTCTGACCCTGTTTCGGCTTATCCTCTGGCAAGTGTCCACCTTTTGATTCCCCCAAATCTTTGACCAGCTTGTCTAGATCCTCTCCAAACAACAACTTCCCCTTAAAAAGCAGCTTGCTGAGACGCGACTTGGAGGAACCGTCCGCCGCCCAATTTCTTAACCAAAGATACCGACGTGCAGCTACCAAGGAAGCCATACTATTCGCTAATGATCTAATTAGATCATAATGGACATCTGCTAAATAAGCAGCCCCTGACTCGATCCTTGTCACATCCACTAAGTGGTCCTGCGCTTGTTGCGGTGGCTGCTGTAAGTGTTGCGACCACCAAAGGCAAGCTCTCACTACCCAAGCCCCACAAATAGACACTTGAAGCGAGAGAGCATTAACCTCAAAAACCTGTTTCAATAAGGTGTCCACCTTGTATCTTGTGCGTTTTACAAAGCCGCACTGCCTTCCACCGGGATAGTCGTCTTTTTCGTGACCGCTGACACCGCTGCATCTATATGCGGAGAACGAAACATTTCTCTCTCGATCTGCCAAGGGATAAAGCCAATTCATAGACGAACTCCCAGCAATCCTGCCTCTAGCAAATCCCATCCATCCTGAATAATCTGCTTAACCACTCTGTGAACGGGAAACAGCCTGCATCTTATGCACCACCTGAATGAGAGGATCCTCTAGTCCCTCATCTTCTACTGGATGCACCGAAGACAGATTGAGAGCCTGAAGCGACTCAGTAATGAGCGCTGTGAGCTCATCTCTCCGAAACACTCTGATGATCCTTGCCTGGTCCTCAGGCTCCGGAATTTCACCTTCTTCCAGCTCCTCCACTCCGGATTCTGATTCCATCTCAAAGTCTTCCCCTTCCGGCCAATCTGAATCAAGTGGTTGATCCTCCAGCGAGAAAGGCCTTTTAGCCACTCTAGTTAAACCAGTTCCAATCCTGTCCGTCACCGCTTAATTCCCTGTCACTCCCAACAGCAGAAGATCTGCAACTGCCACCTGATTGCACAAGCAGTACGCTTGATACATAACCAGCACAAAATCTGGGGAACAACCTCCAAGAACCGCTCCAGCTGCCGACGGCGTAGTGGAATGACCGGGCACAGCCGGACTGTCTGCCAAAGGAGTAGCCGATGACTCCAGGGGACACTCCCCTTCTCACACACTGGGAACCCCCTGATTCCCTTCAGTAGCTTTGTCATGTAGCTCCTGCTCCATATTGAGCGCTTCAGTTGCGCAGCCCCGACAGACCCCGGCATCCGAGACTGTGACCCACACACCAGACACTGTGGGTGCGTCGGCATCAGAGTAGCGCTGTTGGAGAGTTCCAATAAAATACAAAAACTCCACAGAAAAACTGAGTAAAGAAAGTACCACCAAGAAACACTGTTATTTCTTTTTTTTTTTTTTTTAGTGGTCCCTTTAAGGGAAGAAACTACGACTCAGATCCTAAAGTAAAAATAAATGAACTCAAACTAAATTAAAATGAGATAAAATTAAATTAAACAAACTTTCTGAAAACTTACAGTTTAAACCTTCAAAGAACTCCGATCCTAAAAAAGGTTCTGAGCCTAGCAGAAAAAACACAGAAAGAAAAACGGCCCACGAATCTCGTCAGCACAAAACTGCTGCTAATGTGCTGCACATGTGGCTGCAGGCCCAAATCTGCCCCGCGCTGCCGAAAAATGCTACCGGGCAACTCACCTCTATTTCCTGAAAGCTTTAAACACTACTTACGGTTTAATGATCGCAGAAACGGCAATTCTACCAGTCAGAGAGCTGCGATCAGCCTGACAGCTGTTTCCTGCTGAAGCAGAGCCGAAGCTCTGCGGTGATCTGCACAGCGTTTTAAAAATCGCCAATGCTTGCAGATGCCAGATCAGACACAGTACAACCCCAGAACAGCTCCCCTCCGTGCAATCTAGGAGGGGAGAGTGGGCAGAAGTTAAAGACGGTTTTAGGGGAGAGAGAAGATAACCTCCTGCAATCCTCCGTTTCCCCTCTTGAATCTTTTTTTTGTTTGTTTTTTTAACTTTAAAGAGACAACGTCCCAAATAAAATGAAACTCTATGGAAATAAAACATCCAAACAGATCTATCCTAATCAAAAGCTCCTTATCCACTCCTCAGTGAGCCCAGCACCTAGGCCTACTACCTCCAGCTGCATGGAGACTGGGCACACTGAGGGCTGGTGGGAGAGGCCAGCAGGATATATCCAGTGATGTCACAAGTTAGACATGCCCAGTCTCCATGCTGCAGGAGGAGGTGCACTACCCAGAGGTGAGGGACTGAACTGGAGAGACGATAAGGAAGTCTGTTTGCTATGTGGAAGGGGTGGGGGTTCTCCAGAGGAAGAGGGGCTATGTTCTCTAGGAAAAAGTCAAAACACAGGTGCAGATTGGATCTGCGCAGCTGGTTGAGCTTTAGGAGCCTGTGACTTCTTCTGTTGCTTGGGAGGCTGCTGCCTCTTTTGGGTACCCTGAGGTTGGTATTGAGAAGCAGGGTTTTAAAACTTTCTTACCAAAGAACATTTTCTTTGCAGCTGCTTTCTTCTTAGCAGGGTTGGCTATAGTCTTAGACAGCCTATTGAGAGTGGTGTTCTCAGATTCTAACTGAGAAGCTTTATCCTGCCAGTCTTTGCCAAACAGGTTTTCACTTGTGCAAGGAATATTACCCAGTTTATCTTGAACCCACTGCTCAAGTTCTGATGCTTGAAGCCAAACAATTCTGCGTGCACTGATACAGATTGAAGTGGCTCTGCTAGTGCACTCAAAGCAATCAAAGGTTGCCCTATTGACAAACTTTGAAACATTCTGGGCATGTCTACCAGTGTAAGACAGTCAGCCTTCTTGTCATCAGGAAGAAGAGGAGCCAATGATTCAAGATCTCTAGTAACCTATTTGAGGAACATACCCATATAGAGTATGTATGAACTTATTCTTGCTGAAAGCATGGAAGTTTGAAAACACCGACGTCCAAAAGCATCTAGAGTTCTCGATTCTCTACCTGGGGATTAGAAAAATTTGTCTTAGAACTCTTAATTTGACGCCGATACCACTACCATCGAATAATGTAGAAGCTGTGTCTTTTGAGAACCGGGGCAACACTGTGCTCGATACATGGTATCGAGTCGTCGAGTATGGAGAAAAATAGTAAGGGGTCTTTCTCCAATTCCTTTGCTCTGGGCTCCATCTTGGATGACGCTGTAAAGCACAGTTACTTACCTGTAACAGGTGATCTCTGGGAACAGCAGGAATAAGTCTTCACATATGGGTATTGTCGGTACCAACGGAGCCTGCGTGGGAACGCTCCCCAGCGTCCAGTAAGAAAGCTTTTGGGAGCACCCCACAGCGCCTGCGCGCTGCCTTCCCGCCTTTCCCAACCGACTCTCTCCAGTTTGAGTTTTAAAGCTGAGACAAAGAGAGAGAGGAAAGGAAAGATAGAGAGAGAGATACAACTCCTAGGGGAGGTGGGTGGGTTGTGAAGACTTATTCCTGCTGTTCCCAGAGATCACCTGTTACAGGTAAGTAACTGTGCTATCTCCAGGAACAAGCAGGAATGAGTCTTCACATATGGGGACTCCCTAGCTGCAGATGCCAGGGAGCAACCCCAGGTTGTGTGTCCTTGAAAAGGACTCTACCCCCTCCCATGGATCTCTGGCATCCGACCAGGGTAGGTGGGTAGGAGTTGATTAGGAATGGAACAGGTGTTTGAGAACAGCCTGACCAAACAAGGCATCCCGGCGGGAGTCCTTGTCCAAACAGTAATGGGCTGTGAAGGTATGAACCGAGGCCCAGGTGGCCGCTCGACAGATTTGGTCGATGGACACAGAGTTTAGATGAGCCATTGAGGCTGCCATGGCTCTCACATTGTGAGCTGTGACATGGCCCTCCAGAGAAATGTTCCTACTCTGGTAGGTGAAAGAAATACACTGAGCAATCCAGTTGGACAGTGTTCTCTTAGAGACTGGAAGTCCTAAATGAGAAGGATCAAAAGCAACAAAGAGTTGAGAAGACTTTCTATGTTGCTGTGTTCTTTGTAAGTAAAAAGCAAGAGCTCTCTTACAATCCAAGGTATGAAGATTCCTCTCTGCACTTGATGCATGAGGTCCTGGAAAAAAGTCAGGTAAATATACCTCTTGGTTCAGATGAAAAGGCGAGACCACTTTGGGCATAAAGTGTGGATTGGTCCTGAGGACTACCTTATCATGATGGAACCTTGTATAAGGTGGATTAGCCACCAAAGCTTGCAATTCACTGATGCGGCGTGCTGAGGTGACTGCAATGAGAAAAATAACGTTCCAAGAAAGAAATTTCAAGGAGGTGGTGGCTAAAGGTTCAAAGGGTGGCTTCATAAGCTGGCCAAGAACCAGGTTTAAGTCCCATGCCACTGGAGGTGGTCTAATGGGAGGTTTAGTTAGAAGAAGGCCTCTCATGAATCTTGCTATAAGAGGGTGAGAGGAAATAGGCTGTCCATTGAGGGGCTTGAGGGACGTTGCAATAGCACTCAAATGGACTCTTACTGAATTCGTTTTCAGACCTGCATGGAATAGATGCAGGAGATACTCTAGTAAAGAATTCAAAGGTATTGCAAGAGGGTTAAGACCCTTCCCTGAACACCAAATGGTGAATCTTTTCCATTTGAAAGCATAGGAACGTCTACTAGAGAGCTTTCTAGAGGCATGAATAACATCTCTGACTTGCTGAGAGAGATGAAAATCTTGAAGGTCTAGGCCCTCAGCAACCAATCCCTGAGATGGAGAGACTGGGGGTTTGGGTGCCACAACGTTCCTTCTTCCTGGGATAGGAGGTCTGGTGCAGAGCCCAAGTCCAGGGAAGGAGCTTGAGAGAGATGCAGAAGTAGAGGATACCACACTTGGCGTGGCCAATGTGGTGCTATGAGGATCATGGTCCCTCGATCTCTCTGAAGCTTGAAAAGAGTTTTGGGAATTAGGGGAATGGGTGGAAAGGCATAAAGGAAGTCTTGACCCCAGTGAAGGAGGAAGGCATCCTTGGCCTGAACTCCCTGACACGGAATTCTGGAACAGAACCGGGGAAGTTTGGCATTCCACGGACTTGCAAAGAGGTCTATGTCCGGGGTTCCCCAAATTCGAAAAATCCTGGCTACCTGGTCCATGTGGAGGGACCACTCGTGTGGAAGCAGAACTCGACCGAGTCTGTCCGTCCAAGAGTTTTGAACGTCTGGAAGATATACTGCCAGAAGATGGATGTGATGCTCTCTGGCGAAGGCCCACAGTCGCAAAGCTTTGTTGCAAAGCGACAGAGAGCCAGTCCCGCCCTGCTTGTTTACAAAGAACATGGCTACCTGGTTGTCCGTATGGATGAGGACTGTCCTGTAGCTGAACAGGGAATGGAACACTCTGAGAGCTAAGAATATTGCTCTGAGTTCCAAGAGATTGATATGCAGAGAAGTCTCCTGTGGAGACCAGATGCCCTGGGTGGAGAGATCCTGCAGATGAGCTCCCCAACCCATTGGAGAAGCATCTGTTGTAAGAGTTGCTTGGGGTAGCGACTGCTGAAAAGGGGACCCCAGCAACAGATTTGGAGAGGACTTCCACCACTGGAGAGACCAAAAAAGGTGAATGGAGTTTGTTATTTTGTCTGACAGGCAACCTGATGCCTGAGTCCATTGGGTGGACAAAGTCCATTGAGCTGCCCTCATGTGAAGGCGAGCATATGGAACCACATGCACGGTGGATGCCATGTGGCCTAATAGTTGTAACATCTCTCGAGCAGTTAAATGGGACTTTAACTGTATCTGGGAGGCTAACTGCACCAAGCGTAGGCAACGGGCCTGAGGAAGATAGGCCCTTGCAGTTGTGGTATCCAGCAAGGCCCCTATAACTCCAGAGACTGAGTAGGGGTGAGATTGGATTTTGGGATGTTTATTACCAGTCCCAAATACTGAAGAACACGCATTGTGCAGGTTAGACAAGTCTGGGCCTCTGACTGGGATGGAGCTCGAATGAGCCAGTCGTCCAGATATGGGAATACAAATATTCCTAGAGTGCGTAGAAATGCAGCTACTACTGCCATGCATTTGGTGAACACCCTTGGTGCAGAGGCCAGACCGAAGGGAAGCACCCTGTATTGGTAGTGCTTTCCTTGAAAAATGAACCGAAGGAACCTTCTGTGTGTTGGATGGATGAGGACATGGGTGTACGCATCCTTGAGATCTAGAGAACAAAGCCAGTCCTGACTCTGAAGGTATGGAAGCAGAGCACTGAGAGAAATCATCTTGAATTTCTCTTTGAATAGAAACTTGCTCAATTCTCTGAGATCTAATATGGGTCTGTAGCCCCCTGTTTTCGTTGGGATAAGAAAATAAGGGGAGTAGAACCCTGAGCCCTGCTGAAGAAGAGGTACTTCTTCTATTGCCCCTTAGGCAAGAAGGGTAGCAATCTCCTGACCCAGAAAGTTGAGGAGAGATGTTGGAGAACTGAACTGTTTCACCATGGTGTGGGGAGGAAGGCTTAAGAAATGAAGCTTGTACCCTTCCCTTATGATGGAGAGGGTCCATTGCTCTGCTGTGATTTGCTCCCATCTGGGAGCAAGGTAAGCCAACCTTCCTGGAATGGTGAGGGGCTCTGGTTCTTCCAGAGCTAGAAAAGCTAAGTTCTCTAGTTGCAAGTCAAAGGCCCTGAGGAGGCTGAGGCTGCTGGGCCGTGGGAGACCTGGCAGCCTTTGACTTGGCCTGTTTAGGTGGTTGCTGACGCTTTGCAGCAAAACGACCTGCAGAAGATGCCTGCTGACCATAAGCAGGATAATATCTTCCCTTTTTAGAAAAAGATGTCTTTTTGAACAATCTTTTCTTAACAGGAGCAGAGGTAGACTTTGAAAGTCGATCCAAAGCAGAGTTCTCAGCATCCATCTGAGTGGCCTTTGCTTGCCAATCCTTGCCAAAAAGGTTTTCACCTGTACAAGGAAGATTTCCCAATTCATCTTGGACCCAGAGTTCCAAATCAGAGGCTTGTAACCAAGCAATTCTGCGTGCACCTATGGCAATAGCCGAGGCTCTGCTTACACACTCAAAAGAGTCAAAGGCTGCACGGTTGGAAAATTTGGAAACATCTTGGGCATGTTTGAGCCAAGTGAGAAATTCCTGCCTTTTATCTTCTGAAATAAAAGGAGCTAAAGTCGGCAGATGATCTGTGACTTCTTTTAGAAACATCCCCATATAGAGAGACTTTAGGAGTTGATTCTGGCAGCAAGCATATTGGCTTGGAAAACCCTTCGGCCAAAAGCATCTAGGGTCCTGCATTCACGTCCTGGAGGATTAGATGAGTGTCTCTTTGCACTCTTTATTTTCCTCATGGCAGACTCTACCACAATAGAGTGGTGAGGAAGCTGAGACTTATGAAAGCCAGGACAAGGAGGGACACGGTACATGGTGTCTAACCTACGAGAATGAGAGGTGGTAAGAGGAGTCTCCCACATGCTCAACATGAGATCATACAGAATCTCATGAATAGGTAAGGTAGCTGCCTCTTTAGGAGCCTTAGGATATTGCAAAATATCTAATTGCTTGGCTCTAGGCTCTGACTCAGGGGCCACTGTAATGGAGAGGCCCCTAGCCACTTCCCTAATGAAGTCTTGAAAAGACAAGTCTTCTGGAGGAGACATTCTTCGTTTTGGAGAAAAAGACTCCTGAGGAAGAAGTACCGATGCCTCGACAGAAGCCTCTGACTCGTCAGAGTCTTCGGAGGAATCGAAGTATCGCCTGTCTGGATGCTCTTGTAAAGCCCGATATGCGTACCGAGTGGGATCGACATCGGGAGTAAGCTGTACCGGTTCGGTACCGATGGGCATCATAGGACAGGGTACCGTTGCAGTCGACACCGAAGCCGATGTCGATGCAATCGGTACCGGCACCGGGAACGATGCCGGTGCCAGAGCCGGTACCGGCAACGGGGATTGTTGCGGTACCGGAGGCGTCGCAGCCTGCATAAACCCCGTTAGGGTGCGCTGCATGGACAGAATCTTCTGATCCATCGACATCACCAGAGTCTGGATGTCGGTACCAGTGGAGACCACCGGTACCCCAGAACACGGCAACAGGTGATCGGTCGAGGCCAAGCCATCGATGTCAACCTGTGACCCCATAGACAATGCTTTGGAAGCCGGAACTTCCCGCCGGGGTAATTTTGCCGGTGCGGAATCCTCGAGGACAAGCCCGGAGGCATCTCGATGCTTAGAGGGAGATTTGCCCTTCGAGGATCGGCTAGATTTATGTTTGGTTACCTGAGATCCATGGGAGGAAGAAGCAGCCCTGGAAGACGTCGATGCCACCGAGGCTGCATCAGAGGGAAACAGGGTACTGAGCTTGGCTGCTCGGTTCTGCCGACCTCTTTTAGACATCATGGTACAGGACACACAATCCGTGATGGAATGGTCAGGACCCAAACATTTTAGACACCAATCATGGGTGTCCGTGACAGAAATAGTACCGCCACATTTTGTGCACTTTTTGAACCCGGAAGCGGGCTTCTCCATGAGGAGAAAAATATTCAGGCCTAAGGCCCAAACTGAAAATGCACGGTTGAAGTAAAGTACTCGTTTTTTTTTTTTTAAAGAAAGAAAAGAAAAGACCGGCGGTACCAGTCTGACGTCAAAGAAGGCAGACGCGCACAGAAAATTAAAGAAAATAAATTAAGAACTTTTTCTGCGGTGACAAGAACACGACCTGCTGGCTCCGCGGAAAAGAAGAACTGAAGAGAGGCGGTTGGGAAAGGCGGGAAGGCAGCGCGCAGGCGCTGTGGGATGCTCCCAAAAGCTTTCTTACTGGACGCTGGGGAGAGTTCCCACGCAGGCTCCGTCGGTATCGACGATACCCATATGTGAAGACTCATTCCTGCTTGTTCCTGGAGATTGGAAAGGCCCTTAGCTAGGTTCCGAATAAATTCTTGAAAGGACATATCCTCAGGAGGGGACATACGCCACTCCAGTGAAGGGTCTTCCAGAAGACTTTGTAGTCTTCGGGTATCCATCGAGTCATCATCAGAAGACTGGAAGTATCAACGTGAACAATGTCCTTGCTCCGCCAAGGCCTGGTACCAAACAAAATCAGTATCGGAATGGGGGGCTTGCCTGACCGATACTTCAGTACCGGGAATGGTCTCGAGGGTAGGCATGGGTGGCAGCGCAGCAAGCGGCATATAATTCGATGCATCGGAATCGTGGACAGTGCCAGTGTCGGCAGTACCACTGGAAGGGATTTTACCAGAACAGAAGCTGCTAGTAGAGCCGCCAAGCTCTGCTCTATGGCAAGGATACGCTGATCCATAAAGCCCATCGATGCTTGGGTATTGGTGCCGGAGATCTGTGCTACTGTCCCAGAGCTTGGCACCAGGAACTCTCCGGAGGTGGTGGCCTCGGAAGCAACCTGGAACCCCTCGATGGCTTTGAAGGAAAGGTCCTCCTGCTGGGGTTGTTAGGCTGGCCAATCCACCTCCTGGGCAATGCTCGAGGCATCTCGATGCTTATAAAGAGATCTACCCGGGGGGGGGCCTGTCTTCGAAGAAGACTTGTTTCGATACAAGAGATCCATGAGAGGAAGAGGATGCCCTCAATGATGTCGATGCCAAAGAAACCGTGTCTGAGGCAAAGAGTGATCCCAACTTTGCGGCTCGATTCTGTAGGCCTCTCTTTGTCATCTTCTTACACAGAGGACATTCTGATGGCTGGTGATTGGGCCTGAGGCGTTTAAGACACTAGTCATGGTTATCAGTAGCAGAAATGGTACTGCCACACTTAGAACATTTCTTAAAACCACTAGCTGGTTTGTCCATGGTGTCAGCAGACAAAATGGAAGGCTTAAGACCTAAAATGGCATTGATGCGCCTGAAGTTCTATCAGTTTTTTTTGTTGTTTTTAAAGAAAGAGAAAAGAACTGACGGTAATCGGTTCCGGCGTCGACAGGAAGGCAGACACAAACCACAAAAAACAAAGAATTAAAGAATTTTCTTCCTGCTGGCTCTGCAGAAAACGAAGAACTGAGGTGGGAGAGTTGGGAAGGCAGCATTGCAAGTGCAGTGGGATGCTCCCAAAGGCTTTCCTATTGGATGCTGGGGAGCATTCCTTCACAGACGGAGGTACAGACGTCATCCATATGTGAAGACTACGTTCCTGCTTGTTCCTGGAGATAAATGAAAAATGATGATACTAGTTGTAGGATTCTTGCTATTCCGGGGCGCTGTTAAGTATAACCAAATTGCCCCAGCTGTATGCTTTGGTTAATAAACAACATTTCTAAATAAATAAATAAGCACATCTCTTTTGTGACTCACAAGATTATAAAAGATGAAGAGTACAGATATGTGAACATGGCAGATGAGCTACAGGGACGGAAGGTACTGCTATATAATCCATATGTATTCAATGTATAAAACCAAGAGGTTTGTTTTTCTTTTCAAAACAGCTAATGTTTCAGAATATAGTGAATGTGTCATAATAGTAACGGGTGGCTTTAATAGAACAGCCAAGTCTAACACAGACTGTAAGTCCCCCCTGCCTGCAACCTCAAGATCAAGATAGAAGAGGAATAAAATTCACGGCCTGCAAACTAGAACAGATAAGATACATGGAGGACAGTACATACACTGGGTGCAGATTTTACTTTTTACTCAAACCCCCATAAGACCTATGCTAGATTAGATTACATTTTAATGTCTGAGGCAGGCTATTCAGCAGTGACCATTAACATTAGATGAGGTGAAGGAAAATCTGACATTTGGAGAATGAATCCTATTCTTTTTCAAGATAAAAGATTTTTATATCTACCTGTAGAAGTAATGGTGGGAATACACCCAGGAAAATGGCACAGACAATGTGGCTGAACTTACCTATTGGGAGGCAGCTAAAGCTGTTCTTAAAAATAAAACTATATCATGTGTTAGGGGGAAAGGAGAAGAGGAGACGAGGACTTCTGGTGTAAAACAAAAGAGCTACAAAAATATAGACAGCGTCACATACGTCAACTGGCTGAAATAGATAGGCAGAGAATGGGAAAATTAAGTAAAGACATGGATGAGCTATTGAGGGCCCGAGTATTTACATATATTCAATTTTATAAATATAATTTTTATAGATGGGGCAACAGAACCGGTAATTTGTGGCCAACTTAGTGAGACTTAAGACTGCTAAGGCCATTATCAATAAGATGAAGGAAGAGTAGCCTGGGGCATACTAAAGTGGAGGCCATTGCAGAAGGCTCTCTCATTTATAAAACTGTACATAATACAAGGCCCAGGAATGGCCAGGAAAGGGCTGCCTTCTTTTGTTATCTGTCTCTCAAATTAGTGAGGAGCAATTAAGGCTGTAAAATTAGTCAGTGGAAGCCACAGAATTTCAAAAGGTGATAAAACATATTAAATTAGCAAAAAGCCCAGGCCCTGGTGGATTAAGTATAGAGTTTTATAAAATACTGAATGGACTAGTGGTACCAGCAGTAAGCCAGACTTTGGTGGATAATGGGGGATGAGGCAGCTGGCAAAAATCACGCTCATAAAGGCCTGGCAATCTATTTCCGGTGACACTGCCAAAAAAACCCAGGAGCTTCTGGGTTGCCAGGAGTCAGGACTGACTCGAAGGCACACATTGCATTGCATTGTACTAATTACTAAACTTGGAAAAGACAAGGAACAGTTGGGACCACATGGACCAATTTTGCTACTGAAACGGGATATCAAAATTCTAGCCTTCGTTGGCAGATAGACTGGGCAGGGTTTTGTCAGATCCCATCCATGTGGGCTAGGTATGCTTCTAACAATTTAATGAGGGCCATGGAAGTCTTCCAGAAACGAAAAAAAAAAAAAAAGCAGAGCAGGGGACAGTGTTCCTAATTCTGCATGCTGTAAAAGCTTTTGATAAGATCTAATGGGCATAAATGTTCTGGGTATTAGACCAGTTTGGTATACAAGGCAGCTCTGTAAAGTCACTTGCTTGACTCTATAAACACTGATAGCACAATTATTAGTGAACAGGAGACTAACGAGCACCATGATGTTAAAAAGAAGCACAAGACAATTGCTCTCACCAATGCTATTTTACTTGGCATTAGAGCCTTTAGCACTGAAGATCAGAGAAGATTGCGAGGTGACAGGAATTAAGCCAGCAGAATATAAAATTAACTTATTTCAGATGATATGTCCTGTATGTGAGCAAACCAAAGAGTCTGCTATTAATAATGAGAACTATATTGATCAATTCTGGAGTTCTGCAGGACGAAAAATTATAAGGTGGAAGCCATGGTGCTCTCAGATACTAAGGCTCAGGAATGAACAAAGCAGCTCTCTCTCACTTGGTTATCAAGTAGTATGAACTATCTAGGGATTTATTTGAATAAGAGCCCAATAGTTATGTACCAACACAATGTAAAAGACAAGATAGAATATATTAAGAATTTCCACAAAAAATGGAAAGATTTGCCCCATCACTGTATGGGAGAATAGCCTTTGTTAAAATGGTAACGATATACAGTATAAGATATTGTCCGTTTGGATTAGATGCATAGATAACAGGCATAAGTATTATATGATGTTTATATGGAACTCAGACTCCCATAGCGAGTTAATGAACACTAGTGTTAAGTAGAGAATGGGGAGGTTCGGGACCCCCAGATCTGTATCTATGCAACACGGTAGTCTTGCTGAGATGGATTTATGCAGAATATAGAATAATACCTACAGTAGAGTGATATTTTTCTATATTCTACCAAAGAGTGGTGTACCACTTATGTAGTTGTTAAGTGCAGTCGAGTCTTCCGTCGGGAGGCCCATTGTTGATAGAGTGTCATTCATAGCTGCTGTCATTGTATCGATCCATCTCATTGCTGGCCTTCCTCTTTTGCATTGACTTTCTAGCTTGCCAAGCATGTCATCTTTTTCTAACGATCTCTCTCATCGCATGATGTGTCCAAAGTATGAAAGTCGAAGTCTTGTCATCAGAGCTTCTAAAGAAAACTTAGATTTGATCTCTAATACTGACTGTTTTTTTTCCTGGGCAGTCCATGGTAAACACAGTATTCATCGCCAGCATCATAATTCAAAGGCATCAATTTTCTTCCTGTGCCCCTTATAGTTTTATGAATATGCTACATATGTGAAAGATACAGTCAGAACAAATGAGGGGTAAAGAGCAGTTTCTATATATCTATTTAAAACAGCACAGAACTGGTGGAGAAGAAAAGGAGTAGGCATTGGGGGTGCTTTCTTGCTTTCTCCAGATTATGATGAATTCAGACTTTCATTCAGGCCTGGGGATTCATTAAATTTGGTGAGTGGGAGCAGCAAGGTTATGAAACAATAGAACAGTTACTGAAGCTTAATAAGGAAATATTCCCCTTATTTGAGCAAGATAAGAATAAATGGCTACTCCCAAATATACTTTAATGCAGTACCTTTAGGTACGACATTATCATGACACACCAAAAAAACGAACAGATAAAGGTCTCCAATCTACTAAACTTGATGAGGTTTTTATGGAAAAACCTCTTGATGGCTAACAAGCTGTCCTGGTGGTATACAATGGGAAGGGAGCAGTTAAGTGATCAATTTTTGAACACCTTGGCAGACATGGACAAAAGAAACAGATGAAAACACCCAAGGAATTAAAGAAAAGATTTGCTGAATTAGGATGGAATACAAAAGTTGCGCAATTGCAAGAAATTCAGTATAAAATTTTGCATAGGGCATATATTACAAGAGCTAAAGGCCATGCATTGTCTAAAATGCAAGGTTAAAGAAGGAACATGCAAACACCCTTTTCTATGGTGCTGGAAGTTGAGAAATATATGGAACAAGTCCTTGGGGGCGATAGAGAAGGTGAGCCAAGTGGAAACAGACTGGAGGTATAATCTATTGTTGATGGGAGACAAGAACCTCTTAAGAGCAAAGGACAAACAAAATGCTAAGGTAAGATTTGTACATGTAAGTGTCTATACTGTTGGTAAAAAAACGTAACTGTATGTTAGTGGATCAAGGAAGATGAACCCCCATTTCCTGAGTGGGTAAATATGATGAGGGAGGTTAGTTTGTTTGAATTACAAAACTGCAGGCACGCATATAAGCCTGATTGGCTGTTGTATAAGCAAATATGGAATAAATGGTCGAAACAGTGGCGAGGAGTCCATTAAGGCAATGGGATCCCCTACTAAGGAGCAGAATGGAGGAAGGGATTGAAGGAACTGAATGTAGGTATGTGTTTATGAGTGAAGGTGAATGGGAGCAGAGGGTGTGTGGTGTAGCCTGGTTTGACTGAATAAAAGAATAAAACAAAAATACTAACTGGAAAGAGAGAGGACTAGCGAAACGCTATGACATTTATGTTAATATGCGTTGGAAATGTGTGAAAAAATACAATATATTTCTAGATCTGACATGCCATATATTTATACCCTTTCAGCTGTTCAATAAGAAAAAAAGAAGAAAAAAAAGCATTGAGTGTCCATGGTACAGTTTTGCCTTGGCTAAATTATTTTTGAGGGACTATACTCAAAGGATGTTGTGGATTGATCAGTACGTGGATGAGCAACAGGTAATGATCAGAATTTGTCCAGGATCGGTGTTATCACCACTTTTGTTTACCATTTATCTAGCTCTCTTGGAGAGCACAGTTACTCACCTGTAACAGGTGATCTCCGGGAACAGCAGGAATTTAGTCCTCACATATAGGTATTGTCGGTACCGACGGAGCCTGCGTGGGAACACTCCCCAGCATCCAATTTGAAAGCTTTTGGGAGCATCCCACAGCACCTACGTGCTGCCTTCCCGCCTTTCCCAACTGCCTCTCTCCAGCTGAGTTTTAAAGCTGAGACAAAGAGAGAGAGAGGGAAAGGGAAAGAGACAGATAGAGATACAACTCCTAGGGGAGGTGGGTGGGTTGTGAGGACTAAATTCCTGCTGTTCCCAGAGATCACCTGTTACAGGTGA
The DNA here is from genome assembly GCA_033557465.1 of Ichthyophis bannanicus. Lineage (NCBI taxonomy): Eukaryota > Metazoa > Chordata > Amphibia > Gymnophiona > Ichthyophiidae > Ichthyophis > Ichthyophis bannanicus. The sequence goes on along the minus strand of CM066032.1, from coordinate 779,061,328 downwards.
GTAACTATGCTATCTCCAGGAACAAGCAGGAATGTAGTCTTCACATATGGGGACTCCCTAGCTGCAGATGCCAGGGAGAAAACCCAGAAGTTGTGCGTCCCTGAGAAGGGCTCCACTTCCCCCCATGGATCTCTGGCATCCTACCAGGGATGGTGGGTAGGTTGTGATTAGGTATGGAACAGGTGTTGGAGAACAGCCTGACCAAACAAGGCATCCCAGCGGGAGTCCTTGTCCAAGCAATAATGGGCTGTGAAGGTATGAACCGAGGCCCAGGTGGCTGCTCGACAGATGTCGTCGATAGACACACAGTGCGGATGAGCCATTGAAGCTGCCATGGCTCTCAAATTGTGAGCTGTGACATGGCCCTCCAGAGGAAGATTCTTACTCTGATAGGCAAAGGAAATACACTGAGCAATCCAGTTAGATAGTGTTCTCTTGGAGACTGGAAGTCCCAAATGAGAAGGATCAAAAGCAACAAAGAGATGAGAGGACTTTCTATGTTGCTGTGTTCTTTGCAAGTAAAAGGCTAAAGCTCTTTTACAGTCCAAAGTATGAAGGTTCCATTCTGCATTCGATGCATGAGGCCTTGGAAAGAACACAGGTAGGTAACCGCTTGGTTTAGATGAAAGGGCGAGACCACCTTTGGCATAAAGTGTGGATGAGTCCTAAGGACTACCTTGTCATGATGGAACCTTGTATAAGGTGGATCAGCTACTAGTGCTTGCAATTCACTGATGCGATGTGCTGATGTGATTGCAATGAGAAAAATAACCTTCAAGAAAGGAATTTCAAGGAGATAGTAGCTAAGGGTTTGAAAGGTGGCTTCATGAGCTGACCAAGAACCAAATTTAAGTCCCATGCCACAGGAGGTGGCTTAATGGGAGGCTTAGTTAGCAGAAGGCCTCTCATAAATCTTGCTATAAGAGGATGTCCATTTTGGAGCTTGAAGGAAGCTGCAATAGCACTCAAATGGACCCTCACTGAGTTAGTCTTAAGTCCTGCATTGGATAAATGAATGAGATACTCCAGTAATGAATCCAGAGGTATGGCAATGAGGTTAAGACCCTTCTGTGAACACCATATAGTAAACCTTTTCCATTGAAAGCATAAGAGCGTCTTGTGGAAGGCTTCCTGGAAGCATAAAGGATATCCTTTATTTGCTGAGGGAGGTTAAGATCATGGAGATCTAGGCCTTCAGCAGCCAAGCCCTCAGATGTAGAGACTGGGGATTGGGATGCCATAACATTCCGTCCTCCTGAGATAGGAGATCTGGAGCAGACCCTAACTCCAGGGAGGGAGCTTGAGAGAGATGTAGAAGTAGAGGGTACCACACTTGCCGTGGCCAATGTGGAGCTATGAGAATCATACGGCCTCTGTCTCTCTGAAGCTTGAATAGGGTTTTGGGAATTAGGGGAATGGGTGGAAAGGCATACAGGAAGTCTTGACCCCAGTAAAGGAGGAAAGCATCCCTGGCCTGAGCCCCCTAAGCCGGAATTCTGGAACAGAACCGGGGAAGTTTGGCATTCCGACTTGCAAAGAGGTCTATGTCCAGGGTAACCCAAATTTGAAAAATCTTATCTGGTCTGCATGCAGAGACCACTCGTGTGGAAGCAGAACTAGACTGAGTGTCTGCCCAAGAGTTTTGTATGCCTGGAAGATACACTGCCAGGAGATGAATCTGATGCTCTCTGGCGAGGGCACATAGTCACAAACCTTCGTTGCAAAGTGACAGAGAGCCTGTTCCCCCCCGTTTGTTCACGTAGAACATGGCTACTTGATTGTCTGTATGAATGAGGACTGTCTTGTAGCTGAGCAGGGTGTGGAACACTCAAAGAGCAAGGAAGATTGCTCTGAGCTCCAAGAGACTGATATGTAGATGAGTCTCCTGTGGAGACCAGGTGCCTTGGGTGGAGAGGTCTTGTAGATGAGCTCCCCAACCCATCGGAGAAGCATCTGTTGTGAGAGTTGCCTGGGGTAAGGGTTGTTGAACAAGGGGCCCAAGCAACAGGTTTTGAGTGGGCTTCCACCACTGGAGGGACAAAATAAGGCGATTTGTGTTTGCTATTTTGTCTGACAGGCATCCTGATGCCTGGGTCCATTGAGTGGATAAAGTCCACTGAGCTGCCCTCATATGAAGTGACCTCCTGACCTAACAGGTTCATGAGAGAGGTCGGAGAAATGAACTGCCTTATCATTGTGGGAGGGGGCATGCTCGAAAAATGAAGCTTGTGCCCCTCTTTTATGATGCAGTGTCCCCAATGCTCTGCTGTTATCTGCCTCCATCTGGGGGCAAAGTGACAAAACCTTCCTGGAATGGTGGAAGGCTCTGGTCCAATGATAGCCAGGAAGGCTAAGTTCTCTAACTGAAAGTCAAAGGCCTTGTGGAGGCTGAGAATGCTGAGGCTTAGCAGTCTCTGCTTTTCTTTGTTTGGGTGTTTGCTGACCTTTCCTGACAAGCTGAACTGCAGAACGTCCCTGCTGAGAATAATCAGGATAATATCTTTTCTTTTTAGAAAAGAATGGTTTCTTGAAAGGTTTCTTTCTTGCATGATCAGCTGTGGACTTGGAATCTATCAAAGGTGGAGTTGTCAGCATCCAACTCATTGGCCTTTTCCTGCCAATCTTTACCAAACAGGTTCTCACCAGTACAAGGAATATTTCCTAGTTTGTCTTGTACCCAGAGCTCCAGATCAGATGCCTGGAGCCAAGCAATTCTACGTCCACCTCTGGCAATGGCAGAGGTTCTGCTTATGCACTCAAAACAGTCAAGAGCTGCACGGTTGACAAATTTAGAAACATCTTGGGCATGTTTGACCAATGTGAGAAAATCCTGCCTTCTATCCTCAGGAAGAAGAGGACTCAAAGCCTCTAAATCTCCTGTGACTTCCTTCAGGAACATTCCCATATATAGACTATAGGAACTGATCCTGGCAAAAAGCATGAAAGTTGGAAGACGCAACGTCCAAAAGCATCCAAAGTTCTGCACTCACGTCCTGGAGGATTAGAGGCATGCCTCTTTGCACTCTTGATCCTTCTCATAGCTGATTCCACTACAATAGAGTGGTGAGGAAGCTGCGTTTTCTGGAAACCAAGACAAGGAGGGACTCGATACAGAGTATCCTGTCTATGAGAATGAGGAGAGGTGATAAGAGGTGTCTCCCACATTCTTAACATGAGATCATGCAAGATCTCATGGATGGGCAAGGTAGCTGCCTCCTTAGGAGTTTTAGGATATTGTAAAATTTCCAACTCCTTTGCTCTGGGCTCTGTTTCAGGGGCCACAGTAATGGACAGACCCCGAGCCACCTCCCTGATGAAATCCTGAAAAGAAATGTCCTCTGGAGGAGACATCCTGCATTTAGGGGAGGAAGGCTCCTCCAGGAGACGTATTCCCGCATCGACAGAACTGTCAGAATCCTCAGATTCCTCTGAGGACTCGAAGTACCTTCTGTCGGGATGCTCTTGAAGAGACAGATACCCATACCGACCGAAGTCGGTACCGAGGGGAACCGGTACCAATGTAACGGTACCGGAAGGTATCGTATGACTGGGTGCCGGCAATGTGGACGCCGATGTCGATGCCGATGCTATCGGTACCGGTGTCTGTGCCGGTACCGGTTGAACTGTCTGACGCGGTTCCGAGGGAATCGATGCCGAAAGGAGAACCGCCAGACTGCGTTCAATAGCCAGAACCCTCTTGTCTATCGACGCTGCCGATGCCTGGATGTCGGTACCGGAGAAAACCACTGGTACCCCAGAGCATGGCACCAGTAGTTCTGCCGAGGTCGAGGCCTCGAGAACGTCCTGGAGCCCCAATAATGCTTTGGAAGCCGAAGTCCTGCAGGGGCAATTTTGCCGGTGCAGAATCCTCAAGGGCAACGCCAGAGGCATCTCGATGCTTAGAAGGAGATCTACCCTTTGAGCACCAGCTAGACTTATGTTTAGTTACCTGAGATCCACGGGAGGAAGACGAAGCCCTGGAAAACGTCGATGCCATCGAAGCTGCATTCGAGGGGAACAGGGTACTGAGCATGGCAGCTCGGTTCTGTCGACCTCTCTTGGACATCATGACACAGGCCATACATTCCGAGATGGAATGGTCAGGACCTAAACATTTCAGACACCACTCATGGGTGTCGGTGACGGAGACTGTACCGCCACACTTGGTGCACTTTTTAAAACCCGTGGAAAAAATCTTGGGCCTAAGGCCCAAAATGGCGCGTGCACCTTGAAAAAAAGGGAAAAGAAGTATTAAGGATTTTTTTTTTTTTAAGAAAAGAAAGAAAGAAAGAAAAAACGGCGGTACTGGTAAAGCATCGAGGAAGGCAGACGCGACCACAAAAAGAAGGAAAATTTTCTGCGGTGACAGGAACACGACCTGCTGGCTCCGCGGAAAACGAAGAACTGGAGAGAGGCAGTTGGGAAAGGTGGGAAGGCAGCACACAGGCGCTGTGGGATGCTCCCAAAAGCTTTCTAATTGGACGCTGGGGAGCGTTCCCGCGCAGGCTCCATTGGTACTGACGATACCCATATGTGATGACTACATTCCTGCTTGTTCCTGGAGATAATTTAATACAACAGTTGTGGATGATGTGCCATCCGTATGCAGATAACATTAGCTGTGCCTAATGATGCGGCCACAATGCAGGATGTGCTGTCATTGAATAATGGACTCAGACAAATTTCTCATTGGTTGCAGATGCATTGGTTCAAGTTGAACCTAAATAAACAGGGCAGGTCATGAACCAAGTGTGAAACCAGAGAAAGCATAGTTACTCACCTGTAACAGGTGATCTCTGGGAACAGCAGGAATTTAGTCTTCACATATGGGTATCGTCGGTACCGACGGAGCCTGCGCGGGAACACTCCCCAGCGTCCAATTAGAAAGCTTTTGGAAGCATCCCACAGCGCCTGCGTGCTGCCTTCCCGCCTTTCCCAACTGTCTCTCTCCAGTTGAGTTTAAAGCTGAGACAAAGAGAGAGAGAGAGGGAGAGAGAGATAGAGAGATACAACTCCTAGGGGAGGTGGGTGGGTTGTGAAGACTAAATTCCTGCTGTTCCCGGAGATCACCTGTTACAGGTGAGTAACTATGCTATCTCCAGGAACAAGCAGGAATGTAGTCTTCACATATGGGGACTCCATAGCTGCAGATGCCAGGGAGAAAACCCAGAAGTTGTGTGCCCTTTTGAAAGGGCTCCACTTCCCCCCATGGATCTCTGGCATCCTACCAGGGATGGTGGGTAAGAGTTGACTAAGTATGGAACAGGTGTTGAAGAACAGCCTGACCAAATAAGGCATCCCGGCAGGAGTCCTTGTCCAAGTAGTAATGGGCTGTGAAGGTATGAACCGGGGCCCAGGTAGCAGCTCGACAGATGTCGTCGATAGACACAGAGTGAAGATGAGCCATAGAGGCTGCCATGGCTCTCACATTGTGCGCTGTGACATGGCCTTCAAGAGGAAGGTTCTTACTCCGATAGGCAAAAGATATACACTGTGCAATCCAGCTGGACAATGTCCTTTTGAAGACTGGAAGTCCTAAATGACTAAGATCAAAAGCAACAAAGAGTTGAGAAAACTTTCTATCTTGCTGCGTCCTTTGCAAGTAAAAGGCCAAAGCTCTTTTACAGTTCAAAGTATGAAGATTCCTTTCTGCATTAGAGGCATGAGGCCTTGGGAAAAAACAGGAAGGTAAACTGCTTGGTTTAAATGAAAAGGTGAAACCACCTTTGCCATAAAGTGAGGATGAGTCCTAAGGACTACCTTATCATGATGAAACCTTGTATAAGGAGGATCAGCCACCAATGCTTGCAATTCACTGATGCGACGTGCTGATGTGATTGCAATAAGAAAAATAACCTTCCAGGAAACGAATTTCAAAGGTGTAGTAGCTAATGGTTCAAAAGGCGGCTTCATGAGCTGGCCAAGAACCAGATTTAAATCCCATGCCACTGGTGGTGGCTTAACAGGAGGCTTAGTTAGAAGGCCTCTCATAAATCTTGCTATGATAGGATGAGAGGAAATAGTTTGCCCATTTAAAGGCTTGAGAGAAGCTGCAATAGCACTCAAATGAACTCTCACTAAGTTAGTCTTAAGCCCTGCATTAGACAAATGAAGGAGATATTCCAGTAATGATTTCAGAAGTATTGCAAGAGGGTTAAGACCCTTCTGCAAACACCATATGGTAAACCTTTTCCACTTGAAAGCATAAGAGCGTCTTGTGGAAGGCTGCCCTCATATGGAGGCGAGCATAAGGAACCACATGCACGGTGGATGCCATGTGGCCTAGCAACTGTAACATTTCTTGAGCAGTGCGGTGAGGTTTTAACACTGCTTGGGAAGCTAACTGCACAATGTGAAGTCAGTGGGCCTGTGGAAGGAAGGCCCTTGTCTGTCTGGTATCCAGCAGAGCTCCTATAAACTCTAGAGACTGAGTGGGAGCAAGGGTGGGTTTTGGGAAGTTTATGACAAGTCCCAAATACTGAAGGATGCGCATTGTGCGAAAGAGAGCAACTCTGGCCTCTGGCTCTGAAGGGGCTCGAATGAGCCAGTCGTCTAAGCAAGGGAAGACGAATATCCTAGGGTGCCAAGAAATGCTGCCACCACAGCCATGCATTTTGTGAACACCCTTGGTGCCGAGGCAAGGCCAGGCCAGGCCAAAAGGAAGAACCCTGTATTGGTAGTGCTTCCCTTGAAATAGGAAGCGAAGGAACTTTCGATGAGTTGGATGGATGAGAAAGAGTACTTATTATTCACCTGTAACAGGTGTTTTCCAGGAGCAGCAGGAATCAGTCCTCACTTATGGGTGACAACGGCGCCGATGGAGCCCCAGTGCGGAGCATTTCCCCAGCTTTCTATGAAAGCCTTTGGGAATACTGCACACATGCGCGGTCCTCTTCCCGCCTAAAGGTGCCATCTTGCTCAGTCAAATGACACAGCTAAAAAACAGCACACAAAAATGTAAAAAACAAACTATGTACAACTGCAACTCCCAGGGGAGGAGGGAGGGTTGTGAGGACTGATTCCTGCTGCTCCTGGAGAACACCTGTTACAGGTGAGTAACTACTCTTTCTCTAGGACCAGGCAGGAAGTCAGTCCTCACTTATGGGACTCCCCAGTTTCAGGCTACCGGGGACCAAGAGCTGAAAAATGAGCTCCCCCAGAGAAAGAATTTCACTGAAAACATACCTCCACCGGTGGCCCAACCAGAGGGCTGGAGGGTAGGAGTTGCCTAAACCTGAAAGAGATTCCGGAGCACTGCCTAACCGAAAGCACTGTCCCTGCGGGACTCCCTCTCCAGGCAGTAATGGGCCGCAAATGTCTGGCTTGAGGACCAAGTTGCAGCCCTGCAGATGTCTACCAACCTTACAGAGCAGAGATGAGCTACTGAGGCAGCCATTGCCCTGACATGGTGGGCCGTGACCCGACCCTGCAAAGGAAGGTCAGCTGCTCAGTAAGCCCAGGTGATACAGTCAGCCACCCAAATGGACAAGGTACGCTTGGACACAGGTACCCCCAAGTTATTGGGGTCAAAAGATACGAAGAGCTGAGTAGCCCTCCTATGCCCCTGCGTACGCTCAAGGTAGAAGGATAAGGCCCTCCTACAGTCCAGGGTATGCAGGACTGTCTCAGCCCGGCTGGCATGGGGCCTAGGGAAGAATGTTGGAAGAACCACCTCATGGTTGAGATGGAAAGAGGATATTGGGGAGGAACTTAGCATGAGTCCTAAGGACTACCCTGTTCCTATAGAAGCAAGTGTATGGCCTGTCACAGACCAGGGCTTGAAGTTCACTCACTCACCTGGCCGAGGTCAAGGCCACTAGAAACAGAGTCTTCCAGGAAAGGAAGCGTAGAGGACATGTAGCCATTGGTTCAAAAGGTGGGCGAGTAAGTTGCTGCAAGACCACATTCAACTCCCACTCAGGGGCCGGTGGACGGAGAGGAGGCTTGAGCAATAGTAAGCCTCTGAGAAACCTGGACACCAAAGGGTGAACCGACAAAGAGTGTCCCTCCACCATTGAGTGGTGAGCTGCCAGAGCAGAGAGGTGGACCCGAACAAAATTGGACTTAAGGCCCTGATTGGACAAATGCAGAAGATACTGGAGTACTACTGGCACAGTGCAGCCGAAAGGATCTTCCTTGCGTTGATGACACCACAAGGAGAACCTCTTCCATTTCAGGGCATATGTTTTCCTGGTGGATTGCTTTCTAGAGGCCAATACCACCTCTTCCACTTCCTGAGGTAGGCCCCAGGGAGCCAAGACTACCCTTGCAGCCTCCATGCCATCAGATGGAGAGATTTGAGATTGGGATGCAGAAGGGAACCCTGATCCCGAAAGAGAAGGTCGGGTTGGAATCCCAGAGGAATGGGTGTCTTCACTGCCAGTTGAAGTAGCAGGGGGAACCAGGGCTGCCTAGGCCACCTGGGAGCAACCAGAAGTACTGAGGCCTTGTCCCTGAGAATCTTGAACAAGGTTCGGCCCACCAGAGGCATGGGAGGAAACGCATAGAGCAGGCCCTGGGACCAAGAAATCAGGAAGGCATCCGCCACCACCTTTAGGGGATGCGGTTGCCTGGAACAAAACCTGGGCAGTTGGTGATTCAGGGGCTGCACCCTTTGGTGGTTCAACAGATTATCCTAAAATGGGGACTTGCATCCATGGATCTTTTTGCCAAGATCCATGGATGGAAGTCCCCATTTTAGGAAAATCTGTTGAACCACCAAAGGGTGCAGCTGCCACTCGTGGGGCTGCAGAATTCTGCTAAAGCGGTCTGCCAGAAAGTTCTCCTGGCCAGGAAGATAAACAGCCCTCAGCAACATCTGGTGCCTGAGGGCAAAAGAGCAAAGGGCCTGTGCTTCCAGGCATAGAGGCCTGGACCCAGTGCCGCCCTGTTTGTTCACATAGAACATGGCTAGTTGGTTGTCCGTCTGAACTAGAACAGACTGGTGGGCCAAGGTGTGAGAAAAAGCCTTGAGGGCTAAGCAAATAGCCCGCAGTTCCAGTAAGTTGATCTGTTGCGTGGCTTCCCATGGGGACCAGAGGCCTTGGGTGCAGCTCTCTTGACAGTGTGCACCCCAGCCCTGTAAAGAGGCATCGGTTGTCAACACCACTGTGGGGGCAGGCAGCTGAAAAGGCACCCCCTGAAGCAAGTTGGGGGGGTGTAGCCACCACTGAAGAGAATTCAGGAAAGGTTTTGATACCCTTACTTTGTCTGCTAGGCTTCCTGTGGCCTGCTTCCACTGAGTTCTGAGGCACCACTGTGCAAGCCTCATGTGGAGGCGGGTATTGGGGGTCACATGAACAGTCGATGCCATGTGTCCCAGGAGTTGCAGACAGAGCCCTGCAGGAACCCAAGGCAGACTGAGAAACCGGGATGCCAACTCCATGAGCCTTTGAGCTCTGTCCTCTGGCAAGTAAGCCCTTGCTTGCAGAGAGTCCAGCCGTGCTCCTATGAACTCCAAGTTCTGGGAGGGGAGCAAAGTGGACTTTGCAAAGTTTATGACAAAGCCTAGGTCTTGAAGGAGTGTGACAGTCCTGAAGGTGGCCTGTCTGGCCTCCTGGTAGGTCTGACCCTGGATGAGCCAGTCGTCCAGACAGGGGAAGACAAATATTCCTTGAGTCCTCAAGTAGGCCGCCACCACAGCTAGGCACTTTGTAAAGCCCCGTGGGGCAGAAATTAGGCCAAAAGGCAGAACCCTGTACTGGTAATGGTTTCCTCCCACCACGAACCTGAGGTACTTTCTATAGTCTGGATGAATGAGGATGTGAGTGTACGCATCCTTTAGATCTAAGGAACATAGCCAGTCTCCCTGCTGGAGGTAGGGCAGAAGTGCTCCAAGAGTAAGCATCTTGAACTTCTCCTTCTCCAAGAACTTGAGATTCCTGAGGTCCAGGATAGGCCATAGGCCTCCTGTTCTCTTTGGCACCAGAAAATATCTGGAGTAGAAGCCGTGCCCCTGTAGGCGAGGAGGTACAGGCTCCACCGCCTTGTCCAGAAGCAGACACTGAAGTACTTAGAGGAGGAGGTTGGTGTGCAGGAGAGGCCTTAAGAGGTTCTCCTGGAAAATAGGCAGGAGGTAGCTGTTGGAAATGAAGCATATAACCCTGGTGAATGATGCTTAAGACCCAAGCATCCCCTGTAATGGGTGGCCACCTGTGAGCAAACAGGGCTAAGCGACCTCATGTGCAGGGATGGGGCAGCAGGGGCGGAGAGGCTATGCCTTGGGAGTCAAAAAACCCCTCCCTGCTGGGTAGGAACAGGAGCCGGAGGCTTGGGGGTCTTCTGCCTATGGGGCCCATGTCCCTGCCCCTTGGCCTGCTGCCCCTGTTGGGGAGCCGGGGAGGCCTGGTATTGAGGGAAAGGTCTGTAGGCAGACACCTTTCTCGGGTAGAAGGACTTTTTACCCGAGCCCTTCTTTTTGTGAGAAGGGGCAGAGGTCTTTCTGGACAGTCTAGTCCTGGTCAGGTGCTCGGTCTTGAGCTCAGCCGCCTTCTCGGCCATGGGTTTGCCAAAAAGGTTCTCACCTCGGCAAGGGACATCGACCAACTTGTCCTGTACCCAGGGCTCGAGGTCCGATGACTGCAGCCATGCCTGGCATCGGGCCCCGATGCCAGCTGCCGCCACACGAGCTGAAGCCTCGAAGCCATCGTAGGCCACTCGGGACATGAACTTGGAACAGTCCCGGATTCCTGAAGACAAAGACTGGAACCTCTGCTAAGGTTCCCCGGAGAGGCCAGCAGAGAACCCGGCAAGCTCCTTTGCCAGGTCTCGGAGGTACATGCCCATGTACAGCTGGTATGACTGGACACGGCAAGCAAGCATCGAGCCCTGGAAGCACTTTCTGCTGAAAACATCCAGGTTCCGGGGCACCGCAAAGTGAAGCTTCTGGCTCTTCAGACGATGCATGGCCAATTCCACCACCATGGAATGGTGCGGCAGCTGCGCCTTTTGGAAGCCAGGGCTCTTTCGGAGTCGATAAATGGAATCGACCCGCTTGCTCAAGACCGGCACCAAGGCCGGTGCCTCCCACATCCGGAAGAGGAGCCGCTCCAGCATCGGAAGAACCAGAACAGTAAAGGCCTTCTTCAAAGGAGAGGCATACTGGGAGGCCTTGAGCTCCTCGGCTCGAGGCTCCTCCTCGGGGTCCGCGGGAATCGCCAAGGCCATCTCCCGCACAAACTCCGAGAACCGGGTGTCCTCCGGAGGGGACCTACTCCGGGGTTCGGACTGCGGTGAGTCCGAAGGGACGCATCAAGTCCGGAAGGTGTCGGGGGACTCCTTGTCCTCCGTCTCCCATGCTGACTCATCCGAAGAGGAGTCGAGGGGCTCCAACCGCGCGGGTTGAGGAGGCACTCGTCCCGAAGCCGAAGGCACCGGCGTTGACGCCCTCGGTTCCGAGCGGGAGGTCGAGGGAGACCTTGACCGAGATCGACTTCAAGCCTTCATGGTCTCGAGTATCAGCTCGGTCTCTGGAGTTGACTTCGATGTCGATGTCCCGGTGGTCGGGGCCGATGCACCAGCGAGGCTGGCCATCAGTACCCGCTGCTGCTCCATGAAGGCAGACAATCTGCTCTCCAAGGCTGTCAGCCTGAGTCCAAGCTCAGGAGACTCAGCAGCCGACTCGGGCCCCGGCGGCGCCGGGCCCGAAGTCGGCTCCCTCGGAGGGGAGTCTACGAGGAGTACAGGACTTACGTGTCCAACGGTCTCCGGCTCTACACGAGGTATTTTGGACGGCTTCTCCTGCTCCAAAGGCCCGGGACAGCACTCGGGGGTCTTAGACCTGGCCCTCGAGGTACCAGGGACCTCTTCCGACGCCGCCCTCACGAGCAGTTTCTTCCTCTTGCGTTCCCAGTTGGGGGACCCCCTGTCCAAGGAACCCCGGCGATGCTCGGGATCAGACTCCCGAGATGTCGAGGCCTCAGACGAGGTCCGGGCCCGGCCGGAGGCAGAAACTGAAAAAATCCTTTCCTTCTGGTGCCGACGGCTTCGAAGTGCCTTGGTGGACATTTTGCCACACGGGCCACAGATCATGGGATCATGATCTGGGCCGAGGCACCGAAGGCAGCAGTCGTGTGTGTCGGTGAGAGACATTAGTTTCTTACACCAATCACACTTCTTGAAACCACTGGAAGCCATCGGGGAAAAAAGGGCCCCCGCGAGGTCAAAAGACCGGCCTTCCAGGGAAAAACAGAAAAAAGGGCGCGAACGCCAGCCACGAAGGGCAAAAACCAAAAAATAGAAAACAGGCTCGACACCGGTGTACTGAACCCGGTGGGAAGGGGAACCGGCGTCGAACTCGGAGAAAAAGGGCGAAATCTTCGAAAAAACGTCAAATTTTCCGGGTGACTCGGACAGACGTCCGATGGGCTCCACAGAAAGAGAGACTGGAGCAAGATGGCACCTTTAGGCGGGAAGGGGACCGCGCATGTGTGCAGTATTCCCAAAGGCTTTCATAGAAAGCTGGGGAAATGCTCCGCACGAGGACTCCATCGGCGCCGATGTCACCCATAAGTGAGGACTGACTTCCTGCTTGGTCCTGGAGAACATGAGTGTACGCATCCTTGAGATCTAGAGAACAAACCCAATCCTGACTCTGAAGGTATGACAGCAGAGTTCCTAGAGAAATCATTTTGAACTTCTCTTTGAACAGGAATTTGTTCAATTCTCTGAGGTCTAAAAAGGGTCTGTGTCCTCCTGTTTTCTTTGGAATAAGGAAATAGGGGGAGTAGAACCCTGTACCCTGTTGGAGAATGGGTACCTCTTCTATTATCCCTTGGGCAAGAAGCACAGTGACCTCTTGGCCTAACTGGTCGTTGAGAGAGGTCAGAGAATTGAACTGTCTTACCATTGTAGGAGGGGGCATGCTAAGGAAATGAAGCTTGTACCCCTCTCTTACAATTTTCTGCTGTTATCTGACCCCATCTGGGGGCAAAATGACATAACCTTCCTGGAATGGTGGAGGGTTCTGGACCATTCAGGGCCAGGAAGGCAAAGTTCTCTAGATAGGAGTCAAAACCCCTGTGGAGGCTGAGTCTGCTGAGCCGGTTGAGGCTTAGCAGCTTTTTTTTTCTTTGCCTAGGTTGTTGCTGCAAGAATGGTTTCTTGTAGGATTTTTTCCTCGCAGGATCAGCTGTAGATTTAGACAATCTATGCAAGGTGATATTGTCAGCATCTATCTCATTAGCTTTTTCCTGCCAATTCTTGCCAAAGAGATTCTCTCCTGTGCAAGGAATATTCCCTAGTTTATCCTGTACCCAAAGTTCCAAGTCAGATGCCTGGAGCCAGGCAATCCTACGTGCACCTATGGCAATAGCAGAGGTTCTGCTTATGCACTCAAAGCAGTCAAAGGCTGAATGATTCACAAACTTGGAAACAACCTGAGCATGTTTGACAAGGGCAAGGTAATCCTGCCTCTTATCATCAGGAAGGAGAGGGTTCATAAGCTCTAAATCTCCTGTGACCTCCTTAAGGAACATTACCATATACAATATATAGGAACTGATCCTAGCAGAAAGCATGGAAGCCTGGAAGGTTCGACGTCCAAAGGCGTCAAGAGTCCTACATGCACGAGGATTAGATGCATGCCTTTTTACACTCTTGATCCTTCTCATAACTGATTCCACCACCATGGAATGGTGTGGTAGCTGAGTCTTCTGAAACCCAGGACAAGGAGGAACTCGATACATGGTGTCGAGTCTTTGAGAGTGAGGAGATGTGGTTAGCTGTGTTTCCCACATCCTTAACATGAGATCATGCAAGATCTCATGAATAGGTAAGGTAGCTGCCTCCTTGGGAGCTTTAGGGTATTGTAGGATTTCTAATTCCTTTGCCCTAGGCTCTTTTTCAGGAGCCACTGAGATGGAAAGACCGAGCCACATTTCGGATAAAATCCTGAAAGGACATATCCTCTGGTGGAGACATCCTACGCTAAGGAGAAGAAGAATCCTCAGGAAGAAGTACTCTGGTATCGGCAGAGTTTTCAGAGTCTTCAGATTCATCCGAGGATTCAAAGTATCTCCGATCCAGGTGATCGTGCAAGGCACGGTACCAGTACCGATTGAAGTCGGCATCGGAGGGGTCCGGTACCGACTTGTTGATACCGGTTGGATAAGCATGACTCTGTCCTGGTAGAATACCTGCCGATGTTGATGCAATCGATACCGGTACCAGAGTCGGTGCCGGTACCGGTTGAATTGTCTGAAGCGGTTCCAGGGGCATCGAGGCTGTGAGAAGAGCCGCCCAACTGCATTCAATATCCAAGAATCTCTGCTCTATCGATGCTGCTGATGCTTGGGTATCGGTACCGGATGAAGCAGCCGGTACTCCACAGCATGGCACCAGTAGTTCTGCCGAGATTGAGGCCTCGAGAACATCGCTACACCGGTACCGTCGGTGGTTCTTTCTTTTTTTCCAAAAAAAAAAAGCCTTTCTTCTGGAGTCTTTTCCAGGTATTTTCTCCTCAGGTGCATGCGCCATTTTGGGCACTAGACCCAACTTTTTCTTTATGGAAAAAGCCACTTCGGGTTTTTAAAAAGCGTTCCAAGTGTGGCAGTACCATGTCCGTCACAGACACCCCATGAGTGGTGCCTCAAATGTTTAGGTCCTGACCACTCTATTTCGGAGTGTGTTGCCTGTGGGATGATGTCGAAGAGGGGCCGGCAGAACCGAGCTGCTGATCTTAGCACCCTTTTTCCCTCCGATGCAGCCTCTGTGGCATCGACGTCTTCCAGGGCTTCATCTTCCTCCCATGGATCTCAAGTAACTAAACATAAATCTAGCCGGTCCTCAAAGGGTAGATCTCCCTCTAAGCATCGAGTTGCCTCTGGCGTTGCTCTTGAGGGACTTTCACCGGCAAAATTGCCCTGGCGGGAGGCTTCGGCTTCCAAAGCACTAACGGGGCTCCAGGATTTGTGAAGACTTGCGGGGCAGACGTGAGCCTGAAAGGGAGCACTCTGTATTGGAAGTGCTCCCCTTGCACCCTAAAACACAGGTACTTCCTGTGCTTGGGGTGAACAGGAATGTGGGTGTAAGCATCTCTGAGATCCAAGGAGCATAGCCAATCGCCCTGCCAGAGGAATGGCAGCAGGACATCAAGCGATAGCATTCTGAACTTCTCCCGCACCAGAAATTTGTTCAGATTCCTGAGATAGAGGATGGGGCGCAGGCCCCCCATCCTCTTCGGAATGAAGAAGTACCGGGAGTAAAACTCCCGACCTTGGAGATACGGTAGAACTCTCGCGACCATCTGCTGACCGAGGAGGTTGTTCAGCTCTTGCTGCAAGCAAACCTGGTGCGAGGCAAGCCGAGTAGGCTCCGCTGGGGAGAAGGGTGTCTGTCTAGATTTAGACAATAACCATCCCGGATTACCTGAAGGACCCAGGTGTCCGATGTAATGGCTGCCCATTCAGGGGTGAAAAGGGACAGACGCCCTCACATGGGCGGAGGTGCTGCCGGAAGGCAAGGGGCTATGCCATAGGTTTTCAACCAAGTCCTCGGGGAACCCTAGGCCAGTCAGGTTTTCAGGATTCCCACAATGAATATGCATAAGATAGATCTGCATACAATGAAGGCAGAACATGCAAATCTTTCTCATGCATATTCATTCTAGGAATCCTGAAACCCTGACTGGGGTTGAAAACCCCTGGGCTATGCACTTGACGTCAAAAACTTGGGGCTGGCTGGGGTGGCACAGGTGGTTGGAGCTTTGAGCCCCTTCGGTTTCTGGTGACCCTAAGCTCCGCCTTTGCCCTGGCCACTGGGCATCTGCGCTCGGGCGAGCGGATAGGGTGGGTATCCCCAGTAAGGGAGCCCCTTCCTATGGATGAAAGTCTTCTTGCTGTGTTTCTTCTGCGGAAGATTAGAGGTTTTACGAGAGAAACGGATGCGGGTTACGATCTCGGCTGCCTTGTCCTCAATGGGCTTGCCTAACAGTTGTTCACCGACGCAGGGGACATCCAAGAGCTTCTCCTGGATCCATTGTTCCAGGTCTGAAGACTGGAGCCACACTTGAGGACAGGCTCTGATGCCAGCCGCTGCCACATAAGCAGAAGATTCAAACTCATATGTGGCACGGGAAAAGGTATTTCGAGCAGTCCACGACCAATCTCAGAAGGGTCTGAAATCTGAGGAGGCCTGCGGGAAACCGCTGAGCTCCTTAGCAAGGTTGCGAAGGAACATCCCCATATACAATTGGTATGCCTGGATGCGGCATGCCAGCATGGATCCCTGGTAAGCCTTGCGCCCAAGGGCATCGAGGGCACGGGATTCTCTACCCGGTAGGACCGAAGACTGCAAGTTCGGACTCTTCTGCTTCCGCATCACGGATTCAACTACATGGAGGAATGGGGAAGCTGGGTCTTCCAGAACCCCGGGCTACGCTGAACCCTGTACATGGCATCGAGTCTTTTACTGACAATAGGGACTGAGGCGGGTGCTTCCCACATGCGGAGGAGCAGCCAGGTCAGGATGGATGGTACAGGGACCGTGAGAGACTCCCTAGGGCAGGGGTTCTCAACGCTGTCCTCGGGACCCACCTAGCCAGTTGGGTTTTCAGGATAACCACAATGAATATGTATGAGAGAGATTTGCATACACTGCTTTCATTATATGCAAATCTCTCCATGCATATTCATTGTGGTTATCCTGAAAACCCGACTGGCTAGGTGGGTCCCGAGGACAGGGTTGAGAACCCCTGCCCTAGGGGGAGACTCATATTGCAAGATGTCGAGTTCCTCTGCCCTCGGCTCTTCCTCGGTCTGCGTAGGCAGATTGAGGGCTCGAGCCATATCCCGCACAAACACCAAGAAGGAGGTGTCTCTGGGAGGTGACCGTCTTCGTGAGGCGGGTGGGGACGGGTCAGAAGAAAGGCCCCTAAGGGCGCGGGTTTCAGGGGGCGTGGGAGCTTCTGGGTCGCCAAGAGTCAGGACTGACTCGAAGGCACACATTGCATTTTTGTCCCCGTCCGATTCCCAGCCTGAGAGGTCCGAGGAGGACTCAGAGACGGGCTGATCCCCATGCCCAGTGGCCGAGGCCTGCTTGGAGCTGGAGGCACCGACTCTGAAAGACCTCACCTCCGAGGAACGGGACGGCGAGCGAGACCAGTGCTGAGGAACCTCATGAGGCCTGCGGCTCTCAGGGTTTCCAAGGCAGTTTTCAGGACCCCCATCGAGAGACCCTCTTGTCTCGAGGCGCAAGCCAGTCGTGCTGGGTAAAAGCATCTGCTGGGCAGGTAGGAAGGCAGAAATGCTGCGCTCTAGTGCCAGCATACGAGACTCCCACCCAGGAGTGGGTCCCTGCGCCGTCGACACCGGGGTTACTGGGTGTGGCATGGAGGAGGAGGAGAGAGGGTCCTCGCCAGGACAACTCTCAGGAGACTGGGCGCCATCGCCGGAGGCCTCCATATCCGTACGAGGTACCTTTCAAAGATGCTCCTTGTCCGATTCTCGGGAATGCCAAGGAGACCTAAGGGAACGAGCGCAAGACCACTCGTGCTTGTCTGGAGACCCCGACAGCGACTTCAAGGTCTTCGTCTTTCGCCTTTTCACCTTGGGCAAACCCTGATCGGAGTGATGCCTGGGGCATGGGGTCACTGTGGGGAACCCCGCAAATGGTGAATCGGTGGGGCCAGGGACCCCAGGGCTGCCTTACGGAAAATGTCAGCAGACTTCTTCTTATGGCTCAGCAAGGCCTTAGCGGACATTTTCTTATACAGCGAGCAGAGCTCTGGGCTGTGGTCGGCCCCCAGACACCGCAGTGGTGGGTGTCCATGAGTGACATATTCTTGGAGCATCTGTCACATTTCATGAAGCTGGTGGCCATGGGGGCAAAATGAGCCCCTGCGAGGTCGAAGACCCTCAAGGCCAGCATTTGTTAACAAAACGGGCGCGAAAAGGACCCAAAGAGAAAAAACAGTAAAGGAGAAAGAAAGGGGATCCACTGGGCCACAGCCGGAGCAGGGACGACGGGCAGGATGGGAGAGGACTGGTGCTACCAGAAAAAAAGGCCAAAAGCCCGGAGAAGAAAAAACTTTTTCCGAGGGACGAGGACGTGTGTCCAAAGGGCTCCACAGAAAAAGGGAGACTGAGCAAGATGGCACCTTTGGGCGGGAAGAGGACCACGCATGCGTGGTAGCAATCCCAAAGGCTTTCTTTGAAAGCTGAGGAATTGCTCCACGCAGGCTCCATTAGTGCCGACGTCACCCATAAGTGAGGACTGACTTCCTGGAGAACAATGGATCCTAACAGCCACACCAACTCAAAGACTCATCACTGATTATTTTTACATGCAGGAAGAATGGGGCCATTTGAAAAATAGCCTATTTATCCTTATAAGTGGCTTCAGAAAGTTTCCTTCATTACGTATATCTCTACAAATCAAGGTTTAATATTTTAAAAGTATGACATCCAAACGTGTTTTTTCTAGGATTTATTTATTTGTTTTAGAAGAGTTGGTGTTGACATGATTATAATTGAATTATCAAAACCTGAAGGGGAGCTAGGGGAGCGGGGGGGGGGGGGGTGCTAGGGTTCTAAAAGCTGAAGTTTTGCCTAGGGTATCTAATACTCTTGTCTCCACACCTAGGTGACATAACCGGCGAGCAACTCAGAACACATGAAAGCACACCAGTACTGCAGCATGCTGAAGAAAGGGGCATGCTCCCTTCATATGCACAGAGGACACACTGAAGCTGTAAGGACACACTGAAGCTGTAAGGATTTGATATTAAGAGTTTGCTGTCTTATTATTTATAGTTATGGGACAATGTCTGCCTTTCAATCATTCCATATTTTCAGGGTAGAATTACTGTAATGAAAAAAAAAATTAGCCCCATTTGCTTATTCCTATTATGCTTAACAAAAGGATTTTGCCCTATTCCCTCACAAATGTGTGGTAGGATTGCTAGATGTTGGCCTTCTTTCAGATCTGAGGAACAGAAACTCTCTCTGCTTTGACGGAAACTTTGATCCAAGGAGAAACAGTAAATATTGAATCATATAGTCCTACAGAATTTACCTACGTTATTCAATTTTGTTCTAATACGAGGTGGAGGCATAGCAGTCATTTTTAGAAACTCTATAGGATTAACTGTTGTTGAGGTTAAATGTTTAGAAGACTGGGAGTTCTTGGCAACGCAGTCACTGACAAGTGAACTGCTATGGTTTCTCTTATTTTATAGTAGTCCTATAGCTTCATCGAAGACAGCACAGTTACTTACCTGTAACAGGTGATCTCCGGAACAGCAGGAATTAGTCTTCACACGTGGGAGACGTCGCCGACGGAGCCCGCACGGGAATGCTCCCCAGCATCCAATCAGAAAGCCTTTGGGAGCATACCCCGCGCCTGCGCGGTGGCTTCCAGCCCTTCCTACTGCCTCTCCCCAGTTGAGTTTCATAGCTGAGCCAGAAGGAGAGGAGAGGAAGGAATAGAGAAAAAAAGAGATACAACTCCTAGGGGAGGTGGGCGGGTTGTGAAGACTAATTCCTGCTGTTCCGGAGATCACCTGTTACAGGTAAGTAACTGTGCTATCTCCAGGAACAAGCAGGAATGAGTCTTCACACGTGGGGACTCCCTAGCTAAGGATGCCAGGGGAGATCCCATAAGCACAGCCCAGGACGGGATGGCATTTGCCCAGCCTGAATCCCCGGCATCCCCTGAGGGATGGAGGGCAAGAGTTGAATAGAGGAACAGCGAATCTAAAGACTACAGAGGGAAGTCTTTAGAGTGCAGAACAGGTATCATTAAGATACAGCAAAAAAAAAAACCAGGCTACAGGAAGAGTAGTCAGAGGGATGCATAAATAGTATCAGTAAGCATTTAATGAGTAAATGACCTAGTACCATATAGAGCTTACCGGCCATTAAGTTTTAATGAATTAATGGTGTGGAACCCTGTAGAGCTTACCTACCGGGTTGCCGGAAGCAGACCTGTGATGAAGGCACCATAGACGCAGTAGCGAAGTCGTCAAGGAAACTGCCGCAGTGAGGAGGAAGTTCCAAATCCGGAAGGCTAGGAGATCCAGGCGTCAGCTGGGTCAGGAGAAGGACGGCAGGTCTTCCAGGAGGCTTAGTGCAAAGCTGAGCACTCCCTTAGGAGTAGAGTCCAGAACTCAGAGGACTAACAGTAGAAGACTGGCCGAACCAGAGAGCCCATTCCGGAGAAGAGTAGGGGTGTACCCCGGAGCAGGAGTACACAGGCTACCCTAGCGAGAGATAGGGAGACAAGGATCCGAACCCCCGGGAGGAGGACCTAACTGAAAAGGGAGCTGTAGACTTCACAGCGGTAGAGTACCACCAGTCCGCGGCCCGATCGAGGAATAGGCAGGCGGACTGGCCGGACCCCGGGGGGGGGGGGGGGCGTGTTTACCGGCCAAAGGGAAATTAGGCGGGGTTACACAGGTACTGCGGGCATCCCCCCAATATGCGCCTATCGCGCAGGTGATATCTAGTATATCTAAACCGGTGGGCATGAGGGCGCCCACTCCGGTACTAACGCAGGTATGCCTAGGGGCCTACCTCCCTGAGCAGCACCCTGGTAAGGTGGATCTGCCATTGATCCACAGAACGTCCACCTGGGAAGGTGGCAGCAAGATCCGTCAGTAGAGGGATCTATTCCGGAGGACAAGGGCAGATCGGCGAACCAACAGCGCGGTAGCGTGGGGGACAGAGGATAGCATCAGTCCGGTAGAATGCCACAGGGGCTGGAGGCCCTATATGTGTCCCCAGGACCTGCACGCAGAAAACTCGCCCCCCGCACAGACGGGGGACAGGAGGGTATAGTCCTGGCAAGCATTGGGGGACTATAGCGGCTGGAGGGGAATTCCGGTACGGAAGCAATCAGCAGGGGGATACTGGCTGAGAAGGGTTCGGAGACGTACCGAAGGGCAATTAAGTTGGCCGTGGGCCATAACTATCACGGAATAGAGGTGGTCTCCCTTCCGACGGAAGGAGAATACCTGAACCCCTAGATAAGCCTCTGAACCATTTGTCAACTGAACGAGCCCCAGAGTAGAGCTCAAATTTTAAACTTCCGATAAGAGGGTTAAGTGCAGGCAGCCGCCCACCTGAGCCTAAAAATGCTTAGTATGAGAGTCCTGGCGCGGGCCCGGGGGCATCAACCCGGGGTGAGAGGTCCCTTGCTTGGGCGCACCTGGAGGGTGGGCGGAGGGCTGATATTTCCTCTTCCTAGGGAAGGGGGGTCGGGCCCTAGGCTGGCTGCCAACTCTGGGAAGGTTAGCGAAGCACTGTGCGACCTGACGCAAGGCTTCGCTATTGAAGAGGATCTCCGTCGCAGGGAGAATTACCCAGGTTGTGCTGTGCCCGTCTACACAACTCGGACGCCTGCAACCATGCTGTACGGCGTGCTCTAATGGCAACACAGCAGAGGCTCTGCTGACCGACTGGAAGGAGTCCAGCGAAGCACGAGAAAGGAACCCGGAGATATTCCTGCAGTGATAAAGGAGCAGGGAATATTCAAAGGCCTTGGTTGCAGATACGAAGAGGGATAACCGAGACAACCTCTCGGTGACCTCCCGGAGCGACAGACTCATATAAAATATATATGAAATAATTCTGGCCGTCAGCATAGACGTCTGGAAGGCTTGACGTCCTAG
This sequence comes from Ichthyophis bannanicus, assembly GCA_033557465.1. Lineage (NCBI taxonomy): Eukaryota > Metazoa > Chordata > Amphibia > Gymnophiona > Ichthyophiidae > Ichthyophis > Ichthyophis bannanicus. Next base: position 779,039,721 of record CM066032.1, on the reverse strand, counting down.
AGTATCTAGCGTCTTTGAGGCGCGGCCTGGGGGGCAAGAAGCATGTTTCTCCTTGCTTCCGGCCTTCCTCAGCGCCGATTCCACCACAATGGACCGATGTGGAAGCTGGTGCTGCCGAAACCCCGGGGACGGAGGCACCCGGTACAGAGCCTGCATCGCAGTCGACGGTGCCGGAACCCTCAAAGGCGACCGCCAAGCCCCCAGCAGGAGATCCTGCAGGGAGGGATGCAGAGGAAGCATCACGGCTGCCTGTTCCGCAGGGCCCGGGCTCGGGTCCGGGGTAGGGATGGCCAGCAAGTCCGCCATGTCAAGGAGGAAATCCTGAAAAGGTGGCTCTGCCGGAGGAGTTATGGCGGGGGAGGCTGCCAGGGCACACAGAGGCCGCTCGGGCAGATGCCCGCTGGGCAGAGGAGGGGACCAACCGACCCGGATCAGGGCAGTCCCCATGGCGTCGTCGGCTCCTGGGATTGATTCCAAGCTAGGCATCGAAGGGGTCGATGGCACCGACGGCGCCGCAGGAATCGGCCTCGGCCCTGAACCCGGTGGTGGCGCTGCTCCCGGCGATCGAAGAGGTTCCGCGGCCGCCGGAGGGCAGGGGCCAGCGGTCTCCGCTCTGCGTCGCGGGAGGGGACAGGGACCGATCCCGAGACGTGTAGTGTCCAGGCTTTCAAGGCTGGATACCGACTCCAGGCTGGGCATCGAACCGAGCGAGGAGATAGACTCCCTTCTAGAGGGCCCTGGCGGGGGCGACCGCACCGGTGGTGGAGATCCCGGAGCGCGGATCGGAACCCCACCGATCGGTGCCGTGAGCATCAGGGGTCCCCGAGGGCGGAGCTCGGTGGAGAGGGAGTCATCTGACGCCGGCGCAGATGTCGATCGGCAGGCACTGCCCGATGCCGGGCTCCCTCTCGAACCCGTCCGACCCAGAGAGAAATCCTTCCGGGGCATACAGCCCGTCCCTGAGGGGACCCCGGTCACCCGACGAGTCCCTGCGGGGGGGGGGGAGTGCAAAGCCCCTGCGCAGACGTCGGGGTACCGTTGCGGGGCGGCGCAGATCCAGATTGGGTCGAAGCGGTCAAAGACCCCGAGGCCCCTTCTCTAGGAAAGGGCGGGGCCCTCGACGGCCGCGTCGATGCCGGGGAGTCGCCCGTGCGCTGGCCGACATACCCCGAGGTCCTCGGGGAAGGTCGATGGCGGTCCCTCGTGCTCGATGCCCCTGCCGTCGCCGGCGGAGCGGCGCCGCTCGAACCCGGTACCACCCTTGCGCAGGGCTGGGATACCGGCGACCCGGCGCGGGTCGAAGCGAGCGGCCCCGAGGGGAGGGAGGCCAGATGACCATCCCCGGCGCGGGGCGGAACCACCGACACCTGCGCGCTCGAAGCGGGTACTACCTCCGCGCATGACCTGAACGTAGGGCCGTCAGACAGTGTCGAGTCGATCGGCAACCGAGGTGCTGAGGGCAGCGGCTGGCGATCCCCGGTGGGGAGCGGGTCACTCGACACCGATGCCGACGGGTCGGCACCGCCCAAAGCGGATACCACCCACGTAGGAACGCCATACCGGCGTGAGTCGGTCGGCCCCGGAGGCGCCAAGGACCACAGCTGCCAATCCCCGGTGAGGAGCAGAACGCTCGACACCGACGCCGAGGGGTCGGTGCCGCCCGAAGCGGGTACCGCCCACACGCCTGGCAGGGATGGAGGAACGCCAGGCTGGACCGAGTCGATCGGCCCCGGAGGCGCCGAGGACAGCAGCCGACGATCCTCGGTGAGGAGCGGAGCGCTCGACACCGACACCGACACCGACGCCGATGCCGGGGGCTCAGTACCGCCCGGAGCGGCTACCATGCCCAAGCATGGCTGGGATGTAGGGAGGTCAGACCTGGTCGAGTCGATCGGTCCCGAAGGCGCCGAGGACACCGGCTGACGATCCCTGGCGAAGAGTGGAACACTCGACGACGACGCCGGGGAATCGGCACCGCTTGAAGTGGGTACCTCCCTCGGGCATGGCTCGGGAATGTTCTGTGAGGAGCGAACCTCAGGAACATCCCGAAACCCCGTAAATGCTTTGGAGCCCGAGGACTCCCGCCGGGGTATATCAGCCAAGGAGGACTTGAGGGGTTGGCCAGAGCCGTCGCCCCTCAAGACTCGGCTAGTCTTAACAGACTGTTGTGGGGTTACCTGATCCTGGAGAGAAGAACAACCCGACGACCGCGCCTTGGGCGCGAAGACGTCGTCGAGGGATACCCGAAAGAGGGAGGGTCTTCTTCCAACACTGTAGCCCGGGGAATCCGGGAAAAAGGGGTCAGGCCCCAAACAGGAGAGGCACCAGGCATTGGAGTCCACGTGGAAAATTAAGTCCCCGCCGTGAGGCTGGGGGGAAGAAGGCTCCATGCCCCGGTCCTCAGCGCCCGGAGGGGGCGACGAAAATTAAATGAAAATAATTAAAAGAAAGAAAGAAAAGGGTGGCACGGAGGTGCCACCGTCGGCGGGAAAGCCGCGACTACAGAAAGAATGAAAAATTTCTGCGGTGGCAGGAGGGACGTCCTGCCTGCTCCGCGGAAAAAGAAAAACTGGGGAGAGGCAGTAGGAAGGGCGGGAAGCCACCGCGCAGTCACGGGGTATGCTCCCAAAGGCTTTCTGATTGGATGCTGGGGAGCATTCCCGTGCGGGCTCCGTCGGCGACGTCTCCCACGTGTGAAGACTCATTCCTGCTTGTTCCTGGAGATTACTCAAATCCACGAGATTACACTGCCTCACTCCAACTTCTAAATAAATTTGTAATTTTAGGAGAATAAACTTTCCAAGAATTGACCAGGGATATCAACTGCATGTGAGACTCTTCAGAATATGGGTTTTATGCAATTAGTGCAAAATAATATTCATCTGCAGGGTAACTGCTTAGATTGTCTTTTTCCCCTAAATAAGAATAATTTAATCTTTTAAATTGTGACCCAGTCTTACACAGACCATTCTTTAATACTATTCTCCTTAGACAGGCAGGCATACAAACATGGATTTAGGAAAGTATAGTTACTCACCTGTAGCAGGTGCTCTCCGTGGACAGGAGGAAGCCCTCGCATATGGGTGATGTCACCAACAGAACCCTACGTGGAAACGCTCTCCAGTTTCTACTGAAGTTTCTGGGAGGCTACAATGCACAAGCGCACCTGTCTTCCTGCCTGCCAGGGCGCCATCTTCCCCAGTATGATATCAAAACTGTAGCAGAAGACAACTCCTCTGGAAGGTGGTAGGGTTACGAGGACTTATTCCTGCTGTCCATGGAGAACACTTGCTACAGGTAACTACGCTTTCTCCGTGGACAAGCAGGAATGAAGTCCTTGCATATAGGACTCCCAAGATACAAGCTATTGAAAACCAAGGAGGCAAAAAGCCCAACAGGGGCAATGAAACAAGAACTGAAGAATCAGCAAGTAGTAATAGATGTAGTCCCCCGGGGAGAGAACTCAACCTATTCCAAATCCACATCAAACAGCTCTACACATCAGCGCTCTTGTTCTATAAGGCGCCTCTTTTTGCTAGCCTGGATGGACAGAAGGGCCTTGGTGGGAAGGAGTTGAACCTAATACCCACAAAGATGCCAGAGTACGAACTAGCCGAAGATGATGTTGTGTCGGGAACCCCCTTCCAAATAATCACGTGACATGAATGTGTGGATCGAAGACCACGTTACAGCCCAGAGCGAGCACAATTTGGCCACCAATGCAGCCATGGCTCTGACATTATGGGCTGTGACATGACCATCAAGGCTCAGGCCAGCCTAGACATAAGTGAAAGAGATACAGTTTGCTAGCCGACAATGTGCATGTGGAAACAGCAGCCTCGAGCTTGCTGGAGTCAAAAGAGATGAACAGATGGGTGGACCTTCGATGGGTACTTGTCTACTCAAGGCAGAAGACAAAATAGTCCAGCAAGTTAAACACCACCTCCCCCCCTGTGGGCGCGAGGCCTGGGAAAAGTAGTGTGAAATACAACCAATTGGTTAAGGTGGAAAGTAGAAACCACCTTCGGAAGGAAGCGCAGATGAGTGCGTAAGACCATTATTATGATGAAACCCGGTACACAGCAGGTGGGCCACCAGGGCCTGGATCTCCCTGACATGACATGCCGAGGTAATCGCCACCAGCAGCAAGACTTTCCAGATCAGAAACTTCAGAGAACAGGAAGCAAGCATCTCAAACGGTGTTGACATGATCTATGCCAAAATCACATTGAGGTCGCAAGCCACCGCCGGGGGCCTAAAAGGAGGTTTAGAGAGAAGCAGGCCTCGCATAAAGCGAACCACCAAAGCATGAGCCGAGATGGACTTCCCCTCTAAGCCGTGATGGTAAGCCCTAATCATGCTCAGGTGAACCTGGACAGAATTGGACTTGAGACCCAACTCTGAGAAGTGCAGGAGGCTCTCGAGTAATCTGTCGACAGAGCAAGAAAAGGATCCAGTCAGCGCACCAGGCAGCAAACCTTCTCCATTTGAAGGCCTCCCGTCAAAGCTCTCCTGGAGGCCAACAGGACCTCTGTGACTCCTTCGGGCAGATTGAGTCAAACAGGACTAGCTGCTCAACATCCATGCTACTGCGATGGAGCAAACTCTCATTCTCCTGAGAGATAAGGTCCGGAGAAGAGCTCAACCATAGAGGCTCCTGACAAGAGAACTGTAGGAGTAGGGGAAACCACGGCTGTCTAGGCCAAGGTGCAATGAGAATCATACAGTCCTCATTGGCCAGAAGTTTCAACAGGGCTCTCGCTATGAGCGGAATGAGGGGATACACGTAGAGCAAGCCCACTCCCCAGTGCAGAAGGAAGGCATCCGGCGAGAGTCTGTCTCTCAAAGTGATTCTGGAACAGAAATGATCCACTTGGGCATTGTTCGGAGTGGCAAAGAGGTCTATCGAAGGGGTACCCCACAACTGAAAGATCTGGGCCACGTCCTCCCTGTTCAGAATCCACTTGTGCAGCTGGAGAACATGGCTCAGCTGATCTGCCAGGGAACCGAGTTCCCCTGGCAGGTAAGTTGCTGTCAACTCCATGTCGTGAGCAATGGCAAATTTCCATAAGCAGACAGCCTCCCAGCACAGGAGATACAACCCTGTGTCCCCCTATTTGTTGATATAGTACATCGCCATCTGATTGTCGGTCTGGATCAGGACAATCTGGATGGCAAAGTGATCCTGGAACACCCTGAAGGCGTTTGCTGTGGAATGGAGCTCCAGAAAGTTGATTTGGTGGAGGTTCACCTGCTCTGACCATGCGCATTGCATTAGGCCATCCAGATGTGTTCCCCAACCCAGCTTGAATGTGTCTATTGTTATCAACCTCTGAGGAAGCGACACCTGGAAGGGGAGACCTCTGAGCAGATTCTGATAATCCAACCACCAGTGCAGGGGCTGGACCAGAAGAGCAGTGACCACTACCTGGTCCCAGAGACAGTCACAGAGTATCCATTGAGCTTATCTCATCGACAGACGAGTCAGGCAAGTGACGTGAACTGCTGAGGCCACATGACCAAGGACCTTCAACATCCCACGAGCCGTTACTCGACGCCTCTGCTGGACATCACAGACCAAGGCCATCAGCTTCTGCAGACAGTCCAGCAGAAAACACACCTGAGTGGTATTTAGGGCCCTGATAAACTCCAATTATGGGAGGACTGGAGGTGGGACTTGGGATAGGTGATCACAAACCTCAACAGTTTGAGCAACTGGATGGTCAGCTGAGTTGACTGTCAGACTCCATCTGGAATGGAGCCCTGTATGAGCCCATTGTAAGGGTAGACTAACAATCCCAGGGTCCAGAGATAAGTGGCCACTATCAAAAGGGACTTTGTGAAAACCCAGGGCGCCGAGGCCAGAGCAAAGGGAAGCACACGGTACTGAACATGCCAGCACCCCAGGATGAAACAGAGATATTTCCTGTGGATGGGATGGATCAGAATGTGTATGTACATATCTGAGATCCAGGGAGCATAGCTAATTGTTTCTCTGAAGGTAAGGGAGCAGAGTCCCCAGCAAAACAATTTTGAACTTTTCTTATACCAGGAAGATGTTGAAGTTTCAGAGATCCAAGAGTGGACAAAACACCCCCCCCCCCCCCCACTCTTCTTGGGACCAGGAAATACCTGGAGAAGAAATCCCGCCCGACTTGAGTTGGAAGCACAGGCGCTATGACAAGATCAGCCAGAAGGGTGGAGACCTCTCCTTGCAGCAGACTGAGGTTCAGAGGGTTCATGGGATACTCCCGGGGGGGGGGGGGGGAAAGAGGGGAAGCGAGGTGCAGTGTGTAGCCACTTTGGACTATTTTCAAACCCACAAGTCCGAGGTGATGAGAGGCCACTGTGGGCAAATTGGACAAGCGCCCCCCCCCCCCCCATTGGGAAGTTTCCCTCTGCTGCAATGGGTAGATTGTCTTATGCTCCGAAGGAGCCAGTCAAACCCTACCCCCGGCTTGGGCTGCGGGGTAGACTGGGCCATCTGAGGCTACTCTTGTCGCTGTTGGCAAGGGGCTTGTGTCTTTTGCTGAGAGATTTGGGGGTTCAGAAAGTACCGTGCTTACGCTGGTAGTAAGATTTCTTTGGCCTGGTACCTCTTGCGAGAGGGATCAAACGTTTTCCTGAAAAAACCTGGTGAAGGTGACATGCTGCTTCTCTATGCCACCAACAATGGCCTCCACCTGCCCCCCGAAGAGGTTCTCCCTTCTGCATGGCACATCCACCAGTCTGTTCTGAACAGATTGCTCCAAGTCTAAAGACTAGAGCCAGCTGAGCCGGCGGGCCCCAATACCAGCCGCCGCCGCCGCCGCCCTGCAAACCAACTCCAAAGCATCATAAGTTGCCCAGACCATAAACTTTGAGCAGTCTTTGCCGTAGCCCACCAGGACATGATAGGCATCCAGCCACTCTGAGGGCTTGAATGAGCCTAGCTCTGCAAGGTCCAGAATGATGTCCTTTAAGAATGTGCTCATGTACAGTTGGTACACTGTGGAGCTGAGGAAGCATCGCCGGCCAAAGGAATCCAGCGCCCACACTTCCCTACCCAGAGGCATCGAGAAGTAAATCTCATCGCTCTTGATTCTTTTCAAGGCACACTCCACCAGAGAGTGGTGCAGAAGTGTGAGCTTTCTCAAACCCTTGGGCCTTCTAGACCCAATACATCGAGTCAAGCCTCCTGCTGACAGTGGGTGAGGGGTTTTCCCCACATCCTCATCTGCAGCCTCTGCAAGATCCAGTGCACTGGCACTGGCACTGCCTCCCTTAAGTGCTGAAGTATACTGCAGGAATCTTCAGCTCCTCCACCCTGGACTCATTCTCCACCTCCAGAGAAAACCCCCTCCGCCTCGGCCATATCCCTGGCAAAATCCTGGAAGGGCATGTCCTCGGGAGGAGGGGGGCCCAACGCAAGTTCATGAGACCTGATGTCCGATAGGACCTCTGATTCCATGTCAGTCGACCAGCCGTCTGAGTCCAACTCAGAAAGTCAAAGTATCATTGGGGCTCCCCACCCGGTGCTCCGTCGGACTGTACAGCGTAGAGGCGCGTTGGATGGGATCAATGCTGCACAAAATGTTTCCTGGGTTTCACCGGGACATTGGATCAAACATTCAAGTGAAATAGTTGTGGGAACCGGCACTGACTCCGACCAACGCTGCTGCATTCTCAGGCAATGTATGGGTCTCAAGTATTGGTTGCATGATGTGCAATGATGACATCGGCACCGAAGGCCCAGCCTGTTTGCTAAACCAGCACCGCTGCTATGCGAGCCTCAAGGACCAGAGATGTTCCTCAAGGACTGACGCTTCTGAAGGCTTCAGAGCTGGAACAGCTTTGGCCACAGTCTCTGGCATCCCCTCGGGAGGCATTGGGCCCAAGGACATCTAGGGATATGCGGCACTCCTGCGGCATCGTGGGAGCAGACAGCCTCCCCTGGGGCACCTTAGTGGGTTGCTCCCAGCATCACATTGGGAAGGTCTCCGATGCCAATGTGCATGGGCTTTAGCCCTGGGTTCAGACAGGCCCCCTTCAGTGTTGACAGGATCGGTTCCTTCCTCGGTTTGATGAGCAGGTCAATGCACAGCCACCGCAGCACCTCAGATCCCAGTGAGCTCAAACACCCCTCTATGTTGACACCTCGGCATGCCCTAGCGGGGCCATCAGGACCAATGTGGACTCAGAGTACTGCCTGAAGGAGGACACACACTCTGCTTTTCCTGACCTTTCAGGCCCCTTCTTGTCATCTGCATGCACAGATTACAAGAGGAGGACTGATGACTGGGGAAGATGATGCCACAGCAGGTGGAAAGACCGGTGTGCATGCACGGTGGAGCCTCCCAAAGGCTTCCAATAGAAGCTGGGGAGCGTTCCCTTGTGGGGCTCCATTGGTGATGTCACTCTTATGTGAGGACTTCATTCCTGCTTGTCCATGGAGAAACCGGTTTAGCGCCCACAAAAATATTTGAGAAAGACCTTTCTTCACTAATTCTACAAAACATTTTTTTTTCTAAATTTTATTTAAATTCCCTTGTAGAGGGAATGCATTCTTGTCTCAAAGGAGGCTTGGGCATCAGAGAATACTCCTGAAAACAGATATTCTCTATGGTTTTACTTAGAGGCTGGGATTACTTAAATGCCAAAGTTTGACAGTTACGCCAAAGAAAGCAGAAATCTAAGAGTGGAAAACCTTATAAGGTTTAAAGAGTTTGCCACGTCTTACAAAGAAAAGGGTTAGCTAAAAAATATTATCTATCATTTCAAATAATTGCTCAGATCGACCAAAAGACCCAATGAGGATGGTGAAGAAATTATCATGCCCAATCCCTTTTCACCCTTTATAAATTAAAATCGGACTTTACAAATGAGAAGATTCTGGACTATTTTGAAGCCAAGATAGTTACAATTCAATAATTAACATCAACTCTCCATTAACTTCAGTCATTTTAGAAAAGTCAGAAAAAGATACTTTCCAGATAGAAGGCAAAGTAGTTATATTTAGATTGGATTGGATTTCTTTCTAAGAAATTCCCAAGGTCAGATATTGACTCCCATAAATTCGACTTACAGGGTTAGTTTGGTTTTTTTTTTTAAGAATTTGATATATCATTGCTTGCAAAGTTAACATTACTATTTAAATTTGGCATGTCCAAAAAATGATTTTTAAATCTACTTCCACAGAGACTGTCAAAATGAACCTTCACCATTCTCAAACCCTGGTAACAGACTGTTATAAATTTGTTTACGAGACTGGCAAATTCCCAGAACTGAGGCCATTATTTGTCCCTAATAAAAGAAAGAATAAGATAGTTCTTTAACATTATCCTCCTTTTGTCTTGTGTCACACTTGCCATTTCTAGCCAAAATTCTGGAAACATATGGTCTATCATCAACTTTGAAATTATGTTTTCACATATAATCTGTTGTATTATTGTCAATCTGGTTTCTGTGCTAATCATAGCATATAATCACGATTTAGTGTCAGCTGTTAATATCAGAATGTGGGCTGATAGAATATAGCCTCTTTTTAATATTAATAGATTTCTCTGCTGCTTTCAACACTCTGATCATGCTATTTTCATTAAATGTTAATTGGATCTAGGAACGAGTCACATCACACTTTCATGGTTTACTTCCCTTTTGGAAGAATATAAGCAACATGTTTTATGGCAAGATATTGGTCTAATATTAGATAACCTATGTTATGGTATTCCTCAAGGATCTGGTCTTCCTCCTTTATTACTTAATATCTATATTGCATGTTTGGCTACCATGGATCAGACCCTTTGGAGTGGACAGTTTCTTTTTTGCAGATAATAATCAGTAAAGGAAAACCTCCTACAAGTCATAGTCAAATTAAATGATGTTTGAACTATGTTTTTGCATGACTGAAATATCACAAATTAAAATTAAATCCTGAGAAAAGAGAGCTGCTATTAATTGTCCAATCAAGAGAGCATTTACAGTTATGGTCAGAATTATTGGCATCCTTGCAGTTCAACTCCTTAATGTCCAATATCTCCTAAAAAAAAAAAAGTGGCCAGTGACATGGTTTTGGACTATATATGCACACATATTTGACACACAAAATAATCAAACAAGACCAAATAAAAAAGGAAACCGTAGGAAATGGTATTAAAACTAGGATATTGCCAGGGCATGATTATTACAATGAAGCAAGTAAGACCACAAGATCAGAAAAAGGAAAAATTATGAATGCCGCAAAATCAGTGAAAGGAAAACAGCTGTAAGGCTGTTCTTAAAGGCATCACTATTTTTGATTGAAGTTTATTGTGGACTGAAGTTTATCATATAAGTGTATCTCGGGGGTCGCATAATACGTTGTCCCTCAGTCTACTTTTAACATGGGCAAAGGATGCCTTAATATAAGAGAAAAAGCTTAGTTACTCACCTATAACAGATGTTCTCCAGGTACAGCAGGAATCAGTCTTCACATATGGGTGACGTTGGCACCGACGGAGCCCTTGCGGAAGCATTCCCCCAGCTTTCAAAGAAAGCCTTTGGGAGATACCACCATACATGCATGGTCACCTTCCCACCCAAGGGTGCCATCTTGCTCAGTCAGATAACAGTTAAAAGACGGCAAAAATAAAAGATGGTAAAGGAGCAACTCCAAGGGGAGGAGGGAGTGTTGTGAGGAATGATTCCGGCTGTCCCCGGAGAGCACCTGTTACAGGTGAGTAACTACGCTTTCTCCAGGAACAAGCAGGAAGTCAGTCCTCACATATGGGACTCCCTAGCTACTGGCTACCGAAAGCCCATAGCAAAATAGGGGCTCCCTCATGGGGAGCCGCAAGCAGAAGCAATTTAGTCCGTGTACACAGACCACAAAGTAGGACCACTGTGTCCGATGAACCAGCACTCTGGTAGCCTAAACACAGACGAGTCGGAGGACATAAACCCCAAAAAGGTCACGGAGCACAGCCTAGACAAAGGCACTGTCCCGTCAGGACTCTCTTAACAGGCAGTAATGGGCTATGAAGGTATGGACTGACGATCAGGTGGCAATCCGGCAGACGTCCACCATCGGGATGGAGGACATGTTTGCCACCGAAGCCGCCATAGCCCTTACACGGTGCGCCGTGACGCAGCCTTCCAGCAGGAGTCTCGCCTGCTCATAAGCGATACAGTCCGCCACCATGTGGACAGCGTATGCTTGGTCAATGCCTCCCCCAGTCTACTGGGGTCATAGGAAATGAAAAGCTAAGCAGTTTTGCGGTGGCCCTGAGTGCGTTGGATAAAGAAGGACAAAGCCCTCTTATAGTCAAAGGTGTGAAGGACCATCTCCGCCCAACTGGAGTAAGGTCTTGGAAAGAAGGAAGGGAGCACCACATCCTGGTTGAGATGGAAGGGCGATACTACCATCAGTAGGAATTTGTGGTGCATGCGAAGCACCACTCTGTTCTTGTAGAACCTGGTATAGGGCGCCTCTGCCACAAGGGCCTGAAGCTTGCTGACTCTGCAAGCAGAGGTAAGCATGACCAGGAAAGTCACCTTCCAAGAGAGGTAGCAGAGGTGGCAGGTAGCCAGAGGTTCAAAGAGTGAATTGGGGTCCCCAAAGGAAACGGGTCACCAACGGTTGGGCCGAGAGGGGCTTACCATCCAATGGATTGTGGTGCGCCACCAGGGCACTAAGGTGCACTTGGACAGAGTTAGACTTTAGCCTGGACTGGGAGAGGTGGAACAGGTATTGCAACACCAGAGCCACCGGGCAGGAGAAACAGTTAGCCCTGCGTTCAACGCACCAAACAGAGAACCTGCACTATTTGAGGGCGTAAGCCTTCCTAGTAGAGGCCTTGCGAGAGGCCAGCAGAATGTCCTCCACCTCATCCAGGAGGTTGAAAGGGGCCAGAGTCACCCTCTCAACAGCCAGGCTGTCAGCAACAGGGACCCCAGGTTGGGGTGAAGGAGAGAGCTCCCCTCCTGAGATAGGAGTCCTGGGGAGGTCCCCAAGGGGATGGAGGTCTCCACCGTCAACTGTAGAAGTAACAGGAACCATGGCTGCCTGGGCCACCGAGGAGCTATCAGGATAAGCGAGGCCCTATCGCGGAGGGTCCTGAACAAGGTCTTGGTGATCAGCAGCATAGGAGGGAAGGCGTACATGAGGCCTTTCAACTATGAGACAAGGAACACATCTGCTGCCACTCTGGAGGGGTGGGCCTGTCAGAAGCAGAAGTGGGGCAACAAAGTTGTCCGGGCTGGCAAACAGGTCCATCACGGGTTTCCCACAGAGCTGGAATAGCCTACTGGCTACCCTGGGGTCCAGCTGCCACTCGTGCAGCTGGAGAACCCTGCTGAGACTGTCGGCCAGAAGGTTATCCTGGCCTGGCAGGTGCCCGCAGGAGGATACTCTGCTGGACTGCATACGAGCAGAGGACCAGTGCCTCCTGACAAAGGGTAAGAGACCCCGTACCCCCGTTTGTCCATCTGTACTAGCACCAGCTGGTGACCCAGGTGGTGACAGAAGACCCTCAGGGCTAGGTGTATGGCCCGGAACTCCAGGAGGTTGATCTTCTGGGTGCTCTCGTCTGGTGACCAGCTGCCCTGGGTGTGGAGATGTCCGCAGTGGGCTCCCCAGCAGAGCAGGGAGGCATTCGTGGTGAGGACCATGCAGGGGCTCGGGGCCTGAAAAGGCATGCCCACCTTGAGATGCTGGGGTGACTGCCACCAGACCAGGGAGTCCAATTGGTGGGTCACAGAAACTCTCTGAGACAGTCCATGGCTTGAGACCATTGGTCCTGGAGACACCACTGTGCCGCCCTCATGTGGAGGCGAGTGTCTGGGGTGACATGGACTGTGGAGGCCATATGCCCGAGGAGGCGCAGGAGAAGCCAAGCAGGCACCGAGGGATGGTACTGTACGCCTCGAGCCAGAGTCCTGAGATGATCAGCTCGGTCCCTGGGCAATAAAGCCTTCAACTGGAGAGTGTCGATCCTTGCCTCAATGAACTCCAGACACTGCTTCAGGAGGTGGTGAGACTTGGGGTAGTTTATGACAAAGCCCAAGTGTTGCAGAACCTGGATGGTGCATGCGGTGGCCTGCTGCAACTCTGAGGCTGCGCCTCCCTTTATGAATCAGTTGTCCAGGTAGGGAAAGCACAGTTACTTACCTGTAACAGGTGATCTCTGGGAACAGCAGGAATTAGTCCTCACATATGGGTACGTCGGTACCGACGGAGCCCGTGCGGGAAAGCTCCCCAGCTTCTTAGAATAGAAGCTTTTGGGACCTCCCACTGCACATGCGCACTGCCTTCCCGCCTTCCTGAACAGCTCTCCTCAGTTTCGAGTTTATAGCTGAGTCAACAGAGAGAGGACAGGAAGATAGATAGATAAAAGATACAACTCCTAGGGGAGGTGGGTGGGTTGTGAGGACTAATTCCTGCTGTTCCCAGAGATCACCTGTTACAGGTAAGTAACTGTGCTATCTCCAGGAACAAGCAGGAATAAGTCCTCACATATGGGGACTCCCTAGCTTAGATGCATGGGATCCCCTGTAAAGGTTCGCCATCTTCGTATGGATCTCAGGCATCCATTCTGGGAAGGTGGGCAGGAGTTGTTTAGGAATGGAACAGGTGCTTGAGGACAGCCTGGCCAAACAAGGCATCCCGGCGGGAGTCCTTGTCCAAACAGTAATGGGCTGTGAAGGTATGAACCGAGGCCAAGGTAGCGGCTCGACAGATCTGATCTATGGAAACAGAGTGCAGATGAGCCATAGAAGTTGCCATGGCCCTCACATTGTGAGCAGTGACATGGCCTTCCAGAGAAATGTTTTTTCTCTGGTACGCAAAAGAAATACCCTGTGCAATCCAATTGGAAAGTGTACGCTTGGAGACTGGAAGTCCCAAATGGGAAGATCAAAGGCCACAAAAAGTTGAGAAGACTTTCGATGTGCTGAGTCCCTATTAAGGTAAAAAAGCGAGAGCTCTTTTACAATCCAGAGTATGAAGGTTCCTCTCTGCATTGGATGCATGAGGAGCGGAAAAAAGACAGGTAGATATACTTCTTGATTAAGATGAAAAGGCGAGACCAACTTTAGGCATAAAAGGGGGATTCGTCCTAAGGACCACCTTATCCTGATGAAATCTTGTGTAAGGTGGATTAGCCACTAAAGCCTGCAGCTCACTGATGCGGCGAGCCGAAGTGACTGCAATGAGGAAGATGACCTTCCAGGAAAGAAATTTCAAGGAGGTGGAAAACATTGGCTCAAAAGGTGGCTTCATAAGTTGACCGAGCACTAGATTCAAAATCCCATGCGACCGGGGGTGGTCTGATGGGAGGTTTAGTGAGAGTCAGGCCTCTCATGAATCTTGCAACAAGAGGATGAGAGGAGATAGGTTGTCCATTTATATGTTTCAAGGATGCTGCAATAGCACTTAAATGGACTCTTACCGAATTCGTCTTGAGGCCTGCATTGGATAGATGCAGGAGATAATCAAGAAGAGAATTCACAGGAAGTGCCAGAGGGTCAAGACCCTGCTGAGCCCACCAAATGGAAAAACGTTTCCAGTTGAAGGCATAGGAACGCCTGGGAGTGGGGTTCCGGGAGGCGGGTAGGATATCGTTCACTGGTTGGGCCAGGGGAAAGTCTTGAAGGCTTACGCCTTCAGTCACCGAGCAGTGAGGTGAAGGGATTTGGGGTTTGGGTGCCACAAAGTCCCCCTCCTCCTGAGACAGGAGGTCTGGCGCAGCTCCCAGATCCAAGTAGGATCCCTGGGAGAGCTGTAGAAAGTAGAGGGAACCACAATCTTGGCGTGGCCAGCGTGGAGCTATGAGGATCATAGTTGCCATGATCCCTCTGGAGTTTGAACAGAGTCTTGGGAATCAAAGGAATGGGTGGAAAGGCATATAGGAATGCCTGATTCCAATTCAGGAGAAAGGCGTCCGATAGCCTGAGCTCCCTGACCCCGACCTCCGGAACAGAACCGGGGAAGTATGGCATTCCACGGACTTGCAAAGAGGTCTATCTCCGGGGTCCCCCATTCCTGAACGATTCGGATTATTTGGTCCAAATGTAGGGACCATTCGTTTGGCAGCATAAATCTACAGAGCCTGTCTTCCCTAGAGTTTAGAACTCCTGGGAGATACACTTCTAGCTGGAGAATCTGATGCTATCTGGCGAAGGCACAAATTCTTAGAGCTTCGTTGCACAGCGACAGAGATCCCGTCCCTCCTTGATTGTTTATGTAAAACATGGCCACTGATTGTCCGTCTGAACTAGGACAGTGAGGATGGCAAGGAGGGAGTGGACGACCTAGAGGGCAAGGTAAATTGCTCGCAGTTCCAGAAGATTGATATGAAGGGTGGTCTCCTGTAGAGACCAAGTGCCCTGAGTGGAGAGAGTTGCAGATGTGCTCCCCACCCTGTTTGGGAGGCATCTGTTGTGAGGGTTGCTTGGGGTAGCAATGGTTGAAAATGGAGCCCCCAACAACAGATTCTTGGTGGAAGTCCACCAGTGGAGGGACCAAAACAGACGATCGGAGGTTTGTATTTGGTCTGAGAGCGCTCTGACGCCTGAGTCCAATGAGTGGCCAGGGTCCATTGAGCTGCTCTCATATGAAGACGAGCATAAGGCAACCAACATGCACTGTGGAGGCCATATGACCCAGTAGGCGTAGCATTTCCCTGGCTGTCAAGTGAGTGCTGGACTGAGCTTGGGAGGCCAAACTCAGGAGGCGCTGGCCTCGAACATGTGGAAGGTAGGCCCTTGCAGTGATGGTGTCCAACTGGGCCCCTATGAATTCTAGAGATTGAGTAGGGATGAGTTGGGACTTGGGAAGGTTTACTACCAGTCCCAGATACTGCAAAAGGCTCCTTGTGTGGTCCAGGGAAATCTGGGCCTGTGACTGAGTTGGAGCTCGGATGAGCCAGTCGTCCAGATAGGGGAAGACAAAGATTCCCATGCCTCTTAGAAATGCGGCTACGACTGCCATGCATTTTGTGAATACTCTTGGAGCAGAGGCTAGACCGAAGGGGAGTACTCTGTATTGGAAATGTTTTCCCTGAAACAGAAAGCGAAGATACTTTCTGTGGGATGGATGGATGAGTAATATGTGTATACGCATCCTGTAGGTCTAGAGAACAAAAGCCAGTCCTGACCCTGGAGGTAAGGAAGGAGAATGCCGAGAGACAGCATTTGAATTTCTCCTTGAAGAGAAATTTGTTCAATTCTCTCAGATCTAGGATTGGTCTGAATCCCCTGTCTTTTTTGGAATGAGAAAATAGGGGAGTAGAAACCGGACCCTTGTTGAGGAAGAGGAAACCTATTCTTTGGCCCCTTGTTCAAGAAGAGAGGAAACCTCTTGACCCAACAGGGTTAGGAGAGATGGGGGAGAATTGAATGGTATCACCATATGATGGGGAGGAAGGCTGGAGAAATGAAGTTTGTAACCCTCTCGAATGATAGAGAGGGTCCATTGTTCTGTTGTGATTTGTTCCCATCTGGGAGCAAAGTGAACCAACCTTCCGGGTATGGTGAGAGGTTCTGGTTGTGTTAGAACCAGAAGTGGCAAGTTCCCTAGGAGCAAGTCAAAACCCCTGAGGGGTTGGAGCCTGCTGAGCTACAGTAGCTGCTGCAGGCTTAGCTCGTGCTTGTTTGGATTGCTGACGCTTAGCAGTATAGCGAGTGTGAGAAGACTGCTGGCCAGTATTTGAAGCAACTCTGGCCTTCTTATAGTAAGGCCTTTTAAAAGACTTTTTCTTAGTAGGAATTGAAGTGGACTTTGAAAGTCTTTCCAAGGTGGCATTTTCAGCATCCATCTGGGTGGCTTTGATTTGCCACTCTTCCCCAAATAAGTTCTCACCTGTTACAGGGCAGATTCCGTAAGCCATCTAGAACCCAAGGTTCCAGATCAGAGGCCTGGAGGCCAAGCAAGAGGTCGGGCTGCAATAGCAATGCCCGAAGCCCTACTGGCTCCCTCAAAGGAATCATATGCTGCCCTATTAGAGAACTTAGAAACCTCTAAGAGTTGTTTCACTAGGAAAAGGAATCCCTGCTTTTTTATCCTCAGGGATAAAGGGGGCAAATTGCCGCACCTTTTTGGCAAGTTCCTCCAGGAACATGCCCATATAGAGACTGTAGGAATTAATGCTGGCTATAAGCATACTAGCGTGGAATATTTTCCTACCAAAAGAGTCCAAAGTCTTACATTCCGTCCTGGAGGGGTGGAAGAGTGCCTTTTGGTATCCTAATCTATCTCATTGCAGACTTCACCACAATAGAGTGGTGGGCAATTGAGTCTTTTGGAAACCAGGAGAAGGAGGGACCTATACATGGTGTCCAACCTACGGGAATAAGGAGACAAAGTCAAAGGATTTTCCCAGAATCCATCAGTTGTTCTTGAAGGATTTCATGGATAGGCAGGGTAACTGCCTCCTTAGGGGCCTTTGTTTATCCATTAATATCCTGTTTTTTGGATCTGGGTTACTTTTCATTGGTTGTGGTAATAGATAGGGATGTAGCCATATCTAAAACTAAGTCATGGAAGGTCAAATCCTCTGGAGGGGTCATTCTCCTTTTATGAGAAGAGTGCTCCTAAGTTAAGTTGAGTGAAAACTCAGCAGAATCATCAGAGTAGTGAAAATCCTCAGAGGAATCGGTGATTTCCTCTAACGCACGATACGCGTTCTGATCGGTTTAGATATCGTGCGTATCGGTTATGGTACAGGTATTGAGCGTAAGCCCATACGGTACGACTTGCGTTTAGAGGTGGACGGCACATCGATAACGGCATGGCGGACGATACCGGTATCGGGCCCGGAACCGCTGAAAGCCGGAACCGATGGCGTTGCAGTTTTAATGAAAGCCATGACGGCCTGCTGCATGGACTGTACAGTATCGCCCATGGACGCCCATAGCTGCCTGGATGTCGGTACCGGAGTGACCCGGTACCCCAGAGCAGGCTAACAGGTGATCTGTCGAGGCCGTAGCATCGATATCAACTGAGACCCCTGAATTGGCGTTTTTGGAAGTTGGACTTCCCGCCGGGGGTTGTTTGGCTGGGGCAGGGTCCTCAAGTTCTAAGCTAAGAGCCTCTCGATGCTTTGAAGGAGATTTGCTCTTTGAGGACTTGCCCACAGAAGGTTTGGTTACCTGAGATCCATCCGGAGAAGAAGACCTGGATGACTGTGATGCTGTATTCTCTGAAGCAAACAGCACATGGAATTTGTTGGCCCGGTTCTGCAGCCCACGTTTAGACATGTGGGAGCAAGATGGGCAGTCCGGTATGGAATGGTCAGGCCCCAAACATTTCAGACACCAGTCATGGGTGTCTGTGACTGAAATAACAGCATTACATTTGGTACACTTCTTAAATCCAGGGCTGGCTTCTCCATGAGGAGAAATTGAGTAGGCCGAGAGGCCTCTCTGAAGTGACCAAAAAGCTAAAAAAATAAGAAAAAAGAATTATAATTTTTTAAAGAAAGAAAGAAAAGACCGGCGGATACCGGTATCGGTATGGGGAAGGCAGGTACGCGGTCTAAAGAAACAAATAAAATAACAATTTCTTCAGCGGTGACAGGAACACGAACTTCTGGATCCTCTGAAAAAGAGAAAATGAGTAGAGCTGTTCAGGAAGGCGGTAAGGCAGTGCGCATGTGCAGTGGGAGGTCCCAAAAGCTTCTATTCTAAGAAGCTGGGGAGCTTTCCCGCACGGGCTCCGTCGGTACCGACGTACCCATATGTGAGGACTTATTCCTGCTTGTTCCTGGAGATAAACGAAGACTCCCTGCAGCCAGAGGAAGGCGGTCACGACCGCCAGGCATTTTGTTAAAACCTTTGGAGCAGAGGCTAGGCAGAAGAGGAGCACCATGTATTGAAAGTGCCTGCCCCCCACTATGAACCGCAGATACTGCCTGGGGTTGGGGTGGATGAGTATGTGGGTATAAGCATCCTTGAGGTCTAAGGAGCATAGCCAGCCTCCCTTCTGGAGGTATGGCAGCAATGTTCCAAGGGAGAGCATCTTGAACTTCTCCCTCACCAGGAATTTGTTGAGATTGCACAGGTCGAGGATGGGCCTTAGGCATGAGGAAGTACCTGGAGTAGAACCCCTTGTCCTTGAGGTGGTGGGGCACCAATTCCACCGCTTTGTCCTCGAGAAGACCTGCCAACTCCTCCTTCAGAAGGTCCCAGTAGAGGAGAGACCTGAGGGGCTCTCCCAGGAAATAAGAGGGAGGTTGAGTCAAGTGAGGAAGGTAACCCTTTCTGGCGACCCTTAGTGCCCAGGAATTGGTGGTGATAGTCACCCACCTCTGAGCATAGGCGGTCAGACGTCCATCTGTGGGCTGCTGATCTCCTTGGGGTAGAGAGGCTATGCTCAAGGTGTAAAAACCTCCACCCCTGGCTGGGCCGGAGCTGGTGCCTGTGGTTTTGAAGCCTTCTGCTTACATGGGCCATGCCCATGTCCCTTGGCCTGTTGACCCTTTTGGGGAACTGGGGAGGCCTGATAAGATGGGCAGTTTCGGTAAGCAGCTCCTTTCCTCAGGTAGAAGGACTTTTTACCCGAGCCCTTCTCTTGGGGAGGGGCAGCGGTCTTTTTAGAGCCTGGTTCTCGTCATGAACTCGGTCTCCAGCTTGACAGCCTTGTTGGTCATGGGTTTGCCAAAGAGATTCTCTCCTTGGCAGGGGACATCAACCAATTTGTCCTAAACCCACTGCTTGAGGTCGGACGACTATAGCCAAGCTTGGCGGCGTGCACAGAAGCCAGCAGCTGCTACTCAAGCTGCCGACTCAAACCCATCATAGGCCACTCGGGACATGAATTTGGAGCATTCACGGACTGCTTTGACCAGGTTCTTGAACCGCCGCAAAGGTTCCTCAGAGAGACCAGCCGAGAACCTGGTGTGTTCCTTCGCCAGGGGTCTCAGGTACATGCCGATGAGCATTGAGCCCTGGTAGCGCTTTCTGCTGAGGGTGTCCAGTGTGCAGACCTCCCTGCCGGGGGGGGCACCGAGGATTGCATCTTCTGGTTTTTCAGCCGACTCCACCACCGTGGAGTTATGCGGCAGCTGCGACCTTTGGAAGCCTGGGCTCCAGCAGACTCGATACATTGAGCCAAGCCGTTTGCTCACCACCGGCACCAAAGCTGGTGTCTCCCACATTCGGAGCATCTGCCATTCCAGGAAGGGAGGAATGGGCACCCTGAGCACTGGTCAAAACATACAAAAAGTTGAGGAGGTTTGTGTTGTGCATGGGTCTGCTGTAAGTAAAAGGACAGGGCCTGTTTGCAATCCAGTGTATGAAGTACTAGTTCCTCCCTGCCGGCATGAGGCCACAGAAAGAAGGTGGGAAGGACCACCTCTTGGTTGAAGTGGAAGGGAGATATCACCTTCGGGAGAAATTTGGGTTGTGTGCGGAACACTATCCTGTTCTTGTAGAACCTTGTATATGGTGGATCTGCCACCAGGGTCTGGAGTTCGCTCACTCTTCAAATGGAGGCAAGGGCCACCAGAAAGGCCACTTTCCAAGACAGGTACCGCAGGTGGCAAGTGGCCAGGGGCTCGAACAGCAGTTTGGTGAGCTGGGAGAGCACCTAGTTGAGGTCCCACTCTGCCGCTGGAGGGTGGAGGAGGGTTGGATAACAAAAGGCCCCAGAGGAACCTGGGGACCAGGGGCTGGCTTGAGAGGTGTTTTCCCTCGATAGGGTGGTGGTGAGCAGCTATGGCACTCAGATGTACCCTCACCGAGTTAGATTTCAGCCCGGTGTGTGACAGGTGCAGTAGATATTGAAGTACTAGTTGCACATGGCAGGAGAAGGGATTCTCCTCCCTTCCCACACACCAGGCAGACATCCTTCTCCACTTAAAAGGCATAAGCCCGTCGGATGGAGGGTTTTCGGGAAGCCAATAGGATCTCCTCGTCTTCTCCTGTAAGATTGAAAGGGACCAATGCTACCCTTTCAGCAGCCATGCTGTTAACATTAGCGACCCCAAACTGGGGTGCAGGAGAGAGCACTCCTCCAGGGACAGGTGGTCCAGTGCTCGGCCCAGAGGGACTGGGAGTGACACAGACAGGGAAAGCAGTAGAGGGAACCATGGTTGCCTGGGCCACCTGGGAGAAATCAGTATAACTGATGCCCTTTCGCTCTGGACCTTGAAAAGGGCCCTGGCGACCGGGGACGGGGTGGTTGGTGGGAACGCATAGAGTAGGCCCTCGGACCACGAGATCAGGAAGGCATCTTTGCCACTCTCTCCAGGTGCAGCTGACGTGAGCAGAAGCAGGGTAGCTGCAAGTTGACCGGAGAGGTGAATAGGTCCATCATGGGCTTGCCCCAGAGGTGGAAGGGCTACTTTGTTACTCTGGGGTTTGTTACTTGTGTGGATGAAGGACCTGGCCTGGGAGGTACACTGCTCGCAGAAGCATGCTGTTGCATGCTGCGAAGGAGAAGGGGGCCACCACCTCCACAAAGGGAGTATGAACCGTGCCCCCTGCTTGTTGATATAAAACATGGCCACCTGGCTGTCCATCTGGATCAGCACAGGTCGATGACACAAACGGTGGCGGAACCCTCATAGGGCCAAGAAGATTGCCTTGAGCTCCAAGACATCTGTAGAAGTGACTGCTCCTGAGACCAGCTGCCCTGTATGCGGTGGACTCCGCAATGTGCCCCCCAAACCAGGAGGGAGGCATCTGTGGTCAAGGTCCTCTGCGGCACGGATGCCTAGAAGGGTATTCCCACCTGGAGGTGGCACACGTTTTGCCACCAGTTGAGGGGCTCTGCTAGCTGGTGAGTAACCCTGACCCTGTCCCGTAGCCTGCCCATGGCCTCAGTCCACTGCAAGCGTAGGCACTACTGGGCTGTCCACATGTGTAAGCGGGCTGAGGGTGTGCCGTGGACTGTCAAGGCCATAAGACCCAGTAGGCGGAGGAAGAGATGAGCTGGCACTAACCAGTGGCGTTGTACCTCTCCTGCCAGTTGCTTGAGGCGTTCTGCCCTCTCTCTTGGAAGGATAGCCTTGACCTGTAATGTGTCCAACTGTGCAACTATGAACGCCAGGCTTTGGGCTGGAGAGAGATGGGATTTGGAGTAGTTGATGATGAACCTCAGGTGCTGCATTAGGAGGGCTGCACGTTCTGTGGCCTGACGGACCTCTGAAGCCGTACCGCCCGATGAGCCATTTGTCAAGGTAGGAGAAGACAAAAGCCTCTTGTAGGCACAGGTAGGTGGCTACCACTGCCAAGCATTTGGTAAAGTCCCTTGGCGAGGAGGCCAGGCCGAAGGGTAGCACCTTGTACTGGTAGTATCCCCCTCCCACCATGAACCATAGATAGTGCCTGTGGGAGGGGTGGATCAGGATGCGAGTATACGCATCCTTTAGGTCCAAGGAGCACAGCCAATCTCCCTGGTGTTCTAAGGGAGAGCATCTTGAACTTCTCCCTCACCAGAAACTTGTTTAGGTTTCTCAGGTCTAGGACAAGGAAGTATCTGGAGTAGAAGCCTTTTCCCCATATATGTTTGGGTACAGGCTCCACTGTGTTGTCCCTGAGCAGACCTGCGAGCTCCGAGAGCAGGAGGGTCTGGTGAATGAGAGGTCGCACTGGCTTTCCTGGATAGAACCTAGCTGGTACCTACTGTAAGGTGGAGGAGGAATCCTTCCCTTACCACCTGTAGTACCCAATGGTCAGAGATGACACTGGACCACGTGTGGGCCAAGAGGGCCAGGTGCCCCCCCTCCCCCCCGTAGACTGGTGAAGGTCTCCCGGGGGAGGGGAGGCCCTCCCCAGGGAATCAAAGCTCCCCCTGGGCTGGGCAGGAGCCAGGGCCTGAGGCTTCTGAGCCCCATGGCTTTGGCTTTTAGGGCAAGAACCCTGTTGCTGGCCCGAGAAGGGCTGGTAGTGGTGACTCTGCTGAAAAGGCCCCTTTTTCTTCAGGAACAAGGGTCTTTTCCCCAATGGTTTCTTACAGGGAAAGAATAAGGTCTTCTTGGAGAGCCTCTGTTGAGTCACCACATCAACCGCCTTGTTGGCCATAGATTTGTCGAACAGGTTCTCCACAGTGCAGGGGACATCAAGCAGCTTGTATTGGACCCATTGCTCGAGGTCAGAGGACTGCAGCCAGGCTTGGCATCGAGCGCTGCTGTCGGCCGCAGCTACCCGAGCCACCGACTCAAAGCCATCATAGGCCACTCGGGAAAGAAACTTACAACAGTCCTTGATCATGGAGGTCAGGTACTGGAACCGCTGGAGGGGTTTCCACTGGTAAGCCCCACTGAAAACCCGGACAGCTCCTGGGTTAGAGCTTTCAGGTATATGCCTATGTACAATTCATAGGCTTGAATCCTGCAACCCAGCATGGAGCCCTGCTAACATTTGCGCCAGAGGGCATTGAGGGATCTAGCGTCCTTTCCAGGAGGGACCGAAGAGTGGGTCTTCTGGCTCTTACGTTTCTGCATGGTCAACTCAATAACCATGGAGTTATGTGGGAGTTGGAGTTTGTGAAACCCTGGACACCTTCCTAGATGGCGTTGAGGCACTAGATCACCACCAGCACCGAAGATGGAGTCTCCCACATTCTGAGTAGCAGACGCTCGAGGATCAGCTACACGGGCACCGTGACAGTCTCCTTGGATGGAGACTCATACTGGATAATCTCCAGTTCCTCGGTACACAGAACTTCCTCCACCTCGGTTTGCACTGAGGAGGCTCTGGCCTAATCCCAGACAAAGTTTCTCCGGTGCAACATCGGCGGACTTCGAGGATGATGCAGGTTGCAGGAGGTGCTGTCATGGTCCGGGCCCAAGCAGCGTAGGCAGCAGTTATGGGTGTCTGTCACTGACATTGTTTGACTGCAGCAGTCATACTTTTTGAACCCATCAGGAGACATGGTGGGGAACACCTGGAAGAGGTAGACGACCCCTGGGCGAAAAAGGGCATGAATGCCGGTTGAGGCGAGCCTCGATCAAAAAAAGGACAAAAAGAGCAGAAAACAGCACCGGAGATGGCGCCTGCTCCGGCTCAAGGCGGGAAGGAGGAACCAGTAAGCAAACTGGCGAACTAACTATTTTAAGGATAATTAGCAAGGATTTTTCTGGGAAACAATAAAGAAGTCCATTGGAATCCGCAGGAAAAAAGAAGACTGAGCAAGATGCCATCCTTGGACAGGAAGTTAACCACGCATGCATGGTAGCATATCCCAAAAGCTTTCCTTCAAAGCTGGGGAAAAGCTGTGCGTGGGTTCCATCGGCACAGACGTTACCCATATGTGAGGACTGGACTTCCTGTTCGTTCCTGGAGAAAAAGGCATTAGATACAGCAATTAAGGATTTGGAGAATAACTATAAAAAGCTTCAGAAAATGTAGTTAAATCACCTGTCTTCATATATGGGTAAACGTCAGCAAAGGAGCCCACACAGGAACACTCCACAGCATCCAATAAGAAAGACTTTGGGAGCACTCCACTGCGCCTGCACATCTGCCTTCCCAACTCCTCTCCTCAGTTGGGTTTGTAGCTGAGAAGAGGAATAAAATAAAAGAACCCTACATCTCCTTGGGGAGGAGGGCGGGTTGTGAAGACTGGTTCCTGCTGTTCCCAGAGATCACCTGTTACAGGTGAGTAACTACGCCGTCTCCAGTAAAAAAAAAAACAGGAATGTAGTCTTCACAAATGGGACTCACTAGCTCCCAGGTGCCAAACTGGTATGGGAGGAAGAGCAGTGCAATCCCTGAGGGATAAAAACTTGTAACTGAAGAGTATGGAAAAGTTGTGGGCCATTGCACTCTATTCCAGGAGGCAGTACTTCAATGATGTCTGCTATCCTGTAGAAGTCCAAAACAGAGGGGAGGAGTTGAGTTTAAGTCCCAAAGAGGTGCTGGAGTACAGCTTGGCCAGACAGCATCCCAACAGGAGTTTCTGTCCAGACAGTAGTGTGCAGCAAAAATATGAATGGAAGACCTCATAGCTGCCCAGCAGATGTCCTCAATGGATATTGAATGGAGATTGCCTATGGAGGTTGCCATAGCACACACATTATGAGCAGTGACATGACCCTCTAAAGAGAATCTCGCTTGTGCATAAGCAAAGGAAATGCTATCTGCTATCCATCTACATAGAGTATGCTTTGTCACCAGTAGACTGAGGTGACTAGTATCAAAGGAAATAAATAATTGAGAGGATCTTCTGTGATCTTTAGTTCTATCCAAGTAGTAGGTCAGCGCTCGTTTGCAGTCTAAGGTGTGTAGCGCTGCTTCAGCCAGAGACACATGTGGTCTAGGGAAAAAAATCGGGAGGATTACCGACTGGTTTAGATGGAAAGAGTAAACCACCTTTGTGAGGAAGTGTGAATGGGTACGGAGAACCACCTTGTCATGGTGGAACAGAGCATAGGGGTGATCCACCACTAGAGCTTGCAGCTCACTGATGCGGCAAGCTGAAGTGAGGGCAATAAGAAAGATGACCTTCCAAGATAGAAACTTCAGTGATGTGGCGGCTAAAGGTTTGAAAGGTGGCTTTAGAAGTTGTGCCAAAACTACATTCAGATCACAGGTCACCAGAGGTGGCTTAATAGGTGGCTTGGATAGCAGGAGACTCCACATGAAGCATGCTACTAAGGGGTGTGAGGAGAGAGGCTGTCCATCCACTGTTCTGTGAGAAACCGCAAAGGCATTAAGGAGAACTCTCATTGAGTTAGTTTTAAGACCTGTGGAGGAGATATTGAAGAAGGGACTCCACCGGGGAAGAAAAGGGGTCAATGGCCTTTGGGAAGCACAAGAGGGCAAACCTACGCCATTTGAAGGCATACGATAGCCCGATGAAATCTTTACATGATGCAAGGACATTTTTGACCGGATGAAGCAGGTGGAGGTCAGCTAGCACTAGCCTTTCAGCAGCCATGCTGTCAGGCGTAGGGAGTGAAGATTGATATGGAGAAGTGTCTCGTGGTCCTGAGAAGGGAGTTTGGGCTTATATCCCAGGCTGAGCGGATGAGTCTGTGCAAGGCAAAGCAGCAGAGGGAATTCACGGTTGACGGGGCCAAAAGGGGGCTAGGAGAATCATTGAGTCCGTCAGCTTGTAGCTTGAAAAGCACTTTGGGTATCAATGGGATGGGTGGGAATATGTAGAGCAGCCCCTGTCCCCAATGTAGAAGGAAGGCATCCGGGGCTTCTCGATGCAGCAACGGAACCCTAGAGCAGAAGAGTGGAAGCTGTGTGTTTTGCAGAGTGGCAAAAAGATCTATGAGTGGGGTTCCCCACGCCTGGAAGATCCGAGCAGCCATCTCCAAATACAAGGTCCATTTTTGTGGACGAAGAAAACAGCTTAGCCTGTCAGCTAGAACATTGAGTTCGCCCAGGAGATACACTGCTCCAAGGTGAATGCGGTAAGAGGTAGTAAAGGACCACAGGCAAATAGATTCCTCGCAGAGAGGACAGGACCCCGATTCCCCCCCCCCCCCATTTGTTCATGTAGGACATATCAACTTGGTTATCTGTTCTGACTAGAACAGATTGTCCCAAAGTTGGGGTTGAAAAACCCAAAGAGCATTTGTCAATGCCCGTAGTTCTAGCAGATTGATCTGCAGGGCAGATTCCTGTTGTGTCCATAATCCCTGTGTGGTTAGGCCATTCAGACGCACTCCCCAACCCAGCTTGGAAGTATCCGTCATCAGAGTACATCAAGGTGGAGGCATCTGAAAAGATGACCCGATGAGTAGGTTTGATGGGAACCACCACCACTGAAGGGATCTGATCAGTTGAGGAGTAATGCAGATCTTGTCTCTCAGACACCCCTTTGCTTGCGTCCATTGAGAAGGCAGAGTCCATTGTGCTTGTCACATGTGTAAGTGAGCTTAAGGGACAACATGGACCGTGGAGGCCATGTGTCCTAACAGCCATAGCATCTCTCAAGCTGTTAATCAGCTTTGCTTTTGCACTCCCTTTGCCAGCTTGATGAATTGGGCACAACAATCCTGTGGGAGGAAAGCTCGGGCCTGTTGAGTGTCTGAAAGTACTCCGATGAACTCCACTCATTGAGTTGGAGTGAAGTGAGACTTTGGGAACTTTATGACAAAACCCAGGTGTTGGAGTACCATGATGGTGCAATGAAGAGAGACCTCTTGAGGGGATTCTCCCTTGACCAGTCAATCATCTAAGTAAGGAAAGCACAGTTACTTACCTGTAACAGGTGATCTCTGGGAACAGCAGGAATTAGTCCTCACATATGGGTACGTCGGTACCGACGGTGCCTGCGCGGGAAAGCTCCCCAGCTTCCCAGAAGAAAGCTTTGGGGAGCCTCCCACAGCGCATGCGTGCTGCCTTCCCGCCTTTCCTGACCAACTCTCCTCAGTTCGAGTTTAAAGCTGAGACAATAGAGAGAGAGAGGAAAGGAAAGATAGAGAGAGAGATACAACTCCTAGGGGAGGTGGGTGGGTTGTGAGGACTAATTCCTGCTGTTCCCAGAGATCACCTGTTACAGGTAAGTAACTGTGCTATCTCCAGGAACAAGCAGGAATAAGTCCTCACATATGGGGACTCCCTAGCTAAGATGCCCGGGAGATCCCCAAGGGTATGAAACCCTGAAAGGTTCCTCGTCTTCCTATGGATCTCAGGCATCCATTCAGGGAAGGAGGGCAGGAGTTGTTCAAGAATGGAACAGGTGTCTGAGGACAGCCTGACCAAACAAGGCATCCCGGCGGGAGTCCTTGTCCAAGCAGTAATGGGCTGTGAAGGTATGAACCGAGGCCCAGGTGGCTGCTCGACAGATCTGATCGATGGATACAGAATGAAGATGAGTCATAGAGGTGGCCATAGCCCTCACATTGTGAGCTGTGACATGGCCCTCCAGAGAAAGGTTCTTACTCTGGTAAGCAAAAGAAATACACTGAGCAATCCAATTGGACAGTGTTCTTTTAGAGACTGGAAGTCCTAGATGAGAAGGATCAAAAGCAACAAAAAGCTGGGAAGACTTTCTATGTTGCTGTGTCCTGTGTAAGTAAAAAGCAAGAGCTCTTTTACAATCTAGAGTATGAAGGTTCCTCTCTGCAGTGGATGCATGAGGAGCTGGAAAAAAAGACAGGTAAATATACCTCTTGATTAAGATGAAAAGGTGAGACCACTTTAGGCATAAAGTGAGGATTTGTCCTAAGGACTACCTTATCATGATGGAACCTTGTATAAGGTGGATTAGCCACTAAGGCCTGCAACTCACTAATGCGGCGAGCAGAAGTGATTGCAATAAGGAAAATAACCTTCCAGGAAAGAAATTTCAAGGAGGTAGTGGCTAAGGGTTCAAAAGGTGGCTTCATAAGCTGACCAAGAACCAAGTTTAAATCCCATGCCACCGGAGGAGGTCGAATGGGAGGTTTAGTTAAGGTTAGGCCTCTCATGAATCTAGCAATAAGAGGATGAGAGGAAATAGGTTGTCCATTGATAGGCTTAAGGGATGCTGCAATAGCACTTAAATGGACCCTTACGGAATTCGTCTTAAGGCCTGCATTGGAAAGATGCAGGAGATATTCTAATAGAGAATTCAGGGGAAGTGCTAGAGGGTCAAGACCCTTTTGAGCACACCAAATGGAAAATCTCTTCCATTTAAAAGCATAGGAATGCCTAGTGGAAGGTTTCCTGGAAGCATGAAGGATATCCTTCACTTGTTGCGAAAGATTGAAGTCCTGAAGGTCTAGGCCTTCAGTAACCAAGCCCTGAGGTGAAGGGACTTGGGGTTTGGATGCCACAAAGTCCCCTCCTCCTGAAACAGAAGGTCTGGAGCAGCTCCCAAGTCCAGGGAGGGGACCTGGGAAAGACGCAGAAGTAGAGGGTACCACACTTGGCGTGGCCAGCATGGAGCTATGAGGATCATATACCCTTGATCCCTCTGAAGTTTGAACAGAGTCTTGGGGATCAAAGGAATGGGTGGAAAGGCATACAGGAAGTCCTGACCCCAATGAAGGAGGAAGGCATCCTTGGCCTGAACTCCCTGACACGGAATCCTGGAACAGAACCGGGAAGGTTGGCATTCCACGGACTTGCAAATAGGTCTATGTCCGGGGTACCCCATTCCTGAAAGATTCTGAGTACCTGATCCATGTGCAGGGACCATTCGTGTGGGAGCAGAACTCGACTGAGTCTGTCCGCCCAATAGTTTTGAATTCCTGGGAGGTATACCGCCAGGAGATGGATTTGATGCTCTCTGGCGAAGGCCCATAATCTGAGAGCTTCGTTGCAAAGCGACAGAGAGCCTGTTCCTCCTTGCTTGTTTACGTAAAACATGGCTACCTGATTGTCCGTTTGAATGAGGACTGTCTGGTAGCTGAGGAGGGTACGAAAGACCTTGAGAGCTAGGAACACTGCTCGAAGTTCCAAGTGGTTGATATGAAGAGAGGTCTCCTGTGGGGACCAAGTGCCTTGGGTGGAGAGGTCTTGCAGATGAGCTCCCCAACCTGTTTGGGAGGCATCTGTTGTAAGGATTGTTTGGGGCAACAAGGGTTGGAAGGGGGACCCCAACAACAGATTTTGAGTGGACATCCACCATTGGAGAGACCAAAGGAGACGTTTGGAGTTTGCTATTTGGTCTGAGAGAGCTCCTGACGCTTGAGTCCACTGGGTGGACAAAGTCCATTGAGCTGCTCTCATGTGTAGACGAGTATAGGGTACCACATGTACTGTGGAAGCCATGTGGCCTAGTAGTTGTAGCATCTCCCGGGCAGTGAAGTGGTCCTTTGACTGAATCTGGGAGGCTAACTGCACCAGACGTTGGCAACGAGCCTGGGGAAGATAGGCTCTTACAGTAGTGGTGTCCAACCAGGCCCCTATGAATTCTAGGGACTGAGTAGGGATGAGCTGAGACTTTGGGAGATTGCACCTGGTAGTGTTCAGGGAAATTTGGGCTTCTGACTGGGATGGAGCTCGGATGAGCCAGTCGTCCAGATATGGGAAGACAAAGATTCCCAGAGTGCGCAGAAATGCAGCAACTATTGCCATGCATTTGGTGAACACTCTTGGGGCAGAGGCCAGACCGAAAGGAAGGACTCTGTATTGGTAATGTTTTCCCTGGAACAGAAAGCGTAGAAATTTTCTGTGGGATGGATGGATGAGTATATGGGTGTACGCATCCTTGAGATCTAGAGAACAAAGCCAATCCTGACTCTGTAGGTATGGAAGGAGAGTGCCTAAAGAGAGCATCTTGAACCTCTCCTTGTACAGAAATTTGTTCAATTCTCGAAGATCTAGAATAGGTCTGTATCCCCCTGTTTTCTTTGGGATGAGAAAGTAGGGGGAGTAAAAACCTGAACCCTGTTGAAAAAGAGGCACTTCTTCTATGGCCCTCTGGGCCAGAAGGGAGGTTTACCTCCTGATCCAGAAGGTCGAGGAGAGATGTGGGAGAATTGAAATGTCTCACTATGGTGTAGGGAGGAAGGTCTGAGAAATGAAGTTTGTAGCCCTCTCTGATGATGGAGAGGGTCCACTGCTCTGATGTGATTTGCTCCCATCTGGGAGCAAAATGAGCCAACCTTCCTGGAATGGTGAGAGGTTCTGGCTGTTGTAGAGCCAGAAAGGTTAAGTTCTCTAGCACTAAGTCAAAACCCCTGAGGGGCTTGGGACTGCTGGGTTGCAGCAGCCCCTGCAGGTTTAGGCCTGGCCTGTTTGGGTTGCTGACGCTTAGTAGCAAATCGACCTGCAGAAGACTGTTGACCAGAAGTGGAAGGAAATCTGCCCTTCTTGTAAAAAGACTTTTTAAAAGATTTTTTCTTGGCTGGAGTGGAGGTAGACTTAGAAAGTCTATCAAGAGCAGCATTTTCTGCGTCCATTTGAGTGGCTTTAATTTGCCACTCTTTGCCAAATAGGTTTTCACCTGTACAGGGTAGATTTCCTAACCCATCTTGAACCCAGGGTTCTAGATCAGAAGCCTGGAGCCAAGCAATTCTACGAGCAGCTATAGCAATTCCTGAGGCTCTGCTGGCAACCTCAAAGGAATCAAAGGCTGCCCTGTTGGAAAATTTTGAAATGTCTTGCGTATGCTTAAGCCAAAGAAGGAATTCTTCCCTTTTATCTTCAGGAATAAAAGGGAGAAAGTTGTGCAGCTTTTCTGCAACCTCCTTCAGAAACATACCCATATAAAGGCTGTATGAATTGATTCTGGCAGTAAGCATGCTAGCTTGGAAGATTTTTCTACCAAAAGCATCCAAGGTCCTGCATTCTCTTCCTGGAGGAGTAGAAGAGTGTATTTTGGTACTCTTTATTCTCTTCATAGCTGACTGCACCACAATAGAATGGTGAGGAAGCCGAGTTTTTTGAAAACCAGGAGAAGGAGGGACACGGTACATAGTGTCCAATCTACGAGAATGAGGAGAAAGGGTGAGAGGAGTCTCCCACAATTCAAGCAAATGTTCTTGGAGAATTTCATGAATTGGCAAGGTGACTGCCTCTCTGGGAACCTTAGAGTATCCCAAAATGTCTAACTTTTTTGCTCTAGGTTCTTTTTCAGAGGTTACTGAAATAGAGAGTCCTTTAGCTACTTCCATGATGAAGTCTTGAAAGGACAAATCCTCTGGAGGAGACATTCTCCTCTTTGGAGAAGAGGGCTCCTCAGGAAGAGTAAGAGATACTTCAGGAGAGTCATCCGATGAATCGGAATCATCAGAAGACTGGAAGTATCGTCTGTTTGCTTCCAGGGATCGATAAGCGTATCGACCGGTATCGACATCGGGCGTACCCGGAACCGGATCGGTATCGGGAAAAGCCCCGAAACTGGGAACCGGAACCGGTATCCTGGTCGATGTGGATGCCCTGGGTACCGGTATCGGTTGCGGTACCGGAACCGAGGTCGGTACCGCTTGGTGCGGTACCGTGGGCGTCGCAGCCTTAATGAAAGCCATTATGGCTTGCTGCATGGATTGAACTGTATGATCCATAGACGCCACGACTGCCTGGATGTCGGTACCGGAAGAGTGTGCCGGTACCCCAGAGCAGTCTAACAGGTGATCGGTCGAGGCCGTGCCATCGATGTCAACCTGTAACCCCATAGGAGGAGCTTTGGAAGCCGGAGCTTCCCGCCGGGGTTGTTTGGCTGGGGCAGGGTCCTCAGGGTCAAGCCCGGGGGCATCTCGATACTTGGAGGGAGATTTGCCCTTTGAGGACCTGCCAGAAGAATGTTTGGTTACCTGAGATCCATCAGGAGAGGAAGACCTGGAAGATGTTGATGCTGGGAGTATCTGTAGAAAACAGCATATGAAACTTGGCTGCTCGGTTCTGTAAGCCACGTTTAGACATCAGGGAGCAGGACTGGCAATCCGGTATGGAGTGGTCAGGCCCCAAACATTTAAGACACCATTCATGTGTGTCGGTGACTGAGATGGTACCGCTACACTTGGTGCATTTTTTGAAACTAGAAGCTGGTTTCTCCATGAGGGAAAAATTTTCTCCAGGCCTAGAGGCCTAAGGGGAGAAAAATTTCGCCAAGTAGGGAAAAGAAAATATATATATATATTTTTTGAAAAGTAAAAAGAAAAAAGACCGGCGGTATCGGTATGGAGTCGGGTAAGGCAGACACACGACTAAAGAAACAAATTAAAATAAGAACTTCTTCAGCGGTGACAGGAACACGACCTGCTGGCTCCGCGGAAAAGAAGAACTGAGGAGAGTTGGTCAGGAAAGGCGGGAAGGCAGCGCGCATGCGCTGTGGGAGGCTCCCAAAAGCTTTCTTCTGGGAAGCTGGGGAGCTTTCCCACGCAGGCTCCGTCGGTACCAACGTACCCATATGTGAGGACTTATTCCTGCTTGTTCCTGGAGATAGATGAATACCTCCCAAGGTGCATAGGTAGGCAGCAACTACCATGCCATACATTTGGCCCTTGGAGCAGAGGCTAAACTGAAGGGGAGAACACTGTGTTGATAATAGTTTCCCTGAAACATGAAGCACAGAAACTGTCTGTGTGAGGGATGGATCAGTAAATGCATGTGCACTTTTAGTTCTAGAGAACATAGCCAATCGTGTCTCTGGGAGGTATGATAGAAAGGTTCCTAGGGAAATCATTTTGAATTTTTCCCGGACCATGAACTTGTTGAAGTCTCAGATCCAAGATGGACCTGAATCATACTTTTTTCTTTGGGATGAGAAAATATAGAGAGTAGAAGCCCATCCTTTGAGGAGAAGGAACTCTTTCTGTGGCACTCTGGGAACAACAGGGTTGTCACCTCTTCTTTTAAGAGAGTGCTTTGAATGGGTAGTGTGGGATAATCCCCTGTGAAGCTGGTGGAGGGAGAGGGAGAGGGAGAGGGTGGGGTAAGGCTTTGAAGTGAAGCTGATAACTTCTTTAGACAATCTGAAGTGTCCACTGCTCTGATGTTATGAAGTGCCACCTGTAGGCATAGTGCCAAAGTCTGCCTGCTATGTGGAGGGGCTGGGGGCCCTCCAGTGGCAGACTGGCCATGCTCTCTAGGAAGGAGTAAAAAAACAGGTGCAGGTTGTGCCTGTGTAGCTCGTTAAGCGCTTAGGAGCCTTGGGCTTCTTGGGTTGGCAAGGACCTTGCTGCCTATGTTGAGGCTGCTGAGGTTGATAGGCAGATGGCAGTTGAGAAAGAATAGAAAAATTTCTTGTGAAGGGCCTTCTTTTTGGATGGGTCAGCTGTTTTCCTGGAAAGGTGCTTTAGAGTGAGATCATCTGTCTCAATCTCACCTGTTTTTTTCCCTCCAATCTTTGCCAAAAAGGTTTTCTCCAGAACATGGGATATTGGTCAGTTTATCCTGAACTCATTGCTAGAGGTCCGATGCTTACAACCAGGCCATCCTGTGAGCCCCGATCCAGACTGTTGAAGCTCTGCTGGTGGATTAAAAGGCTTCGAAAGAGACACTGGTAAGAAACTTAGAAGTGTTTTGGCCCTGTTTGATGAGTGTTCTTTTATTCTCAGGAACCATGGGGCAAAAGTCTCCAGATCCCTGGTGACATCCTTCAGAAACATGCCCATGTAGGAGTTAATTCTGGAGGCCAACATACAAGCTTGGAAGCATAGACACCCGAAGGCATAGAGTGTCCTCGAGTCTCTGCCAGGTGGTGTGGAGGAATGGTTCTTTCAGCTCTTTATTTGACGCATCGCCAATTCCACCACCAATGAGTGGAGGGGAAGTTGAGGTTTTTGGAAGCCTGGACATTCTGGTGCTTGGTACATAGTATCGAGTCTCTTGCTGATATGGGGAACTGTGAGCAGAGCCTCCCATATGCGGAGCATATGATCCTGTAGGATACGATGCACCGGTAGTGAAGCCGCTTCTTTGGGCATGGGAGGGTACAGGAATATCTCCCAATTCCTCTGCCCTCAGTTCCTTCTCTGAGGCTACTGTGATGGAGAGTCCCGCTGACATGTCACGGATAAAGTCCTGAAAGGACATATCCTCTGGTGGGAACGGAATCAAGTGATCCCTCGTCAGATTCTGATGAACTGGAATCAGAGTCTGGTAAGAAGTCAAAGTATTGGTGGTCTTGGGTTCAACCTCAATGTTTCATGGACGTCAAAGGTCAATGCAGATACCAATACTCTGAGGTATCGGAACCAAGAGCCATGACAATTTGTCTGTTGGATACTGGGAGTATTGATCAGTTCCAATGAAGGTATCAACCTCGGGGGTTCTGATGATGCCAGTTCAAGGGCCGGCATTGGGGCCATACACCTGCCTGAAGGCTCAGTGCCAAAGCCTACACTCAGAATTCTCGATGTTATAGGTATTGAAGCTGCCAGGAGTGCCACCAAACTCCTCTCGAGCACCAGCATGCACTGGTCCATGGACATGGCCAATGTCTGGGCGGAATCACCCACAGGGCTCTGAGCCACAGTCCCAGAACATGGAAGTAGTAGCTCTCTGTAGAGCGATGCTTCGGGAGTATCCAGGAGCCCCTGGTGTTTTGGGAGACAGATCCTCCCCACAGGGGCTGTTTGGCTGGCCGGTCTGCATCAGAAGCACCTCTAGGGGAGATGTGATGCTTATACTGTGACTTCTCTCTGGTTTCTGTATCTGTCTTCAATGCCGATGACTTGGGAGCAGCCAGAGACCTTGGATTTACTTTGATGTTTGGACTTTGAAGAAACCTGATACTCATGAGAGGAAGTCTATGCCCTTGAAGTGGAAGCCACTGAAAGGAGTCCAAACCGAACAATGATCCATACTGTCTCTCTCGGTTCTTTGGGCCTCTCTGCCATCTGCTGGCACAAAGGACAAGAATTGGGTTGATGTTCAGGGCAAACATTTGAGACACCAGTCATGTTTATCAATGACCGATATGGAACCGGCACACTTTGTACATTTTTTAAAACCACTAGTTGGCTTTTCCATGCCTCAAAAAGCTGTCTTCGAGATTGAAGATAAGGCTATGGAGGCCTAATTTAGCAGTGAAAACCGCATTGAAAAAGAAGAGAAAACAAACAGAAGATTTGTAAAAATATTTAAAAAAAGAAATTATTGGGACCAGGGTTGGATTCGACAGAACTGGCATCGAAGGGAAGGGAGAACCACAATATTACACAAAAACAATTCATTTTTCAGCAGTGACAGGACGAAACATCTTGCACACGCCATGGAAAATGAAGAACTGAGAAGAGGAGTTGGGAAGGCAGACACAGTTGAGTGCTCCCAAAAGCTTTCCTAGTGGATGCTGGGGAGCGTTCCTGCGTGGGCTCCATCGCTGATGTTCACCCATATGTGAAGACTGCATTCCTGCTTGTTCCTAGAGATCTTTGATTATACAAGTTAGAAGAAATATGGAGTGGGGGGAGGTCAGAGGAGATGGTGTTTGAATTGAACTGCTTAAGCATGGAACCAAGACAAGCTAACTGCTTGCTTACAAGTTGAAAGCAAGGGTCAAGCACAAATCAGATTCAGATGTTTTAGAAAATATTTGTTTAAAAACAGAAAGATTAGGGCTTGCTTTAGGAATTTTTACAAAGATTTTTATTCTATGGATAAATCAATTAAGGTGTAAGATATTAGTAATTATTTGGGTATGCTTAAGCTGCCTAGGTTGAAATCCAAAAGAGGCTACCTCTCTTGGATGAGGGACATTTTAGAAGTGGATGTAGAGCAACTGATTAAATCATTAAAAGTGGGCAAGGCCTGTGATAAGGAAGCTTATCATAGCTCAGGTAGGAGCTATAGAAAAGATGATGTGACTCTGAACAAGCAACCTGTCAGTTCTGGTAGAATTGAGAAAACAGTTTTCACATAAAAGACTACC
Organism: Ichthyophis bannanicus; assembly: GCA_033557465.1. NCBI lineage: Eukaryota > Metazoa > Chordata > Amphibia > Gymnophiona > Ichthyophiidae > Ichthyophis > Ichthyophis bannanicus. Next base: position 779,003,558 of record CM066032.1, on the reverse strand, counting down.
AGTCCCAGAATGCACCAGGTTTCCAGCAGCCATGAGAGGGGCTGAAGTGAGAGAATGTGTGTGCAATCAAGAGAGCTATGAGGTAATCCCTAAGCACTCATCTCAAAGGGCAGGGCCTGATTCAACACAGCTGCGCTGTGTTAGGGAGCAGCACACATTAGGAAAGATTAAGAATAGAGATTATTCTTCAGATAACAGCTTCAAGGAGAGTTTGAAGAACAGCTTCAGCAAAAGCCAAGCAGATAGAGAGAGAAGGAAACTCTCTGGAAGGAAGAGGAGAAAGGCCATTGGAAGGTCTGGGAGATTCCAAGGCAGTACTCATACTGGGAGGTATTCCAAAAGCCAGCAGAGTCCATTGGACTGGATTCAGCCAGAGGAATGGAGTGGCAGAGATAGGAATCACCAGTGGCTACCTGGAAGAGAGAAGACTGCATGTGGAAGGGACTTTCAGACCAAGGCCAGAAGGTATGTGAGAGAAGATCCAGCGTCCAGGGATCAAGATTGGAAGGCTGGACATCAGAATTGGATTACATATTGGCCAGGCTATACAGAGAGGAATAATGATAGCAGGAGAGGCTCAGGTATGAACACTGATCCAGACCCTATCTATAATAGAGAATGGCAGCAAGGGAATAAGCATTCTCATGATAGTGCCTTAATGAAAGACTCATCTGTGCCAATGTATGATATTGACCCTATGATTGTTGATGCAGGGGGAAATACAGCAGATGAAACTATTTACATGGACTGTTCTTTATCTAAATGCTATTGCTAGTTTTCTATGAGCAAACACATCAGCCATCACAAAGAAACCTAACTTTGTTCTTTATTTCCACTGCAAACAGCTCTTAAAGCAGGATTTGGGCTCACACAGTAGCAGCCAGCCAGCTAAAGGCTTTCAGCTGGTCCATTGATAGTAATTAGGGCTGCACCTGATTGTGTGTGTGAGCAAGGGAGAATCACTGCTGAGATCGGCGTGGAAAATAAGCAGAAGTTAACCTAACCAGCAAAGTTTATTCTTTACTTTGTGCCTTTGTATTTGGTAATTACTTGCTAAGAAAACATTAGCTAATTGCCTGACAAGCTGAAGGTTGTTTTCTGGTTTACTTTGTGACTTTTTGTTATCCCTTTTAAACACTGCAAGCAAGTAACCTCATTTATAGTGCTATCAAGCATACATGTGCTGGGTGAATTAAACCCCATCAATAAAAGAAGTATTTTATTGATCTTACCACTTGGTTTCACAACTCAAATTATTGTCATCAGCTGTGTTTGGGAGTGAATGAACTACAATACCCACAATACCTTGCAAGAATCATATGAATATATGCATCGTCAAGATTGTGTAAGTTCTCACCCTAGGCAGCCATCTGACAGGCCCCAGAGTTAGTTGGCTTCAGTGCTAAGTTTTATAAAAGATCCCATGATGACCTTATTTAATGTGTATGTTAGAGGGGAGAAGCGTCCTTGGTCAATGAGAATTGTGGGTATTATGGTTACCCCTGAACCTGGAAAAGATCTCACAATTTGAAGGCCCTATAGGTCCATATCACACCTCAATTTAGATACCAAATTATTATTAGTGCTGGGGACGCCCAGGCTGGTCCGTGATGATCAATCCGAGTTTGTTCCAGACAGAGAAACTAGTAAAAACAACTGTTTAATGGCCCTGGTGAATGCAAGGACGACAAGTTGGCAGTAGACACCGAAACAGCATTTGACAGGGTCCACTGGGAATATATGTGGTTAGTTGAGGGGGGATGGATACTGGACCTAAATTCATCAGATGGGCACAAGCTTTATATGATTATCCCCAAAGGGGAACTAGACAGGGGCATTTGTTGTGGCCCCTTTTATTTTCTCACACAACTGAGCCACTGACATAGCGCATTAGGAAAAGAAGAAATATCAAAGGAAATGAGGTGGGTGCCTTATTTGCAGATGTGATGTTTACGATTACGAGTCCTCATGACTCTCTCCCAGTGTTGACTATAGAGCTTCAGCTCTATAGTAGGGTACTGGGACTTAACATGAATATGTTCAAGATGAACGCCTTAAGGATGAACCTTTTGAATGAGACATAAGGTTCCAGACGACAATTTTTCTTAGTCACGTAGGCTAAACAAGTAGTTCAGTGTTTAGGGGTAAAGGATCCCAGGAGACTTGGAGTCTCTATATAAGCTTAACTATCCCATCTACTCTCTAATACAAGGGTGTCAAACTCAATTCCTGGAGAACTAATGTAGGGCTGGAACCTGTGGCCTGTTCTTAACTTAAGGACACAGTGAAGTGAGGCATGTATGGTGGTCACAGGTATTTTATTAACAGGAAAAACCTCTATGTGTTTCAGCAAACGCCTTCTTCAGGGGGTACACATCCTCAAAAATAAAAACACAGAAATATTAAAAACAGAAGTATTAAAAAACAAACATTCAGTACTTTCAATAAACAAATCAAAACAAATACATAAAACAACCATAGGGAATAAAACCATTTAAAGAGGTGTAATAAACAGAAACGTAAGGCGGGCTATGAACGCAAGAGACTAATCATATTGAAAAACAAAGTGCCTGACCTTAGGGAAAGCACAGAGAGATGAGGAGGAACTGAATACATAAACAGTCCTAAATGAACTACAATAAGTACTTACAATAGCATGCTGGTTGTTAACTTAATGAGAATGTCATGGCTTATCAGTATTGTATTGGTTAAGAAACATAAAAACATAAAATAGGCATGGAGTTGATTTGACTCAAGTATAAACCTTCAATGTCAAAAAAAGAAAGAAAATGAGGATCATCATATAACGTGGAGTCTTACATCCACAAAAGACTTTAAGCGTGAGTAATAAATGCTATCCAAAGAAACAGGAGGAAAGAAAAGCAGAGGCAAGCCAACTAGCAAAGGCCTAGTGGATTTCTATAAAGAGGATATGTGTAAAATCACCCAACTAAAAGCACTGGAACTACACTAACAGTGCAGCGGTATGACAATAAAGATTACATTAACTGCATTATACAACACCCTGGGATCGCACTTTAAACAATAAGTGCAAGGTTATGCCGTTGTATGTGTGTCAGTTAGATCATGTAAAAAGACACTATAATGGTAGCTGAATCCCACAGTTAAAATAGATGAAATGCCAAGTTTTGGGCAAAACAAAAGTAAAACAGGCAAATGTGTACTGTGTCCCATCAATATGGCATAAAGGAGCCTGATGAATAAAAGCTGTAAGAAAACAAAGTGCACTCACCCAATGAAAAATAGTGACAACACCGTAGTAGTGTAGCGATACTAAAGTGGACTTTAAAACAACCATACTAAAAGGCACTCTTAAATGTACTGTGAATTCATGCCAAAAAAGGTCAAAGGTAGGTGGTCATTTACATATACTGATTAAATGGTGCAGAACACACTTCATTGCTAGTTAAATGTATAATCGGAATATATGAACTGAATAAAGTGGAGGCATGCACTGAACAAAAATAAAAAAATAAAATAATCAAATGGAAGGGCCATTGTATCTATCATTGTGGGAGCCAGAGCAAGAAGCGACAAGCGTCCGTAGGAAAGTCACATAGCAATTCTCATCCAAATTAAAAATAGAGTACATCATCAATGCCGCTTTCCGATCAGCCATAAAACAAATATGTATAAAATTGCTATATCAAATAAAACCAGGCCCGGCTCATTTAACCGCCAGCGTAAGAATCACAATGGAGCAGATGGCTGCAGGAAAAGCATCATTATTATTTATACAGATACAGAACACGAGAATATCATGTATCTATCCTTGTAAGAGCCGGAGTGGGCACCGGCAGAGGTCAAGAACTCATCAATGCCTCATGCAGCACATATGTAGAATGGTCATATGTATAAAAGCTATGTTAAATAGAAAGAGACCCGGTACTTTTTGTCATAAAAGGTGCCTTAAAGTTCCAACATAATAGAATCTTCAGCCGCCATAAACTGCAAACGGACAGCTAGCAGTAACATCCCTTCGTCTTCAAGTAACTGTGGCACATAACACTTAAAGATGATTGCCTGGTCAACAGGAAATGTTATTCTTCATTATTGACAAACTGGTGGTTAAGGAAAAATACATGAAAGTAATGTCGCTAGAGTATAAACGCTGGGTGTGGAGTGGGTAGGAGAGAGGAGTGGGTAGGAGAGAGGAGGGGGGGGGAACGGAGATGGGGAAAGGGATAAGAGCTAAAAAACAGATCCAAAAGGGCTCAAAACAAAAAGGCCACCTGAATGTAAAGTAAAAAAAAAAAAAAGCCCACAATTAAAAACCATGTAAAAGTCACGAGCTAAAAACCCAATGAATGAATGAATGAATGAAAGCTAAAGCACATAAATTACATACAAGGCCCTGGGCAAGTTTACTGACAATGAGGCCTTTATGGTACTATCGACCGCCTGGCCAGAATGAACAAATGGATGATGAAATACTCAAAGAAATCAAGGAAGCTAACAAACGTTACAGCACAGTAATAATAATGGGTGATTTCAATTACCCCGGTATTGACTGGGTCAGTGTCACGGCAGGACATGCTAGGGAGATAAAGTTCCTAGATGAAATAAATGACTGCTTCTTGGAGCAGCTGGTTCATGAACCGACCAGAGGGGAAGCCATATTAGACCTAGTCCTTAGTGGAACACCAAATCTAGTGCAAGAGATGAGGGTGTTGGGGCCACTTGGCAATAGTGATCATAGCATGATCGCCTTTGATTTAATTAGTGGAGGAGGGCTAGTATGGAAATCCACAGTACTACCTTTTAACTTTTGAAAGGGAGACTATGATAAAATGAGGAAAATAGTAAAGAAAAAACTAAAAGGAGCAGTTGCAAAGGTTAAAGACTTACATCAAGCTTGGGTGTTGTTGAAAAATACTATCTTGGAAGCCCAGACCAGCTGTATTCTATGCTTTAAGAAAAGTGGAAGGAAGTCCAAAAAACTGCCAGCATGGTTTAAAGGTGAGGTCAGAGAGGCTGTTGTTGCCAAAAAAGCATCTTTCAGGAAATGGAAAAAAGAGCCAAACGACGAAACCTGGAAACAGCACAAGCACTGGCAAGTCAAATGCAAGGCATTGATAAGGAAGGCAAAGGGAGAATTTGAGAAGAAGCTTGCTGCGGAAGCAAAAACGCGAAATAAATACTTTTTCAAGTACATTTATAGCAAACAACCTGTGAAAGAGTCAGTTGGTCCATTAGATGATAGAGGGGTTAGAGGGGCACTAAGAGGAGACAGGGCGATAGCGGAGAGACTGAATGAATTCTTTGCTTCGGTCTTTACTGAGGAAGATGTAGGGACGTTACCCATGACTGAAGTGGTATTTAAAGGTGCGGAAGAATTGAAGGAAATATCGATACATCGGGAAGATATATTACAACTATTAGATAAACTGAAGAGTAGCAAATCACCTGGGCTGGATGGTATACATCCAAGGGTGTTGAAAGAACTTAAATATGAGATTGCAGACCTGCTATTAATAATCTGTGAACTATCATTAAAATCATCTCTAATACCTGAAGATTGGAGGATCGCCAATGTAACACCAATTTTTAAAAAGGGTTCCAGGGGTGATCCGGGAAACTACAGACCGGTGAGCCTCACATCAGTACTGGGAAAAATGGTAGAAACCATCAAAGAATAAAATTACTCAGCATGTAGATAGTCATGGCCTAATGGGAGACAGACAACATGGCTTTAGACAAGGAAGATCTAATCTGTTATGTTTTTTTGAAGGTGTGAATAAACAGGTGGACAAAGGTGAGTCGGTTGATATTGTGTATCTGGACTTTCAGAAAGCCTTTGACAAGGTCCCTCATCAGAGACTTTTGGCAAAACTAAAGAGTCATGGGATAGGAGGCAGTGTACTACTGTGGATCAGGAACTGGTTAAAAGATAGAAAGCAGAGGGTAGGGCTAAATGGCCAATTTTCCCAATGGAGAAAGGTGAATAGTGGTGTACTCCAGGGATCTGTGCTGGGTCCGCTGTTTTTTGGCATATTCATAAATGACCTGGAAAGTGGAACAACAAGTGAGGTTATCAAATTTGCAGATGATACAAAACTATTTAAAGTTGTTAAAACCCAAGAGGATTGTGGAAAATTGCAAGAGGATCTTGATAAATTGGAAGACTGGGCATCAAAATGGCAAATGAAATTTAATGTGGACAAGTGCAAAGTTATGCACCTAGGGAAGAACAACCCGAACTATGGTTACACGATGCAAGGTTCTGCATTAGGAACCACCACCCAGGAAAAAGATTTAGGCGTCATTGTGGATAACATGTTAAAACCCTCTGCCCATTGTGCAGTGGCAGCGAAGAAAGCATATAGAATGCTAGGTATCATAAGATAAGGAAAGGAATGGAAAATAAAACCAAGGATATTATAATGCCTCTGTATCGTTCCATGGTGCGACCGCACCTTGAATATTGTGTGCAATTCTGGTTTGTATCCTAAAAAAGATATAGCGTTATTAGAAAAGGTTCAGAGAAGAGCCACCAAAATGGTAAGGGGGATGGAAGGATACTCCTATGAAGAAAGGCTAGAAAGGTTAGGGCTCTTTAACCTGGAAAAGAGACGGCTGAGGGGAGGTATGATAGAAGTCTATAAATTAATGAACAGAGTTGAACGGAGTGGAACGGGTAAACGTAGATTGATTGTTTACGTTATCAGAATATAGAAAGACTAGGGGACATGCAATGAAGCTACAGGGTAAATAAAAGAAAATTTTTTTCACTCAACGTGTAATCAAACTGGAATTTGTTACCGGAGGATGTGGTAAAGGCCGTTAGTGTTGCTGGGTTTAAAAAAAGGTTTGGACAAGTTCCTGGAGGAAAGGTCCATAAACCATTATTAAGAAGGGACCCAGGATATCAATGCTTGACCCAGTACAAGCATTGTGGAACCTGTGTCTTTTGGGGAAACTGCTAGGTACATATGACCTAGATTGGCCACTGTTGGAAACAGGATACTGGGCTTGATGGACCTTGGTCTGACCCAGTATAGCATATCTTATTTTCTTATGTTCTTATGGTCAATTGGACTAAAATATTGAACAAATGCTCTCTTGATCTAATATTATTGATAAATACCTCGAAACATAAGGCAGAGGTTTTAAAGACTGATGTAGAATCTAAAATAGAGCAACTTAAAAAAAAAAGATATTCAGTATGAGAAATTGAAGAAGGACTTTGATAGAAATACTACTGAATACAAGAAAATAGTGAAAGATAGAAAATTTAAGTTTAAGAGAGATGAGGATTATAAGCTGGGTACAGTATACTATTGGATGAACAATAATGGGAGGTTAAAACCCAGGAACAAGTCCCGAAGGCAGAATTTTAACCCCTGAAAGTTAGAACCTACTGTTAAAGATAAAATGAGATTTTTCGCCAAGGCATGGTCTAGATCGTAGTACGAAACGAAGTCGTAGCCAGGCAGAAAAGCCCATTGACACTTCGACTTCTCTCTTTTCATCTCCCACAATCAAAATTAGGGTTTTCAGACGGATTCCCTCTGTAAAAGGGGGAGATCGAAAGAGCTCTCTGAATCAATACAAGTCACTAGATCACAACAGATACAGAACACAAGAATATTGCCACTACAACTTTCCGCAGAGAGAAAGGGGAAGGGGCAGAGACCAGATATAGGAGGCATTTTTAGTCTGTCTAGCAATGTGTTGACAGATATTGAAGTCCTTGAAAGAGGACTTTCATTTGTTCCCTTCTGTAAGCATGATGAGTTTGGTACGAATGTAGAATTGTATAATTTTTCCATAAACTCAAAATTATTGACTTCTTTGATATGCAGAAAAGTGATCAAAAGCATTCTTCTGTTGTCAAGAGGTTTTCTACATAGATTCCACCTAACACATCTAATGTTTTGATCAGTGATTATGAAAAAATTGTTGTTACTAAAGTAGAGGAACTATATACAAAAAAACACCACATGTTCCATAATTTGTCAACAGATCAGAAAGCCGCACTAATCAAACTTAAAGGATAATCATGCTATAGTCATAAATCCAGCCGACAAAAGAGGTGCACTAGTTCTTCAGGACAGATCAGACTATGTTGCTGACGTTTATCGTTAGATAAATGACTCCACTTTTTATAGCAAAATCTATGATGACCCTACCTCTCTCCTAAAGAATATACAGCATAGTTGCTCACCTGTAACAGGTGTTCTCCGGGGACAGCAGGAATCAGTCCTCATATATGGGTGACGTCGGCAGCGATGGAGCCTCGCAGAAGCATCCCCCAGCTTTCAAAGAAAGCCTTTGGGAGATGCCACCACGCATGCATGGTCCCCTTCCCGCCCAAGGGTGCCTTCTTGCTCAGTCAGATGACATAGCTAAAAGACAGCAAAAACAAAAGATGGTAAAGGGGCAACTCGGGTTGTGAGGACTGATTCCTGCTCTCCCCGGAGAACATCTGTTACAGGTCAGTAACTATGCTTTCTCCGGGAACAAACAGGAAGTCAGTCCTCACAAATGGGACTCCTTTGCTACAGGCTACTGTAAGCCCATAAGGAAAAAGCCGTGAGCAGAAGCAATTGAGTCTGCAGCTGCAGACTGCAGTAGGACCCGTGTATTCGAAGGAACCAGCACTCTGGCAGCCAGACAATAAAAGGGCCAGAGGGTAGGAGTTGCCTAGACCCCGAAAAGATTATGGAGCATGGCCTGGCTGAAGGCACTGTCCCACTGGGACTCCCTTCTCCAGGCAGTAATGAGCTGCGAAGTTATGGACATAAGACAAGGTGGCGGCCTGGCAGATGTCCACCATTGGGACACATAGGTTTGCCACGGAGGCCACCATGGCCCTGACACGGTGCGCCATGACCAGGCCATCCAGCAAAAGCCCCACCTGCTCATAGGCGAGGTTGATACAGTCTGCCACCCAGATAGACAGCGTATGCTTAGTTACCACTTCCCCCAGTTTACTGGGGTTATAGGAGAAAAAGCTGAACTTTACAGTGGCCCTGGGTACGTTGAATGTAGAAGGACAGGGCCCTCTTACAGTCCAAGGTATGGAGGACAGTCTCCGCCCTATTACCGTGAGGCCTCAGGAAGAAGGTGGGGAGCACCACCTCCTAGTTGAGGTGAAAAGGTGATACCACCTTTGGAAGGAATTTGGAATGTGTGCGGAGTACAACCCTGTTCTTGTAGAACCTGGTATAAGGCGCCTCCGTCACCAAGGCTTGGAGCTCACTGACCCTGCGAGCGGAGGTGAGCGCAACCAAAAACACCACCTTCCACGAAAGGTATCGCAGGAGGCAGATAGCCGGGGGCTCAAAAGGCGGGCAAGCTGCGCCAGTACGACACTGAGGTTCCACTCGGTCACCAGAGGGCGTACTGGAGGTTACAATAAAAGGAGCCCCCTCATGAAGTGGGTCACCAACGGCTGGGTCGAGAGTGGCTTGCCATCCACCGGATGGTGATGTGCCGCTAGGGGACTAAGGTGCACTCTGATGGAGTTTGATTTGAGTCCAGAGTGCAAGAGATAGAAAAGGCACTGCAGGACCAGCTGCACTGGACAGGAGAAGGGGCTAACCCCATGCTCTGTGCACCAGAATGAAAATCTGCGCCACCTGAAGGCATATGTTTTCCTAGTGGAGAGCTTACAGGAAGTCAGCAGGATCTTCTCCACCTCCTCCGAGAGATTGAAAGGGGCTAGGGTCATCCTTTCAGCTGCCACGCTGTCAGTGACAGGGACCCCAGATTGGGGTGCAAGACAGGGACCCCAGATTGGGGTGCAAGACAGGGACCCCAGATTGGGGTGCAAGAGAGAGCCCCCCTCCTGCGAAAGGAGCCCCGAGAAGCTCCCTAATGGGATGGGAATCTCCACCGACAGTTGGAGGAGTAACGGGAACCACAGCTGCCTGGGTCGTCGAGGGGTTATCAGGATCTGGGAGGCCTTGTCGCGAAGGGTCCTGAATAACGTTTTGGCAATTAGTGGTGTGAGTGGGAAGGCGTACATGAGACCTTCCAACCACGAGATGAGGAATGCATCTGCCGCCACCCTGGTAGGGTGGGCTTGCCAAGAGCAGAAGTGGGGCAACTGGTAGTTGTCCGGACTGGCAAACAGGTCTACCCATGGGTCCCCCCAGAGGTGGAAAAGCCAGCTGGTCACTCTGGGGGCCAGCTGCCACTCGTGCAGCTGGAGGATCCTGCTTAATCTGTCGGCCAGTGTGTTGCCCAGGCCTAGCAGATATACTGTCCATAAGAGTATGCTCTGCTGGACTGCGTAGGAGCAGAGGGCCATCACCTCATGGTAGAGGGCACGGGACCCCATGCTCCCCTGCTTTTTCACATAAGATATAGCCACCTGGTTGTCCGTTTGGTCCAACACTGGTTGGTGCCGTAGGTGGAGGCAAAAGGCTCGGAGGGCTAGGCATATCGCCCTTAATTCCAGAAGGTTGATCTGCTGGTTACTCTTGCCTTGCGACCAGCTGCCCTGGGTGCAGAATTCCTCACAGTGGGCTCCCCATCCCAGCAGGGAGGCGTTCGTCATGAGAACCCTTAAGGGGCATGGTGTCTAGAAGGGCATCCCTGCCTTGAGGTACTGGGGATTTTACCACCAAGTCAGTGATTCCAGCAACTGGTGGGTCACTACAATTCTGTCATGGAGATGGCCTGTGGCCTGCATCCACTGGTCCCAAATGCACCACTGTGTGGCCCTCATATGGAGGCAGGCATCTGGGGTGACATGGACCGTGGAGGCCATGTGTCCGAGTAGGTGCAGCAGGAGTCGAGTGGACACCGTTGTATGCCCAGGGCCAGATACCTAAGCCGGGCAGCTCGGTCCCCTGGAAGGAAGGCCCTTGCCTGGAGGGTGTCTAGTCTTGCCCCTATGAACTCCAGACAATGTCGGGAGGAGGTGGGACTTGGGGTAGTTTATTACATACCCCAGATTTTGCAGGACCAGGATGGTACGTGCGATTGCCTGCTGCACTTCTGAGGCCATGCCTCACTTTATGAGTCAATTGTCCAGGTAGGGGAAGACAATACCCCCTGAAGGCAGAGGACGGCGGCCCCCCAGCTGCCAGGCACTTGGTAAAAACCCTTAGGGCGGAGGCCAAGCAGAAGGGCAGCACGCCATCATAAACCTCAGGTACTGCCTGAGGATGTGTGTGTAAGCATCCTTCAGATCCAAGGAGCATAGCCAATCTCCCTGCTGGAGGTAAGGCAGCAATGTTCCAAGGGAGAGAATCTTGAACTTTTCCCTCACCTGGAATCTGTTCAGATTGCGCAGGTCAAAGATGGGCCTTAGGCCCCCTGTCCTCTTTGGTATGAGGAAAACCTGGAGTAGAACCCCCTTGCCCCTGAGATGGTGGGAAACTGGTTCTACCTGCCAGTTCCTTCAGTAGAAGGTCCCGGTGAAGGGGAGGCTCTCCCAGAAAGAAAGAGAGGTGTCTGGCCAGGTAAAGGACATAGCCCTCCTTGACCCCTTGGAATGCCCGAGTATCGGTGGTGATGGCTGGCCACCTTTGGGCATAGTGAATGAGATGTCCCCCTGTGGGCTGCTGACCTCCTTGGGGTAGAGGGGTAATGCTCGAGGAGTCAAAAACTCCCCCCTAGCTGGGTCGGAACAGATGCCTGGGGCTTGGGAGCCTCCTGCTTGCAAGGGCCATGCCCATGTCCCTTGGCCTGCTGACCCTGCTGAGGAGCCAGGGAGGCCTGAAAAGGTGCGTAGTTTCTGTAAGCAGCCCCTTTCCTCGGGTAGAAAGGCTTTTTACCCGAGCCCTTCCATCAGGGAGGGGCAGCGGTCTTTTTAGAGAGCCTGTTCCTCATCACGAACTCGGTCTCCAGCTCAGCAGCCTTGTCGGTCATGGGTTTGCCAAAGAGGCTTTCTCCTTGGCATGGGGCATTGACCAATTTGTCCAGAACCCATTGCTTGAGGTCGGAAGACTGTAGCCAAGCCTGGCGTCGGGCACTGATGCCCTCCACCACTACTCGAGCCGCCGCCTCGAAGCAGTCATAGGCTGCCCGAGACAAACTTGGAGCACTCATGGACGGCTTTGACCAGGTTCTTGAATCGCTGCAGGGTTTCCTTGGAAAGACCAGCTGAGAACCCAGCGAGTTCCTTCGCCAGGTCTCTCAGGTACATGCCCATGTATAGCTGGTATGCCTGGATCTGGCCGATGAGCATCGAGCCCTGGTAGCACTTTCTGTGGAGGGCGTCCAAGGTGCATGCCTCCCTGGGGGCACCAAGGAGTGCATCTTATGACTCTTCAGGCAACGTATGGCAGACTCCACCACCATAGAGTTGTGCGGCAGTTGTGACTTCTGGAAGCTCGGGCTCCGACAGACTCGATACATCGAGTCAAGCAGCTTGCTCACCACCGGCACAGATGCCAGTGTCTCCCACATACGGAGCATTAGTCATTCCAGGATGGAAGGGATGAGTACCGTAAGCAACTCCCTTAGAGGGGCCTTGTATTGGAGGATATCTAGTTCCTCCATCCGTGGGTCCTCCTCTGATTCCTTCGGGAACACTAGGGCCTTGGACATGTACCTGATGAATAAAGGAACACCATGTCCTCGATTGGGGACAGACAGACGGCAGGGCTCCAAAGGAGGGGAGTCCGAGGGGACAACACGGTGGGGACGGGTGTTCAGCCACTCCTTGTCCTGCGTTTCCCAGTCAGAATAATCCATCGAGGACTCAAGGGAAGGATGGCTCTCGGGCTGATCTCCACCCGCAGCCCTCAGAGGCCCCCGTGGCCGGTGCAAAGCACACTGGCTGGGGAAGATCTCTGCCCCATGGAATGGGAGCCAGATCGAGACCTCGGCCGAGGATTGACTCGAGGCCGAAAAACTTCGAGTCTCGGCTCGACCTCCGGGGATGTCATTGATGTAAATAGCCCGGTGGTCTGGGCGGAGGAACCGGTGGTAGCTGACAACAGCGCCCGCTGGTGGTCCATGAAGGCAGACAAGCTGCACTCTAGGGCTGCCATTCTGGATTCCCAGCCAGAAGACTCTGCAGCCATCAGCGCGGGCACCGAGGGAATCAGGCCCAAAGCCAGTTCCCCCGAAGGGGAAGCCTCGATGACGATGGTGTCAGGTGACAGAGGCTGGCCCGACGTAGTCCTTTCGTGGGACCTTCGCAGTTCGCTTCTTCTCCGATCCCTCGGACAAGCGCCTAGGACTCCGGGGACCTGGCTCAGGATTTAATCAGCCTGTCCGAGCTGTCCAGGGACGCCGCCTTCGAGGCTGCCGCCTTCTTCTGAAGTTCCCTCGAGGGAGATCCCCTTTCCGAGAAACCACGGCATCGGTCGCGGTGCCTAAGGCTACTCCGGGATTACGCAGTTTCGGAAGAGGCCTTGGCCTTCGGAGGTACCGAGAACTGTGGGAAAAGCTTTTCGTGCTGCTGCTGCTGCTGGCAGCTCGAGGGCTTTGGGGGACATCTTTTTACAGAGGCTGCATGCCGTGGGGTTGTGGTCCCAGGCAGCAGTCGTGTGTGTCTGTCAGGGATATTATTTTGATACACCGATCACACTTTTTAAAATCACTGGTAGCCATGGGAGAAAGAAGTATCCCAGCGAAGTTGAAAACCCGCAGGGACACCAGTTGGAAAAAAAGACATGAAAGTGCCAAAAAAAAAAATTATATTTCCCTCTAATTGGATTCTAGGCTATGAAGCTCCTCTATTGCAACTTGGTTTTTTACTCTCACTATGTCAATACTTTCACGCAGATCTTGGAGGGAATTAGAGGTCTCAGACTCGTCACGGCACAGGCTTTAACAGACATTCGTCCTCAGCCACTGTGCCCTTTTGCATCAACGACCTCTATTCATTCAGCCTCCAGCTTCTGCAATTGATCTTTGCATGTATATCTATGCTTTTTTAATTTTTGAATTGTTGGCTTTTTTAATTTTTTTAGTGCTTATCTTATCATATCGAATGCCCCGACGCCACCATCCGGCTCCGTTCGTGCGTTTCACAGACGTGGATTTCTTCAGAGGGAGTTGTATATCCAAAGCATCCAATATATTACTTTCTCAAATTGTACGGTGTGTTCACTGATTCAAAGATGCAGCACTCAATGTTTCCTACTGCTTGGTGCTTCACTTAGAGCAGGGGTCTCAAACACGCGGCCCGCGAGAGCATCTTGTGCGGCCCGCGAAGCACTTACCGGTGTCTAAAAAAAAAAAATAAATCCAAACTAGCCGCAGCTTTATTAGGAGTCCCGCGGCCCCTCTGCCTGCTCTGAGTCCTCTCCTCCCTGCAGCATCAGCTCAAAAAGTGTCGGCTTTCAGCGCCGCGACGAGAGATAGTTTCTCTCGCGCGGTTCGGAAGACTCTCACGCTGCCCTTCCGAACCGCGCGAGAGAAACTCTCTCTCTCGCGGCTCTGAAAGCCGCCACTTTTTGAGCTGATGCTGCAGGGAGGAGAGGACTCAGAGCAGGCAAGGGGCCGCGGGACGCTTAATACTGTTGGCATTGGGATCAGGGACTGACTGCTGCCATAGTGGCTATGTTTTAAAAAATACTAGTCCCCGGGTGAAAACTGACACTACTCAAATTTCTCTGTGTCTGACTATTTGTTGTCTGTGTGAGTTTGCCATTGGTTCATAGACCCATCTGTCTGTCTGTTCATGGCAACTACTCGTGAGCTCATCATTTTGGAAAATAAAAGAAAAACACAGTTTTAAGAAAAAAGGTAGGAGAGTCTATAAACATCAAAATAAAAGGCTTGTGCAACAGCTGGTGTAAAAATGGCCAGAGTGCACATGAGCTCTTTGGTCATATCATCAGTGCAAGACTTGGGGATCCTCTCCCATTGCTCCTGAAGTAGAGAAAAAGCAAGCAACTAGCCAGAGATGTCATTCCCAAATCCCAGAAACAGAGAATGTAGTAACACAGGGCCAGGGATCCTTCCCTGGACCCAAAAAGAGACAGGATGAATGAAGGAACCAGAGATCCTCTCCTCACAAGAAGAATAAAGCGAGCATACCCAAGCTGGATGGCCACCCTTTGAACAGCAGAAAAGGAAGATCGTGAGTATGTCATCAACATAAGCCAGAGAAGGAACATGGGGCAGAAGAATCCTCCCCCCAGGACCTTGAAGGAGAGAAACTGCACAGACACCAAAAACGATTTCCTCCTCAGAACCAGACATCAGGAACAGAGAGCAACAGAGAGCTAGGACGAATCCCCGTCCTTAGGGTTTTTCAAGCAGAGAAATGAACCAAAAGGAGTCCAGAGATTCGAGCCACACAAGAGTGAGAAGCATCCGCCCATCCATGTGACCAGGAAAAGATATGGGAGTGGACACATGCCCAGGGCCCATAATCTCCATGATTGGTTAAACACCCTTACATACAAGAGGAAATCAATTTATAGTTTTATTTTCTACAGATAGTTGTACATTCTAAGTTTTGGCTTTTTGGGAGTTCCCAGTTTAATTGTTCTTCACTGTTTTTCTATATAAAATTTGTGAATTCACTCTGTTTGGTTGATTGTGGATGTTAATACTGCTGTTTACTAAAAGTTCGTGTATAATGCAAAATATTTAATGCAAATGGATGCCCCTTATGCAAATGCTGGCCATTAATGCAAATGAGGGCCTGCGTCCTTGTGGCTGAGCCCCCGGGTTACTCCGAACAACCATCCTCATTTGGCCCTCAAAGCAATTTGA